>OV815995.1:14750015-15978767 GCA_929113495.1 Andrena minutula
CGAAGTGAATTTCAACTATATTTACTCAAATTCTGCACTTGTAACTAAAAATCATAAAAAATGCAACGAAATTTAATTTAATTTCACCAAAATTTTTTCAATTTCAGCTCCTCCTACTAAAAATCTTAAGAAAATCCAAAAGAATCGAAGTGTATTTCAACTGAATTTACTCATATTCTGCACATGTAACTAAAAATCATAAAAAAATTTAAGTCAATTTCAAAAAAAAATTTTCAATTTCAGTTCCACCTACTAAAAATCTTAAGAAAATCCAAAAGAATCGTAGTGAATTTCAACTATATTTACTCAAATTCTGCACCTGTCACTAAAACTCATAAAAACATACAAAGAAATTTAATTTAATTTCAACAAAGTTTTTTCAATTTCAGCTCCTCCTACTAAAAATCTTAAGAAAATCCAAAAGAATCGAAGTCAATTTCAACTAAATTTACTCAAATTCTGCACCTGTAACTAAAAATCATAAAAAAATACAATGAAATTTAATTTAATTTCAACAAAATTTTTTCAATTTCAGCTCCTCCTACTAAAAATCTTAAGAAAATCCAAAAGAATCGAAGTATATTTCAACTAAATTTACTCAAATTCTGCACCTGTAACTAAAAATCATAAAAACATACAAAGAAATTTAATTCAATTTCACCAAAATTTTTTCAATTTCAGCTCCTCCTACTAAAAATGTTAAGAAAATCCAAAAGAATCGAAGTGAATTTCAACCTAATTTATTCAAATTCTGCACCTGTAACCAAAAGTCATAAAAAAATCCAAAAAATTTAATTTACTTTCACCAAAATTTTTTCAAATTCAGCTCCTCCTACTAAAAATCTTAAGAAAATCCAAAAGTATCAAAGTGAATTTCAACTATATTTACTCAAATTCTGCACTTGTAACTAAAAATCATAAAAAAAATACAAAGAAATTTAATTCAATTTAAAAAAAAAATTTAGAATTTCAGCTCCTCCTCCAAAAAATCTTAAGGAAATCCAAAAGAATCGAAGTCAATTTCAACTAAATTTACTGCAATTCTGCACCTGTAACTAAAAATCATAAAAATTAAAAAAAAATTTAATTTAATGTCATCAAAATTTTTTCAATTTCAGCTCCTCCTACTAAAAATCTTAATAAAATCCAAAAGAACGGAAGTGAACTTACAACTAAATTTACTCAAATTCTGCACATGTTACTACAAATCATAAAAAAATTTAATTCAATTTCAAAAATATTTTCAATTTCAGCTCCTCCTACTAAAAATCTTAAGAAAATCCAAAAGAATCGAAGTCAATTTCAACTAAATTTACTCAAATTCTGCACCTGTAACTAAAAATCATAAAAACATACAAAGAAATTTAATTTAATTTCAACAAAATTTTTTCAATTTCAGCTTCTCCTACTAAAAATCTTAAGAAAATCCAAAAGAATCGAAGTCAATTTCAACTAAATTTACTCAAATTCTGCACCTGTAACTAAAAATCATTAAAACATACAATGAAATTTAATTTAATTTCAACAAAATTTTTTCAATTTCAGCTCCACCTACTAAAAATGTTAAGAAAATCCAAAAGAATCGAAGTGAATTTCAACCTAATTTATTCAAATTCTGCACCTGTAACCAAAAGTCATAAAAACATACAATGAAATTTAATTTAATTTCAACAAAATTTTTTCAAATTCAGCTCCTCCTACTAAAAATCTTAAGAAAATCCAAAAGTATCAAAGTGAATTTCAACTATATTTACTCAAATTCTGCACTTGTAACTAAAAATCATAAAAAAATACAAAGAAATTTAATTCAATTTCAAAAAAAAATTTAGAATTTCAGCTCCTCCTCCTAAAAATCTTAAGGAAATCCAAAAGAATCGAAGTCAATTTCAACTAAATTTACTGCAATTCTGCACCTGTAACTAAAAATCATAAAAAATTTAATTTAATGTCATCAAAATTTTTTCAATTTCAGCTCCTCCTACTAAAAATCTTATGAAAACCCAAAAGAATGGAAGTGAACTTACAACTAAATTTACTCAAATTCTGCACATGTAACTAAAAATGATAAAAAAATTTAAGTCAATTTCAAAAAAAAATTTTCAATTTCAGTTCCACCTACTAAAAATCTTAAGAAAATCCAAAAGAATCGTAGTGAATTTCAACTAAATTTACACCAATTCTGCACCTGTAACTTAAAATAGTAAAAAGATTCAAAAAAATTTAATTTAATGTCAACAAAAATATTTTCAATTTCAGCTCCTCCTACTAAAAATCTTAATAAAATCCTAAAGAATCTAAGTGAATTTCAACTATATTTACTCAAATTCTGCACCTGTCACTAAAATTCATAAAAACATACAAAGAAATTTAATTTAATTTCAACAAAAATATTTTCAATTTCAGTACCTCCTACTAAAAATCTTAAGAAAATCCAAAAGAATCGAAGTCAATTTCAACTAAATTTACTCAAATTCTGCACCTGTAACTAAAAATCATAAAAACATACAATGAAATTTAATTTAATTTCAACAAAATTTTTTCAATTTCAGCTCCTCCTACTAAAAATCTTAAGAAAATCCAAAAGAATCGAAGTATATTTCAACTAAATTTACTCAAATTCTGCACCTGTAACTAAAAATCATAAAAACATACAAAGAAATTTAATTCAATTTCACCAAAATTTTTTCAATTTCAGCTCCTCCTACTAAAAATCTTAAGAAAATCCAAAAGAATCGAAGTATATTTCAACTAAATTTACTCAAATTCTGCACCTGTAACTAAAAATCATAAAAACATACAAAGAAATTTAATTCAATTTCACCAAAATTTTTTCAATTTCAGCTCCTCCTACTAAAAATGTTAAGAAAATCCAAAAGAAGCGAAGTGAATTTCAACCTAATTTATTCAAATTCTGCACCTGTAACCAAAAGTCATAAAAAAATCCAAAAAATTTAATTTACTTTCACCAAAATTTTTTCAAATTCAGCTCCTCCTACTAAAAATCTTAAGAAAATCCAAAAGTATCAAAGTGAATTTCAACTATATTTACTCAAATTCTGCACTTGTAACTAAAAATCATAAAAAAATACAGAGAAATTTAATTCAATTTCAAAAAAAAATTTAGAATTTCAGCTCCTCCTCCTAAAAATCTTAAGGAAATCCAAAAGAATCGAAGTCAATTTCAACTAAATTTACTGCAATTCTGCACCTGTAACTAAAAATCATAAAAAATTTAAAAAAAATTTAATTTAATGTCATCAAAATTTTTTCAATTTCAGCTCCTCCTACTAAAAATCTTATGAAAACCCAAAAGAATGGAAGTGAACTTACAACTAAATTTACTCGAATTCTGCACATGTAACTAAAAATCATAAAAAAATTTAAGTCAATTTCAAAAAAAAATTTTCAATTTCAGTTCCACCTACTAAAAATCTTAAGAAAATCCAAAAGAATCGTAGTGAATTTCAACTAAATTTACACCAATTCTGCACCTGTAACTTAAAATAGTAAAAAGATTCAAAAAAATTTAATTTAATGTCAACAAAAATATTTTCAATTTCAGCTCCTCCTACTAATATTTTTAATAATATCCAAAAGAATCTAAGTGAATTTCAACTATATTTACTCAAATTCTGCACCAGTAACTTAAAATAGTAACAAGATTCAAAAAAATGTAATATAATGTCAACAAAAATATTTTCAATTTCAGTACCTCCTACTACAAATCTTAATAAAATCCAAAAGAATCTAAGTGAATTTCAACTATATTTACTCAAATTCTGCACCTGTCACTAAAATTCATAAAAACATACAAAGAAATTTAATTTAATTTCAACAAAGTTTTTTCAATTTCAGCTCCTCCTACTAAAAATCTTAAGAAAATCGAAAAGAATCGAAGTGAATCTCAAGTGAATTTACTCAAATTCTGCACTTGTAACTAAAACTCATAAAAAAATACAATGAAATTAAATTTAATTTCACCAAAATTTTTTCAATTTCAGCTCCTCCTACTAAAAATCTTAAGAAAATCCAAAAGTATCGAAGTGAATTTCAACTATATTTACTCAAATTCTGCACTTGTAACTAAAATCATAAAAAATGCAACGAAATTTAATTTAATTTCACCAAAATTTTTTCAATTTCAGCTCCTCCTACTAAAAATCTTAAGAAAATCCAAAAGAATCGAAGTGTATTTCAACTGAATTTACTCATATTCTGCACCTGTAACTAAAAATCATAAAAAAATACAATGAAATTTAATTTAATTTCACCAAATTTTTTTCAATTTCAGCTCTTCCTACAAAAAATCTTAAGAAAATCCAAAAGAATCTAAGTGAATTTCAACTATATTTACTCAAATTCTGCACCTGTCACTAAAATTCATAAAAACATACAAAGAAATTTAATTTAATTTCAACAAAGTTTTTTCAATTTCAGCTCCTCCTACTAAAAATCTTAAGAAAATCCAAAAGAATCGAAGTCAATTTCAACTAAATTTACTCAAATTCTGCACCTGTAACTAAAAATCATAAAAAAATACAATGAAATTTAATTTAATTTCAACAAAATTTTTTCAATTTCAGCTCCTCCTACTAAAAATCTTAAGAAAATCCAAAAGAATCGAAGTATATTTCAACTAAATTTACTCAAATTCTGCACCTGTAACTAAAAATCATAAAAACATACAAAGAAATTTAATTCAATTTCACCAAAATTTTTTCAATTTCAGCTCCTCCTACTAAAAATGTTAAGAAAATCCAAAAGAATCGAAGTGAATTTCAACCTAATTTATTCAAATTCTGCACCTGTAACCAAAAGTCATAAAAACATACAATGAAATTTAATTTAATTTCAACAAAATTTTTTCAATTTCAGCTCCTCCTACTAAAAATCTTAAGGAAATCCAAAAGAATCGAAGTCAATTTCAACTAAATTTACTGCAATTCTGCACCTGTAACTAAAAATCATAAAAAATTTAATTTAATGTCATCAAAATTTTTTCAATTTCAGCTCCTCCTACTAAAAATCTTATGAAAACCCAAAAGAATGGAAGTGAACTTACAACTAAATTTACTCAAATTCTGCACATGTAACTAAAAATGATAAAAAAATTTAAGTCAATTTCAAAAAAAAATTTTCAATTTCAGTTCCACCTACTAAAAATCTTAAGAAAATCCAAAAGAATCGTAGTGAATTTCAACTAAATTTACACCAATTCTGCACCTGTAACTTAAAATAGTAAAAAGATTCAAAAAAATTTAATTTAATGTCAACAAAAATATTTTCAATTTCAGCTCCTCCTACTAAAAATCTTAATAAAATCCTAAAGAATCTAAGTGAATTTCAACTATATTTACTCAAATTCTGCACCTGTCACTAAAATTCATAAAAACATACAAAGAAATTTAATTTAATTTCAACAAAAATATTTTCAATTTCAGTACCTCCTACTAAAAATCTTAAGAAAATCCAAAAGAATCGAAGTCAATTTCAACTAAATTTACTCAAATTCTGCACCTGTAACTAAAAATCATAAAAACATACAATGAAATTTAATTTAATTTCAACAAAATTTTTTCAATTTCAGCTCCTCCTACTAAAAATCTTAAGAAAATCCAAAAGAATCGAAGTATATTTCAACTAAATTTACTCAAATTCTGCACCTGTAACTAAAAATCATAAAAACATACAAAGAAATTTAATTCAATTTCACCAAAATTTTTTCAATTTCAGCTCCTCCTACTAAAAATCTTAAGAAAATCCAAAAGAATCGAAGTATATTTCAACTAAATTTACTCAAATTCTGCACCTGTAACTAAAAATCATAAAAACATACAAAGAAATTTAATTCAATTTCACCAAAATTTTTTCAATTTCAGCTCCTCCTACTAAAAATGTTAAGAAAATCCAAAAGAAGCGAAGTGAATTTCAACCTAATTTATTCAAATTCTGCACCTGTAACCAAAAGTCATAAAAAAATCCAAAAAATTTAATTTACTTTCACCAAAATTTTTTCAAATTCAGCTCCTCCTACTAAAAATCTTAAGAAAATCCAAAAGTATCAAAGTGAATTTCAACTATATTTACTCAAATTCTGCACTTGTAACTAAAAATCATAAAAAAATACAGAGAAATTTAATTCAATTTCAAAAAAAAATTTAGAATTTCAGCTCCTCCTCCTAAAAATCTTAAGGAAATCCAAAAGAATCGAAGTCAATTTCAACTAAATTTACTGCAATTCTGCACCTGTAACTAAAAATCATAAAAAATTTAAAAAAAATTTAATTTAATGTCATCAAAATTTTTTCAATTTCAGCTCCTCCTACTAAAAATCTTATGAAAACCCAAAAGAATGGAAGTGAACTTACAACTAAATTTACTCGAATTCTGCACATGTAACTAAAAATCATAAAAAAATTTAAGTCAATTTCAAAAAAAAATTTTCAATTTCAGTTCCACCTACTAAAAATCTTAAGAAAATCCAAAAGAATCGTAGTGAATTTCAACTAAATTTACACCAATTCTGCACCTGTAACTTAAAATAGTAAAAAGATTCAAAAAAATTTAATTTAATGTCAACAAAAATATTTTCAATTTCAGCTCCTCCTACTAATATTTTTAATAATATCCAAAAGAATCTAAGTGAATTTCAACTATATTTACTCAAATTCTGCACCAGTAACTTAAAATAGTAACAAGATTCAAAAAAATGTAATATAATGTCAACAAAAATATTTTCAATTTCAGTACCTCCTACTACAAATCTTAATAAAATCCAAAAGAATCTAAGTGAATTTCAACTATATTTACTCAAATTCTGCACCTGTCACTAAAATTCATAAAAACATACAAAGAAATTTAATTTAATTTCAACAAAGTTTTTTCAATTTCAGCTCCTCCTACTAAAAATCTTAATAAAATCCAAAAGAATCTAAGTGAATTTCAACTATATTTACTCAAATTCTGCACCTGTAACTAAAAATCATAAAAAATTTAAAAAAAATTTAATTTAATGTCATCAAAATTTTTACAATTTCAGCTCCTCCTACTAAAAATCTTAAGAAAATCCAAAAGAATCGAAGTATATTTCAACTAAATTTACTCAAATTCTGCACCTGTAACTAAAAATCATAAAAAAATCCAAAAATTTTAATTTACTTTCACCAAAATTTTTTCAAATTCAGCTCCTCCTACTAAAAATCTTAAGAAAATCCAAAAGTATCATAGTGAATTTCAACTAAATTTACTCAAATTCTGCACTTGTAACTAAAAATCATAAAAAAATACAAAGAAATTTAATTCAATTTAAAAAAAAAATTTAGAATTTCAGCTCCTCCTCCTAAAAATCTTAAGGAAATCCAAAAGAATCGAAGTCAATTTCAACTAAATTTACTGCAATTCTGCACCTGTAACTAAAAATCATAAAAAATTAAAAAAAAATTTAATTTAATGTCATCAAAATTTTTTCAATTTCAGCTCCTCCTACTAAAAATCTTATGAAAACCCAAAAGAATGGAAGTGAACTTACAACTAAATTTACTCAAATTCGGCACATGTAACTAAAAATGATAAAAAAATTTAAGTCAATTACAAAAAAAAATTTCAATTTCAGTTCCACCTACTAAAAATCTTAAGAAAATCCAAAAGAATCGTAGTGAATTTCAACTAAATTTACTCCAATTCTGCACCTGTAACTTAAAATAGTAAAAAAATTCAAAAAAATTTAATTTAATGTCAACAAAATTTTTTCAATTTCAGCTCCTCCTACTAAAAATCTTATGAAAATCCAAAAGAATGGAAGTGAACTTACAACTAAATTTACTCGAATTCTGCACATGTAACTAAAAATCATAAAAAAATTTAATTCAATTTCATAAATATTTTCAATTTCAGCTCCTCCTACTAAAAATCTTAAGAAAATCCAAAAGAATCGAAGTGAATTTCAACCTAATTTGTTCAAATTCTGCACCTGTAACCAAAAGTCATAAAAACATACAATGAAATTTAATTTAATTTCAACAAAATTTTTTCAAATTCAGCTCCTCCTACTAAAAATCTTAAGAAAATCCAAAAGTATCAAAGTGAATTTCAACTATATTTACTCAAATTCTGCACTTGTAACTAAAAATCATAAAAAAATACAAAGAAATTTAATTCAATTTCAAAAAAAAATTTAGAATTTCAGCTCCTCCTCCTAAAAATCTTAAGGAATTCCAAAAGAATCGAAGTCAATTTCAACTAAATTTACTGCAATTCTGCACTTGTAACTAAAAATCATAAAAAATTAAAAAAAAATTTAATGTCATCAAAATTTTTTCAATTTCAGCTCCTCCTACTAAAAATCGTATGAAAACCCAAAAGAACGGAAGTGAACTTACAACTAAATTTACTCAAATTCTGCACATGTTACTACAAATCATAAAAAAATTTAATTCAATTTCAAAAATATTTTCAATTTCAGCTCCTCCTACTAAAAATCTTAAGAAAATCCAAAAGAATCGAAGTCAATTTCAACTAAATTTACTCAAATTCTGCACCTGTAACTAAAAATCATAAAAACATACAAAGAAATTTAATTTAATTTCAACAAAATTTTTTCAATTTCAGCTTCTCCTACTAAAAATCTTAAGAAAATCCAAAAGAATCGAAGTCAATTTCAACTAAATTTACTCAAATTCTGCACCTGTAACTAAAAATCATTAAAACATACAATGAAATTAAATTTAATTTCAACAAAATTTTTTCAATTTCAGCTCCTCCTACTAAAAATGTTAAGAAAATCCAAAAGAATCGAAGTGAATTTCAACCTAATTTATTCAAATTCTGCACCTGTAACCAAAAGTCATAAAAACATACAATGAAATTTAATTTAATTTCAACAAAATTTTTTCAAATTCAGCTCCTCCTACTAAAAATCTTAAGAAAATCCAAAAGTATCAAAGTGAATTTCAACTATATTTACTCAAATTCTGCACTTGTAACTAAAAATCATAAAAAAATACAAAGAAATTTAATTCAATTTCAAAAAAAAATTTAGAATTTCAGCTCCTCCTCCTAAAAATCTTAAGGAAATCCAAAAGAATCGAAGTCAATTTCAACTAAATTTACTGCAATTCTGCACCTGTAACTAAAAATCATAAAAAATTTAATTTAATGTCATCAAAATTTTTTCAATTTCAGCTCCTCCTACTAAAAATCTTATGAAAACCCAAAAGAATGGAAGTGAACTTACAACTAAATTTACTCAAATTCTGCACATGTAACTAAAAATGATAAAAAAATTTAAGTCAATTTCAAAAAAAAATTTTCAATTTCAGTTCCACCTACTAAAAATCTTAAGAAAATCCAAAAGAATCGTAGTGAATTTCAACTAAATTTACACCAATTCTGCACCTGTAACTTAAAATAGTAAAAAGATTCAAAAAAATTTAATTTAATGTCAACAAAAATATTTTCAATTTCAGCTCCTCCTACTAAAAATCTTAATAAAATCCTAAAGAATCTAAGTGAATTTCAACTATATTTACTCAAATTCTGCACCTGTCACTAAAATTCATAAAAACATACAAAGAAATTTAATTTAATTTCAACAAAATTTTTTCAATTTCAGCTCCTCCTACTAAAAATCTTAAGAAAATCCAAAAGAATCGAAGTAAATTTCAACTAAATTTACTCAAATTCTGCACCTGTAACTAAAAATCATAAAAACATACAATGAAATTTAATTTAATTTCAACAAAATTTTTTCAATTTCAGCTCCTCCTACTAAAAATCTTAAGAAAATCCAAAAGAATCGAAGTATATTTCAACTAAATTTACTCAAATTCTGCACCTGTAACTAAAAATCATAAAAACATACAAAGAAATTTAATTCAATTTCACCAAAATTTTTTCAATTTCAGCTCCTCCTACTAAAAATCTTAAGAAAATCCAAAAGAATCGAAGTATATTTCAACTAAATTTACTCAAATTCTGCACCTGTAACTAAAAATCATAAAAACATACAAAGAAATTTAATTCAATTTCACCAAAATTTATTCAATTTCAGCTCCTCCTACTAAAAATGTTAAGAAAATCCAAAAGAATCGAAGTCAATTTCAACTAAATTTACTCAAATTCTGCACCTGTAACTAAAAATCATAAAAACATACAATGAAATTTAATTTAATTTCAACAAAATTTTTTCAATTTCAGCTCCTCCTACTAAAAATCTTAAGAAAATCCAAAAGAATCGAAGTATATTTCAACTAAATTTACTCAAATTCTGCACCTGTAACTAAAAATCATAAAAACATACAAAGAAATTTAATTTACTTTCACCAAAATTTTTTCAAATTCAGCTCCTCCTACTAAAAATCTTAAGAAAATCCAAAAGTATCAAAGTGAATTTCAACTATATTTACTCAAATTCTGCACTTGTAACTAAAAATCATAAAAAAATACAGAGAAATTTAATTCAATTTCAAAAAAAAATTTAGAATTTCAGCTCCTCCTCCTAAAAATCTTAAGGAAATCCAAAAGAATCGAAGTCAATTTCAACTAAATTTACTGCAATTCTGCACCTGTAACTAAAAATCATAAAAAATTTAAAAAAAATTTAATTTAATGTCATCAAAATTTTTTCAATTTCAGCTCCTCCTACTAAAAATCTTATGAAAACCCAAAAGAATGGAAGTGAACTTACAACTAAATTTACTCGAATTCTGCACATGTAACTAAAAATCATAAAAAAATTTAAGTCAATTTCAAAAAAAAATTTTCAATTTCAGTTCCACCTACTAAAAATCTTAAGAAAATCCAAAAGAATCGTAGTGAATTTCAACTAAATTTACACCAATTCTGCACCTGTAACTTAAAATAGTAAAAAGATTCAAAAAAATTTAATTTAATGTCAACAAAAATATTTTCAATTTCAGCTCCTCCTACTAATATTTTTAATAATATCCAAAAGAATCTAAGTGAATTTCAACTATATTTACTCAAATTCTGCACCAGTAACTTAAAATAGTAACAAGATTCAAAAAAATGTAATATAATGTCAACAAAAATATTTTCAATTTCAGTACCTCCTACTACAAATCTTAATAAAATCCAAAAGAATCTAAGTGAATTTCAACTATATTTACTCAAATTCTGCACCTGTCACTAAAATTCATAAAAACATACAAAGAAATTTAATTTAATTTCAACAAAGTTTTTTCAATTTCAGCTCCTCCTACTAAAAATCTTAAGAAAATCGAAAAGAATCGAAGTGAATCTCAAGTGAATTTACTCAAATTCTGCACTTGTAACTAAAACTCATAAAAAAATACAATGAAATTAAATTTAATTTCACCAAAATTTTTTCAATTTCAGCTCCTCCTACTAAAAATCTTAAGAAAATCCAAAAGTATCGAAGTGAATTTCAACTATATTTACTCAAATTCTGCACTTGTAACTAAAAATCATAAAAAATGCAACGAAATTTAATTTAATTTCACCAAAATTTTTTCAATTTCAGCTCCTCCTACTAAAAATCTTAAGAAAATCCAAAAGAATCGAAGTGTATTTCAACTGAATTTACTCATATTCTGCACATGTAACTAAAAATCATAAAAAAATTTAAGTCAATTTCAAAAAAAAATTTTCAATTTCAGTTCCACCTACTAAAAATCTTAAGAAAATCCAAAAGAATCGTAGTGAATTTCAACTATATTTACTCAAATTCTGCACCTGTCACTAAAACTCATAAAAACATACAAAGAAATTTAATTTAATTTCAACAAAGTTTTTTCAATTTCAGCTCCTCCTACTAAAAATCTTAAGAAAATCCAAAAGAATCGAAGTCAATTTCAACTAAATTTACTCAAATTCTGCACCTGTAACTAAAAATCATAAAAAAATACAATGAAATTTAATTTAATTTCAACAAAATTTTTTCAATTTCAGCTCCTCCTACTAAAAATCTTAAGAAAATCCAAAAGAATCGAAGTATATTTCAACTAAATTTACTCAAATTCTGCACCTGTAACTAAAAATCATAAAAACATACAAAGAAATTTAATTCAATTTCACCAAAATTTTTTCAATTTCAGCTCCTCCTACTAAAAATGTTAAGAAAATCCAAAAGAATCGAAGTGAATTTCAACCTAATTTATTCAAATTCTGCACCTGTAACCAAAAGTCATAAAAAAATCCAAAAAATTTAATTTACTTTCACCAAAATTTTTTCAAATTCAGCTCCTCCTACTAAAAATCTTAAGAAAATCCAAAAGTATCAAAGTGAATTTCAACTATATTTACTCAAATTCTGCACTTGTAACTAAAAATCATAAAAAAAATACAAAGAAATTTAATTCAATTTAAAAAAAAAATTTAGAATTTCAGCTCCTCCTCCAAAAAATCTTAAGGAAATCCAAAAGAATCGAAGTCAATTTCAACTAAATTTACTGCAATTCTGCACCTGTAACTAAAAATCATAAAAATTAAAAAAAAATTTAATTTAATGTCATCAAAATTTTTTCAATTTCAGCTCCTCCTACTAAAAATCTTAATAAAATCCAAAAGAACGGAAGTGAACTTACAACTAAATTTACTCAAATTCTGCACATGTTACTACAAATCATAAAAAAATTTAATTCAATTTCAAAAATATTTTCAATTTCAGCTCCTCCTACTAAAAATCTTAAGAAAATCCAAAAGAATCGAAGTCAATTTCAACTAAATTTACTCAAATTCTGCACCTGTAACTAAAAATCATAAAAACATACAAAGAAATTTAATTTAATTTCAACAAAATTTTTTCAATTTCAGCTTCTCCTACTAAAAATCTTAAGAAAATCCAAAAGAATCGAAGTCAATTTCAACTAAATTTACTCAAATTCTGCACCTGTAACTAAAAATCATTAAAACATACAATGAAATTTAATTTAATTTCAACAAAATTTTTTCAATTTCAGCTCCACCTACTAAAAATGTTAAGAAAATCCAAAAGAATCGAAGTGAATTTCAACCTAATTTATTCAAATTCTGCACCTGTAACCAAAAGTCATAAAAACATACAATGAAATTTAATTTAATTTCAACAAAATTTTTTCAAATTCAGCTCCTCCTACTAAAAATCTTAAGAAAATCCAAAAGTATCAAAGTGAATTTCAACTATATTTACTCAAATTCTGCACTTGTAACTAAAAATCATAAAAAAATACAAAGAAATTTAATTCAATTTCAAAAAAAAATTTAGAATTTCAGCTCCTCCTCCTAAAAATCTTAAGGAAATCCAAAAGAATCGAAGTCAATTTCAACTAAATTTACTGCAATTCTGCACCTGTAACTAAAAATCATAAAAAATTTAATTTAATGTCATCAAAATTTTTTCAATTTCAGCTCCTCCTACTAAAAATCTTATGAAAACCCAAAAGAATGGAAGTGAACTTACAACTAAATTTACTCAAATTCTGCACATGTAACTAAAAATGATAAAAAAATTTAAGTCAATTTCAAAAAAAAATTTTCAATTTCAGTTCCACCTACTAAAAATCTTAAGAAAATCCAAAAGAATCGTAGTGAATTTCAACTAAATTTACACCAATTCTGCACCTGTAACTTAAAATAGTAAAAAGATTCAAAAAAATTTAATTTAATGTCAACAAAAATATTTTCAATTTCAGCTCCTCCTACTAAAAATCTTAATAAAATCCTAAAGAATCTAAGTGAATTTCAACTATATTTACTCAAATTCTGCACCTGTCACTAAAATTCATAAAAACATACAAAGAAATTTAATTTAATTTCAACAAAAATATTTTCAATTTCAGTACCTCCTACTAAAAATCTTAAGAAAATCCAAAAGAATCGAAGTCAATTTCAACTAAATTTACTCAAATTCTGCACCTGTAACTAAAAATCATAAAAACATACAATGAAATTTAATTTAATTTCAACAAAATTTTTTCAATTTCAGCTCCTCCTACTAAAAATCTTAAGAAAATCCAAAAGAATCGAAGTATATTTCAACTAAATTTACTCAAATTCTGCACCTGTAACTAAAAATCATAAAAACATACAAAGAAATTTAATTCAATTTCACCAAAATTTTTTCAATTTCAGCTCCTCCTACTAAAAATCTTAAGAAAATCCAAAAGAATCGAAGTATATTTCAACTAAATTTACTCAAATTCTGCACCTGTAACTAAAAATCATAAAAACATACAAAGAAATTTAATTCAATTTCACCAAAATTTTTTCAATTTCAGCTCCTCCTACTAAAAATGTTAAGAAAATCCAAAAGAAGCGAAGTGAATTTCAACCTAATTTATTCAAATTCTGCACCTGTAACCAAAAGTCATAAAAAAATCCAAAAAATTTAATTTACTTTCACCAAAATTTTTTCAAATTCAGCTCCTCCTACTAAAAATCTTAAGAAAATCCAAAAGTATCAAAGTGAATTTCAACTATATTTACTCAAATTCTGCACTTGTAACTAAAAATCATAAAAAAATACAGAGAAATTTAATTCAATTTCAAAAAAAAATTTAGAATTTCAGCTCCTCCTCCTAAAAATCTTAAGGAAATCCAAAAGAATCGAAGTCAATTTCAACTAAATTTACTGCAATTCTGCACCTGTAACTAAAAATCATAAAAAATTTAAAAAAAATTTAATTTAATGTCATCAAAATTTTTTCAATTTCAGCTCCTCCTACTAAAAATCTTATGAAAACCCAAAAGAATGGAAGTGAACTTACAACTAAATTTACTCGAATTCTGCACATGTAACTAAAAATCATAAAAAAATTTAAGTCAATTTCAAAAAAAAATTTTCAATTTCAGTTCCACCTACTAAAAATCTTAAGAAAATCCAAAAGAATCGTAGTGAATTTCAACTAAATTTACACCAATTCTGCACCTGTAACTTAAAATAGTAAAAAGATTCAAAAAAATTTAATTTAATGTCAACAAAAATATTTTCAATTTCAGCTCCTCCTACTAATATTTTTAATAATATCCAAAAGAATCTAAGTGAATTTCAACTATATTTACTCAAATTCTGCACCAGTAACTTAAAATAGTAACAAGATTCAAAAAAATGTAATATAATGTCAACAAAAATATTTTCAATTTCAGTACCTCCTACTACAAATCTTAATAAAATCCAAAAGAATCTAAGTGAATTTCAACTATATTTACTCAAATTCTGCACCTGTCACTAAAATTCATAAAAACATACAAAGAAATTTAATTTAATTTCAACAAAGTTTTTTCAATTTCAGCTCCTCCTACTAAAAATCTTAAGAAAATCGAAAAGAATCGAAGTGAATCTCAAGTGAATTTACTCAAATTCTGCACTTGTAACTAAAACTCATAAAAAAATACAATGAAATTAAATTTAATTTCACCAAAATTTTTTCAATTTCAGCTCCTCCTACTAAAAATCTTAAGAAAATCCAAAAGTATCGAAGTGAATTTCAACTATATTTACTCAAATTCTGCACTTGTAACTAAAATCATAAAAAATGCAACGAAATTTAATTTAATTTCACCAAAATTTTTTCAATTTCAGCTCCTCCTACTAAAAATCTTAAGAAAATCCAAAAGAATCGAAGTGTATTTCAACTGAATTTACTCATATTCTGCACCTGTAACTAAAAATCATAAAAAAATACAATGAAATTTAATTTAATTTCACCAAATTTTTTTCAATTTCAGCTCTTCCTACAAAAAATCTTAAGAAAATCCAAAAGAATCTAAGTGAATTTCAACTATATTTACTCAAATTCTGCACCTGTCACTAAAATTCATAAAAACATACAAAGAAATTTAATTTAATTTCAACAAAGTTTTTTCAATTTCAGCTCCTCCTACTAAAAATCTTAAGAAAATCCAAAAGAATCGAAGTCAATTTCAACTAAATTTACTCAAATTCTGCACCTGTAACTAAAAATCATAAAAAAATACAATGAAATTTAATTTAATTTCAACAAAATTTTTTCAATTTCAGCTCCTCCTACTAAAAATCTTAAGAAAATCCAAAAGAATCGAAGTATATTTCAACTAAATTTACTCAAATTCTGCACCTGTAACTAAAAATCATAAAAACATACAAAGAAATTTAATTCAATTTCACCAAAATTTTTTCAATTTCAGCTCCTCCTACTAAAAATGTTAAGAAAATCCAAAAGAATCGAAGTGAATTTCAACCTAATTTATTCAAATTCTGCACCTGTAACCAAAAGTCATAAAAACATACAATGAAATTTAATTTAATTTCAACAAAATTTTTTCAAATTCAGCTCCTCCTACTAAAAATCTTAAGGAAATCCAAAAGAATCGAAGTCAATTTCAACTAAATTTACTGCAATTCTGCACCTGTAACTAAAAATCATAAAAAATTTAATTTAATGTCATCAAAATTTTTTCAATTTCAGCTCCTCCTACTAAAAATCTTATGAAAACCCAAAAGAATGGAAGTGAACTTACAACTAAATTTACTCAAATTCTGCACATGTAACTAAAAATGATAAAAAAATTTAAGTCAATTTCAAAAAAAAATTTTCAATTTCAGTTCCACCTACTAAAAATCTTAAGAAAATCCAAAAGAATCGTAGTGAATTTCAACTAAATTTACACCAATTCTGCACCTGTAACTTAAAATAGTAAAAAGATTCAAAAAAATTTAATTTAATGTCAACAAAAATATTTTCAATTTCAGCTCCTCCTACTAAAAATCTTAATAAAATCCTAAAGAATCTAAGTGAATTTCAACTATATTTACTCAAATTCTGCACCTGTCACTAAAATTCATAAAAACATACAAAGAAATTTAATTTAATTTCAACAAAAATATTTTCAATTTCAGTACCTCCTACTAAAAATCTTAAGAAAATCCAAAAGAATCGAAGTCAATTTCAACTAAATTTACTCAAATTCTGCACCTGTAACTAAAAATCATAAAAACATACAATGAAATTTAATTTAATTTCAACAAAATTTTTTCAATTTCAGCTCCTCCTACTAAAAATCTTAAGAAAATCCAAAAGAATCGAAGTATATTTCAACTAAATTTACTCAAATTCTGCACCTGTAACTAAAAATCATAAAAACATACAAAGAAATTTAATTCAATTTCACCAAAATTTTTTCAATTTCAGCTCCTCCTACTAAAAATCTTAAGAAAATCCAAAAGAATCGAAGTATATTTCAACTAAATTTACTCAAATTCTGCACCTGTAACTAAAAATCATAAAAACATACAAAGAAATTTAATTCAATTTCACCAAAATTTTTTCAATTTCAGCTCCTCCTACTAAAAATGTTAAGAAAATCCAAAAGAAGCGAAGTGAATTTCAACCTAATTTATTCAAATTCTGCACCTGTAACCAAAAGTCATAAAAAAATCCAAAAAATTTAATTTACTTTCACCAAAATTTTTTCAAATTCAGCTCCTCCTACTAAAAATCTTAAGAAAATCCAAAAGTATCAAAGTGAATTTCAACTATATTTACTCAAATTCTGCACTTGTAACTAAAAATCATAAAAAAATACAGAGAAATTTAATTCAATTTCAAAAAAAAATTTAGAATTTCAGCTCCTCCTCCTAAAAATCTTAAGGAAATCCAAAAGAATCGAAGTCAATTTCAACTAAATTTACTGCAATTCTGCACCTGTAACTAAAAATCATAAAAAATTTAAAAAAAATTTAATTTAATGTCATCAAAATTTTTTCAATTTCAGCTCCTCCTACTAAAAATCTTATGAAAACCCAAAAGAATGGAAGTGAACTTACAACTAAATTTACTCGAATTCTGCACATGTAACTAAAAATCATAAAAAAATTTAAGTCAATTTCAAAAAAAAATTTTCAATTTCAGTTCCACCTACTAAAAATCTTAAGAAAATCCAAAAGAATCGTAGTGAATTTCAACTAAATTTACACCAATTCTGCACCTGTAACTTAAAATAGTAAAAAGATTCAAAAAAATTTAATTTAATGTCAACAAAAATATTTTCAATTTCAGCTCCTCCTACTAATATTTTTAATAATATCCAAAAGAATCTAAGTGAATTTCAACTATATTTACTCAAATTCTGCACCAGTAACTTAAAATAGTAACAAGATTCAAAAAAATGTAATATAATGTCAACAAAAATATTTTCAATTTCAGTACCTCCTACTACAAATCTTAATAAAATCCAAAAGAATCTAAGTGAATTTCAACTATATTTACTCAAATTCTGCACCTGTCACTAAAATTCATAAAAACATACAAAGAAATTTAATTTAATTTCAACAAAGTTTTTTCAATTTCAGCTCCTCCTACTAAAAATCTTAAGAAAATCGAAAAGAATCGAAGTGAATCTCAAGTGAATTTACTCAAATTCTGCACTTGTAACTAAAACTCATAAAAAAATACAATGAAATTAAATTTAATTTCACCAAAATTTTTTCAATTTCAGCTCCTCCTACTAAAAATCTTAAGAAAATCCAAAAGTATCGAAGTGAATTTCAACTATATTTACTCAAATTCTGCACTTGTAACTAAAATCATAAAAAATGCAACGAAATTTAATTTAATTTCACCAAAATTTTTTCAATTTCAGCTCCTCCTACTAAAAATCTTAAGAAAATCCAAAAGAATCGAAGTGTATTTCAACTGAATTTACTCATATTCTGCACCTGTAACTAAAAATCATAAAAAAATACAATGAAATTTAATTTAATTTCACCAAATTTTTTTCAATTTCAGCTCTTCCTACAAAAAATCTTAAGAAAATCCAAAAGAATCTAAGTGAATTTCAACTATATTTACTCAAATTCTGCACCTGTCACTAAAATTCATAAAAACATACAAAGAAATTTAATTTAATTTCAACAAAGTTTTTTCAATTTCAGCTCCTCCTACTAAAAATCTTAAGAAAATCCAAAAGAATCGAAGTCAATTTCAACTAAATTTACTCAAATTCTGCACCTGTAACTAAAAATCATAAAAAAATACAATGAAATTTAATTTAATTTCAACAAAATTTTTTCAATTTCAGCTCCTCCTACTAAAAATCTTAAGAAAATCCAAAAGAATCGAAGTATATTTCAACTAAATTTACTCAAATTCTGCACCTGTAACTAAAAATCATAAAAACATACAAAGAAATTTAATTCAATTTCACCAAAATTTTTTCAATTTCAGCTCCTCCTACTAAAAATGTTAAGAAAATCCAAAAGAATCGAAGTGAATTTCAACCTAATTTATTCAAATTCTGCACCTGTAACCAAAAGTCATAAAAAAATCCAAAAAATTTAATTTACTTTCACCAAAATTTTTTCAAATTCAGCTCCTCCTACTAAAAATCTTAAGAAAATCCAAAAGTATCAAAGTGAATTTCAACTATATTTACTCAAATTCTGCACTTGTAACTAAAAATCATAAAAAAATACAAAGAAATTTAATTCAATTTAAAAAAAAAATTTAGAATTTCAGCTCCTCCTCCTAAAAATCTTAAGGAAATCCAAAAGAATCGAAGTCAATTTCAACTAAGTTTACTGCAATTCTGCACCTGTAACTAAAAATCATAAAAATTAAAAAAAAATTTAATTTAATGTCATCAAAATTTTTTCAATTTCAGCTCCTCCTACTAAAAATCTTAATAAAATCCAAAAGAATCTAAGTGAATTTCAACTATATTTACTCAAATTCTGCACCTGTAACTTAAAATAGTAAAAAGATTCAAAAAAATTTAATTTAATGTCAACAAAAATATTTTCTATTTCAGCTCCTCCTACTAAAAATCTTATGAAAACCCAAAAGAATGGAAGTGAACTTACAACTAAATTTACTCAAATTCTGCACATGTAACTAAAAATGATAAAAAAATTTAAGTCAATTTCAAAAAAAAATTTTCAATTTCAGTTCCACCTACTAAAAATCTTAACAAAATCCAAAAGAATCTAAGTGAATTTCAACTATATTTACTCAAATTCTGCACCTGTCACTAAAATTCATAAAAACATACAAAGAAATTTAATTTAATTTCAACTAAATTTTTTCAATTTCAGCTCCTCCTACTAAAAATCTTAAGAAAATCCAAAAGAATCGAAGTCAATTTCAACTAAATTTACTCAAATTCTGCACCTGTAACTAAAAATCATAAAAACATACAATGAAATTTAATTTAATTTCAACAAAATTTTTTCAATTTCAGCTCCTCCAACTAAAAATCTTAAGAAAATCCAAAAGAATCGAAGTATATTTCAACTAAATTTACTCAAATTCTGCACCTGTAACTAAAAATCATAAAAACATACAAAGAAATTTAATTCAATTTCACCAAAATTTTTTCAATTTCAGCTCCTCCTACTAAAAATGTTAAGAAAATCCAAAAGAAGGGAAGTGAATTTCAACCTAATTTATTCAAATTCTGCACCTGTAACCAAAAGTCATAAAAAAATCCAAAAAATTTAATTTACTTTCACCAAAATTTTTTCAAATTCAGCTCCTCCTACTAAAAATCTTAAGAAAATCCAAAAGTATCAAAGTGAATTTCAACTATATTTACTCAAATTCTGCACTTGTAACTAAAAATCATAAAAAAATACAAAGAAATTTAATTCAATTTCAAAAAAAAATTTAGAATTTCAGCTCCTCCTCCTAAAAATCTTAAGGAATTCCAAAAGAATCGAAGTCAATTTCAACTAAATTTACTGCAATTCTGCACCTGTAACTAAAAATCATAAAAAATTTAAAAAAAATTTAATTTAATGTCATCAAAATTTTTTCAATTTCAGCTCCTAATACTAAAAATCTTATGAAAACCCAAAAGAACGGAAGTGAACTTACAACTAAATTTACTCAAATTCTGCACATGTTACTAAAAATCATAAAAAAATTTAATTCAATTTCAAAAATATTTTCAATTTCAGCTCCTCCTACTAAAAATCTTAAGAAAATCCAAAAGAATCGTAGTGAATTTCAACTAAATTTACTCCAATTCTGCACCTGTAACTTAAAATAGTAAAAAGATTCAAAAAAATTTAATTTAATGTCAACAAAAATATTTTCAATTTCAGCTCCTCCTACTAAAAATCTTAATAAAATCCAAAAGAATCTAAGTGAATTTCAACTATATTTACTCAAATTCTGCACCTGTCACTAAAATTCATAAAAACATACAAAGAAATTTAATTTAATTTCAACAAAATTTTTTCAATTTCAGCTCCTCCTACTAAAAATCTTAAGAAAATCCAAAAGAATCGAAGTCAATTTCAACTAAATTTACTCAAATTATGCACCTGTAACTAAAAATCATAAAAACATACAAAGAAATTTAATTTAATTTCAACTAAATTTTTTCAATTTCAGCTCCTCCTACTAAAAATCTTAAGAAAATCCAAAAGAATCGAAGTCAATTTCAACTAAATTTACTCAAATTCTGCACCTGTAACTAAAAATCATAAAAACATACAATGAAATTTAATTTAATTTCAACAAAATTATTTCAATTTCAGCTCCTCCTACTAAAAATCTTAAGAAAATCCAAAAGAATCGAAGTATATTTCAACTAAATTTACTCAAATTCTGCACCTGTAACTAAAAATCATAAAAACATACAAAGAAATTTAATTCAATTTCACCAAAATTTTTTCAATTTCAGCTCCTCCTACTAAAAATGTTAAGAAAATCCAAAAGAAGGGAAGTGAATTTCAACCTAATTTATTCAAATTCTGCACCTGTAACCAAAAGTCATAAAAAAATCCAAAAAATTTAATTTACTTTCACCAAAATTTTTTCAAATTCAGCTCCTCCTACTAAAAATCTTAAGAAAATCCAAAAGTATCAAAGTGAATTTCAACTATATTTACTCAAATTCTGCACTTGTAACTAAAAATCATAAAAAAATACAAAGAAATTTAATTCAATTTCAAAAAAAAATTTAGAATTTCAGCTCCTCCTCCTAAAAATCTTAAGGAATTCCAAAAGAATCGAAGTCAATTTCAACTAAATTTACTGCAATTCTGCACCTGTAACTAAAAATCATAAAAAATTAAAAAAAAATTTAATTTAATGTCATCAAAATTTTTTCAATTTCAGCTCCTAATACTAAAAATCTTATGAAAACCCAAAAGAACGGAAGTGAACTTACAACTAAATTTACTCAAATTCTGCACATGTTACTAAAAATCATAAAAAAATTTAATTCAATTTCAAAAATATTTTCAATTTCAGCTCCTCCTACTAAAAATCTTAAGAAAATCCAAAAGAATCGAAGTCAATTTCAACTAAATTTACTCAAATTCTGCACCTGTAACTAAAAATCATTAAAACATACAATGAAATTTAATTTAATTTCAACAAAATTTTTTCAATTTCAGCTCCTCCTACTAAAAATGTTAAGAAAATCCAAAAGAATCGAAGTGAATTTCAACCTAATTTATTCAAATTCTGCACCTGTAACCAAAAGTCATAAAAACATACAATGAAATTTAATTTAATTTCAACAAAATTTTTTCAAATTCAGCTCCTCCTACTAAAAATCTTAAGAAAATCCAAAAGTATCAAAGTGAATTTCAACTATATTTACTCAAATTCTGCACTTGTAACTAAAAATCATAAAAAAATACAAAGAAATTTAATTCAATTTCAAAAAAAAATTTAGAATTTCAGCTCCTCCTCCTAAAAATCTTAAGGAAATCCAAAAGAATCGAAGTCAATTTCAACTAAATTTACTGCAATTCTGCACCTGTAACTAAAAATCATAAAAAATTAAAAAAAAATTTAATTTAATGTCATCAAAATTTTTTCAATTTCAGCTCCTCCTACTAAAAATCTTATGAAAACCCAAAAGAATGGAAGTGAACTTACAACTAAATTTACTCAAATTCTGCACATGTAACTAAAAATGATAAAAAAATTTAAGTCAATTTCAAAAAAAAAATTTCAATTTCAGTTCCACCTACTAAAAATCTTAAGAAAATCCAAAAGAATCGTAGTGAATTTCAACTAAATTTACTCCAATTCTGCACCTGTAACTTAAAATAGTAAAAAGATTCAAAAAAATTTAATTTAATGTCAACAAAAATATTTTCAATTTCAGCTCCTCCTACTAAAAATCTTAATAAAATCCAAAAGAATCTAAGTGAATTTCAACTATATTTACTCAAATTCTGCACCTGTCACTAAAATTCATAAAAACATACAAAGAAATTTAATTTAATTTCAATAAAATTTTTTCAATTTCAGCTCCTCCTACTAAAAATCTTAAGAAAATCCAAAAGAATCGAAGTGAATTTCAACTATATTTACTCAAATTCTGCACCTGTAACTAAAAATCATAAAAACATACAATGAAATTTAATTTAATTTCAACAAAATTTTTTCAATTTCAGCTCCTCCTACTAAAAATCTTAAGAAAATCCAAAAGAATCGAAGTATATTTCAACTAAATTTACTCAAATTCTGCACCTGTAACTAAAAATCATAAAAACATACAAAGAAATTTAATTCAATTTCACCAAAATTTTTTCAATTTCAGCTCCTCCTACTAAAAATGTTAAGAAAATCCAAAAGAAGCGAAGTGAATTTCAACCTAATTTATTCAAATTCTGCACCTGTAACCAAAAGTCATAAAAAAATCCAAAAAATTTAATTTACTTTCACCAAAATTTTTTCAAATTCAGCTCCTCCTACTAAAAATCTTAAGAAAATCCAAAAGTATCAAAGTGAATTTCAACTATATTTACTCAAATTCTGCACTTGTAACTAAAAATCATAAAAAAATACAAAGAAATTTAATTCAATTTCAAAAAAAAATTTAGAATTTCAGCTCCTCCTCCTAAAAATCTTAAGGAAATCCAAAAGAATCGAAGTCAATTTCAACTAAATTTACTGCAATTCTGCACCTGTAACTAAAAATCATAAAAAATTTAAAAAAAATTTAATTTAATGTCATCAAAATTTTTTCAATTTCAGCTCCTCCTACTAAAAATCTTATGAAAACCCAAAAGAATGGAAGTGAACTTACAACTAAATTTACTCAAATTCGGCACATGTAACTAAAAATGATAAAAAAATTTAAGTCAATTACAAAAAAAAATTTTCAATTTCAGTTCCACCTACTAAAAATCTTAAGAAAATCCAAAAGAATCGTAGTGAATTTCAACTAAATTTACTCCAATTCTGCACCTGTAACTTAAAATAGTAAAAAAATTCAAAAAAATTTAATTTAATGTCAACAAAATTTTTTCAATTTCAGCTCCTCCTACTAAAAATCTTATGAAAATCCAAAAGAATGGAAGTGAACTTACAACTAAATTTACTCGAATTCTGCACATGTAAATAAAAATCATAAAAAAATTTAATTCAATTTCAAAAAAAAAATTTCAATTTCAGTTCCTCCTACTAAAAATCATAAGAAAATCCAAAAGGATCGAAGTGAATTTAATCTATATTTACTCAAATTCTGCACTTGTAACTAAAAATCATAAAAAATGCAAAGAAATTTAATTCAATTTAAAAAAAAAATTCAGAATTTCAGCTCCTCCTACTAAAAATCTTAAGAAAATCGAAAAGAATCGAAGTGAATCTCAAGTGAATTTACTCAAATTCTGCACTTGTAACTAAAACTCATAAAAAAATACAATGAAATTAAATTTAATTTCACCAAAATTTTTTCAATTTCAGCTCCTCCTACTAAAAATCTTAAGAGAATCCAAAAGTATCGAAGTGAATTTCAACTATATTTACTCAAATTCTGCACTTGTAACTAAAAATCATAAAAAATGCAACGAAATTTAATTTAATTTCACCAAAATTTTTTCAATTTCAGCTCCTCCTACTAAAAATCTTAAGAAAATCCAAAAGAATCGAAGTGTATTTCAACTGAATTTACTCATATTCTGCACCTGTAACTAAAAATCATAAAAAAATACAATGAAATTTAATTTAATTTCACCAAATTTTTTTCAATTTCAGCTCTTCCTACTAAAAATCTTAAGAAAATCCAAAAGAATCGAGGTGATTTTCAACTAAATTTACTCCAATTCTGCACCTGTAACTTAAAATAGTAAAAAAATTCAAAAAAATTTAATTTAATGTCAACAAAAATATTTTCAATTTCAGTACCTCCTACTACAAATCTTAATAAAATCCAAAAGAATCTAAGTGAATTTCAACTATATTTACTAAAATTCTGCACCTGTCACTAAAATTCATAAAAACATACAAAGAAATTTAATTTAATTTCAACAAAGTTTTTTCAATTTCAGCTCCTCCTACTAAAAATCTTAAGAAAATCCAAAAGAATCGAAGTCAATTTCAACTAAATTTACTCAAATTCTGCACCTGAAACTAAAAATCATAAAAACATACAATGAAATTTAATTTAATTTCAACAAAATTTTTTCAATTTCAGCTCCTCCTACTAAAAATCTTAAGAAAATCCAAAAGAATCGAAGTATATTTCAACTAAATTTACTCAAATTCTGCACCTGTAACTAAAAATCATAAAAACATACAAAGAAATTTAATTCAATTTCACCAAAATTTTTTCAATTTCAGCTCCTGCTACTAAAAATGTTAAGAAAATCCAAAAGAATCGAAGTGAATTTCAACCTAATTTATTCAAATTCTGCACCTGTAACCAAAAGTCATAAAAAAATCCAAAAAATTTAATTTACTTTCACCAAAATTTTTTCAAATTCAGCTCCTCCTACTAAAAATCTTAAGAAAATCCAAAAGTATCAAAGTGAATTTCAACTATATTTACTCAAATTCTGCACTTGTAACTAAAAATCATAAAAAAATACAAAGAAATTTAATTCAATTTAAAAAAAAAAATTAGAATTTCAGCTCCTCCTCCTAAAAATCTTAAGGAAATCCAAAAGAATCGAAGTCAATTTCAACTAAATTTACTGCAATTCTGCACCTGTAACTAAAAATCATAAAAAATTAAAAAAAAATTTAATTTAATGTCATCAAAATTTTTTCAATTTCAGCTCCTCCTACTAAGAATCTTAAGAAAATCCAAAAGAATCGAGGTGATTTTCAACTAAATTTACTCCAATTCTGCACCTATAACTTAAAATAGTAAAAAAATTAAAAAAAAAATTAATTTAATGTCAACAAAAATATTTTCAATTTCAGCTCCTCCTACTAAAAATCTTAATAAAATCCAAAAGAATCTAAGTGAATTTCAACTTATTTACTAAAATTCTGCACCTGTCACTAAAATTCATAAAAACATACAAAGAAATTTAATTTAATTTCAACAAAGTTTTTTCAATTTCAGCTCCTCCTACTAAAAATCTTAAGAAAATCCAAAAGAATCGAAGTCAATTTCAACTAAATTTACTCAAATTCTGCACCTGAAACTAAAAATCATAAAAACATACAATGAAATTTAATTTAATTTCACCAAATTTTTTTCAATTTCAGCTCTTCCTACTAAAAATCTTAAGAAAATCCAAAAGAATCGAGGTGATTTTCAACTAAATTTACTCCAATTCTGCACCTGTAACTTAAAATAGTAAAAAAATTCAAAAAAATTTAATTTAATGTCAACAAAAATATTTTCAATTTCAGTACCTCCTACTACAAATCTTAATAAAATCCAAAAGAATCTAAGTGAATTTCAACTAAATTTACTCAAATTCTGCACCTGTAACTAAAAATCATTAAAACATACAATGAAATTTAATTTAATTTCAACAAAATTTTTTCAATTTCAGCTCCTCCTACTAAAAATGTTAAGAAAATCCAAAAGAATCGAAGTGAATTTCAACCTAATTTATTCAAATTCTGCACCTGTAACCAAAAGTCATAAAAACATACAATGAAATTTAATTTAATTTCAACAAAATTTTTTCAAATTCAGCTCCTCCTACTAAAAATCTTAAGAAAATCCAAAAGTATCAAAGTGAATTTCAACTATATTTACTCAAATTCTGCACTTGTAACTAAAAATCATAAAAAAATACAAAGAAATTTAATTCAATTTCAAAAAAAAATTTAGAATTTCAGCTCCTCCTCCTAAAAATCTTAAGGAAATCCAAAAGAATCGAAGTCAATTTCAACTAAATTTACTGCAATTCTGCACCTGTAACTAAAAATCATAAAAAATTAAAAAAAAATTTAATTTAATGTCATCAAAATTTTTTCAATTTCAGCTCCTCCTACTAAAAATCTTATGAAAACCCAAAAGAATGGAAGTGAACTTACAACTAAATTTACTCAAATTCTGCACATGTAACTAAAAATGATAAAAAAATTTAAGTCAATTTCAAAAAAAAAATTTCAATTTCAGTTCCACCTACTAAAAATCTTAAGAAAATCCAAAAGAATCGTAGTGAATTTCAACTAAATTTACTCCAATTCTGCACCTGTAACTTAAAATAGTAAAAAGATTCAAAAAAATTTAATTTAATGTCAACAAAAATATTTTCAATTTCAGCTCCTCCTACTAAAAATCTTAATAAAATCCAAAAGAATCTAAGTGAATTTCAACTATATTTACTCAAATTCTGCACCTGTCACTAAAATTCATAAAAACATACAAAGAAATTTAATTTAATTTCAATAAAATTTTTTCAATTTCAGCTCCTCCTACTAAAAATCTTAAGAAAATCCAAAAGAATCGAAGTCAATTTCAACTAAATTTACTCAAATTCTGCACCTGTAACTAAAAATCATAAAAACATACAATGAAATTTAATTTAATTTCAACAAAATTTTTTCAATTTCAGCTCCTCCTACTAAAAATCTTAAGAAAATCCAAAAGAATCGAAGTATATTTCAACTAAATTTACTCAAATTCTGCACCTGTAACTAAAAATCATAAAAACATACAAAGAAATTTAATTCAATTTCACCAAAATTTTTTCAATTTCAGCTCCTCCTACTAAAAATGTTAAGAAAATCCAAAAGAAGCGAAGTGAATTTCAACCTAATTTATTCAAATTCTGCACCTGTAACCAAAAGTCATAAAAAAATCCAAAAAATTTAATTTACTTTCACCAAAATTTTTTCAAATTCAGCTCCTCCTACTAAAAATCTTAAGAAAATCCAAAAGTATCAAAGTGAATTTCAACTATATTTACTCAAATTCTGCACTTGTAACTAAAAATCATAAAAAAATACAAAGAAATTTAATTCAATTTCAAAAAAAAATTTAGAATTTCAGCTCCTCCTCCTAAAAATCTTAAGGAAATCCAAAAGAATCGAAGTCAATTTCAACTAAATTTACTGCAATTCTGCACCTGTAACTAAAAATCATAAAAAATTTAAAAAAAATTTAATTTAATGTCATCAAAATTTTTTCAATTTCAGCTCCTCCTACTAAAAATCTTATGAAAACCCAAAAGAATGGAAGTGAACTTACAACTAAATTTACTCAAATTCGGCACATGTAACTAAAAATGATAAAAAAATTTAAGTCAATTACAAAAAAAAATTTTCAATTTCAGTTCCACCTACTAAAAATCTTAAGAAAATCCAAAAGAATCGTAGTGAATTTCAACTAAATTTACTCCAATTCTGCACCTGTAACTTAAAATAGTAAAAAAATTCAAAAAAATTTAATTTAATGTCAACAAAATTTTTTCAATTTCAGCTCCTCCTACTAAAAATCTTATGAAAATCCAAAAGAATGGAAGTGAACTTACAACTAAATTTACTCGAATTCTGCACATGTAAATAAAAATCATAAAAAAATTTAATTCAATTTCAAAAAAAAAATTTCAATTTCAGTTCCTCCTACTAAAAATCATAAGAAAATCCAAAAGGATCGAAGTGAATTTAATCTATATTTACTCAAATTCTGCACTTGTAACTAAAAATCATAAAAAATGCAAAGAAATTTAATTCAATTTAAAAAAAAAATTCAGAATTTCAGCTCCTCCTACTAAAAATCTTAAGAAAATCGAAAAGAATCGAAGTGAATCTCAAGTGAATTTACTCAAATTCTGCACTTGTAACTAAAACTCATAAAAAAATACAATGAAATTAAATTTAATTTCACCAAAATTTTTTCAATTTCAGCTCCTCCTACTAAAAATCTTAAGAGAATCCAAAAGTATCGAAGTGAATTTCAACTATATTTACTCAAATTCTGCACTTGTAACTAAAAATCATAAAAAATGCAACGAAATTTAATTTAATTTCACCAAAATTTTTTCAATTTCAGCTCCTCCTACTAAAAATCTTAAGAAAATCCAAAAGAATCGAAGTGTATTTCAACTGAATTTACTCATATTCTGCACCTGTAACTAAAAATCATAAAAAAATACAATGAAATTTAATTTAATTTCACCAAATTTTTTTCAATTTCAGCTCTTCCTACTAAAAATCTTAAGAAAATCCAAAAGAATCGAGGTGATTTTCAACTAAATTTACTCCAATTCTGCACCTGTAACTTAAAATAGTAAAAAAATTCAAAAAAATTTAATTTAATGTCAACAAAAATATTTTCAATTTCAGTACCTCCTACTACAAATCTTAATAAAATCCAAAAGAATCTAAGTGAATTTCAACTATATTTACTAAAATTCTGCACCTGTCACTAAAATTCATAAAAACATACAAAGAAATTTAATTTAATTTCAACAAAGTTTTTTCAATTTCAGCTCCTCCTACTAAAAATCTTAAGAAAATCCAAAAGAATCGAAGTCAATTTCAACTAAATTTACTCAAATTCTGCACCTGAAACTAAAAATCATAAAAACATACAATGAAATTTAATTTAATTTCAACAAAATTTTTTCAATTTCAGCTCCTCCTACTAAAAATCTTAAGAAAATCCAAAAGAATCGAAGTATATTTCAACTAAATTTACTCAAATTCTGCACCTGTAACTAAAAATCATAAAAACATACAAAGAAATTTAATTCAATTTCACCAAAATTTTTTCAATTTCAGCTCCTGCTACTAAAAATGTTAAGAAAATCCAAAAGAATCGAAGTGAATTTCAACCTAATTTATTCAAATTCTGCACCTGTAACCAAAAGTCATAAAAAAATCCAAAAAATTTAATTTACTTTCACCAAAATTTTTTCAAATTCAGCTCCTCCTACTAAAAATCTTAAGAAAATCCAAAAGTATCAAAGTGAATTTCAACTATATTTACTCAAATTCTGCACTTGTAACTAAAAATCATAAAAAAATACAAAGAAATTTAATTCAATTTAAAAAAAAAAATTAGAATTTCAGCTCCTCCTCCTAAAAATCTTAAGGAAATCCAAAAGAATCGAAGTCAATTTCAACTAAATTTACTGCAATTCTGCACCTGTAACTAAAAATCATAAAAAATTAAAAAAAAATTTAATTTAATGTCATCAAAATTTTTTCAATTTCAGCTCCTCCTACTAAGAATCTTAAGAAAATCCAAAAGAATCGAGGTGATTTTCAACTAAATTTACTCCAATTCTGCACCTATAACTTAAAATAGTAAAAAAATTAAAAAAAAAATTAATTTAATGTCAACAAAAATATTTTCAATTTCAGCTCCTCCTACTAAAAATCTTAATAAAATCCAAAAGAATCTAAGTGAATTTCAACTATATTTACTAAAATTCTGCACCTGTCACTAAAATTCATAAAAACATACAAAGAAATTTAATTTAATTTCAACAAAGTTTTTTCAATTTCAGCTCCTCCTACTAAAAATCTTAAGAAAATCCAAAAGAATCGAAGTCAATTTCAACTAAATTTACTCAAATTCTGCACCTGAAACTAAAAATCATAAAAACATACAATGAAATTTAATTTAATTTCACCAAATTTTTTTCAATTTCAGCTCTTCCTACTAAAAATCTTAAGAAAATCCAAAAGAATCGAGGTGATTTTCAACTAAATTTACTCCAATTCTGCACCTGTAACTTAAAATAGTAAAAAAATTCAAAAAAATTTAATTTAATGTCAACAAAAATATTTTCAATTTCAGTACCTCCTACTACAAATCTTAATAAAATCCAAAAGAATCTAAGTGAATTTCAACTATATTTACTCAAATTCTGCACCTGTAACTAAAAATCATAAAAAATTTAAAAAAAATTTAATTTAATGTCATCAAAATTTTTACAATTTCAGCTCCTCCTACTAAAAATCTTAAGAAAATCCAAAAGAATCGAAGTATATTTCAACTAAATTTACTCAAATTCTGCACCTGTAACTAAAAATCATAAAAAAATCCAAAAATTTTAATTTACTTTCACCAAAATTTTTTCAAATTCAGCTCCTCCTACTAAAAATCTTAAGAAAATCCAAAAGTATCATAGTGAATTTCAACTATATTTACTCAAATTCTGCACTTGTAACTAAAAATCATAAAAAAAATACAAAGAAATTTAATTCAATTTAAAAAAAAAATTTAGAATTTCAGCTCCTCCTCCTAAAAATCTTAAGGAAATCCAAAAGAATCGAAGTCAATTTCAACTAAATTTACTGCAATTCTGCACCTGTACCTAAAAATCATAAAAAATTAAAAAAAAATTTAATTTAATGTCATCAAAATTTTTTCAATTTCAGCTCCTCCTACTAAAAATCTTATGAAAACCCAAAAGAATGGAAGTGAACTTACAACTAAATTTACTCAAATTCGGCACATGTAACTAAAAATGATAAAAAAATTTAAGTCAATTACAAAAAAAAAATTTCAATTTCAGTTCCACCTACTAAAAATCTTAAGAAAATCCAAAAGAATCGTAGTGAATTTCAACTAAATTTACTCCAATTCTGCACCTGTAACTTAAAATAGTAAAAAAATTCAAAAAAATTTAATTTAATGTCAACAAAATTTTTTCAATTTCAGCTCCTCCTACTAAAAATCTTATGAAAATCCAAAAGAATGGAAGTGAACTTACAACTAAATTTACTCGAATTCTGCACATGTAACTAAAAATCATAAAAAAATTTAATTCAATTTCAAAAATATTTTCAATTTCAGCTCCTCCTACTAAAAATCTTAAGAAAATCCAAAAGAATCGAAGTGAATTTCAACCTAATTTGTTCAAATTCTGCACCTGTAACCAAAAGTCATAAAAACATACAATGAAATTTAATTTAATTTCAACAAAATTTTTTCAAATTCAGCTCCTCCTACTAAAAATCTTAAGAAAATCCAAAAGTATCAAAGTGAATTTCAACTATATTTACTCAAATTCTGCACTTGTAACTAAAAATCATAAAAAAATACAAAGAAATTTAATTCAATTTCAAAAAAAAATTTAGAATTTCAGCTCCTCCTCCTAAAAATCTTAAGGAATTCCAAAAGAATCGAAGTCAATTTCAACTAAATTTACTGCAATTCTGCACTTGTAACTAAAAATCATAAAAAATTAAAAAAAAATTTAATGTCATCAAAATTTTTTCAATTTCAGCTCCTCCTACTAAATATCGTATGAAAACCCAAAAGAACGGAAGTGAACTTACAACTAAATTTACTCAAATTCTGCACATGTTACTACAAATCATAAAAAAATTTAATTCAATTTCAAAAATATTTTCAATTTCAGCTCCTCCTACTAAAAATCTTAAGAAAATCCAAAAGAATCGAAGTCAATTTCAACTAAATTTACTCAAATTCTGCACCTGTAACTAAAAATCATAAAAACATACAAAGAAATTTAATTTAATTTCAACAAAATTTTTTCAATTTCAGCTTCTCCTACTAAAAATCTTAAGAAAATCCAAAAGAATCGAAGTCAATTTCAACTAAATTTACTCAAATTCTGCACCTGTAACTAAAAATCATTAAAACATACAATGAAATTTAATTTAATTTCAACAAAATTTTTTCAATTTCAGCTCCTCCTACTAAAAATGTTAAGAAAATCCAAAAGAATCGAAGTGAATTTCAACCTAATTTATTCAAATTCTGCACCTGTAACCAAAAGTCATAAAAACATACAATGAAATTTAATTTAATTTCAACAAAATTTTTTCAAATTCAGCTCCTCCTACTAAAAATCTTAAGAAAATCCAAAAGTATCAAAGTGAATTTCAACTATATTTACTCAAATTCTGCACTTGTAACTAAAAATCATAAAAAAATACAATGAAATTTAATTCAATTTCAAAAAAAAATTTAGAATTTCAGCTCCTCCTCCTAAAAATCTTAAGGAAATCCAAAAGAATCGAAGTCAATTTCAACTAAATTTACTGCAATTCTGCACCTGTAACTAAAAATCATAAAAAATTAAAAAAAAATTTAATTTAATGTCATCAAAATTTTTTCAATTTCAGTGTCACGTCCTGGGTGGCGGGACTTGGATCGTGACACATATGGGGTAGGGAAGTTGCGTGCGGACTTTGCTTCGTAAGAAGACCTGCTTCTTAATGAAAGTTACGCTTCGCGTCTCGTGGAGAGGTAGGAGAGCTCGAAGACTTTGCTTCGTAAGAAGACCTGCTTCTTTATGAAGGCTATGCTTCGCGACTTGTAGGAGAGCTCGAAGACTTTGCTTCGTAAGAAGACCTGCTTCTTTATGAAGGCTATGCTTCGCGACTTGTAGGAGAGCTCGAAGACTTTGCTTCGTAAGAAGACCTGCTTCTTTATGAAGGCTATGCTTCGTGACTCGTATCGACCAGGGAAGGCTGAATGGTGATCGTACACCCGAGTGACGCACGTGAGAGTACAGGCTTTGACTTATGGCTCTATAATTGGCTTACTAGCTGCATCGTATGAAAAAGGCGTAAATAGTAGGGTTTTTACTATTGGTTTGGGAATACCCATGCGGGACTCTATATGGAAGAACGTTAGTAAACACGGGCAAGAACTCCCGGCGCTTGCGGAGACCGATCAGCTGTAGTCGTTGCGCGTAATGGTTCCAGGTATTCGAGGCGAAATAGCGAGAATTGACGGTTTAAAGATAAAAGCGAAAGCGTTATTTATTGGAACACGTAACAGATAGCAATGAACACCTTATAATTATGCGTTGGACATTTAGCATAGGCACATAACATTTATATAAAGGTAAATGATAGAAAATTAATGTTAGGCAAAAATAGCAAAAGATGCGAAGCAATGGAGTTAAACAATAATAGATTATGTGATAAAGATAGCAATATAATAATAAGAGGCTAAAGCTTAAGCAAGATATAAATGCAAACTAAACTATATATATATAAAGCGATAAGCAAAGAAATTAACACGAAGAAATAACGTAGCAATGAAATGTAATAAACAAAAGCATTAACAATATTATAAAATAAAAGAAATAGAAACGCTTACAGTGATGTAGACGCTGGTTGATGTACACTGAATTGAAAATAAAGAAAACCATAGAGTAATGGTCGCGACTTGGCGATAGCACGGAATAATACTGATGCGTGAAGATACTAAAGAATAGTGATCGCGACTGATAGCAAGGACTAATAATGAATGATGCGTGGGCCACGCGGCACCGGTATTTATACAAATTGATGGAATGTGAGGTATGCGGGGAATTTGAGGTATGCATGATGACTCATGCCCAAAGTATGCGTGGAATTTGCGGTATGCGTGATGAGTCATCCGTAAAGTATGTGTCGTAATAACTCTGGGGTTTTTGTAAGAATTAAAGGTTGATCTATAATTAGGCTGTAAGACCATGGGATTTCGAAAAGGGGCACTCAATCTGTTGGGTGGACTTTTGTGGTTTACATTGGAAGAGAGGGGGGGGGGGGGAGAGAGAGGTTTTGATTTAGAAGGTTGGGGCGAGGGACTTGTTGTAATTCGTAATTGAGGAGGGAATAATGCCTCTAAGGCGAAGAGGGGAAGCGGAATCAGCTGGAGATGGGGACCGCTAAGGTACATCGTCCAAGATCTGATGATTGGTAAAGGGTTAAGAGTTGAGGTTTGTAGATAGTAGTAGATACTTGGGTAGGTCATATAAGGAGGAAGCTAGTTAGGGTTGGGCGAAAATTATAGGGACGTCACATCAGCTCCTCCTACTAAAAATCTTATGAAAACCCAAAAGAATGGAAGTGAACTTACAACTAAATTTACTCAAATTCTGCACATGTAACTAAAAATGATAAAAAAATTTAAGTCAATTTCAAAAAAAAATTTTCAATTTCAGTTCCACCTACTAAAAATCTTAAGAAAATCCAAAAGAATCGTAGTGAATTTCAACTAAATTTACTCCAATTCTGCACCTGTAACTTAAAATAGTAAAAAGATTCAAAAAAATTTAATTTAATGTCAACAAAAATATTTTCAATTTCAGCTCCTCCTACTAAAAATCTTAATAAAATCCAAAAGAATCTAAGTGAATTTCAACTATATTTACTCAAATTCTGCACCTGTAACCAAAAGTCATAAAAAAATCCAAAAAATTTAATTTACTTTCACCAAAATTTTTTCAAATTCAGCTCCTCCTACTAAAAATCTTAAGAAAATCCAAAAGTATCAAAGTGAATTTCAACTATATTTACTCAAATTCTGCACTTGTAACTAAAAATCATAAAAAAATACAAAGAAATTTAATTCAATTTCAAAAAAAAATTTAGAATTTCAGCCCCTCCTCCTAAAAATCTTAAGGAAATCCAAAAGAATCGAAGTCAATTTCAACTAAATTTACTGCAATTCTGCACCTGTAACTAAAAATCATAAAAAATTAAAAAAAAATTTAATTTAATGTCATCAAAATTTTTTCAATTTCAGCTCCTCCTACTAAAAATCTTATGAAAACCCAAAAGAATGGAAGTGAACTTACAACTAAATTTACTCGAATTCTGCACATGTAACTAAAAATCATAAAAAAATTTAATTCAATTTCAAAAAAAAAATTTCAATTTCAGTTCCTCCTACTAAAAATCATAAGAAAATCCAAAAGGATCGAAGTGAATTTAAACTAAATTTACTCAAATTCTGCACTTGTAACTAAAAATCATAAAAAATGCAAAGAAATTTAATTCAATTTAAAAAAAAAATTCAGAATTTCAGCTCCTCCTACTAAAAATCTTAAGAAAATCGAAAAGAATCGAAGTGAATCTCAAGTGAATTTACTCAAATTCTGCACTTGTAACTAAAACTCATAAAAAAATACAATGAAATTAAATTTAATTTCACCAAAATTTTTTCAATTTCAGCTCCTCCTACTAAAAATCTTAAGAAAATCCAAAAGTATCGAAGTGAATTTCAACTATATTTACTCAAATTCTGCACTTGTAACTAAAAATCATAAAAAATGCAACGAAATTTAATTTAATTTCACCAAAATTTTTTCAATTTCAGCTCCTCCTACTAAAAATCTTAAGAAAATCCAAAAGAATCGAAGTGTATTTCAACTGAATTTACTCATATTCTGCACCTGTAACTAAAAATCATAAAAAAATACAATGAAATTTAATTTAATTTCACCAAAATTTTTTCAATTTCAGCTCTTCCTACTAAAAATCTTAAGAAAATCCAAAAGAATCCAGGTGATTTTCAACTAAATTTACTCCAATTCTGCACCTGTAACTTAAAATAGTAAAAAAATTCAAAAAAATTTAATTTAATGTCAACAAAAATATTTTCAATTTCAGCTCCTCCTACTAAAAATCTTAATAATATCCAAAAGAATCTAAGTCAATTTCAACTATATTTACTCAAATTCTGCACCTGTAACTTAAAATAGTAAAAAGATTCAAAAAAATTTAATTTAATGTCAACAAAAATATTTTCAATTTCAGCTCCTCCTACTAAAATTCTTAATAATATCCAAAAGAATCTAAGTGAATTTCAACTATATTTACTCAAATTCTGCACCAGTAACTTAAAATTGTAACAAGATTCAAAAAAATGTAATATAATGTCAACAAAAATATTTTCAATTTCAGTACCTCCTACTACAAATCTTAATAAAATCCAAAAGAATCTAAGTGAATTTCAACTATATTTACTCAAATTCTGCACCTGTCACTAAAATTCATAAAAACATACAAAGAAATTTAATTTAATTTCAACAAATTTTTTTCAATTTCAGCTCCTCCTACTAAAAATCTTAAGAAAATCCAAAAGAATCGAAGTCAATTTCAACTAAATTTACTCAAATTCTGCACCTGTAACTAAAAATCATAAAAACATACAATGAAATTTAATTTAATTTCAACAAAATTTTTTCAATTTCAGCTCCTCCTACTAAAAATCTTAAGAAAATCCAAAAGAATCGAAGTCAATTTCAACTAAATTTACTCAAATTCTGCACCTGTAACTAAAAATCATAAAAACATACAAAGAAATTTAATTTAATTTCAACAAAATTTTTTCAATTTCAGCTTCTCCTACTAAAAATCTTAAGAAAATCCAAAAGAATCGAAGTCAATTTCAACTAAATTTACTCAAATTCTGCACCTGTAACTAAAAATCATTAAAACATACAATGAAATTTAATTTAATTTCAACAAAATTTTTTCAATTTCAGCTCCACCTACTAAAAATGTTAAGAAAATCCAAAAGAATCGAAGTGAATTTCAACCTAATTTATTCAAATTCTGCACCTGTAACCAAAAGTCATAAAAACATACAATGAAATTTAATTTAATTTCAACAAAATTTTTTCAAATTCAGCTCCTCCTACTAAAAATCTTAAGAAAATCCAAAAGTATCAAAGTGAATTTCAACTATATTTACTCAAATTCTGCACTTGTAACTAAAAATCATAAAAAAATACAAAGAAATTTAATTCAATTTCAAAAAAAAATTTAGAATTTCAGCTCCTCCTCCTAAAAATCTTAAGGAAATCCAAAAGAATCGAAGTCAATTTCAACTAAATTTACTGCAATTCTGCACCTGTAACTAAAAATCATAAAAAATTTAATTTAATGTCATCAAAATTTTTTCAATTTCAGCTCCTCCTACTAAAAATCTTATGAAAACCCAAAAGAATGGAAGTGAACTTACAACTAAATTTACTCAAATTCTGCACATGTAACTAAAAATGATAAAAAAATTTAAGTCAATTTCAAAAAAAAATTTTCAATTTCAGTTCCACCTACTAAAAATCTTAAGAAAATCCAAAAGAATCGTAGTGAATTTCAACTAAATTTACACCAATTCTGCACCTGTAACTTAAAATAGTAAAAAGATTCAAAAAAATTTAATTTAATGTCAACAAAAATATTTTCAATTTCAGCTCCTCCTACTAAAAATCTTAATAAAATCCTAAAGAATCTAAGTGAATTTCAACTATATTTACTCAAATTCTGCACCTGTCACTAAAATTCATAAAAACATACAAAGAAATTTAATTTAATTTCAACAAAATTTTTTCAATTTCAGCTCCTCCTACTAAAAATCTTAAGAAAATCCAAAAGAATCGAAGTCAATTTCAACTAAATTTACTCAAATTCTGCACCTGTAACTAAAAATCATAAAAACATACAATGAAATTTAATTTAATTTCAACAAAATTTTTTCAATTTCAGCTCCTCCTACTAAAAATCTTAAGAAAATCCAAAAGAATCGAAGTATATTTCAACTAAATTTACTCAAATTCTGCACCTGTAACTAAAAATCATAAAAACATACAAAGAAATTTAATTCAATTTCACCAAAATTTTTTCAATTTCAGCTCCTCCTACTAAAAATCTTAAGAAAATCCAAAAGAATCGAAGTATATTTCAACTAAATTTACTCAAATTCTGCACCTGTAACTAAAAATCATAAAAACATACAAAGAAATTTAATTAAATTTCACCAAAATTTTTTCAATTTCAGCTCCTCCTACTAAAAATGTTAAGAAAATCCAAAAGAAGCGAAGTGAATTTCAACCTAATTTATTCAAATTCTGCACCTGTAACCAAAAGTCATAAAAAAATCCAAAAAATTTAATTTACTTTCACCAAAATTTTTTCAAATTCAGCTCCTCCTACTAAAAATCTTAAGAAAATCCAAAAGTATCAAAGTGAATTTCAACTATATTTACTCAAATTCTGCACTTGTAACTAAAAATCATAAAAAAATACAGAGAAATTTAATTCAATTTCAAAAAAAAATTTAGAATTTCAGCTCCTCCTCCTAAAAATCTTAAGGAAATCCAAAAGAATCGAAGTCAATTTCAACTAAATTTACTGCAATTCTGCACCTGTAACTAAAAATCATAAAAAATTTAAAAAAAATTTAATTTAATGTCATCAAAATTTTTTCAATTTCAGCTCCTCCTACTAAAAATCTTATGAAAACCCAAAAGAATGGAAGTGAACTTACAACTAAATTTACTCGAATTCTGCACATGTAACTAAAAATCATAAAAAAATTTAAGTCAATTACAAAAAAAAAATTTCAATTTCAGTTCCTCCTACTAAAAATCATAAGAAAATCCAAAAGGATCGAAGTGAATTTAAACTATATTTACTCAAATTCTGCACTTGTAACTAAAAATCATAAAAAATGCAAAGAAATTTAATTCAATTTTAAAAAAAATTCAGAATTTCAGCTCCTCCTACTAAAAATCTTAAGAAAATCGAAAAGAATCGAAGTGAATCTCAAGTGAATTTACTCAAATTCTGCACTTGTAACTAAAACTCATAAAAAAATACAATGAAATTAAATTTAATTTCACCAAAATTTTTTCAATTTCAGCTCCTCCTACTAAAAATCTTAAGAAAATCCAAAAGTATCGAAATGAATTTCAACTATATTTACTCAAATTCTGCACTTGTAACTAAAAATCATAAAAAATGCAACGAAATTTAATTTAATTTCACCAAAATTTTTTCAATTTCAGCTCCTCCTACTAAAAATCTTAAGAAAATCCAAAAGAATCGAAGTGTATTTCAACTGAATTTACTCATATTCTGCACTTGTAACGAAAAATCATAAAAAAATACAATGAAATTTAATTTAATTTCACCAAATTTTTTTCAATTTCAGCTCTTCCTACAAAAAATCTTAAGAAAATCCAAAAGAATCGAGGTGATTTTCAACTAAATTTACTCCAATTCTGCACCTGTAACTTAAAATAGTAAAAAAATTCAAAAAAATTTAATTTAATGTCAACAAAAATATTTTCAATTTCAGCTCCTCCTACTAATATTTTTAATAATATCCAAAAGAATCTAAGTGAATTTCAACTATATTTACTCAAATTCTGCACCAGTAACTTAAAATAGTAACAAGATTCAAAAAAATGTAATATAATGTCAACAAAAATATTTTCAATTTCAGTACCTCCTACTACAAATCTTAATAAAATCCAAAAGAATCTAAGTGAATTTCAACTATATTTACTCAAATTCTGCACCTGTCACTAAAATTCATAAAAAATGCAACGAAATTTAATTTAATTTCACCAAAATTTTTTCAATTTCAGCTCCTCCTACTAAAAATCTTAAGAAAATCCAAAAGAATGGAAGTGTATTTCAACTGAATTTACTCATATTCTGCACCTGTAACTAAAAATCATAAAAAAATACAATGAAATTTAATTTAATTTCACCAAAATTTTTTCAATTTCAGCTCTTCCTACTAAAAATCTTAAGAAAATCCAAAAGAATCCAGGTGATTTTCAACTAAATTTACTCCAATTCTGCACCTGTAACTTAAAATAGTAAAAAAATTCAAAAAAATTTAATTTAATGTCAACAAAAATATTTTCAATTTCAGCTCCTCCTACTAAAAATCTTAATAATATCCAAAAGAATCTAAGTCAATTTCAACTATATTTACTCAAATTCTGCACCTGTAACTTAAAATAGTAAAAAGATTCAAAAAAATTTAATTTAATGTCAACAAAAATATTTTCAATTTCAGCTCCTCCTACTAAAATTCTTAATAATATCCAAAAGAATCTAAGTGAATTTCAACTATATTTACTCAAATTCTGCACCAGTAACTTAAAATTGTAACAAGATTCAAAAAAATGTAATATAATGTCAACAAAAATATTTTCAATTTCAGTACCTCCTACTACAAATCTTAATAAAATCCAAAAGAATCTAAGTGAATTTCAACTATATTTACTCAAATTCTGCACCTGTCACTAAAATTCATAAAAACATACAAAGAAATTTAATTTAATTTCAACAAATTTTTTTCAATTTCAGCTCCTCCTACTAAAAATCTTAAGAAAATCCAAAAGAATCGAAGTCAATTTCAACTAAATTTACTCAAATTCTGCACCTGTAACTAAAAATCATAAAAACATACAATGAAATTTAATTTAATTTCAACAAAATTTTTTCAATTTCAGCTCCTCCTACTAAAAATCTTAAGAAAATCCAAAAGAATCGTAGTGAATTTCAACTAAATTTACACCAATTCTGCACCTGTAACTTAAAATAGTAAAAAGATTCAAAAAAATTTAATTTAATGTCAACAAAAATATTTTCAATTTCAGCTCCTCCTACTAAAAATCTTAATAAAATCCTAAAGAATCTAAGTGAATTTCAACTATATTTACTCAAATTCTGCACCTGTCACTAAAATTCATAAAAACATACAAAGAAATTTAATTTAATTTCAACAAAATTTTTTCAATTTCAGCTCCTCCTACTAAAAATCTTAAGAAAATCCAAAAGAATCGAAGTCAATTTCAACTAAATTTACTGCAATTCTGCACCTGTAACTAAAAATCATAAAAAATTTAAAAAAAATTTAATTTAATGTCATCAAAATTTTTTCAATTTCAGCTCCTCCTACTAAAAATCTTATGAAAACCCAAAAGAATGGAAGTGAACTTACAACTAAATTTACTCGAATTCTGCACATGTAACTAAAAATCATAAAAAAATTTAAGTCAATTACAAAAAAAAAATTTCAATTTCAGTTCCTCCTACTAAAAATCATAAGAAAATCCAAAAGGATCGAAGTGAATTTAAACTATATTTACTCAAATTCTGCACTTGTAACTAAAAATCATAAAAAATGCAAAGAAATTTAATTCAATTTTAAAAAAAAATTCAGAATTTCAGCTCCTCCTACTAAAAATCTTAAGAAAATCGAAAAGAATCGAAGTGAATCTCAAGTGAATTTACTCAAATTCTGCACTTGTAACTAAAACTCATAAAAAAATACAATGAAATTAAATTTAATTTCACCAAAATTTTTTCAATTTCAGCTCCTCCTACTAAAAATCTTAAGAAAATCCAAAAGTATCGAAATGAATTTCAACTATATTTACTCAAATTCTGCACTTGTAACTAAAAATCATAAAAAATGCAACGAAATTTAATTTAATTTCACCAAAATTTTTTCAATTTCAGCTCCTCCTACTAAAAATCTTAAGAAAATCCAAAAGAATCGAAGTGTATTTCAACTGAATTTACTCATATTCTGCACTTGTAACGAAAAATCATAAAAAAATACAATGAAATTTAATTTAATTTCACCAAATTTTTTTCAATTTCAGCTCCTCCTACTAAAAATCTTATGAAAACCCAAAAGAATGGAAGTGAACTTACAACTAAATTTACTCAAATTCTGCACATGTAACTAAAAATGATAAAAAAATTTAAGTCAATTTCAAAAAAAAATTTTCAATTTCAGTTCCACCTACTAAAAATCTTAAGAAAATCCAAAAGAATCGTAGTGAATTTCAACTAAATTTACTCCAATTCTGCACCTGTAACTTAAAATAGTAAAAAGATTCAAAAAAATTTAATTTAATGTCAACAAAAATATTTTCAATTTCAGCTCCTCCTACTAAAAATCTTAATAAAATCCAAAAGAATCTAAGTGAATTTCAACTATATTTACTCAAATTCTGCACCTGTAACCAAAAGTCATAAAAAAATCCAAAAAATTTAATTTACTTTCACCAAAATTTTTTCAAATTCAGCTCCTCCTACTAAAAATCTTAAGAAAATCCAAAAGTATCAAAGTGAATTTCAACTATATTTACTCAAATTCTGCACTTGTAACTAAAAATCATAAAAAAATACAAAGAAATTTAATTCAATTTCAAAAAAAAATTTAGAATTTCAGCCCCTCCTCCTAAAAATCTTAAGGAAATCCAAAAGAATCGAAGTCAATTTCAACTAAATTTACTGCAATTCTGCACCTGTAACTAAAAATCATAAAAAATTAAAAAAAAATTTAATTTAATGTCATCAAAATTTTTTCAATTTCAGCTCCTCCTACTAAAAATCTTATGAAAACCCAAAAGAATGGAAGTGAACTTACAACTAAATTTACTCGAATTCTGCACATGTAACTAAAAATCATAAAAAAATTTAATTCAATTTCAAAAAAAAAATTTCAATTTCAGTTCCTCCTACTAAAAATCATAAGAAAATCCAAAAGGATCGAAGTGAATTTAAACTAAATTTACTCAAATTCTGCACTTGTAACTAAAAATCATAAAAAATGCAAAGAAATTTAATTCAATTTAAAAAAAAAATTCAGAATTTCAGCTCCTCCTACTAAAAATCTTAAGAAAATCGAAAAGAATCGAAGTGAATCTCAAGTGAATTTACTCAAATTCTGCACTTGTAACTAAAACTCATAAAAAAATACAATGAAATTAAATTTAATTTCACCAAAATTTTTTCAATTTCAGCTCCTCCTACTAAAAATCTTAAGAAAATCCAAAAGTATCGAAGTGAATTTCAACTATATTTACTCAAATTCTGCACTTGTAACTAAAAATCATAAAAAATGCAACGAAATTTAATTTAATTTCACCAAAATTTTTTCAATTTCAGCTCCTCCTACTAAAAATCTTAAGAAAATCCAAAAGAATCGAAGTGTATTTCAACTGAATTTACTCATATTCTGCACCTGTAACTAAAAATCATAAAAAAATACAATGAAATTTAATTTAATTTCACCAAAATTTTTTCAATTTCAGCTCTTCCTACTAAAAATCTTAAGAAAATCCAAAAGAATCCAGGTGATTTTCAACTAAATTTACTCCAATTCTGCACCTGTAACTTAAAATAGTAAAAAAATTCAAAAAAATTTAATTTAATGTCAACAAAAATATTTTCAATTTCAGCTCCTCCTACTAAAAATCTTAATAATATCCAAAAGAATCTAAGTCAATTTCAACTATATTTACTCAAATTCTGCACCTGTAACTTAAAATAGTAAAAAGATTCAAAAAAATTTAATTTAATGTCAACAAAAATATTTTCAATTTCAGCTCCTCCTACTAAAATTCTTAATAATATCCAAAAGAATCTAAGTGAATTTCAACTATATTTACTCAAATTCTGCACCAGTAACTTAAAATTGTAACAAGATTCAAAAAAATGTAATATAATGTCAACAAAAATATTTTCAATTTCAGTACCTCCTACTACAAATCTTAATAAAATCCAAAAGAATCTAAGTGAATTTCAACTATATTTACTCAAATTCTGCACCTGTCACTAAAATTCATAAAAACATACAAAGAAATTTAATTTAATTTCAACAAATTTTTTTCAATTTCAGCTCCTCCTACTAAAAATCTTAAGAAAATCCAAAAGAATCGAAGTCAATTTCAACTAAATTTACTCAAATTCTGCACCTGTAACTAAAAATCATAAAAACATACAATGAAATTTAATTTAATTTCAACAAAATTTTTTCAATTTCAGCTCCTCCTACTAAAAATCTTAAGAAAATCCAAAAGAATCGAAGTCAATTTCAACTAAATTTACTCAAATTCTGCACCTGTAACTAAAAATCATAAAAACATACAAAGAAATTTAATTTAATTTCAACAAAATTTTTTCAATTTCAGCTTCTCCTACTAAAAATCTTAAGAAAATCCAAAAGAATCGAAGTCAATTTCAACTAAATTTACTCAAATTCTGCACCTGTAACTAAAAATCATTAAAACATACAATGAAATTTAATTTAATTTCAACAAAATTTTTTCAATTTCAGCTCCACCTACTAAAAATGTTAAGAAAATCCAAAAGAATCGAAGTGAATTTCAACCTAATTTATTCAAATTCTGCACCTGTAACCAAAAGTCATAAAAACATACAATGAAATTTAATTTAATTTCAACAAAATTTTTTCAAATTCAGCTCCTCCTACTAAAAATCTTAAGAAAATCCAAAAGTATCAAAGTGAATTTCAACTATATTTACTCAAATTCTGCACTTGTAACTAAAAATCATAAAAAAATACAAAGAAATTTAATTCAATTTCAAAAAAAAATTTAGAATTTCAGCTCCTCCTCCTAAAAATCTTAAGGAAATCCAAAAGAATCGAAGTCAATTTCAACTAAATTTACTGCAATTCTGCACCTGTAACTAAAAATCATAAAAAATTTAATTTAATGTCATCAAAATTTTTTCAATTTCAGCTCCTCCTACTAAAAATCTTATGAAAACCCAAAAGAATGGAAGTGAACTTACAACTAAATTTACTCAAATTCTGCACATGTAACTAAAAATGATAAAAAAATTTAAGTCAATTTCAAAAAAAAATTTTCAATTTCAGTTCCACCTACTAAAAATCTTAAGAAAATCCAAAAGAATCGTAGTGAATTTCAACTAAATTTACACCAATTCTGCACCTGTAACTTAAAATAGTAAAAAGATTCAAAAAAATTTAATTTAATGTCAACAAAAATATTTTCAATTTCAGCTCCTCCTACTAAAAATCTTAATAAAATCCTAAAGAATCTAAGTGAATTTCAACTATATTTACTCAAATTCTGCACCTGTCACTAAAATTCATAAAAACATACAAAGAAATTTAATTTAATTTCAACAAAATTTTTTCAATTTCAGCTCCTCCTACTAAAAATCTTAAGAAAATCCAAAAGAATCGAAGTCAATTTCAACTAAATTTACTCAAATTCTGCACCTGTAACTAAAAATCATAAAAACATACAATGAAATTTAATTTAATTTCAACAAAATTTTTTCAATTTCAGCTCCTCCTACTAAAAATCTTAAGAAAATCCAAAAGAATCGAAGTATATTTCAACTAAATTTACTCAAATTCTGCACCTGTAACTAAAAATCATAAAAACATACAAAGAAATTTAATTCAATTTCACCAAAATTTTTTCAATTTCAGCTCCTCCTACTAAAAATCTTAAGAAAATCCAAAAGAATCGAAGTATATTTCAACTAAATTTACTCAAATTCTGCACCTGTAACTAAAAATCATAAAAACATACAAAGAAATTTAATTAAATTTCACCAAAATTTTTTCAATTTCAGCTCCTCCTACTAAAAATGTTAAGAAAATCCAAAAGAAGCGAAGTGAATTTCAACCTAATTTATTCAAATTCTGCACCTGTAACCAAAAGTCATAAAAAAATCCAAAAAATTTAATTTACTTTCACCAAAATTTTTTCAAATTCAGCTCCTCCTACTAAAAATCTTAAGAAAATCCAAAAGTATCAAAGTGAATTTCAACTATATTTACTCAAATTCTGCACTTGTAACTAAAAATCATAAAAAAATACAGAGAAATTTAATTCAATTTCAAAAAAAAATTTAGAATTTCAGCTCCTCCTCCTAAAAATCTTAAGGAAATCCAAAAGAATCGAAGTCAATTTCAACTAAATTTACTGCAATTCTGCACCTGTAACTAAAAATCATAAAAAATTTAAAAAAAATTTAATTTAATGTCATCAAAATTTTTTCAATTTCAGCTCCTCCTACTAAAAATCTTATGAAAACCCAAAAGAATGGAAGTGAACTTACAACTAAATTTACTCGAATTCTGCACATGTAACTAAAAATCATAAAAAAATTTAAGTCAATTACAAAAAAAAAATTTCAATTTCAGTTCCTCCTACTAAAAATCATAAGAAAATCCAAAAGGATCGAAGTGAATTTAAACTATATTTACTCAAATTCTGCACTTGTAACTAAAAATCATAAAAAATGCAAAGAAATTTAATTCAATTTTAAAAAAAATTCAGAATTTCAGCTCCTCCTACTAAAAATCTTAAGAAAATCGAAAAGAATCGAAGTGAATCTCAAGTGAATTTACTCAAATTCTGCACTTGTAACTAAAACTCATAAAAAAATACAATGAAATTAAATTTAATTTCACCAAAATTTTTTCAATTTCAGCTCCTCCTACTAAAAATCTTAAGAAAATCCAAAAGTATCGAAATGAATTTCAACTATATTTACTCAAATTCTGCACTTGTAACTAAAAATCATAAAAAATGCAACGAAATTTAATTTAATTTCACCAAAATTTTTTCAATTTCAGCTCCTCCTACTAAAAATCTTAAGAAAATCCAAAAGAATCGAAGTGTATTTCAACTGAATTTACTCATATTCTGCACTTGTAACGAAAAATCATAAAAAAATACAATGAAATTTAATTTAATTTCACCAAATTTTTTTCAATTTCAGCTCTTCCTACAAAAAATCTTAAGAAAATCCAAAAGAATCGAGGTGATTTTCAACTAAATTTACTCCAATTCTGCACCTGTAACTTAAAATAGTAAAAAAATTCAAAAAAATTTAATTTAATGTCAACAAAAATATTTTCAATTTCAGCTCCTCCTACTAAAAATCTTAATAAAATCCAAAAGAATCTAAGTGAATTTCAACTATATTTACTAAAATTCTGCACCTGTCACTAAAATTCATAAAAACATACAAAGAAATTTAATTTAATTTCAACAAAGTTTTTTCAATTTCAGCTCCTCCTACTAAAAATCTTAAGAAAATCCAAAAGAATCGAAGTCAATTTCAACTAAATTTACTCAAATTCTGCACCTGAAACTAAAAATCATAAAAACATACAATGAAATTTAATTTAATTTCACCAAATTTTTTTCAATTTCAGCTCTTCCTACTAAAAATCTTAAGAAAATCCAAAAGAATCGAGGTGATTTTCAACTAAATTTACTCCAATTCTGCACCTGTAACTTAAAATAGTAAAAAAATTCAAAAAAATTTAATTTAATGTCAACAAAAATATTTTCAATTTCAGTACCTCCTACTAAAAATCTTAATAAAATCCAAAAGAATCTAAGTGAATTTCAACTAAATTTACTCAAATTCTGCACCTGTAACTAAAAATCATAAAAACATACAATGAAATTTAATTTAATTTCAACAAAATTTTTTCAATTTCAGCTCCTCCTACTAAAAATGTTAAGAAAATCCAAAAGAATCGAAGTGAATTTCAACCTAATTTATTCAAATTCTGCACCTGTAACCAAAAGTCATAATAACATACAATGAAATTTAATTTAATTTCAACAAAATTTTTTCAAATTCAGCTCCTCCTACTAAAAATCTTAAGAAAATCCAAAAGTATCAAAGTGAATTTCAACTATATTTACTCAAATTCTGCACTTGTAACTAAAAATCATAAAAAAATACAAAGAAATTTAATTCAATTTCAAAAAAAAATTTAGAATTTCAGCTCCTCCTCCTAAAAATCTTAAGGAAATCCAAAAGAATCGAAGTCAATTTCAACTAAATTTACTGCAATTCTGCACCTGTAACTAAAAATCATAAAAAATTAAAAAAAAATTTAATTTAATGTCATCAAAATTTTTTCAATTTCAGCTCCTCCTACTAAAAATCTTATGAAAACCCAAAAGAATGGAAGTGAACTTACAACTAAATTTACTCAAATTCTGCACATGTAACTAAAAATGATAAAAAAATTTAAGTCAATTTCAAAAAAAAAATTTCAATTTCAGTTCCACCTACTAAAAATCTTAAGAAAATCCAAAAGAATCGTAGTGAATTTCAACTAAATTTACTCCAATTCTGCACCTGTAACTTAAAATAGTAAAAAGATTCAAAAAAATTTAATTTAATGTCAACAAAAATATTTTCAATTTCAGCTCCTCCTACTAAAAATCTTAATAAAATCCAAAAGAATCTAAGTGAATTTCAACTATATTTACTCAAATTCTGCACCTGTCACTAAAATTCATAAAAACATACAAAGAAATTTAATTTAATTTCAATAAAATTTTTTCAATTTCAGCTCCTCCTACTAAAAATCTTAAGAAAATCCAAAAGAATCGAAGTCAATTTCAACTAAATTTACTCAAATTCTGCACCTGTAACTAAAAATCATAAAAACATACAATGAAATTTAATTTAATTTCAACAAAATTTTTTCAATTTCAGCTCCTCCTACTAAAAATCTTAAGAAAATCCAAAAGAATCGAAGTATATTTCAACTAAATTTACTCAAATTCTGCACCTGTAACTAAAAATCATAAAAACATACAAAGAAATTTAATTCAATTTCACCAAAATTTTTTCAATTTCAGCTCCTCCTACTAAAAATGTTAAGAAAATCCAAAAGAAGCGAAGTGAATTTCAACCTAATTTATTCAAATTCTGCACCTGTAACCAAAAGTCATAAAAAAATCCAAAAAATTTAATTTACTTTCACCAAAATTTTTTCAAATTCAGCTCCTCCTACTAAAAATCTTAAGAAAATCCAAAAGTATCAAAGTGAATTTCAACTATATTTACTCAAATTCTGCACTTGTAACTAAAAATCATAAAAAAATACAAAGAAATTTAATTCAATTTCAAAAAAAAATTTAGAATTTCAGCTCCTCCTCCTAAAAATCTTAAGGAAATCCAAAAGAATCGAAGTCAATTTCAACTAAATTTACTGCAATTCTGCACCTGTAACTAAAAATCATAAAAAATTTAAAAAAAATTTAATTTAATGTCATCAAAATTTTTTCAATTTCAGCTCCTCCTACTAAAAATCTTATGAAAACCCAAAAGAATGGAAGTGAACTTACAACTAAATTTACTCAAATTCGGCACATGTAACTAAAAATGATAAAAAAATTTAAGTCAATTACAAAAAAAAATTTTCAATTTCAGTTCCACCTACTAAAAATCTTAAGAAAATCCAAAAGAATCGTAGTGAATTTCAACTAAATTTACTCCAATTCTGCACCTGTAACTTAAAATAGTAAAAAAATTCAAAAAAATTTAATTTAATGTCAACAAAATTTTTTCAATTTCAGCTCCTCCTACTAAAAATCTTATGAAAATCCAAAAGAATGGAAGTGAACTTACAACTAAATTTACTCGAATTCTGCACATGTAAATAAAAATCATAAAAAAATTTAATTCAATTTCAAAAAAAAAATTTCAATTTCAGTTCCTCCTACTAAAAATCATAAGAAAATCCAAAAGGATCGAAGTGAATTTAATCTATATTTACTCAAATTCTGCACTTGTAACTAAAAATCATAAAAAATGCAAAGAAATTTAATTCAATTTAAAAAAAAAATTCAGAATTTCAGCTCCTCCTACTAAAAATCTTAAGAAAATCGAAAAGAATCGAAGTGAATCTCAAGTGAATTTACTCAAATTCTGCACTTGTAACTAAAACTCATAAAAAAATACAATGAAATTAAATTTAATTTCACCAAAATTTTTTCAATTTCAGCTCCTCCTACTAAAAATCTTAAGAGAATCCAAAAGTATCGAAGTGAATTTCAACTATATTTACTCAAATTCTGCACTTGTAACTAAAAATCATAAAAAATGCAACGAAATTTAATTTAATTTCACCAAAATTTTTTCAATTTCAGCTCCTCCTACTAAAAATCTTAAGAAAATCCAAAAGAATCGAAGTGTATTTCAACTGAATTTACTCATATTCTGCACCTGTAACTAAAAATCATAAAAAAATACAATGAAATTTAATTTAATTTCACCAAATTTTTTTCAATTTCAGCTCTTCCTACTAAAAATCTTAAGAAAATCCAAAAGAATCGAGGTGATTTTCAACTAAATTTACTCCAATTCTGCACCTGTAACTTAAAATAGTAAAAAAATTCAAAAAAATTTAATTTAATGTCAACAAAAATATTTTCAATTTCAGTACCTCCTACTACAAATCTTAATAAAATCCAAAAGAATCTAAGTGAATTTCAACTATATTTACTAAAATTCTGCACCTGTCACTAAAATTCATAAAAACATACAAAGAAATTTAATTTAATTTCAACAAAGTTTTTTCAATTTCAGCTCCTCCTACTAAAAATCTTAAGAAAATCCAAAAGAATCGAAGTCAATTTCAACTAAATTTACTCAAATTCTGCACCTGAAACTAAAAATCATAAAAACATACAATGAAATTTAATTTAATTTCAACAAAATTTTTTCAATTTCAGCTCCTCCTACTAAAAATCTTAAGAAAATCCAAAAGAATCGAAGTATATTTCAACTAAATTTACTCAAATTCTGCACCTGTAACTAAAAATCATAAAAACATACAAAGAAATTTAATTCAATTTCACCAAAATTTTTTCAATTTCAGCTCCTGCTACTAAAAATGTTAAGAAAATCCAAAAGAATCGAAGTGAATTTCAACCTAATTTATTCAAATTCTGCACCTGTAACCAAAAGTCATAAAAAAATCCAAAAAATTTAATTTACTTTCACCAAAATTTTTTCAAATTCAGCTCCTCCTACTAAAAATCTTAAGAAAATCCAAAAGTATCAAAGTGAATTTCAACTATATTTACTCAAATTCTGCACTTGTAACTAAAAATCATAAAAAAATACAAAGAAATTTAATTCAATTTAAAAAAAAAATTAGAATTTCAGCTCCTCCTCCTAAAAATCTTAAGGAAATCCAAAAGAATCGAAGTCAATTTCAACTAAATTTACTGCAATTCTGCACCTGTAACTAAAAATCATAAAAAATTAAAAAAAAATTTAATTTAATGTCATCAAAATTTTTTCAATTTCAGCTCCTCCTACTAAGAATCTTAAGAAAATCCAAAAGAATCGAGGTGATTTTCAACTAAATTTACTCCAATTCTGCACCTATAACTTAAAATAGTAAAAAAATTAAAAAAAAAATTAATTTAATGTCAACAAAAATATTTTCAATTTCAGCTCCTCCTACTAAAAATCTTAATAAAATCCAAAAGAATCTAAGTGAATTTCAACTATATTTACTAAAATTCTGCACCTGTCACTAAAATTCATAAAAACATACAAAGAAATTTAATTTAATTTCAACAAAGTTTTTTCAATTTCAGCTCCTCCTACTAAAAATCTTAAGAAAATCCAAAAGAATCGAAGTCAATTTCAACTAAATTTACTCAAATTCTGCACCTGAAACTAAAAATCATAAAAACATACAATGAAATTTAATTTAATTTCACCAAATTTTTTTCAATTTCAGCTCTTCCTACTAAAAATCTTAAGAAAATCCAAAAGAATCGAGGTGATTTTCAACTAAATTTACTCCAATTCTGCACCTGTAACTTAAAATAGTAAAAAAATTCAAAAAAATTTAATTTAATGTCAACAAAAATATTTTCAATTTCAGTACCTCCTACTACAAATCTTAATAAAATCCAAAAGAATCTAAGTGAATTTCAACTAAATTTACTCAAATTCTGCACCTGTAACTAAAAATCATTAAAACATACAATGAAATTTAATTTAATTTCAACAAAATTTTTTCAATTTCAGCTCCTCCTACTAAAAATGTTAAGAAAATCCAAAAGAATCGAAGTGAATTTCAACCTAATTTATTCAAATTCTGCACCTGTAACCAAAAGTCATAAAAACATACAATGAAATTTAATTTAATTTCAACAAAATTTTTTCAAATTCAGCTCCTCCTACTAAAAATCTTAAGAAAATCCAAAAGTATCAAAGTGAATTTCAACTATATTTACTCAAATTCTGCACTTGTAACTAAAAATCATAAAAAAATACAAAGAAATTTAATTCAATTTCAAAAAAAAATTTAGAATTTCAGCTCCTCCTCCTAAAAATCTTAAGGAAATCCAAAAGAATCGAAGTCAATTTCAACTAAATTTACTGCAATTCTGCACCTGTAACTAAAAATCATAAAAAATTAAAAAAAAATTTAATTTAATGTCATCAAAATTTTTTCAATTTCAGCTCCTCCTACTAAAAATCTTATGAAAACCCAAAAGAATGGAAGTGAACTTACAACTAAATTTACTCAAATTCTGCACATGTAACTAAAAATGATAAAAAAATTTAAGTCAATTTCAAAAAAAAAATTTCAATTTCAGTTCCACCTACTAAAAATCTTAAGAAAATCCAAAAGAATCGTAGTGAATTTCAACTAAATTTACTCCAATTCTGCACCTGTAACTTAAAATAGTAAAAAGATTCAAAAAAATTTAATTTAATGTCAACAAAAATATTTTCAATTTCAGCTCCTCCTACTAAAAATCTTAATAAAATCCAAAAGAATCTAAGTGAATTTCAACTATATTTACTCAAATTCTGCACCTGTCACTAAAATTCATAAAAACATACAAAGAAATTTAATTTAATTTCAATAAAATTTTTTCAATTTCAGCTCCTCCTACTAAAAATCTTAAGAAAATCCAAAAGAATCGAAGTCAATTTCAACTAAATTTACTCAAATTCTGCACCTGTAACTAAAAATCATAAAAACATACAATGAAATTTAATTTAATTTCAACAAAATTTTTTCAATTTCAGCTCCTCCTACTAAAAATCTTAAGAAAATCCAAAAGAATCGAAGTATATTTCAACTAAATTTACTCAAATTCTGCACCTGTAACTAAAAATCATAAAAACATACAAAGAAATTTAATTCAATTTCACCAAAATTTTTTCAATTTCAGCTCCTCCTACTAAAAATGTTAAGAAAATCCAAAAGAAGCGAAGTGAATTTCAACCTAATTTATTCAAATTCTGCACCTGTAACCAAAAGTCATAAAAAAATCCAAAAAATTTAATTTACTTTCACCAAAATTTTTTCAAATTCAGCTCCTCCTACTAAAAATCTTAAGAAAATCCAAAAGTATCAAAGTGAATTTCAACTATATTTACTCAAATTCTGCACTTGTAACTAAAAATCATAAAAAAATACAAAGAAATTTAATTCAATTTCAAAAAAAAATTTAGAATTTCAGCTCCTCCTCCTAAAAATCTTAAGGAAATCCAAAAGAATCGAAGTCAATTTCAACTAAATTTACTGCAATTCTGCACCTGTAACTAAAAATCATAAAAAATTTAAAAAAAATTTAATTTAATGTCATCAAAATTTTTTCAATTTCAGCTCCTCCTACTAAAAATCTTATGAAAACCCAAAAGAATGGAAGTGAACTTACAACTAAATTTACTCAAATTCGGCACATGTAACTAAAAATGATAAAAAAATTTAAGTCAATTACAAAAAAAAATTTTCAATTTCAGTTCCACCTACTAAAAATCTTAAGAAAATCCAAAAGAATCGTAGTGAATTTCAACTAAATTTACTCCAATTCTGCACCTGTAACTTAAAATAGTAAAAAAATTCAAAAAAATTTAATTTAATGTCAACAAAATTTTTTCAATTTCAGCTCCTCCTACTAAAAATCTTATGAAAATCCAAAAGAATGGAAGTGAACTTACAACTAAATTTACTCGAATTCTGCACATGTAAATAAAAATCATAAAAAAATTTAATTCAATTTCAAAAAAAAAATTTCAATTTCAGTTCCTCCTACTAAAAATCATAAGAAAATCCAAAAGGATCGAAGTGAATTTAATCTATATTTACTCAAATTCTGCACTTGTAACTAAAAATCATAAAAAATGCAAAGAAATTTAATTCAATTTAAAAAAAAAATTCAGAATTTCAGCTCCTCCTACTAAAAATCTTAAGAAAATCGAAAAGAATCGAAGTGAATCTCAAGTGAATTTACTCAAATTCTGCACTTGTAACTAAAACTCATAAAAAAATACAATGAAATTAAATTTAATTTCACCAAAATTTTTTCAATTTCAGCTCCTCCTACTAAAAATCTTAAGAGAATCCAAAAGTATCGAAGTGAATTTCAACTATATTTACTCAAATTCTGCACTTGTAACTAAAAATCATAAAAAATGCAACGAAATTTAATTTAATTTCACCAAAATTTTTTCAATTTCAGCTCCTCCTACTAAAAATCTTAAGAAAATCCAAAAGAATCGAAGTGTATTTCAACTGAATTTACTCATATTCTGCACCTGTAACTAAAAATCATAAAAAAATACAATGAAATTTAATTTAATTTCACCAAATTTTTTTCAATTTCAGCTCTTCCTACTAAAAATCTTAAGAAAATCCAAAAGAATCGAGGTGATTTTCAACTAAATTTACTCCAATTCTGCACCTGTAACTTAAAATAGTAAAAAAATTCAAAAAAATTTAATTTAATGTCAACAAAAATATTTTCAATTTCAGTACCTCCTACTACAAATCTTAATAAAATCCAAAAGAATCTAAGTGAATTTCAACTATATTTACTAAAATTCTGCACCTGTCACTAAAATTCATAAAAACATACAAAGAAATTTAATTTAATTTCAACAAAGTTTTTTCAATTTCAGCTCCTCCTACTAAAAATCTTAAGAAAATCCAAAAGAATCGAAGTCAATTTCAACTAAATTTACTCAAATTCTGCACCTGAAACTAAAAATCATAAAAACATACAATGAAATTTAATTTAATTTCAACAAAATTTTTTCAATTTCAGCTCCTCCTACTAAAAATCTTAAGAAAATCCAAAAGAATCGAAGTATATTTCAACTAAATTTACTCAAATTCTGCACCTGTAACTAAAAATCATAAAAACATACAAAGAAATTTAATTCAATTTCACCAAAATTTTTTCAATTTCAGCTCCTGCTACTAAAAATGTTAAGAAAATCCAAAAGAATCGAAGTGAATTTCAACCTAATTTATTCAAATTCTGCACCTGTAACCAAAAGTCATAAAAAAATCCAAAAAATTTAATTTACTTTCACCAAAATTTTTTCAAATTCAGCTCCTCCTACTAAAAATCTTAAGAAAATCCAAAAGTATCAAAGTGAATTTCAACTATATTTACTCAAATTCTGCACTTGTAACTAAAAATCATAAAAAAATACAAAGAAATTTAATTCAATTTAAAAAAAAAAATTAGAATTTCAGCTCCTCCTCCTAAAAATCTTAAGGAAATCCAAAAGAATCGAAGTCAATTTCAACTAAATTTACTGCAATTCTGCACCTGTAACTAAAAATCATAAAAAATTAAAAAAAAATTTAATTTAATGTCATCAAAATTTTTTCAATTTCAGCTCCTCCTACTAAGAATCTTAAGAAAATCCAAAAGAATCGAGGTGATTTTCAACTAAATTTACTCCAATTCTGCACCTATAACTTAAAATAGTAAAAAAATTAAAAAAAAAATTAATTTAATGTCAACAAAAATATTTTCAATTTCAGCTCCTCCTACTAAAAATCTTAATAAAATCCAAAAGAATCTAAGTGAATTTCAACTATATTTACTAAAATTCTGCACCTGTCACTAAAATTCATAAAAACATACAAAGAAATTTAATTTAATTTCAACAAAGTTTTTTCAATTTCAGCTCCTCCTACTAAAAATCTTAAGAAAATCCAAAAGAATCGAAGTCAATTTCAACTAAATTTACTCAAATTCTGCACCTGAAACTAAAAATCATAAAAACATACAATGAAATTTAATTTAATTTCACCAAATTTTTTTCAATTTCAGCTCTTCCTACTAAAAATCTTAAGAAAATCCAAAAGAATCGAGGTGATTTTCAACTAAATTTACTCCAATTCTGCACCTGTAACTTAAAATAGTAAAAAAATTCAAAAAAATTTAATTTAATGTCAACAAAAATATTTTCAATTTCAGTACCTCCTACTACAAATCTTAATAAAATCCAAAAGAATCTAAGTGAATTTCAACTATATTTACTCAAATTCTGCACCTGTAACTAAAAATCATAAAAAATTTAAAAAAAATTTAATTTAATGTCATCAAAATTTTTACAATTTCAGCTCCTCCTACTAAAAATCTTAAGAAAATCCAAAAGAATCGAAGTATATTTCAACTAAATTTACTCAAATTCTGCACCTGTAACTAAAAATCATAAAAAAATCCAAAAATTTTAATTTACTTTCACCAAAATTTTTTCAAATTCAGCTCCTCCTACTAAAAATCTTAAGAAAATCCAAAAGTATCATAGTGAATTTCAACTATATTTACTCAAATTCTGCACTTGTAACTAAAAATCATAAAAAAAATACAAAGAAATTTAATTCAATTTAAAAAAAAAATTTAGAATTTCAGCTCCTCCTCCTAAAAATCTTAAGGAAATCCAAAAGAATCGAAGTCAATTTCAACTAAATTTACTGCAATTCTGCACCTGTACCTAAAAATCATAAAAAATTAAAAAAAAATTTAATTTAATGTCATCAAAATTTTTTCAATTTCAGCTCCTCCTACTAAAAATCTTATGAAAACCCAAAAGAATGGAAGTGAACTTACAACTAAATTTACTCAAATTCGGCACATGTAACTAAAAATGATAAAAAAATTTAAGTCAATTACAAAAAAAAAATTTCAATTTCAGTTCCACCTACTAAAAATCTTAAGAAAATCCAAAAGAATCGTAGTGAATTTCAACTAAATTTACTCCAATTCTGCACCTGTAACTTAAAATAGTAAAAAAATTCAAAAAAATTTAATTTAATGTCAACAAAATTTTTTCAATTTCAGCTCCTCCTACTAAAAATCTTATGAAAATCCAAAAGAATGGAAGTGAACTTACAACTAAATTTACTCGAATTCTGCACATGTAACTAAAAATCATAAAAAAATTTAATTCAATTTCAAAAATATTTTCAATTTCAGCTCCTCCTACTAAAAATCTTAAGAAAATCCAAAAGAATCGAAGTGAATTTCAACCTAATTTGTTCAAATTCTGCACCTGTAACCAAAAGTCATAAAAACATACAATGAAATTTAATTTAATTTCAACAAAATTTTTTCAAATTCAGCTCCTCCTACTAAAAATCTTAAGAAAATCCAAAAGTATCAAAGTGAATTTCAACTATATTTACTCAAATTCTGCACTTGTAACTAAAAATCATAAAAAAATACAAAGAAATTTAATTCAATTTCAAAAAAAAATTTAGAATTTCAGCTCCTCCTCCTAAAAATCTTAAGGAATTCCAAAAGAATCGAAGTCAATTTCAACTAAATTTACTGCAATTCTGCACTTGTAACTAAAAATCATAAAAAATTAAAAAAAAATTTAATGTCATCAAAATTTTTTCAATTTCAGCTCCTCCTACTAAATATCGTATGAAAACCCAAAAGAACGGAAGTGAACTTACAACTAAATTTACTCAAATTCTGCACATGTTACTACAAATCATAAAAAAATTTAATTCAATTTCAAAAATATTTTCAATTTCAGCTCCTCCTACTAAAAATCTTAAGAAAATCCAAAAGAATCGAAGTCAATTTCAACTAAATTTACTCAAATTCTGCACCTGTAACTAAAAATCATAAAAACATACAAAGAAATTTAATTTAATTTCAACAAAATTTTTTCAATTTCAGCTTCTCCTACTAAAAATCTTAAGAAAATCCAAAAGAATCGAAGTCAATTTCAACTAAATTTACTCAAATTCTGCACCTGTAACTAAAAATCATTAAAACATACAATGAAATTTAATTTAATTTCAACAAAATTTTTTCAATTTCAGCTCCTCCTACTAAAAATGTTAAGAAAATCCAAAAGAATCGAAGTGAATTTCAACCTAATTTATTCAAATTCTGCACCTGTAACCAAAAGTCATAAAAACATACAATGAAATTTAATTTAATTTCAACAAAATTTTTTCAAATTCAGCTCCTCCTACTAAAAATCTTAAGAAAATCCAAAAGTATCAAAGTGAATTTCAACTATATTTACTCAAATTCTGCACTTGTAACTAAAAATCATAAAAAAATACAATGAAATTTAATTCAATTTCAAAAAAAAATTTAGAATTTCAGCTCCTCCTCCTAAAAATCTTAAGGAAATCCAAAAGAATCGAAGTCAATTTCAACTAAATTTACTGCAATTCTGCACCTGTAACTAAAAATCATAAAAAATTAAAAAAAAATTTAATTTAATGTCATCAAAATTTTTTCAATTTCAGTGTCACGTCCTGGGTGGCGGGACTTGGATCGTGACACATATGGGGTAGGGAAGTTGCGTGCGGACTTTGCTTCGTAAGAAGACCTGCTTCTTAATGAAAGTTACGCTTCGCGTCTCGTGGAGAGGTAGGAGAGCTCGAAGACTTTGCTTCGTAAGAAGACCTGCTTCTTTATGAAGGCTATGCTTCGCGACTTGTAGGAGAGCTCGAAGACTTTGCTTCGTAAGAAGACCTGCTTCTTTATGAAGGCTATGCTTCGCGACTTGTAGGAGAGCTCGAAGACTTTGCTTCGTAAGAAGACCTGCTTCTTTATGAAGGCTATGCTTCGTGACTCGTATCGACCAGGGAAGGCTGAATGGTGATCGTACACCCGAGTGACGCACGTGAGAGTACAGGCTTTGACTTATGGCTCTATAATTGGCTTACTAGCTGCATCGTATGAAAAAGGCGTAAATAGTAGGGTTTTTACTATTGGTTTGGGAATACCCATGCGGGACTCTATATGGAAGAACGTTAGTAAACACGGGCAAGAACTCCCGGCGCTTGCGGAGACCGATCAGCTGTAGTCGTTGCGCGTAATGGTTCCAGGTATTCGAGGCGAAATAGCGAGAATTGACGGTTTAAAGATAAAAGCGAAAGCGTTATTTATTGGAACACGTAACAGATAGCAATGAACACCTTATAATTATGCGTTGGACATTTAGCATAGGCACATAACATTTATATAAAGGTAAATGATAGAAAATTAATGTTAGGCAAAAATAGCAAAAGATGCGAAGCAATGGAGTTAAACAATAATAGATTATGTGATAAAGATAGCAATATAATAATAAGAGGCTAAAGCTTAAGCAAGATATAAATGCAAACTAAACTATATATATATAAAGCGATAAGCAAAGAAATTAACACGAAGAAATAACGTAGCAATGAAATGTAATAAACAAAAGCATTAACAATATTATAAAATAAAAGAAATAGAAACGCTTACAGTGATGTAGACGCTGGTTGATGTACACTGAATTGAAAATAAAGAAAACCATAGAGTAATGGTCGCGACTTGGCGATAGCACGGAATAATACTGATGCGTGAAGATACTAAAGAATAGTGATCGCGACTGATAGCAAGGACTAATAATGAATGATGCGTGGGCCACGCGGCACCGGTATTTATACAAATTGATGGAATGTGAGGTATGCGGGGAATTTGAGGTATGCATGATGACTCATGCCCAAAGTATGCGTGGAATTTGCGGTATGCGTGATGAGTCATCCGTAAAGTATGTGTCGTAATAACTCTGGGGTTTTTGTAAGAATTAAAGGTTGATCTATAATTAGGCTGTAAGACCATGGGATTTCGAAAAGGGGCACTCAATCTGTTGGGTGGACTTTTGTGGTTTACATTGGAAGAGAGGGGGGGGGGGGGGAGAGAGAGGTTTTGATTTAGAAGGTTGGGGCGAGGGACTTGTTGTAATTCGTAATTGAGGAGGGAATAATGCCTCTAAGGCGAAGAGGGGAAGCGGAATCAGCTGGAGATGGGGACCGCTAAGGTACATCGTCCAAGATCTGATGATTGGTAAAGGGTTAAGAGTTGAGGTTTGTAGATAGTAGTAGATACTTGGGTAGGTCATATAAGGAGGAAGCTAGTTAGGGTTGGGCGAAAATTATAGGGACGTCACACCTCCCCCCTTATATGAAGAAATGCGTGCATTTCTTAACATTAAAGAGCGGGGTTGACTGGATTGAGCACGCTCTCGATTGGGTGTTTGTGGCGGGGTCTTCTCGATGCCGATGCCTCGATCAGCTGGCGTTGCCTTCCTGACGATCACGGAGAAGACGACTCTCGGGGGTAGGGGTGTAAGGCTCCTTCCAGCTTTTATGGCCTCCCATCGTAGCCATTGCATCTTGGCTAGCCTCCGGGAACGTCCTCCTCCTCGATGCTTTCTCCTGGGACGCCTCCTTCGGTTCGTCGGGATGAGCATGTCCTCGGGCATGTCGTTGGGCATGTCGTTGGGCATGTCGTCGGGCATGTCGTTGGGCATGATAATGACGTCATAGTGAATGATCTAGGAGTAGAACTTATTAAGGCCGATTGTCTTTATATAGTACGGTTAACCGGGACTCTCGCGCACACGACCAAGGCGCGCTTTGTTCGCGTGAATTATTTTCGTTTTGCCCTTCCAGGATATCTTTAGGTTCTGTGAAGGGATTACTTCTAATATCGTGTGCGGGCCAGAGTACTGGTCGCTGAATTTTCCTTTTCGCGGTTCTACTAGAACGTAAACTAAGTCTCCGGGTTTGAAGGTCCTCGTTTATGTGTTAATCTAAGTTTTAACTGGTCTAACCTTTTTGCTGCGGCGGTTTGCAATTCTTGTACCCTCGTACTTAATTTCGCGCGATAGTGATTGTAGGTTTCATTTTCGAAATCTTGAGTTACCGGAGTTCGGCTGGGTATCCGAGCTATTTTCCCGAATACAAAATCATATGGTGTATAACCAGTGCCCTCGTGAACACTGGTATTATAAGAAAACGTGAACAAATCTGTCCAGTCGTCCCAGTCAGTGTATCTACCGATAAACCTTTTTAAATATTCGGTTAAAACGATTTGCAATCTCTCTAAAGAGCCGTTAGACGGTGGGTGAAAGGCTGTGGTTCGGAATTGTTGGTCTTTCCATTTCCACGGTGCCGGTTTTATAAAATTTCTATTAAACTTTGGTACTTGGTCGGTGAGAATGGCTTTAGGAGCTCCGAAGTGACAAATGAATCTTTTTATAAATATGTCAGCAATTTTAATTGATGAGTATAGGTTGAGAAGCACGCACACAAAATATTTTATAAATAAACCCTGTATGGGTAGTTTATAATTGTAGCCTGCTGTTGTTGTAGGCAGTCGTTCATGTATGATTTTTGGTGAGGGAATTGGTGGAATTTCTGTAGATGATATCTTCCGGCGCATCTTTCTATGTAGTTGCGTCCTTCTGCATTTCCTTCCCTGGCGAGCGCTGGATGTGGGTGTTGCAGAGTCAATGGGGTTGCTGCCATTCGTTGGCGCATGGATCGGTGATTTTGAGAACCGAGGCCTCTTGGGACAGCTTGGTCTACATTTGGGCCAGTCCTCTAAGTTGTCGTCACATTTGTCGTGTAGTCGTTTGGAGCATGCCTCCACTGCGGGGGAAGTATGGGATAAGGTGTTTGTAGTGAGGTGGAATCTCAGGTCAAAACTCTGGCATTGCAGGATAAGTTCCTTCTGCAATACTGATTTGAGGTGGTCGAAACCAGGTTGCTGGGATGGTCCCCAGTTCAATGCTGGGTCCTTCTTTAATAGTTGGGTTGACGGTGGTGCCGTTTTGGAAAATTCCGGGATAAATCTTCTGTGATATCCGGTCAGACCAAGGGATTCTTTAATTTGTTTTGGTATGCGAGGTACAGCGTCAGCGAACTTATCGCCTTTCCCATGAATCGGGTGCTCTTTGGAGATTGAATTAAGTAGAATTTCTGCCCTTGAAGGAGCTTCCGCAGAAATTTTTAATACTGCCAGTTCCGGTGTAGCCGCAAGAGACTTTTGGGAGTTTAGGGGAAGGATTGATTTGGCATATAGCGCAGGGGGTAAGAGTGAGTGCACCGTCGCGGATGCCTCGAGATGGTGGATCGACGGATCCAGGGCTAAGAGGGACTTGTTTTTTATGAGGGGGTGGATGGGAGTGATGCCTATAGGCGTTGTAGTCTCTTTGGGTCGGTTTGGTTTGGATTCTGGAGTTAGTCTGTCGGATTCCTTTACTTCGATGCAGAGCATGGTGCTTGGATTGTCAATCTCGCTAGCGTTTATAACTTGAGGGTAGTCCTTTAGGTCCGGATTAGCTGTATGTATGGAAAAAGAGGATTTTGACCTCGCCCGTTGAACGACCGGGTTTAATTGCACTGGAGCGACTCTTATGATACCGCTAGTGCTTTGGGGTGCACTTCTGCTTGGCTCGCTCCACAGTTTGCATCCATCGGCGCTCGGAGGAGTATTTCCCGACTCCGTTTCCCACAAGGCTCTAGGATCTTTCATGATAGTGAAGATGCGTTTTCTGCATTCCGTGGTCACATGTCCGGGCTTCTTGCAGTACCCGCAGCTTCGCAGCTCCGTAGGCCTGGAAGGTGGAGGTCGAGATTTGTCCCAGTAAGTGACCTGTGCTTTGGGTACTTGGGACTCATATTCCGTGGCACAGTTTAGAGGGTTCCTCTCGGAAGGTTGAGCAGTCGGGCCTTGGTTGCTCCAGCAGGACCGTGCGTCATGACCAGTCTTGTTGCACAGTTGGCAGGTCACCTTAGGAGTTTTTGGTTCTGAAAATCTAACTCTGTCCCTGTCCATCTTTTTGTCTACGAGGACGGCCAAATCAAATGCTTCGTCTAACGTTTCGAAATGGTGTTGCTGCAATCTCATTCTTAAGTAGGGTGGGAGGCCGTCAATAAATGAATCTAAAGTCAGACGTTCGAGGTTTTGGGAATGGTCTCGTGCAAAATCGCGATAATATTCCTTATCCTCTTCCAGAATGGCGAATCGGAGGTCCTTGACTCGAGAAATATACTCTAATATGTGTTCGTTCGTTCCTTTTATGATATTTGCAAGTTCTCCGCGATAATGGTCCGATGTCTTAGCAGGAGAAAAGGTGCGTTTAAGTTGTTTAATAAGATCGTTTACAGAGTCGAAGACCCTATCCTCAACGGCCAAGTAAGCGTGGTCTTGTAATTTGTTTCGTAACAACCTCGCAAGCTGAGGTTCAGCGTGCGGGGGAACCAGAGCCTTAGCCCTATTGCAGGCCCTAGCGAATTGTAATACCGGAATATTGTGACCGTCGAATTTGGGCACGGTTTCTATTGCGTCTTTCAGCTTGATCTGGGGCGACGGGTCCCGATTCGATACATAATTATGGTTAGGTAGCGGTTTCCTATCAAAGCGAGAAGAACCGGGAGTTGCAAAATTATTCGTTGTTTGCGAGGGTTCAAGAATTTTTCCTATCATCTCGCGTATGGATTGGATTTGACCGGAGAGACCTTCTAGCGCGGGGTTGTCAGAAACGGTGACTGAACTGGGACGCATATTAGTTCCAGGATTTATGACATACTGCGCGTATAACCTTTCGATTTCGGCCTGTTTCTTCCGCAACAGTTCTACTCGTTCTAATAGTTCGATAGTCGCGATATCTTTCAATTTAATGTGATCGTCCGCGTCTTGGTCTTTTACGGGAGAGTCGTCGGCTTCACCGTACACAGACATGTTTAATTTAAGATTTTATTGCACCGAGGGCAATTGTGGAATGTGTAGGCCGTTTTGGCGGTAATGATTTAAAGATACTGTCACCGTATTTACTGGGTCCAACCGGGAGCAGCACGAGCAATTTCGTTGTCTTGGTTCGTTGTTGCTAAACTCAATTTTACACACTTTAATGTTTGCATATGTGTAGTAGTGGTTTCGAGCACGCGGCTTCTATACGCTACCGCGATCTGCTGTGGCCTTGCAATATACATATTAAATGTCGGGACCTTGTGGGTACCGTATGCTAGAGAATTTATTTCTATTAACAGTAGACGAATCCCACCGCTGTCACCAAATTTATGTCACGTCCTGGGTGGCGGGACTTGGATCGTGACACATATGGGGTAGGGAAGTTGCGTGCGGACTTTGCTTCGTAAGAAGACCTGCTTCTTAATGAAAGTTACGCTTCGCGTCTCGTGGAGAGGTAGGAGAGCTCGAAGACTTTGCTTCGTAAGAAGACCTGCTTCTTTATGAAGGCTATGCTTCGCGACTTGTAGGAGAGCTCGAAGACTTTGCTTCGTAAGAAGACCTGCTTCTTTATGAAGGCTATGCTTCGCGACTTGTAGGAGAGCTCGAAGACTTTGCTTCGTAAGAAGACCTGCTTCTTTATGAAGGCTATGCTTCGTGACTCGTATCGACCAGGGAAGGCTGAATGGTGATCGTACACCCGAGTGACGCACGTGAGAGTACAGGCTTTGACTTATGGCTCTATAATTGGCTTACTAGCTGCATCGTATGAAAAAGGCGTAAATAGTAGGGTTTTTACTATTGGTTTGGGAATACCCATGCGGGACTCTATATGGAAGAACGTTAGTAAACACGGGCAAGAACTCCCGGCGCTTGCGGAGACCGATCAGCTGTAGTCGTTGCGCGTAATGGTTCCAGGTATTCGAGGCGAAATAGCGAGAATTGACGGTTTAAAGATAAAAGCGAAAGCGTTATTTATTGGAACACGTAACAGATAGCAATGAACACCTTATAATTATGCGTTGGACATTTAGCATAGGCACATAACATTTATATAAAGGTAAATGATAGAAAATTAATGTTAGGCAAAAATAGCAAAAGATGCGAAGCAATGGAGTTAAACAATAATAGATTATGTGATAAAGATAGCAATATAATAATAAGAGGCTAAAGCTTAAGCAAGATATAAATGCAAACTAAACTATATATATATAAAGCGATAAGCAAAGAAATTAACACGAAGAAATAACGTAGCAATGAAATGTAATAAACAAAAGCATTAACAATATTATAAAATAAAAGAAATAGAAACGCTTACAGTGATGTAGACGCTGGTTGATGTACACTGAATTGAAAATAAAGAAAACCATAGAGTAATGGTCGCGACTTGGCGATAGCACGGAATAATACTGATGCGTGAAGATACTAAAGAATAGTGATCGCGACTGATAGCAAGGACTAATAATGAATGATGCGTGGGCCACGCGGCACCGGTATTTATACAAATTGATGGAATGTGAGGTATGCGGGGAATTTGAGGTATGCATGATGACTCATGCCCAAAGTATGCGTGGAATTTGCGGTATGCGTGATGAGTCATCCGTAAAGTATGTGTCGTAATAACTCTGGGGTTTTTGTAAGAATTAAAGGTTGATCTATAATTAGGCTGTAAGACCATGGGATTTCGAAAAGGGGCACTCAATCTGTTGGGTGGACTTTTGTGGTTTACATTGGAAGAGAGGGGGGGGGGGGGAGAGAGAGGTTTTGATTTAGAAGGTTGGGGCGAGGGACTTGTTGTAATTCGTAATTGAGGAGGGAATAATGCCTCTAAGGCGAAGAGGGGAAGCGGAATCAGCTGGAGATGGGGACCGCTAAGGTACATCGTCCAAGATCTGATGATTGGTAAAGGGTTAAGAGTTGAGGTTTGTAGATAGTAGTAGATACTTGGGTAGGTCATATAAGGAGGAAGCTAGTTAGGGTTGGGCGAAAATTATAGGGACGTCACATCAGCTCCTCCTACTAAAAATCTTATGAAAACCCAAAAGAATGGAAGTGAACTTACAACTAAATTTACTCAAATTCTGCACATGTAACTAAAAATGATAAAAAAATTTAAGTCAATTTCAAAAAAAAATTTTCAATTTCAGTTCCACCTACTAAAAATCTTAAGAAAATCCAAAAGAATCGTAGTGAATTTCAACTAAATTTACTCCAATTCTGCACCTGTAACTTAAAATAGTAAAAAGATTCAAAAAAATTTAATTTAATGTCAACAAAAATATTTTCAATTTCAGCTCCTCCTACTAAAAATCTTAATAAAATCCAAAAGAATCTAAGTGAATTTCAACTATATTTACTCAAATTCTGCACCTGTAACCAAAAGTCATAAAAAAATCCAAAAAATTTAATTTACTTTCACCAAAATTTTTTCAAATTCAGCTCCTCCTACTAAAAATCTTAAGAAAATCCAAAAGTATCAAAGTGAATTTCAACTATATTTACTCAAATTCTGCACTTGTAACTAAAAATCATAAAAAAATACAAAGAAATTTAATTCAATTTCAAAAAAAAATTTAGAATTTCAGCCCCTCCTCCTAAAAATCTTAAGGAAATCCAAAAGAATCGAAGTCAATTTCAACTAAATTTACTGCAATTCTGCACCTGTAACTAAAAATCATAAAAAATTAAAAAAAAATTTAATTTAATGTCATCAAAATTTTTTCAATTTCAGCTCCTCCTACTAAAAATCTTATGAAAACCCAAAAGAATGGAAGTGAACTTACAACTAAATTTACTCGAATTCTGCACATGTAACTAAAAATCATAAAAAAATTTAATTCAATTTCAAAAAAAAAATTTCAATTTCAGTTCCTCCTACTAAAAATCATAAGAAAATCCAAAAGGATCGAAGTGAATTTAAACTAAATTTACTCAAATTCTGCACTTGTAACTAAAAATCATAAAAAATGCAAAGAAATTTAATTCAATTTAAAAAAAAAATTCAGAATTTCAGCTCCTCCTACTAAAAATCTTAAGAAAATCGAAAAGAATCGAAGTGAATCTCAAGTGAATTTACTCAAATTCTGCACTTGTAACTAAAACTCATAAAAAAATACAATGAAATTAAATTTAATTTCACCAAAATTTTTTCAATTTCAGCTCCTCCTACTAAAAATCTTAAGAAAATCCAAAAGTATCGAAGTGAATTTCAACTATATTTACTCAAATTCTGCACTTGTAACTAAAAATCATAAAAAATGCAACGAAATTTAATTTAATTTCACCAAAATTTTTTCAATTTCAGCTCCTCCTACTAAAAATCTTAAGAAAATCCAAAAGAATCGAAGTGTATTTCAACTGAATTTACTCATATTCTGCACCTGTAACTAAAAATCATAAAAAAATACAATGAAATTTAATTTAATTTCACCAAAATTTTTTCAATTTCAGCTCTTCCTACTAAAAATCTTAAGAAAATCCAAAAGAATCCAGGTGATTTTCAACTAAATTTACTCCAATTCTGCACCTGTAACTTAAAATAGTAAAAAAATTCAAAAAAATTTAATTTAATGTCAACAAAAATATTTTCAATTTCAGCTCCTCCTACTAAAAATCTTAATAATATCCAAAAGAATCTAAGTCAATTTCAACTATATTTACTCAAATTCTGCACCTGTAACTTAAAATAGTAAAAAGATTCAAAAAAATTTAATTTAATGTCAACAAAAATATTTTCAATTTCAGCTCCTCCTACTAAAATTCTTAATAATATCCAAAAGAATCTAAGTGAATTTCAACTATATTTACTCAAATTCTGCACCAGTAACTTAAAATTGTAACAAGATTCAAAAAAATGTAATATAATGTCAACAAAAATATTTTCAATTTCAGTACCTCCTACTACAAATCTTAATAAAATCCAAAAGAATCTAAGTGAATTTCAACTATATTTACTCAAATTCTGCACCTGTCACTAAAATTCATAAAAACATACAAAGAAATTTAATTTAATTTCAACAAATTTTTTTCAATTTCAGCTCCTCCTACTAAAAATCTTAAGAAAATCCAAAAGAATCGAAGTCAATTTCAACTAAATTTACTCAAATTCTGCACCTGTAACTAAAAATCATAAAAACATACAATGAAATTTAATTTAATTTCAACAAAATTTTTTCAATTTCAGCTCCTCCTACTAAAAATCTTAAGAAAATCCAAAAGAATCGAAGTCAATTTCAACTAAATTTACTCAAATTCTGCACCTGTAACTAAAAATCATAAAAACATACAAAGAAATTTAATTTAATTTCAACAAAATTTTTTCAATTTCAGCTTCTCCTACTAAAAATCTTAAGAAAATCCAAAAGAATCGAAGTCAATTTCAACTAAATTTACTCAAATTCTGCACCTGTAACTAAAAATCATTAAAACATACAATGAAATTTAATTTAATTTCAACAAAATTTTTTCAATTTCAGCTCCACCTACTAAAAATGTTAAGAAAATCCAAAAGAATCGAAGTGAATTTCAACCTAATTTATTCAAATTCTGCACCTGTAACCAAAAGTCATAAAAACATACAATGAAATTTAATTTAATTTCAACAAAATTTTTTCAAATTCAGCTCCTCCTACTAAAAATCTTAAGAAAATCCAAAAGTATCAAAGTGAATTTCAACTATATTTACTCAAATTCTGCACTTGTAACTAAAAATCATAAAAAAATACAAAGAAATTTAATTCAATTTCAAAAAAAAATTTAGAATTTCAGCTCCTCCTCCTAAAAATCTTAAGGAAATCCAAAAGAATCGAAGTCAATTTCAACTAAATTTACTGCAATTCTGCACCTGTAACTAAAAATCATAAAAAATTTAATTTAATGTCATCAAAATTTTTTCAATTTCAGCTCCTCCTACTAAAAATCTTATGAAAACCCAAAAGAATGGAAGTGAACTTACAACTAAATTTACTCAAATTCTGCACATGTAACTAAAAATGATAAAAAAATTTAAGTCAATTTCAAAAAAAAATTTTCAATTTCAGTTCCACCTACTAAAAATCTTAAGAAAATCCAAAAGAATCGTAGTGAATTTCAACTAAATTTACACCAATTCTGCACCTGTAACTTAAAATAGTAAAAAGATTCAAAAAAATTTAATTTAATGTCAACAAAAATATTTTCAATTTCAGCTCCTCCTACTAAAAATCTTAATAAAATCCTAAAGAATCTAAGTGAATTTCAACTATATTTACTCAAATTCTGCACCTGTCACTAAAATTCATAAAAACATACAAAGAAATTTAATTTAATTTCAACAAAATTTTTTCAATTTCAGCTCCTCCTACTAAAAATCTTAAGAAAATCCAAAAGAATCGAAGTCAATTTCAACTAAATTTACTCAAATTCTGCACCTGTAACTAAAAATCATAAAAACATACAATGAAATTTAATTTAATTTCAACAAAATTTTTTCAATTTCAGCTCCTCCTACTAAAAATCTTAAGAAAATCCAAAAGAATCGAAGTATATTTCAACTAAATTTACTCAAATTCTGCACCTGTAACTAAAAATCATAAAAACATACAAAGAAATTTAATTCAATTTCACCAAAATTTTTTCAATTTCAGCTCCTCCTACTAAAAATCTTAAGAAAATCCAAAAGAATCGAAGTATATTTCAACTAAATTTACTCAAATTCTGCACCTGTAACTAAAAATCATAAAAACATACAAAGAAATTTAATTAAATTTCACCAAAATTTTTTCAATTTCAGCTCCTCCTACTAAAAATGTTAAGAAAATCCAAAAGAAGCGAAGTGAATTTCAACCTAATTTATTCAAATTCTGCACCTGTAACCAAAAGTCATAAAAAAATCCAAAAAATTTAATTTACTTTCACCAAAATTTTTTCAAATTCAGCTCCTCCTACTAAAAATCTTAAGAAAATCCAAAAGTATCAAAGTGAATTTCAACTATATTTACTCAAATTCTGCACTTGTAACTAAAAATCATAAAAAAATACAGAGAAATTTAATTCAATTTCAAAAAAAAATTTAGAATTTCAGCTCCTCCTCCTAAAAATCTTAAGGAAATCCAAAAGAATCGAAGTCAATTTCAACTAAATTTACTGCAATTCTGCACCTGTAACTAAAAATCATAAAAAATTTAAAAAAAATTTAATTTAATGTCATCAAAATTTTTTCAATTTCAGCTCCTCCTACTAAAAATCTTATGAAAACCCAAAAGAATGGAAGTGAACTTACAACTAAATTTACTCGAATTCTGCACATGTAACTAAAAATCATAAAAAAATTTAAGTCAATTACAAAAAAAAAATTTCAATTTCAGTTCCTCCTACTAAAAATCATAAGAAAATCCAAAAGGATCGAAGTGAATTTAAACTATATTTACTCAAATTCTGCACTTGTAACTAAAAATCATAAAAAATGCAAAGAAATTTAATTCAATTTTAAAAAAAATTCAGAATTTCAGCTCCTCCTACTAAAAATCTTAAGAAAATCGAAAAGAATCGAAGTGAATCTCAAGTGAATTTACTCAAATTCTGCACTTGTAACTAAAACTCATAAAAAAATACAATGAAATTAAATTTAATTTCACCAAAATTTTTTCAATTTCAGCTCCTCCTACTAAAAATCTTAAGAAAATCCAAAAGTATCGAAATGAATTTCAACTATATTTACTCAAATTCTGCACTTGTAACTAAAAATCATAAAAAATGCAACAAAATTTAATTTAATTTCACCAAAATTTTTTCAATTTCAGCTCCTCCTACTAAAAATCTTAAGAAAATCCAAAAGAATCGAAGTGTATTTCAACTGAATTTACTCATATTCTGCACTTGTAACGAAAAATCATAAAAAAATACAATGAAATTTAATTTAATTTCACCAAATTTTTTTCAATTTCAGCTCTTCCTACAAAAAATCTTAAGAAAATCCAAAAGAATCGAGGTGATTTTCAACTAAATTTACTCCAATTCTGCACCTGTAACTTAAAATAGTAAAAAAATTCAAAAAAATTTAATTTAATGTCAACAAAAATATTTTCAATTTCAGCTCCTCCTACTAATATTTTTAATAATATCCAAAAGAATCTAAGTGAATTTCAACTATATTTACTCAAATTCTGCACCAGTAACTTAAAATAGTAACAAGATTCAAAAAAATGTAATATAATGTCAACAAAAATATTTTCAATTTCAGTACCTCCTACTACAAATCTTAATAAAATCCAAAAGAATCTAAGTGAATTTCAACTATATTTACTCAAATTCTGCACCTGTCACTAAAATTCATAAAAAATGCAACGAAATTTAATTTAATTTCACCAAAATTTTTTCAATTTCAGCTCCTCCTACTAAAAATCTTAAGAAAATCCAAAAGAATGGAAGTGTATTTCAACTGAATTTACTCATATTCTGCACCTGTAACTAAAAATCATAAAAAAATACAATGAAATTTAATTTAATTTCACCAAAATTTTTTCAATTTCAGCTCTTCCTACTAAAAATCTTAAGAAAATCCAAAAGAATCCAGGTGATTTTCAACTAAATTTACTCCAATTCTGCACCTGTAACTTAAAATAGTAAAAAAATTCAAAAAAATTTAATTTAATGTCAACAAAAATATTTTCAATTTCAGCTCCTCCTACTAAAAATCTTAATAATATCCAAAAGAATCTAAGTCAATTTCAACTATATTTACTCAAATTCTGCACCTGTAACTTAAAATAGTAAAAAGATTCAAAAAAATTTAATTTAATGTCAACAAAAATATTTTCAATTTCAGCTCCTCCTACTAAAATTCTTAATAATATCCAAAAGAATCTAAGTGAATTTCAACTATATTTACTCAAATTCTGCACCAGTAACTTAAAATTGTAACAAGATTCAAAAAAATGTAATATAATGTCAACAAAAATATTTTCAATTTCAGTACCTCCTACTACAAATCTTAATAAAATCCAAAAGAATCTAAGTGAATTTCAACTATATTTACTCAAATTCTGCACCTGTCACTAAAATTCATAAAAACATACAAAGAAATTTAATTTAATTTCAACAAATTTTTTTCAATTTCAGCTCCTCCTACTAAAAATCTTAAGAAAATCCAAAAGAATCGAAGTCAATTTCAACTAAATTTACTCAAATTCTGCACCTGTAACTAAAAATCATAAAAACATACAATGAAATTTAATTTAATTTCAACAAAATTTTTTCAATTTCAGCTCCTCCTACTAAAAATCTTAAGAAAATCCAAAAGAATCGTAGTGAATTTCAACTAAATTTACACCAATTCTGCACCTGTAACTTAAAATAGTAAAAAGATTCAAAAAAATTTAATTTAATGTCAACAAAAATATTTTCAATTTCAGCTCCTCCTACTAAAAATCTTAATAAAATCCTAAAGAATCTAAGTGAATTTCAACTATATTTACTCAAATTCTGCACCTGTCACTAAAATTCATAAAAACATACAAAGAAATTTAATTTAATTTCAACAAAATTTTTTCAATTTCAGCTCCTCCTACTAAAAATCTTAAGAAAATCCAAAAGAATCGAAGTCAATTTCAACTAAATTTACTGCAATTCTGCACCTGTAACTAAAAATCATAAAAAATTTAAAAAAAATTTAATTTAATGTCATCAAAATTTTTTCAATTTCAGCTCCTCCTACTAAAAATCTTATGAAAACCCAAAAGAATGGAAGTGAACTTACAACTAAATTTACTCGAATTCTGCACATGTAACTAAAAATCATAAAAAAATTTAAGTCAATTACAAAAAAAAAATTTCAATTTCAGTTCCTCCTACTAAAAATCATAAGAAAATCCAAAAGGATCGAAGTGAATTTAAACTATATTTACTCAAATTCTGCACTTGTAACTAAAAATCATAAAAAATGCAAAGAAATTTAATTCAATTTTAAAAAAAAATTCAGAATTTCAGCTCCTCCTACTAAAAATCTTAAGAAAATCGAAAAGAATCGAAGTGAATCTCAAGTGAATTTACTCAAATTCTGCACTTGTAACTAAAACTCATAAAAAAATACAATGAAATTAAATTTAATTTCACCAAAATTTTTTCAATTTCAGCTCCTCCTACTAAAAATCTTAAGAAAATCCAAAAGTATCGAAATGAATTTCAACTATATTTACTCAAATTCTGCACTTGTAACTAAAAATCATAAAAAATGCAACGAAATTTAATTTAATTTCACCAAAATTTTTTCAATTTCAGCTCCTCCTACTAAAAATCTTAAGAAAATCCAAAAGAATCGAAGTGTATTTCAACTGAATTTACTCATATTCTGCACTTGTAACGAAAAATCATAAAAAAATACAATGAAATTTAATTTAATTTCACCAAATTTTTTTCAATTTCAGCTCCTCCTACTAAAAATCTTATGAAAACCCAAAAGAATGGAAGTGAACTTACAACTAAATTTACTCAAATTCTGCACATGTAACTAAAAATGATAAAAAAATTTAAGTCAATTTCAAAAAAAAATTTTCAATTTCAGTTCCACCTACTAAAAATCTTAAGAAAATCCAAAAGAATCGTAGTGAATTTCAACTAAATTTACTCCAATTCTGCACCTGTAACTTAAAATAGTAAAAAGATTCAAAAAAATTTAATTTAATGTCAACAAAAATATTTTCAATTTCAGCTCCTCCTACTAAAAATCTTAATAAAATCCAAAAGAATCTAAGTGAATTTCAACTATATTTACTCAAATTCTGCACCTGTAACCAAAAGTCATAAAAAAATCCAAAAAATTTAATTTACTTTCACCAAAATTTTTTCAAATTCAGCTCCTCCTACTAAAAATCTTAAGAAAATCCAAAAGTATCAAAGTGAATTTCAACTATATTTACTCAAATTCTGCACTTGTAACTAAAAATCATAAAAAAATACAAAGAAATTTAATTCAATTTCAAAAAAAAATTTAGAATTTCAGCCCCTCCTCCTAAAAATCTTAAGGAAATCCAAAAGAATCGAAGTCAATTTCAACTAAATTTACTGCAATTCTGCACCTGTAACTAAAAATCATAAAAAATTAAAAAAAAATTTAATTTAATGTCATCAAAATTTTTTCAATTTCAGCTCCTCCTACTAAAAATCTTATGAAAACCCAAAAGAATGGAAGTGAACTTACAACTAAATTTACTCGAATTCTGCACATGTAACTAAAAATCATAAAAAAATTTAATTCAATTTCAAAAAAAAAATTTCAATTTCAGTTCCTCCTACTAAAAATCATAAGAAAATCCAAAAGGATCGAAGTGAATTTAAACTAAATTTACTCAAATTCTGCACTTGTAACTAAAAATCATAAAAAATGCAAAGAAATTTAATTCAATTTAAAAAAAAAATTCAGAATTTCAGCTCCTCCTACTAAAAATCTTAAGAAAATCGAAAAGAATCGAAGTGAATCTCAAGTGAATTTACTCAAATTCTGCACTTGTAACTAAAACTCATAAAAAAATACAATGAAATTAAATTTAATTTCACCAAAATTTTTTCAATTTCAGCTCCTCCTACTAAAAATCTTAAGAAAATCCAAAAGTATCGAAGTGAATTTCAACTATATTTACTCAAATTCTGCACTTGTAACTAAAAATCATAAAAAATGCAACGAAATTTAATTTAATTTCACCAAAATTTTTTCAATTTCAGCTCCTCCTACTAAAAATCTTAAGAAAATCCAAAAGAATCGAAGTGTATTTCAACTGAATTTACTCATATTCTGCACCTGTAACTAAAAATCATAAAAAAATACAATGAAATTTAATTTAATTTCACCAAAATTTTTTCAATTTCAGCTCTTCCTACTAAAAATCTTAAGAAAATCCAAAAGAATCCAGGTGATTTTCAACTAAATTTACTCCAATTCTGCACCTGTAACTTAAAATAGTAAAAAAATTCAAAAAAATTTAATTTAATGTCAACAAAAATATTTTCAATTTCAGCTCCTCCTACTAAAAATCTTAATAATATCCAAAAGAATCTAAGTCAATTTCAACTATATTTACTCAAATTCTGCACCTGTAACTTAAAATAGTAAAAAGATTCAAAAAAATTTAATTTAATGTCAACAAAAATATTTTCAATTTCAGCTCCTCCTACTAAAATTCTTAATAATATCCAAAAGAATCTAAGTGAATTTCAACTATATTTACTCAAATTCTGCACCAGTAACTTAAAATTGTAACAAGATTCAAAAAAATGTAATATAATGTCAACAAAAATATTTTCAATTTCAGTACCTCCTACTACAAATCTTAATAAAATCCAAAAGAATCTAAGTGAATTTCAACTATATTTACTCAAATTCTGCACCTGTCACTAAAATTCATAAAAACATACAAAGAAATTTAATTTAATTTCAACAAATTTTTTTCAATTTCAGCTCCTCCTACTAAAAATCTTAAGAAAATCCAAAAGAATCGAAGTCAATTTCAACTAAATTTACTCAAATTCTGCACCTGTAACTAAAAATCATAAAAACATACAATGAAATTTAATTTAATTTCAACAAAATTTTTTCAATTTCAGCTCCTCCTACTAAAAATCTTAAGAAAATCCAAAAGAATCGAAGTCAATTTCAACTAAATTTACTCAAATTCTGCACCTGTAACTAAAAATCATAAAAACATACAAAGAAATTTAATTTAATTTCAACAAAATTTTTTCAATTTCAGCTTCTCCTACTAAAAATCTTAAGAAAATCCAAAAGAATCGAAGTCAATTTCAACTAAATTTACTCAAATTCTGCACCTGTAACTAAAAATCATTAAAACATACAATGAAATTTAATTTAATTTCAACAAAATTTTTTCAATTTCAGCTCCACCTACTAAAAATGTTAAGAAAATCCAAAAGAATCGAAGTGAATTTCAACCTAATTTATTCAAATTCTGCACCTGTAACCAAAAGTCATAAAAACATACAATGAAATTTAATTTAATTTCAACAAAATTTTTTCAAATTCAGCTCCTCCTACTAAAAATCTTAAGAAAATCCAAAAGTATCAAAGTGAATTTCAACTATATTTACTCAAATTCTGCACTTGTAACTAAAAATCATAAAAAAATACAAAGAAATTTAATTCAATTTCAAAAAAAAATTTAGAATTTCAGCTCCTCCTCCTAAAAATCTTAAGGAAATCCAAAAGAATCGAAGTCAATTTCAACTAAATTTACTGCAATTCTGCACCTGTAACTAAAAATCATAAAAAATTTAATTTAATGTCATCAAAATTTTTTCAATTTCAGCTCCTCCTACTAAAAATCTTATGAAAACCCAAAAGAATGGAAGTGAACTTACAACTAAATTTACTCAAATTCTGCACATGTAACTAAAAATGATAAAAAAATTTAAGTCAATTTCAAAAAAAAATTTTCAATTTCAGTTCCACCTACTAAAAATCTTAAGAAAATCCAAAAGAATCGTAGTGAATTTCAACTAAATTTACACCAATTCTGCACCTGTAACTTAAAATAGTAAAAAGATTCAAAAAAATTTAATTTAATGTCAACAAAAATATTTTCAATTTCAGCTCCTCCTACTAAAAATCTTAATAAAATCCTAAAGAATCTAAGTGAATTTCAACTATATTTACTCAAATTCTGCACCTGTCACTAAAATTCATAAAAACATACAAAGAAATTTAATTTAATTTCAACAAAATTTTTTCAATTTCAGCTCCTCCTACTAAAAATCTTAAGAAAATCCAAAAGAATCGAAGTCAATTTCAACTAAATTTACTCAAATTCTGCACCTGTAACTAAAAATCATAAAAACATACAATGAAATTTAATTTAATTTCAACAAAATTTTTTCAATTTCAGCTCCTCCTACTAAAAATCTTAAGAAAATCCAAAAGAATCGAAGTATATTTCAACTAAATTTACTCAAATTCTGCACCTGTAACTAAAAATCATAAAAACATACAAAGAAATTTAATTCAATTTCACCAAAATTTTTTCAATTTCAGCTCCTCCTACTAAAAATCTTAAGAAAATCCAAAAGAATCGAAGTATATTTCAACTAAATTTACTCAAATTCTGCACCTGTAACTAAAAATCATAAAAACATACAAAGAAATTTAATTAAATTTCACCAAAATTTTTTCAATTTCAGCTCCTCCTACTAAAAATGTTAAGAAAATCCAAAAGAAGCGAAGTGAATTTCAACCTAATTTATTCAAATTCTGCACCTGTAACCAAAAGTCATAAAAAAATCCAAAAAATTTAATTTACTTTCACCAAAATTTTTTCAAATTCAGCTCCTCCTACTAAAAATCTTAAGAAAATCCAAAAGTATCAAAGTGAATTTCAACTATATTTACTCAAATTCTGCACTTGTAACTAAAAATCATAAAAAAATACAGAGAAATTTAATTCAATTTCAAAAAAAAATTTAGAATTTCAGCTCCTCCTCCTAAAAATCTTAAGGAAATCCAAAAGAATCGAAGTCAATTTCAACTAAATTTACTGCAATTCTGCACCTGTAACTAAAAATCATAAAAAATTTAAAAAAAATTTAATTTAATGTCATCAAAATTTTTTCAATTTCAGCTCCTCCTACTAAAAATCTTATGAAAACCCAAAAGAATGGAAGTGAACTTACAACTAAATTTACTCGAATTCTGCACATGTAACTAAAAATCATAAAAAAATTTAAGTCAATTACAAAAAAAAAATTTCAATTTCAGTTCCTCCTACTAAAAATCATAAGAAAATCCAAAAGGATCGAAGTGAATTTAAACTATATTTACTCAAATTCTGCACTTGTAACTAAAAATCATAAAAAATGCAAAGAAATTTAATTCAATTTTAAAAAAAATTCAGAATTTCAGCTCCTCCTACTAAAAATCTTAAGAAAATCGAAAAGAATCGAAGTGAATCTCAAGTGAATTTACTCAAATTCTGCACTTGTAACTAAAACTCATAAAAAAATACAATGAAATTAAATTTAATTTCACCAAAATTTTTTCAATTTCAGCTCCTCCTACTAAAAATCTTAAGAAAATCCAAAAGTATCGAAATGAATTTCAACTATATTTACTCAAATTCTGCACTTGTAACTAAAAATCATAAAAAATGCAACGAAATTTAATTTAATTTCACCAAAATTTTTTCAATTTCAGCTCCTCCTACTAAAAATCTTAAGAAAATCCAAAAGAATCGAAGTGTATTTCAACTGAATTTACTCATATTCTGCACTTGTAACGAAAAATCATAAAAAAATACAATGAAATTTAATTTAATTTCACCAAATTTTTTTCAATTTCAGCTCTTCCTACAAAAAATCTTAAGAAAATCCAAAAGAATCGAGGTGATTTTCAACTAAATTTACTCCAATTCTGCACCTGTAACTTAAAATAGTAAAAAAATTCAAAAAAATTTAATTTAATGTCAACAAAAATATTTTCAATTTCAGCTCCTCCTACTAATATTTTTAATAATATCCAAAAGAATCTAAGTGAATTTCAACTATATTTACTCAAATTCTGCACCAGTAACTTAAAATAGTAACAAGATTCAAAAAAATGTAATATAATGTCAACAAAAATATTTTCAATTTCAGTACCTCCTACTACAAATCTTAATAAAATCCAAAAGAATCTAAGTGAATTTCAACTATATTTACTCAAATTCTGCACCTGTCACTAAAATTCATAAAAAATGCAACGAAATTTAATTTAATTTCACCAAAATTTTTTCAATTTCAGCTCCTCCTACTAAAAATCTTAAGAAAATCCAAAAGAATTGAAGTGTATTTCAACTGAATTTACTCATATTCTGCACCTGTAACTAAAAATCATAAAAAAATACAATGAAATTTAATTTAATTTCACCAAAATTTTTTCAATTTCAGCTCTTCCTACTAAAAATCTTAAGAAAATCCAAAAGAATCCAGGTGATTTTCAACTAAATTTACTCCAATTCTGCACCTGTAACTTAAAATAGTAAAAAAATTCAAAAAAATTTAATTTAATGTCAACAAAAATATTTTCAATTTCAGCTCCTCCTACTAAAAATCTTAATAATATCCAAAAGAATCTAAGTCAATTTCAACTATATTTACTCAAATTCTGCACCTGTAACTTAAAATAGTAAAAAGATTCAAAAAAATTTAATTTAATGTCAACAAAAATATTTTCAATTTCAGCTCCTCCTACTAAAATTCTTAATAATATCCAAAAGAATCTAAGTGAATTTCAACTATATTTACTCAAATTCTGCACCAGTAACTTAAAATTGTAACAAGATTCAAAAAAATGTAATATAATGTCAACAAAAATATTTTCAATTTCAGTACCTCCTACTACAAATCTTAATAAAATCCAAAAGAATCTAAGTGAATTTCAACTATATTTACTCAAATTCTGCACCTGTCACTAAAATTCATAAAAACATACAAAGAAATTTAATTTAATTTCAACAAATTTTTTTCAATTTCAGCTCCTCCTACTAAAAATCTTAAGAAAATCCAAAAGAATCGAAGTCAATTTCAACTAAATTTACTCAAATTCTGCACCTGTAACTAAAAATCATAAAAACATACAATGAAATTTAATTTAATTTCAACAAAATTTTTTCAATTTCAGCTCCTCCTACTAAAAATCTTAAGAAAATCCAAAAGAATCGTAGTGAATTTCAACTAAATTTACACCAATTCTGCACCTGTAACTTAAAATAGTAAAAAGATTCAAAAAAATTTAATTTAATGTCAACAAAAATATTTTCAATTTCAGCTCCTCCTACTAAAAATCTTAATAAAATCCTAAAGAATCTAAGTGAATTTCAACTATATTTACTCAAATTCTGCACCTGTCACTAAAATTCATAAAAACATACAAAGAAATTTAATTTAATTTCAACAAAATTTTTTCAATTTCAGCTCCTCCTACTAAAAATCTTAAGAAAATCCAAAAGAATCGAAGTCAATTTCAACTAAATTTACTGCAATTCTGCACCTGTAACTAAAAATCATAAAAAATTTAAAAAAAATTTAATTTAATGTCATCAAAATTTTTTCAATTTCAGCTCCTCCTACTAAAAATCTTATGAAAACCCAAAAGAATGGAAGTGAACTTACAACTAAATTTACTCGAATTCTGCACATGTAACTAAAAATCATAAAAAAATTTAAGTCAATTACAAAAAAAAAATTTCAATTTCAGTTCCTCCTACTAAAAATCATAAGAAAATCCAAAAGGATCGAAGTGAATTTAAACTATATTTACTCAAATTCTGCACTTGTAACTAAAAATCATAAAAAATGCAAAGAAATTTAATTCAATTTTAAAAAAAAATTCAGAATTTCAGCTCCTCCTACTAAAAATCTTAAGAAAATCGAAAAGAATCGAAGTGAATCTCAAGTGAATTTACTCAAATTCTGCACTTGTAACTAAAACTCATAAAAAAATACAATGAAATTAAATTTAATTTCACCAAAATTTTTTCAATTTCAGCTCCTCCTACTAAAAATCTTAAGAAAATCCAAAAGTATCGAAATGAATTTCAACTATATTTACTCAAATTCTGCACTTGTAACTAAAAATCATAAAAAATGCAACGAAATTTAATTTAATTTCACCAAAATTTTTTCAATTTCAGCTCCTCCTACTAAAAATCTTAAGAAAATCCAAAAGAATCGAAGTGTATTTCAACTGAATTTACTCATATTCTGCACTTGTAACGAAAAATCATAAAAAAATACAATGAAATTTAATTTAATTTCACCAAATTTTTTTCAATTTCAGCTCTTCCTACAAAAAATCTTAAGAAAATCCAAAAGAATCGAGGAGATTTTCAACTAAATTTACTCCAATTCTGCACCTGTAACTTAAAATAGTAAAAAAATTCAAAAAAATTTAATTTAATGTCAACAAAAATATTTTCAATTTCAGCTCCTCCTACTAATATTTTTAATAATATCCAAAAGAATCTAAGTGAATTTCAACTATATTTACTCAAATTCTGCACCAGTAACTTAAAATAGTAACAAGATTCAAAAAAATGTAATATAATGTCAACAAAAATATTTTCAATTTCAGTACCTCCTACTACAAATCTTAATAAAATCCAAAAGAATCTAAGTGAATTTCAACTATATTTACTCAAATTCTGCACCTGTCACTAAAATTCATAAAAACATACAAAGAAATTTAATTTAATTTCAACAAAGTTTTTTCAATTTCAGCTCCTCCTACTAAAAATCTTAAGAAAATCGAAAAGAATCGAAGTGAATCTCAAGTGAATTTACTCAAATTCTGCACTTGTAACTAAAACTCATAAAAAAATACAATGAAATTTAATTTAATTTCACCAAATTTTTTTCAATTTCAGCTCTTCCTACAAAAAATCTTAAGAAAATCCAAAAGAATCTAAGTGAATTTCAACTGAATTTACTCATATTCTGCACCTGTAACTAAAAATCATAAAAACATACAATGAAATTTAATTTAATTTCACCAAATTTTTTTCAATTTCAGCTCTTCCTACAAAAAATCTTAAGAAAATCCAAAAGAATCTAAGTGAATTTCAACTATATTTACTCAAATTCTGCACCTGTCACTAAAATTCATAAAAACATACAAAGAAATTTAATTTAATTTCAACAAAGTTTTTTCAATTTCAGCTCCTCCTACTAAAAATCTTAAGAAAATCCAAAAGAATCGAAGTCAATTTCAACTAAATTTACTCAAATTCTGCACCTGTAACTAAAAATCATAAAAAAATACAATGAAATTTAATTTAATTTCAACAAAATTTTTTCAATTTCAGCTCCTCCTACTAAAAATCTTAAGAAAATCCAAAAGAATCGAAGTATATTTCAACTAAATTTACTCAAATTCTGCACCTGTAACTAAAAATCATAAAAACATACAAAGAAATTTAATTCAATTTCACCAAAATTTTTTCAATTTCAGCTCCTCCTACTAAAAATGTTAAGAAAATCCAAAAGAATCGAAGTGAATTTCAACCTAATTTATTCAAATTCTGCACCTGTAACCAAAAGTCATAAAAAAATCCAAAAAATTTAATTTACTTTCACCAAAATTTTTTCAAATTCAGCTCCTCCTACTAAAAATCTTAAGAAAATCCAAAAGTATCAAAGTGAATTTCAACTATATTTACTCAAATTCTGCACTTGTAACTAAAAATCATAAAAAAATACAAAGAAATTTAATTCAATTTAAAAAAAAAATTTAGAATTTCAGCTCCTCCTCCTAAAAATCTTAAGGAAATCCAAAAGAATCGAAGTCAATTTCAACTAAATTTACTGCAATTCTGCACCTGTAACTAAAAATCATAAAAATTAAAAAAAAATTTAATTTAATGTCATCAAAATTTTTTCAATTTCAGCTCCTCCTACTAAAAATCTTAATAAAATCCAAAAGAATCTAAGTGAATTTCAACTATATTTACTCAAATTCTGCACTTGTAACTAAAAATCATAAAAAATGCAACGAAATTTAATTCAATTTAAAAAAAAAATTCAGAATTTCAGCTCCTCCTACTAAAAATCTTAAGAAAATCGAAAAGAATCGAAGTGAATCTCAAGTGAATTTACTCAAATTCTGCACTTGTAACTAAAACTCATAAAAAAATACAATGAAATTAAATTTAATTTCACCAAAATTTTTTCAATTTCAGCTCCTCCTACTAAAAATCTTAAGAGAATCCAAAAGTATCGAAGTGAATTTCAACTATATTTACTCAAATTCTGCACTTGTAACTAAAAATCATAAAAAATGCAACGAAATTTAATTTAATTTCACCAAAATTTTTTCAATTTCAGCTCCTCCTACTAAAAATCTTAAGAAAATCCAAAAGAATCGAAGTGTATTTCAACTGAATTTACTCATATTCTGCACCTGTAACTAAAAATCATAAAAAAATACAATGAAATTTAATTTAATTTCACCAAATTTTTTTCAATTTCAGCTCTTCCTACAAAAAATCTTAAGAAAATCCAAAAGAATCTAAGTGAATTTCAACTATATTTACTCAAATTCTGCACCTGTCACTAAAATTCATAAAAACATACAAAGAAATTTAATTTAATTTCAACAAAGTTTTTTCAATTTCAGCTCCTCCTACTAAAAATCTTAAGAAAATCCAAAAGAATCGAAGTCAATTTCAACTAAATTTACTCAAATTCTGCACCTGTAACTAAAAATCATAAAAAAATACAATGAAATTTAATTTAATTTCAACAAAATTTTTTCAATTTCAGCTCCTCCTACTAAAAATCTTAAGAAAATCCAAAAGAATCGAAGTATATTTCAACTAAATTTACTCAAATTCTGCACCTGTAACTAAAAATCATAAAAACATACAAAGAAATTTAATTCAATTTCACCAAAATTTTTTCAATTTCAGCTCCTCCTACTAAAAATGTTAAGAAAATCCAAAAGAATCGAAGTGAATTTCAACCTAATTTATTCAAATTCTGCACCTGTAACCAAAAGTCATAAAAAAATCCAAAAAATTTAATTTACTTTCACCAAAATTTTTTCAAATTCAGCTCCTCCTACTAAAAATCTTAAGAAAATCCAAAAGTATCAAAGTGAATTTCAACTATATTTACTCAAATTCTGCACTTGTAACTAAAAATCATAAAAAAATACAAAGAAATTTAATTCAATTTAAAAATAAAATTTAGAATTTCAGCTCCTCCTCCTAAAAATCTTAAGGAAATCCAAAAGAATCGAAGTCAATTTCAACTAAATTTACTGCAATTCTGCACCTGTAACTAAAAATCATAAAAATTAAAAAAAAATTTAATTTAATGTCATCAAAATTTTTTCAATTTCAGCTCCTCCTACTAAAAATCTTAATAAAATCCAAAAGAATCTAAGTGAATTTCAACTATATTTACTCAAATTCTGCACTTGTAACTAAAAATCATAAAAAATGCAACGAAATTTAATTCAATTTAAAAAAAAAATTCAGAATTTCAGCTCCTCCTACTAAAAATCTTAAGAAAATCGAAAAGAATCGAAGTGAATCTCAAGTTAATTTACTCAAATTCTGCACTTGTAACTAAAACTCATAAAAAAATACAATGAAATTAAATTTAATTTCACCAAAATTTTTTCAATTTCAGCTCCTCCTACTAAAAATCTTAAGAGAATCCAAAAGTATCGAAGTGAATTTCAACTATATTTACTCAAATTCTGCACTTGTAACTAAAAATCATAAAAAATGCAACGAAATTTAATTTAATTTCACCAAAATTTTTTCAATTTCAGCTCCTCCTACTAAAAATCTTAAGAAAATCCAAAAGAATCGAAGTGTATTTCAACTGAATTTACTCATATTCTGCACCTGTAACTAAAAATCATAAAAAAATACAATGAAATTTAATTTAATTTCACCAAATTTTTTTCAATTTCAGCTCTTCCTACTAAAAATCTTAAGAAAATCCAAAAGAATCGAGGTGATTTTCAACTAAATTTACTCCAATTCTGCACCTGTAACTTAAAATAGTAAAAAAATTCAAAAAAATTTAATTTAATGTCAACAAAAATATTTTCAATTTCAGTACCTCCTACTACAAATCTTAATAAAATCCAAAAGAATCTAAGTGAATTTCAACTATATTGACTAAAATTCTGCACCTGTCACTAAAATTCATAAAAACATACAAAGAAATTTAATTTAATTTCAACAAAGTTTTTTCAATTTCAGCTCCTCCTACTAAAAATCTTAAGAAAATCCAAAAGAATCGAAGTCAATTTCAACTAAATTTACTCAAATTCTGCACCTGAAACTAAAAATCATAAAAACATACAATGAAATTTAATTTAATTTCAACAAAATTTTTTCAATTTCAGCTCCTCCTACTAAAAATCTTAAGAAAATCCAAAAGAATCGAAGTATATTTCAACTAAATTTACTCAAATTCTGCACCTGTAACTAAAAATCATAAAAACATACAAAGAAATTTAATTCAATTTCACCAAAATTTTTTCAATTTCAGCTCCTGCTACTAAAAATGTTAAGAAAATCCAAAAGAATCGAAGTGAATTTCAACCTAATTTATTCAAATTCTGCACCTGTAACCAAAAGTCATAAAAAAATCCAAAAAATTTAATTTACTTTCACCAAAATTTTTTCAAATTCAGCTCCTCCTACTAAAAATCTTAAGAAAATCCAAAAGTATCAAAGTGAATTTCAACTATATTTACTCAAATTCTGCACTTGTAACTAAAAATCATAAAAAAATACAAAGAAATTTAATTCAATTTAAAAAAAAAAATTAGAATTTCAGCTCCTCCTCCTAAAAATCTTAAGGAAATCCAAAAGAATCGAAGTCAATTTCAACTAAATTTACTGCAATTCTGCACCTGTAACTAAAAATCATAAAAAATTAAAAAAAAATTTAATTTATTGTCATCAAAATTTTTTCAATTTCAGCTCCTCCTACTAAGAATCTTAAGAAAATCCAAAAGAATCGAGGTGATTTTCAACTAAATTTACTCCAATTCTGCACCTATAACTTAAAATAGTAAAAAAATTAAAAAAAAAATTAATTTAATGTCAACAAAAATATTTTCAATTTCAGCTCCTCCTACTAAAAATCTTAATAAAATCCAAAAGAATCTAAGTGAATTTCAACTATATTTACTCAAATTCTGCACCTGTAACTTAAAATAGTAAAAAGATTCAAAAAAATTTAATTTAATGTCAACAAAAATATTTTCAATTTCAGCTCCTCCTACTAAAAATCTTAATAAAATCCAAAAGAATCTAAGTGAATTTCAACTATATTTACTCAAATTCTGCACCTGTAACTAAAAATCATAAAAAATTTAAAAAAAATTTAATTTAATGTCATCAAAATTTTTACAATTTCAGCTCCTCCTACTAAAAATCTTAAGAAAATCCAAAAGAATCGAAGTATATTTCAACTAAATTTACTCAAATTCTGCACCTGTAACTAAAAATCATAAAAAAATCCAAAAATTTTAATTTACTTTCACCAAAATTTTTTCAAATTCAGCTCCTCCTACTAAAAATCTTAAGAAAATCCAAAAGTATCATAGTGAATTTCAACTATATTTACTCAAATTCTGCACTTGTAACTAAAAATCATAAAAAAATACAAAGAAATTTAATTCAATTTAAAAAAAAAATTTAGAATTTCAGCTGCTCCTCCTAAAAATCTTAAGGAAATCCAAAAGAATCGAAGTCAATTTCAACTAAATTTACTGCAATTCTGCACCTGTAACTAAAAATCATAAAAAATTAAAAAAAAATTTAATTTAATGTCATCAAAATTTTTTCAATTTCAGCTCCTCCTACTAAAAATCTTATGAAAACCCAAAAGAATGGAAGTGAACTTACAACTAAATTTACTCAAATTCGGCACATGTAACTAAAAATGATAAAAAAATTTAAGTCAATTACAAAAAAAAAATTTCAATTTCAGTTCCACCTACTAAAAATCTTAAGAAAATCCAAAAGAATCGTAGTGAATTTCAACTAAATTTACTCCAATTCTGCACCTGTAACTTAAAATAGTAAAAAAATTCAAAAAAATTTAATTTAATGTCAACAAAATTTTTTCAATTTCAGCTCCTCCTACTAAAAATCTTATGAAAATCCAAAAGAATGGAAGTGAACTTACAACTAAATTTACTCAAATTCTGCACTTGTAACTAAAAATCATAAAAAAATACAAAGAAATTTAATTCAATTTCAAAAAAAAATTTAGAATTTCAGCTCCTCCTCCTAAAAATCTTAAGGAATTCCAAAAGAATCGAAGTCAATTTCAACTAAATTTACTGCAATTCTGCACTTGTAACTAAAAATCATAAAAAATTAAAAAAAAATTTAATGTCATCAAAATTTTTTCAATTTCAGCTCCTCCTACTAAAAATCGTATGAAAACCCAAAAGAACGGAAGTGAACTTACAACTAAATTTACTCAAATTCTGCACATGTTACTACAAATCATAAAAAAATTTAATTCAATTTCAAAAATATTTTCAATTTCAGCTCCTCCTACTAAAAATCTTAAGAAAATCCAAAAGAATCGAAGTCAATTTCAACTAAATTTACTCAAATTCTGCACCTGTAACTAAAAATCATAAAAACATACAAAGAAATTTAATTTAATTTCAACAAAATTTTTTCAATTTCAGCTTCTCCTACTAAAAATCTTAAGAAAATCCAAAAGAATCGAAGTCAATTTCAACTAAATTTACTCAAATTCTGCACCTGTAACTAAAAATCATTAAAACATACAATGAAATTTAATTTAATTTCAACAAAATTTTTTCAATTTCAGCTCCTCCTACTAAAAATGTTAAGAAAATCCAAAAGAATCGAAGTGAATTTCAACCTAATTTATTCAAATTCTGCACCTGTAACCAAAAGTCATAAAAACATACAATGAAATTTAATTTAATTTCAACAAAATTTTTTCAAATTCAGCTCCTCCTACTAAAAATCTTAAGAAAATCCAAAAGTATCAAAGTGAATTTCAACTATATTTACTCAAATTCTGCACTTGTAACTAAAAATCATAAAAAAATACAAAGAAATTTAATTCAATTTCAAAAAAAAATTTAGAATTTCAGCTCCTCCTCCTAAAAATCTTAAGGAAATCCAAAAGAATCGAAGTCAATTTCAACTAAATTTACTGCAATTCTGCACCTGTAACTAAAAATCATAAAAAATTAAAAAAAAATTTAATTTAATGTCATCAAAATTTTTTCAATTTCAGCTCCTCCTACTAAAAATCTTATGAAAACCCAAAAGAATGGAAGTGAACTTACAACTAAATTTACTCAAATTCTGCACATGTAACTAAAAATGATAAAAAAATTTAAGTCAATTTCAAAAAAAAATTTTCAATTTCAGTTCCACCTACTAAAAATCTTAAGAAAATCCAAAAGAATCGTAGTGAATTTCAACTAAATTTACTCCAATTCTGCACCTGTAACTTAAAATAGTAAAAAGATTCAAAAAAATTTAATTTAATGTCAACAAAAATATTTTCAATTTCAGCTCCTCCTACTAAAAATCTTAATAAAATCCAAAAGAATCTAAGTGAATTTCAACTAAATTTACTCAAATTCTGCACCTGTAACCAAAAGTCATAAAAAAATCCAAAAAATTTAATTTACTTTCACCAAAATTTTTTCAAATTCAGCTCCTCCTACTAAAAATCTTAAGAAAATCCAAAAGTATCAAAGTGAATTTCAACTATATTTACTCAAATTCTGCACTTGTAACTAAAAATCATAAAAAAATACAAAGAAATTTAATTCAATTTCAAAAAAAAATTTAGAATTTCAGCTCCTCCTCCTAAAAATCTTAAGGAAATCCAAAAGAATCGAAGTCAATTTCAACTAAATTTACTGCAATTCTGCACCTGTAACTAAAAATCATAAAAAATTAAAAAAAAATTTAATTTAATGTCATCAAAATTTTTTCAATTTCAGCTCCTCCTACTAAAAATCTTATGAAAACCCAAAAGAATGGAAGTGAATTTCAACTATATTTACTCAAATTCTGCACTTGTAACTAAAAATCATAAAAAATGCAACGAAATTTAATTTAATTTCACCAAAATTTTTTCAATTTCAGCTCCTCCTACTAAAAATCTTATGAAAACCCAAAAGAATGGAAGTGAACTTACAACTAAATTTACTCGAATTCTGCACATGTAACTAAAAATCATAAAAAAATTTAAGTCAATTACAAAAAAAAAATTTCAATTTCAGTTCCTCCTACTAAAAATCATAAGAAAATCCAAAAGTATCGAAGTGAATTTAAACTATATTTACTCAAATTCTGCACTTGTAACTAAAAATCATAAAAAATGCAAAGAAATTTAATTCAATTTTAAAAAAAAATTCAGAATTTCAGCTCCTCCTACAAAAAATCTTAAGAAAATCGAAAAGAATCGAAGTGAATCTCAAGTGAATTTACTCAAATTCTGCACTTGTAACTAAAACTCATAAAAAAATACAATGAAATTAAATTTAATTTCACCAAAATTTTTTCAATTTCAGCTCCTCCTACTAAAAATCTTAAGAAAATCCAAAAGTATCGAAATGAATTTCAACTATATTTACTCAAATTCTGCACTTGTAACTAAAAATCATAAAAAATGCAACGAAATTTAATTTAATTTCACCAAAATTTTTTCAATTTCAGCTCCTCCTACTAAAAATCTTAAGAAAATCCAAAAGAATCGAAGTGTATTTCAACTGAATTTACTCATATTCTGCACTTGTAACGAAAAATCATAAAAAAATACAATGAAATTTAATTTAATTTCACCAAATTTTTTTCAATTTCAGCTCTTCCTACAAAAAATCTTAAGAAAATCCAAAAGAATCGAGGAGATTTTCAACTAAATTTACTCCAATTCTGCACCTGTAACTTAAAATAGTAAAAAAATTCAAAAAAATTTAATTTAATGTCAACAAAAATATTTTCAATTTCAGCTCCTCCTACTAATATTTTTAATAATATCCAAAAGAATCTAAGTGAATTTCAACTATATTTACTCAAATTCTGCACCAGTAACTTAAAATAGTAACAAGATTCAAAAAAATGTAATATAATGTCAACAAAAATATTTTCAATTTCAGTACCTCCTACTACAAATCTTAATAAAATCCAAAAGAATCTAAGTGAATTTCAACTATATTTACTCAAATTCTGCACCTGTCACTAAAATTCATAAAAACATACAAAGAAATTTAATTTAATTTCAACAAAGTTTTTTCAATTTCAGCTCCTCCTACTAAAAATCTTAAGAAAATCGAAAAGAATCGAAGTGAATCTCAAGTGAATTTACTCAAATTCTGCACTTGTAACTAAAACTCATAAAAAAATACAATGAAATTTAATTTAATTTCACCAAATTTTTTTCAATTTCAGCTCTTCCTACAAAAAATCTTAAGAAAATCCAAAAGAATCTAAGTGAATTTCAACTGAATTTACTCATATTCTGCACCTGTAACTAAAAATCATAAAAACATACAATGAAATTTAATTTAATTTCACCAAATTTTTTTCAATTTCAGCTCTTCCTACAAAAAATCTTAAGAAAATCCAAAAGAATCTAAGTGAATTTCAACTATATTTACTCAAATTCTGCACCTGTCACTAAAATTCATAAAAACATACAAAGAAATTTAATTTAATTTCAACAAAGTTTTTTCAATTTCAGCTCCTCCTACTAAAAATCTTAAGAAAATCCAAAAGAATCGAAGTCAATTTCAACTAAATTTACTCAAATTCTGCACCTGTAACTAAAAATCATAAAAAAATACAATGAAATTTAATTTAATTTCAACAAAATTTTTTCAATTTCAGCTCCTCCTACTAAAAATCTTAAGAAAATCCAAAAGAATCGAAGTATATTTCAACTAAATTTACTCAAATTCTGCACCTGTAACTAAAAATCATAAAAACATACAAAGAAATTTAATTCAATTTCACCAAAATTTTTTCAATTTCAGCTCCTCCTACTAAAAATGTTAAGAAAATCCAAAAGAATCGAAGTGAATTTCAACCTAATTTATTCAAATTCTGCACCTGTAACCAAAAGTCATAAAAAAATCCAAAAAATTTAATTTACTTTCACCAAAATTTTTTCAAATTCAGCTCCTCCTACTAAAAATCTTAAGAAAATCCAAAAGTATCAAAGTGAATTTCAACTATATTTACTCAAATTCTGCACTTGTAACTAAAAATCATAAAAAAATACAAAGAAATTTAATTCAATTTAAAAAAAAAATTTAGAATTTCAGCTCCTCCTCCTAAAAATCTTAAGGAAATCCAAAAGAATCGAAGTCAATTTCAACTAAATTTACTGCAATTCTGCACCTGTAACTAAAAATCATAAAAATTAAAAAAAAATTTAATTTAATGTCATCAAAATTTTTTCAATTTCAGCTCCTCCTACTAAAAATCTTAATAAAATCCAAAAGAATCTAAGTGAATTTCAACTATATTTACTCAAATTCTGCACTTGTAACTAAAAATCATAAAAAATGCAACGAAATTTAATTCAATTTAAAAAAAAAATTCAGAATTTCAGCTCCTCCTACTAAAAATCTTAAGAAAATCGAAAAGAATCGAAGTGAATCTCAAGTGAATTTACTCAAATTCTGCACTTGTAACTAAAACTCATAAAAAAATACAATGAAATTAAATTTAATTTCACCAAAATTTTTTCAATTTCAGCTCCTCCTACTAAAAATCTTAAGAGAATCCAAAAGTATCGAAGTGAATTTCAACTATATTTACTCAAATTCTGCACTTGTAACTAAAAATCATAAAAAATGCAACGAAATTTAATTTAATTTCACCAAAATTTTTTCAATTTCAGCTCCTCCTACTAAAAATCTTAAGAAAATCCAAAAGAATCGAAGTGTATTTCAACTGAATTTACTCATATTCTGCACCTGTAACTAAAAATCATAAAAAAATACAATGAAATTTAATTTAATTTCACCAAATTTTTTTCAATTTCAGCTCTTCCTACAAAAAATCTTAAGAAAATCCAAAAGAATCTAAGTGAATTTCAACTATATTTACTCAAATTCTGCACCTGTCACTAAAATTCATAAAAACATACAAAGAAATTTAATTTAATTTCAACAAAGTTTTTTCAATTTCAGCTCCTCCTACTAAAAATCTTAAGAAAATCCAAAAGAATCGAAGTCAATTTCAACTAAATTTACTCAAATTCTGCACCTGTAACTAAAAATCATAAAAAAATACAATGAAATTTAATTTAATTTCAACAAAATTTTTTCAATTTCAGCTCCTCCTACTAAAAATCTTAAGAAAATCCAAAAGAATCGAAGTATATTTCAACTAAATTTACTCAAATTCTGCACCTGTAACTAAAAATCATAAAAACATACAAAGAAATTTAATTCAATTTCACCAAAATTTTTTCAATTTCAGCTCCTCCTACTAAAAATGTTAAGAAAATCCAAAAGAATCGAAGTGAATTTCAACCTAATTTATTCAAATTCTGCACCTGTAACCAAAAGTCATAAAAAAATCCAAAAAATTTAATTTACTTTCACCAAAATTTTTTCAAATTCAGCTCCTCCTACTAAAAATCTTAAGAAAATCCAAAAGTATCAAAGTGAATTTCAACTATATTTACTCAAATTCTGCACTTGTAACTAAAAATCATAAAAAAATACAAAGAAATTTAATTCAATTTAAAAATAAAATTTAGAATTTCAGCTCCTCCTCCTAAAAATCTTAAGGAAATCCAAAAGAATCGAAGTCAATTTCAACTAAATTTACTGCAATTCTGCACCTGTAACTAAAAATCATAAAAATTAAAAAAAAATTTAATTTAATGTCATCAAAATTTTTTCAATTTCAGCTCCTCCTACTAAAAATCTTAATAAAATCCAAAAGAATCTAAGTGAATTTCAACTATATTTACTCAAATTCTGCACTTGTAACTAAAAATCATAAAAAATGCAACGAAATTTAATTCAATTTAAAAAAAAAATTCAGAATTTCAGCTCCTCCTACTAAAAATCTTAAGAAAATCGAAAAGAATCGAAGTGAATCTCAAGTTAATTTACTCAAATTCTGCACTTGTAACTAAAACTCATAAAAAAATACAATGAAATTAAATTTAATTTCACCAAAATTTTTTCAATTTCAGCTCCTCCTACTAAAAATCTTAAGAGAATCCAAAAGTATCGAAGTGAATTTCAACTATATTTACTCAAATTCTGCACTTGTAACTAAAAATCATAAAAAATGCAACGAAATTTAATTTAATTTCACCAAAATTTTTTCAATTTCAGCTCCTCCTACTAAAAATCTTAAGAAAATCCAAAAGAATCGAAGTGTATTTCAACTGAATTTACTCATATTCTGCACCTGTAACTAAAAATCATAAAAAAATACAATGAAATTTAATTTAATTTCACCAAATTTTTTTCAATTTCAGCTCTTCCTACTAAAAATCTTAAGAAAATCCAAAAGAATCGAGGTGATTTTCAACTAAATTTACTCCAATTCTGCACCTGTAACTTAAAATAGTAAAAAAATTCAAAAAAATTTAATTTAATGTCAACAAAAATATTTTCAATTTCAGTACCTCCTACTACAAATCTTAATAAAATCCAAAAGAATCTAAGTGAATTTCAACTATATTGACTAAAATTCTGCACCTGTCACTAAAATTCATAAAAACATACAAAGAAATTTAATTTAATTTCAACAAAGTTTTTTCAATTTCAGCTCCTCCTACTAAAAATCTTAAGAAAATCCAAAAGAATCGAAGTCAATTTCAACTAAATTTACTCAAATTCTGCACCTGAAACTAAAAATCATAAAAACATACAATGAAATTTAATTTAATTTCAACAAAATTTTTTCAATTTCAGCTCCTCCTACTAAAAATCTTAAGAAAATCCAAAAGAATCGAAGTATATTTCAACTAAATTTACTCAAATTCTGCACCTGTAACTAAAAATCATAAAAACATACAAAGAAATTTAATTCAATTTCACCAAAATTTTTTCAATTTCAGCTCCTGCTACTAAAAATGTTAAGAAAATCCAAAAGAATCGAAGTGAATTTCAACCTAATTTATTCAAATTCTGCACCTGTAACCAAAAGTCATAAAAAAATCCAAAAAATTTAATTTACTTTCACCAAAATTTTTTCAAATTCAGCTCCTCCTACTAAAAATCTTAAGAAAATCCAAAAGTATCAAAGTGAATTTCAACTATATTTACTCAAATTCTGCACTTGTAACTAAAAATCATAAAAAAATACAAAGAAATTTAATTCAATTTAAAAAAAAAAATTAGAATTTCAGCTCCTCCTCCTAAAAATCTTAAGGAAATCCAAAAGAATCGAAGTCAATTTCAACTAAATTTACTGCAATTCTGCACCTGTAACTAAAAATCATAAAAAATTAAAAAAAAATTTAATTTATTGTCATCAAAATTTTTTCAATTTCAGCTCCTCCTACTAAGAATCTTAAGAAAATCCAAAAGAATCGAGGTGATTTTCAACTAAATTTACTCCAATTCTGCACCTATAACTTAAAATAGTAAAAAAATTAAAAAAAAAATTAATTTAATGTCAACAAAAATATTTTCAATTTCAGCTCCTCCTACTAAAAATCTTAAGGAAATCCAAAAGAATCGAAGTCAATTTCAACTATATTTACTGCAATTCTGCACCTGTAACTTAAAATAGTAAAAAGATTCAAAAAAATTTAATTTAATGTCAACAAAAATATTTTCAATTTCAGCTCCTCCTACTAAAAATCTTAATAAAATCCAAAAGAATCTAAGTGAATTTCAACTATATTTACTCAAATTCTGCACCTGTAACTAAAAATCATAAAAAATTTAAAAAAAATTTAATTTAATGTCATCAAAATTTTTACAATTTCAGCTCCTCCTACTAAAAATCTTAAGAAAATCCAAAAGAATCGAAGTATATTTCAACTAAATTTACTCAAATTCTGCACCTGTAACTAAAAATCATAAAAAAATCCAAAAATTTTAATTTACTTTCACCAAAATTTTTTCAAATTCAGCTCCTCCTACTAAAAATCTTAAGAAAATCCAAAAGTATCATAGTGAATTTCAACTATATTTACTCAAATTCTGCACTTGTAACTAAAAATCATAAAAAAATACAAAGAAATTTAATTCAATTTAAAAAAAAAATTTAGAATTTCAGCTGCTCCTCCTAAAAATCTTAAGGAAATCCAAAAGAATCGAAGTCAATTTCAACTAAATTTACTGCAATTCTGCACCTGTAACTAAAAATCATAAAAAATTAAAAAAAAATTTAATTTAATGTCATCAAAATTTTTTCAATTTCAGCTCCTCCTACTAAAAATCTTATGAAAACCCAAAAGAATGGAAGTGAACTTACAACTAAATTTACTCAAATTCGGCACATGTAACTAAAAATGATAAAAAAATTTAAGTCAATTACAAAAAAAAAATTTCAATTTCAGTTCCACCTACTAAAAATCTTAAGAAAATCCAAAAGAATCGTAGTGAATTTCAACTAAATTTACTCCAATTCTGCACCTGTAACTTAAAATAGTAAAAAAATTCAAAAAAATTTAATTTAATGTCAACAAAATTTTTTCAATTTCAGCTCCTCCTACTAAAAATCTTATGAAAATCCAAAAGAATGGAAGTGAACTTACAACTAAATTTACTCAAATTCTGCACTTGTAACTAAAAATCATAAAAAAATACAAAGAAATTTAATTCAATTTCAAAAAAAAATTTAGAATTTCAGCTCCTCCTCCTAAAAATCTTAAGGAATTCCAAAAGAATCGAAGTCAATTTCAACTAAATTTACTGCAATTCTGCACTTGTAACTAAAAATCATAAAAAATTAAAAAAAAATTTAATGTCATCAAAATTTTTTCAATTTCAGCTCCTCCTACTAAAAATCGTATGAAAACCCAAAAGAACGGAAGTGAACTTACAACTAAATTTACTCAAATTCTGCACATGTTACTACAAATCATAAAAAAATTTAATTCAATTTCAAAAATATTTTCAATTTCAGCTCCTCCTACTAAAAATCTTAAGAAAATCCAAAAGAATCGAAGTCAATTTCAACTAAATTTACTCAAATTCTGCACCTGTAACTAAAAATCATAAAAACATACAAAGAAATTTAATTTAATTTCAACAAAATTTTTTCAATTTCAGCTTCTCCTACTAAAAATCTTAAGAAAATCCAAAAGAATCGAAGTCAATTTCAACTAAATTTACTCAAATTCTGCACCTGTAACTAAAAATCATTAAAACATACAATGAAATTTAATTTAATTTCAACAAAATTTTTTCAATTTCAGCTCCTCCTACTAAAAATGTTAAGAAAATCCAAAAGAATCGAAGTGAATTTCAACCTAATTTATTCAAATTCTGCACCTGTAACCAAAAGTCATAAAAACATACAATGAAATTTAATTTAATTTCAACAAAATTTTTTCAAATTCAGCTCCTCCTACTAAAAATCTTAAGAAAATCCAAAAGTATCAAAGTGAATTTCAACTATATTTACTCAAATTCTGCACTTGTAACTAAAAATCATAAAAAAATACAAAGAAATTTAATTCAATTTCAAAAAAAAATTTAGAATTTCAGCTCCTCCTCCTAAAAATCTTAAGGAAATCCAAAAGAATCGAAGTCAATTTCAACTAAATTTACTGCAATTCTGCACCTGTAACTAAAAATCATAAAAAATTAAAAAAAAATTTAATTTAATGTCATCAAAATTTTTTCAATTTCAGCTCCTCCTACTAAAAATCTTATGAAAACCCAAAAGAATGGAAGTGAACTTACAACTAAATTTACTCAAATTCTGCACATGTAACTAAAAATGATAAAAAAATTTAAGTCAATTTCAAAAAAAAATTTTCAATTTCAGTTCCACCTACTAAAAATCTTAAGAAAATCCAAAAGAATCGTAGTGAATTTCAACTAAATTTACTCCAATTCTGCACCTGTAACTTAAAATAGTAAAAAGATTCAAAAAAATTTAATTTAATGTCAACAAAAATATTTTCAATTTCAGCTCCTCCTACTAAAAATCTTAATAAAATCCAAAAGAATCTAAGTGAATTTCAACTATATTTACTCAAATTCTGCACCTGTAACCAAAAGTCATAAAAAAATCCAAAAAATTTAATTTACTTTCACCAAAATTTTTTCAAATTCAGCTCCTCCTACTAAAAATCTTAAGAAAATCCAAAAGTATCAAAGTGAATTTCAACTATATTTACTCAAATTCTGCACTTGTAACTAAAAATCATAAAAAAATACAAAGAAATTTAATTCAATTTCAAAAAAAAATTTAGAATTTCAGCTCCTCCTCCTAAAAATCTTAAGGAAATCCAAAAGAATCGAAGTCAATTTCAACTAAATTTACTGCAATTCTGCACCTGTAACTAAAAATCATAAAAAATTAAAAAAAAATTTAATTTAATGTCATCAAAATTTTTTCAATTTCAGCTCCTCCTACTAAAAATCTTATGAAAACCCAAAAGAATGGAAGTGAACTTACAACTAAATTTACTCGAATTCTGCACATGTAACTAAAAATCATAAAAAAATTTAATTCAATTTCAAAAAAAAAATTTCAATTTCAGTTCCTCCTACTAAAAATCATAAGAAAATCCAAAAGGATCGAAGTGAATTTAAACTATATTTACTCAAATTCTGCACTTGTAACTAAAAATCATAAAAAATGCAAAGAAATTTAATTCAATTTAAAAAAAAAATTCAGAATTTCAGCTCCTCCTACTAAAAATCTTAAGAAAATCGAAAAGAATCGAAGTGAATCTCAAGTGAATTTACTCAAATTCTGCACTTGTAACTAAAACTCATAAAAAAATACAATGAAATTAAATTTAATTTCACCAAAATTTTTTCAATTTCAGCTCCTCCTACTAAAAATCTTAAGAAAATCCAAAAGTATCGAAGTGAATTTCAACTATATTTACTCAAATTCTGCACTTGTAACTAAAAATCATAAAAAATGCAACGAAATTTAATTTAATTTCACCAAAATTTTTTCAATTTCAGCTCCTCCTACTAAAAATCTTAAGAAAATCCAAAAGAATCGAAGTGTATTTCAACTGAATTTACTCATATTCTGCACCTGTAACTAAAAATCATAAAAAAATACAATGAAATTTAATTTAATTTCACCAAAATTTTTTCAATTTCAGCTCTTCCTACTAAAAATCTTAAGAAAATCCAAAAGAATCCAGGTGATTTTCAACTAAATTTACTCCAATTCTGCACCTGTAACTTAAAATAGTAAAAAAATTCAAAAAAATTTAATTTAATGTCAACAAAAATATTTTCAATTTCAGCTCCTCCTACTAAAAATCTTAATAATATCCAAAAGAATCTAAGTCAATTTCAACTATATTTACTCAAATTCTGCACCTGTAACTTAAAATAGTAAAAAGATTCAAAAAAATTTAATTTAATGTCAACAAAAATATTTTCAATTTCAGCTCATCCTACTAAAATTCTTAATAATATCCAAAAGAATCTAAGTGAATTTCAACTATATTTACTCAAATTCTGCACCAGTAACTTAAAATTGTAACAAGATTCAAAAAAATGTAATATAATGTCAACAAAAATATTTTCAATTTCAGTACCTCCTACTACAAATCTTAATAAAATCCAAAAGAATCTAAGTGAATTTCAACTATATTTACTCAAATTCTGCACCTGTCACTAAAATTCATAAAAACATACAAAGAAATTTAATTTAATTTCAACAAATTTTTTTCAATTTCAGCTCCTCCTACTAAAAATCTTAAGAAAATCCAAAAGAATCGAAGTGAATTTCAACTAAATTTACTCAAATTCTGCACCTGTAACTAAAAATCATAAAAACATACAATGAAATTTAATTTAATTTCAACAAAATTTTTTCAATTTCAGCTCCTCCTACTAAAAATCTTAAGAAAATCCAAAAGAATCGAAGTCAATTTCAACTAAATTTACTCAAATTCTGCACCTGTAACTAAAAATCATAAAAACATACAAAGAAATTTAATTTAATTTCAACAAAATTTTTTCAATTTCAGCTTCTCCTACTAAAAATCTTAAGAAAATCCAAAAGAATCGAAGTCAATTTCAACTAAATTTACTCAAATTCTGCACCTGTAACTAAAAATCATTAAAACATACAATGAAATTTAATTTAATTTCAACAAAATTTTTTCAATTTCAGCTCCACCTACTAAAAATGTTAAGAAAATCCAAAAGAATCGAAGTGAATTTCAACCTAATTTATTCAAATTCTGCACCTGTAACCAAAAGTCATAAAAACATACAATGAAATTTAATTTAATTTCAACAAAATTTTTTCAAATTCAGCTCCTCCTACTAAAAATCTTAAGAAAATCCAAAAGTATCAAAGTGAATTTCAACTATATTTACTCAAATTCTGCACTTGTAACTAAAAATCATAAAAAAATACAAAGAAATTTAATTCAATTTCAAAAAAAAATTTAGAATTTCAGCTCCTCCTCCTAAAAATCTTAAGGAAATCCAAAAGAATCGAAGTCAATTTCAACTAAATTTACTGCAATTCTGCACCTGTAACTAAAAATCATAAAAAATTTAATTTAATGTCATCAAAATTTTTTCAATTTCAGCTCCTCCTACTAAAAATCTTATGAAAACCCAAAAGAATGGAAGTGAACTTACAACTAAATTTACTCAAATTCTGCACATGTAACTAAAAATGATAAAAAAATTTAAGTCAATTTCAAAAAAAAATTTTCAAATTCAGCTCCTCCTACTAAAAATCTTAAGAAAATCCAAAAGTGTCAAAGTGAATTTCAACTATATTTACTCAAATTCTGCACTTGTAACTAAAAATCATAAAAAAATACAAAGAAATTTAATTCAATTTCAAAAAAAAATTTAGAATTTCAGCTCCTCCTCCTAAAAATCTTAAGGAAATCCAAAAGAATCGAAGTCAATTTCAACTAAATTTACTGCAATTCTGCACCTGTAACTAAAAATCATAAAAAATTTAAAAAAAATTTAATTTAATGTCATCAAAATTTTTTCAATTTCAGCTCCTCCTACTAAAAATCTTATGAAAACCCAAAAGAATGGAAGTGAACTTACAACTAAATTTACTCAAATTCGGCACATGTAACTAAAAATGATAAAAAAATTTAAGTCAATTACAAAAAAAAAATTTCAATTTCAGTTCCACCTACTAAAAATCTTAAGAAAATCCAAAAGAATCGTAGTGAATTTCAACTAAATTTACTCAAATTCTGCACCTGTAACTAAAAATCATAAAAACATACAAAGAAATTTAATTCAATTTCACCAAAATTTTTTCAATTTCAGCTCCTCCTACTAAAAATCTTAAGAAAATCCAAAAGAATCGAAGTATATTTCAACTAAATTTACTCATATTCTGCACCTGTAACTAAAAATCATAAAAACATACAAAGAAATTTAATTCAATTTCACCAAAATTTTTTCAATTTCAGCTCCTCCTACTAAAAATGTTAAGAAAATCCAAAAGAATCGAAGTGAATTTCAACCTAATTTATTCAAATTCTGCACCTGTAACCAAAAGTCATAAAAAAATCCAAAAAATTTAATTTACTTTCACCAAAATTTTTTCAAATTCAGCTCCTCCTACTAAAAATCTTAAGAAAATCCAAAAGTATCAAAGTGAATTTCAACTATATTTACTCAAATTCTGCACTTGTAACTAAAAATCATAAAAAAATACAAAGAAATTTAATTCAATTTCAAAAAAAAATTTAGAATTTCAGCTCCTCCTCCTAAAAATCTTAAGGAATTCCAAAAGAATCGAAGTCAATTTCAACTAAATTTACTGCAATTCTGCACCTGTAACTAAAAATCATAAAAAATTAAAAAAAAATTTAATTTAATGTCATCAAAATTTTTTCAATTTCAGCTCCTAATACTAAAAATCTTATGAAAACCCAAAAGAACGGAAGTGAACTTACAACTAAATTTACTCAAATTCTGCACATGTTACTAAAAATCATAAAAAAATTTAATTCAATTTCAAAAATATTTTCAATTTCAGCTCCTCCTACTAAAAATCTTAAGAAAATCCAAAAGAATCGAAGTCAATTTCAACTAAATTTACTCAAATTCTGCACCTGTAACTAAAAATCATAAAAACATACAAAGAAATTTAATTTAATTTCAACAAAATTTTTTCAATTTCAGCTTCTCCTACTAAAAATGTTAAGAAAATCCAAAAGAATCGAAGTGAATTTCAACCTAATTTATTCAAATTCTGCACCTGTAACCAAAAGTCATAAAAACATACAATGAAATTTAATTTAATTTCAACAAAATTTTTTCAAATTCAGCTCCTCCTACTAAAAATCTTAAGAAAATCCAAAAGTATCAAAGTGAATTTCAACTATATTTACTCAAATTCTGCACTTGTAACTAAAAATCATAAAAAAATACAAAGAAATTTAATTCAATTTCAAAAAAAAATTTAGAATTTCAGCTCCTCCTCCTAAAAATCTTAAGGAAATCCAAAAGAATCGAAGTCAATTTCAACTAAATTTACTGCAATTCTGCACCTGTAACTAAAAATCATAAAAAATTTAAAAAAAATTTAATTTAATGTCATCAAAATTTTTTCAATTTCAGCTCCTCCTACTAAAAATCTTATGAAAACCCAAAAGAATGGAAGTGAACTTACAACTAAATTTACTCAAATTCGGCACATGTAACTAAAAATGATAAAAAAATTTAAGTCAATTACAAAAAAAAATTTTCAATTTCAGTTCCACCTACTAAAAATCTTAAGAAAATCCAAAAGAATCGTAGTGAATTTCAACTAAATTTACTCCAATTCTGCACCTGTAACTTAAAATAGTAAAAAAATTCAAAAAAATTTAATTTAATGTCAACAAAATTTTTTCAATTTCAGCTCCTCCTACTAAAAATCTTATGAAAATCCAAACGAATGGAAGTGAACTTACAACTAAATTTACTCGAATTCTGCACATGTAACTAAAAATCATAAAAAAATTTAATTCAATTTCAAAAAAAAAATTTCAATTTCAGTTCCTCCTACTAAAAATCATAAGAAAATCCAAAAGGATCGAAGTCAATTTCAACTAAATTTACTCAAATTCTGCACCTGTAACTAAAAATCATAAAAACATGCAATGAAATTTAATTTAATTTCAACAAAATTTTTTCAATTTCAGCTCCTCCTACTAAAAATCTTAAGAAAATCCAAAAGAATCGAAGTATATTTCAACTAAATTTACTCAAATTCTGCACCTGTAACTAAAAATCATAAAAACATACAAAGAAATTTAATTCAATTTCACCAAAATTTTTTCAATTTCAGCTCCTCCTACTAAAAATCTTAAGAAAATCCAAAAGAATCGAAGTATATTTCAACTAAATTTACTCATATTCTGCACCTGTAACTAAAAATCATAAAAACATACAAAGAAATTTAATTCAATTTCACCAAAATTTTTTCAATTTCAGCTCCTCCTACTAAAAATGTTAAGAAAATCCAAAAGAATCGAAGTGAATTTCAACCTAATTTATTCAAATTCTGCACCTGTAACCAAAAGTCATAAAAAAATCCAAAAAATTTAATTTACTTTCACCAAAATTTTTTCAAATTCAGCTCCTCCTACTAAAAATCTTAAGAAAATCCAAAAGTATCAAAGTGAATTTCAACTATATTTACTCAAATTCTGCACTTGTAACTAAAAATCATAAAAAAATACAAAGAAATTTAATTCAATTTAAAAAAAAAATTTAGAATTTCAGCTCCTCCTCCTAAAAATCTTAAGGAAATCCAAAAGAATCGAAGTCAATTTCAACTAAATTTACTGCAATTCTGCAACTGTAACTAAAAATCATAAAAATTAAAAAAAAATTTAATTTAATGTCATCAAAATTTTTTCAATTTCAGCTCCTCCTACTAAAAATCTTAATAAAATCCAAAAGAATCTAAGTGAATTTCAACTATATTTACTCAAATTCTGCACCTGTAACTTAAAATAGTAAAAAGATTCAAAAAAATTTAATTTAATGTCAACAAAAATATTTTCAATTTCAGCTCCTCCTACTAAAAATCTTATGAAAACCCAAAAGAATGGAAGTGAACTTACAACTAAATTTACTCAAATTCTGCACATGTAACTAAAAATGATAAAAAAATTTAAGTCAATTTCAAAAAAAAATTTTCAATTTCAGTTCCACCTACTAAAAATCTTAACAAAATCCAAAAGAATCTAAGTGAATTTCAACTATATTTACTCAAATTCTGCACCTGTCACTAAAATTAATAAAAACATACAAAGAAATTTAATTTAATTTCAACTAAATTTTTTCAATTTCAGCTCCTCCTACTAAAAATCTTAAGAAAATCCAAAAGAATCGAATTCAATTTCAACTAAATTTACTCAAATTCTGCACCTGTAACTAAAAATCATAAAAACATACAATGAAATTTAATTTAATTTCAACAAAATTTTTTCAATTTCAGCTCCTCCAACTAAAAATCTTAAGAAAATCCAAAAGAATCGAAGTATATTTCAACTAAATTTACTCAAATTCTGCACCTGTAACTAAAAATCATAAAAACATACAAAGAAATTTAATTCAATTTCACCAAAATTTTTTCAATTTCAGCTCCTCCTACTAAAAATGTTAAGAAAATCCTAAAGAAGGGAAGTGAATTTCAACCTAATTTATTCAAATTCTGCACCTGTAACCAAAAGTCATAAAAAAATCCAAAAAATTTAATTTACTTTCACCAAAATTTTTTCAAATTCAGCTCCTCCTACTAAAAATCTTAAGAAAATCCAAAAGTATCAAAGTGAATTTCAACTATATTTACTCAAATTCTGCACTTGTAACTAAAAATCATAAAAAACAAAGAAATTTAATTCCATTTCAAAAAAAAATTTAGAATTTCAGCTCCTCCTCCTAAAAATCTTAAGGAATTCCATAAGAATCGAAGTCAATTTCAACTAAATTTACTGCAATTCTGCACCTGTAACTAAAAATCATAAAAAATGCAACGAAATTTAATTTAATTTCACCAAAATTTTTTCAATTTCAGCTCCTCCTACTAAAAATCTTAAGAAAATCCAAAAGAATCGAAGTGTATTTCAACTGAATTTACTCAAATTCTGCACTTGTAACTAAAACTCATAAAAAAATACAATGAAATTAAATTTAATTTCACCAAAATTTTTTCAATTTCAGCTCCTCCTACTAAAAATCTTAAGAAAATCCAAAAGTATCGAAGTGAATTTCAACTATATTTACTCAAATTCTGCACTTGTAACTAAAAATCATAAAAAATGCAACGAAATTTAATTTAATTTCACCAAAATTTTTTCAATTTCAGCTCCTCCTACTAAAAATCTTAAGAAAATCCAAAAGAATCGAAGTGTATTTCAACTGAATTTACTCATATTCTGCACTTGTAACTAAAAATCATAAAAAAATACAATGAAATTTAATTTAATTTCACCAAATTTTTTTCAATTTCAGCTCTTCCTACAAAAAATCTTAAGAAAATCCAAAAGAATCGAGGTGATTTTCAACTAAATTTACTCCAATTCTGCACCTGTAACTTAAAATAGTAAAAAAATTCAAAAAAATTTAATTTAATGTCAACAAAAATATTTTCAATTTCAGCTCCTCCTACTAAAAATCTTAATAATATCCAAAAGAATCTAAGTGAATTTCAACTATATTTACTCAAATTCTGCACCTGTAACTTAAAATAGTAAAAAGATTCAAAAAAATTTAATTTAATGTCAACAAAAATATTTTCAATTTCAGCTCCTCCTACTAATATTTTTAATAATATCCAAAAGAATCTAAGTGAATTTCAACTATATTTACTCAAATTCTGCACCAGTAACTTAAAATAGTAACAAGATTCAAAAAAATGTAATATAATGTCAACAAAAATATTTTCAATTTCAGTACCTCCTACTACAAATCTTAATAAAATCCAAAAGAATCTAAGTGAATTTCAACTATATTTACTCAAATTCTGCACCTGTCACTAAAATTCATAAAAACATACAAAGAAATTTAATTTAATTTCAACAAAGTTTTTTCAATTTCAGCTCCTCCTACTAAAAATCTTAAGAAAATCGAAAAGAATCGAAGTGAATCTCAAGTGAATTTACTCAAATTCTGCACTTGTAACTAAAACTCATAAAAAAATACAATGAAATTAAATTTAATTTCACCAAAATTTTTTCAATTTCAGCTCCTCCTACTAAAAATCTTAAGAAAATCCAAAAGTATCGAAGTGAATTTCAACTATATTTACTCAAATTCTGCACTTGTAACTAAAAATCATAAAAAATGCAACGAAATTTAATTTAATTTCACCAAAATTTTTTCAATTTCAGCTCCTCCTACTAAAAATCTTAAGAAAATCCAAAAGAATCGAAGTGTATTTCAACTGAATTTACTCATATTCTGCACCTGTAACTAAAAATCATAAAAAAATACAATGAAATTTAATTTAATTTCACCAAATTTTTTTCAATTTCAGCTCTTCCTACAAAAAATCTTAAGAAAATCCAAAAGAATCGAAGTATATTTCAACTAAATTTACTCATATTCTGCACCTGTAACTAAAAATCATAAAAACATACAATGAAATTTAATTTAATTTCAACAAAATTTTTTCAATTTCAGCTCCTCCAACTAAAAATCTTAAGAAAATCCAAAAGAATCGAAGTATATTTCAACTAAATTTACTCAAATTCTGCACCTGTAACTAAAAATCATAAAAACATACAAAGAAATTTAATTCAATTTCACCAAAATTTTTTCAATTTCAGCTCCTCCTACTAAAAATGTTAAGAAAATCCAAAAGAAGGGAAGTGAATTTCAACCTAATTTATTCAAATTCTGCACCTGTAACCAAAAGTCATAAAAAAATCCAAAAATTTAATTTACTTTCACCAAAATTTTTTCAAATTCAGCTCCTCCTACTAAAAATCTTAAGAAAATCCAAAAGTATCAAAGTGAATTTCAACTATATTTACTCAAATTCTGCACTTGTAACTAAAAATCATAAAAAAATACAAAGAAATTTAATTCAATTTCAAAAAAAAATTTAGAATTTCAGCTCCTCCTCCTAAAAATCTTAAGGAATTCCAAAAGAATCGAAGTCAATTTCAACTAAATTTACTGCAATTCTGCACCTGTAACTAAAAATCATAAAAAATTAAAAAAAAATTTAATTTAATGTCATCAAAATTTTTTCAATTTCAGCTCCTAATACTAAAAATCTTATGAAAACCCAAAAGAACGGAAGTGAACTTACAACTAAATTTACTCAAATTCTGCACATGTTACTAAAAATCATAAAAAAATTTAATTCAATTTCAAAAATATTTTCAATTTCAGCTCCTCCTACTAAAAATCTTAAGAAAATCCAAAAGAATCGAAGTCAATTTCAACTAAATTTACTCAAATTCTGCACCTGTAACTAAAAATCATAAAAACATACAAAGAAATTTAATTTAATTTCAACAAAATTTTTTCAATTTCAGCTTCTCCTACTAAAAATGTTAAGAAAATCCAAAAGAATCGAAGTGAGTTTCAACCTAATTTATTCAAATTCTGCACCTGTAACCAAAAGTCATAAAAACATACAATGAAATTTAATTTAATTTCAACAAAATTTTTTCAAATTCAGCTCCTCCTACTAAAAATCTTAAGAAAATCCAAAAGTATCAAAGTGAATTTCAACTATATTTACTCAAATTCTGCACTTGTAACTAAAAATCATAAAAAAATACAAAGAAATTTAATTCAATTTCAAAAAAAAATTTAGAATTTCAGCTCCTCCTCCTAAAAATCTTAAGGAAATCCAAAAGAATCGAAGTCAATTTCAACTAAATTTACTGCAATTCTGCACCTGTAACTAAAAATCATAAAAAATTTAAAAAAAATTTAATTTAATGTCATCAAAATTTTTTCAATTTCAGCTCCTCCTACTAAAAATCTTATGAAAACCCAAAAGAATGGAAGTGAACTTACAACTAAATTTACTCAAATTCGGCACATGTAACTAAAAATGATAAAAATATTTAAGTCAATTACAAAAAAAAATTTTCAATGTCAGTTCCACCTACTACCTAAAAATCTTAAGAAAATCCAAAAGAATCGTAGTGAATTTCAACTAAATTTACTCCAAATCTGCACCTGTAACTTAAAATAGTAAAAAAATTCAAAAAAATTTAATTTAATGTCAACAAAATTTTTTCAATTTCAGCTTCTCCTACTAAAAATCTTATGAAAATCCAAACGAATGGAAGTGAACTTACAACTAAATTTACTCGAATTCTGCACATGTAACTAAAAATCATAAAAAAATTTAATTCAATTTCAAAAAAAAAATTTCAATTTCAGTTCCTCCTACTAAAAATCATAAGAAAATCCAAAAGGATCGAAGTCAATTTCAACTAAATTTACTCAAATTCTGCACCTGTAACTAAAAATCATAAAAACATACAATGAAATTTAATTTAATTTCAACAAAATTTTTTCAATTTCAGCTCCTCCTACTAAAAATCTTAAGAAAATCCAAAAGAATCGAAGTATATTTCAACTAAATTTACTCAAATTCTGCACCTGTAACTAAAAATCATAAAAACATACAAAGAAATTTAATTCAATTTCACCAAAATTTTTTCAATTTCAGCTCCTCCTACTAAAAATCTTAAGAAAATCCAAAAGAATCGAAGTATATTTCAACTAAATTTACTCATATTCTGCACCTGTAACTAAAAATCATAAAAACATACAAAGAAATTTAATTCAATTTCACCAAAATTTTTTCAATTTCAGCTCCTCCTACTAAAAATGTTAAGAAAATCCAAAAGAATCGAAGTGAATTTCAACCTAATTTATTCAAATTCTGCACCTGTAACCAAAAGTCATAAAAAAATCCAAAAAATTTAATTTACTTTCACCAAAATTTTTTCAAATTCAGCTCCTCCTACTAAAAATCTTAAGAAAATCCAAAAGTATCAAAGTGAATTTCAACTATATTTACTCAAATTCTGCACTTGTAACTAAAAATCATAAAAAAATACAAAGAAATTTAATTCAATTTCAAAAAAAAATTTAGAATTTCAGCTCCTCCTCCTAAAAATCTTAAGGAAATCCAAAAGAATCGAAGTCAATTTCAACTAAATTTACTGCAATTCTGCACCTGTAACTAAAAATCATAAAAAATTTAAAAAAAATTTAATTTAATGTCATCAAAATTTTTTCAATTTCAGCTCCTCCTACTAAAAATCTTATGAAAACCCAAAAGAATGGAAGTGAACTTACAACTAAATTTACTCAAATTCGGCACATGTAACTAAAAATGATAAAAAAATTTAAGTCAATTACAAAAAAAAAATTTCAATTTCAGTTCCACCTACTAAAAATCTTAAGAAAATCCAAAAGAATCGTAGTGAATTTCAACTAAATTTACTCAAATTCTGCACCTGTAACTAAAAATCATAAAAACATACAAAGAAATTTAATTCAATTTCACCAAAATTTTTTCAATTTCAGCTCCTCCTACTAAAAATCTTAAGAAAATCCAAAAGAATCGAAGTATATTTCAACTAAATTTACTCATATTCTGCACCTGTAACTAAAAATCATAAAAACATACAAAGAAATTTAATTCAATTTCACCAAAATTTTTTCAATTTCAGCTCCTCCTACTAAAAATGTTAAGAAAATCCAAAAGAATCGAAGTGAATTTCAACCTAATTTATTCAAATTCTGCACCTGTAACCAAAAGTCATAAAAAAATCCAAAAAATTTAATTTACTTTCACCAAAATTTTTTCAAATTCAGCTCCTCCTACTAAAAATCTTAAGAAAATCCAAAAGTATCAAAGTGAATTTCAACTATATTTACTCAAATTCTGCACTTGTAACTAAAAATCATAAAAAAATACAAAGAAATTTAATTCAATTTCAAAAAAAAATTTAGAATTTCAGCTCCTCCTCCTAAAAATCTTAAGGAATTCCAAAAGAATCGAAGTCAATTTCAACTAAATTTACTGCAATTCTGCACCTGTAACTAAAAATCATAAAAAATTAAAAAAAAATTTAATTTAATGTCATCAAAATTTTTTCAATTTCAGCTCCTAATACTAAAAATCTTATGAAAACCCAAAAGAACGGAAGTGAACTTACAACTAAATTTACTCAAATTCTGCACATGTTACTAAAAATCATAAAAAAATTTAATTCAATTTCAAAAATATTTTCAATTTCAGCTCCTCCTACTAAAAATCTTAAGAAAATCCAAAAGAATCGAAGTCAATTTCAACTAAATTTACTCAAATTCTGCACCTGTAACTAAAAATCATAAAAACATACAAAGAAATTTAATTTAATTTCAACAAAATTTTTTCAATTTCAGCTTCTCCTACTAAAAATGTTAAGAAAATCCAAAAGAATCGAAGTGAATTTCAACCTAATTTATTCAAATTCTGCACCTGTAACCAAAAGTCATAAAAACATACAATGAAATTTAATTTAATTTCAACAAAATTTTTTCAAATTCAGCTCCTCCTACTAAAAATCTTAAGAAAATCCAAAAGTATCAAAGTGAATTTCAACTATATTTACTCAAATTCTGCACTTGTAACTAAAAATCATAAAAAAATACAAAGAAATTTAATTCAATTTCAAAAAAAAATTTAGAATTTCAGCTCCTCCTCCTAAAAATCTTAAGGAAATCCAAAAGAATCGAAGTCAATTTCAACTAAATTTACTGCAATTCTGCACCTGTAACTAAAAATCATAAAAAATTTAAAAAAAATTTAATTTAATGTCATCAAAATTTTTTCAATTTCAGCTCCTCCTACTAAAAATCTTATGAAAACCCAAAAGAATGGAAGTGAACTTACAACTAAATTTACTCAAATTCGGCACATGTAACTAAAAATGATAAAAAAATTTAAGTCAATTACAAAAAAAAATTTTCAATTTCAGTTCCACCTACTAAAAATCTTAAGAAAATCCAAAAGAATCGTAGTGAATTTCAACTAAATTTACTCCAATTCTGCACCTGTAACTTAAAATAGTAAAAAAATTCAAAAAAATTTAATTTAATGTCAACAAAATTTTTTCAATTTCAGCTCCTCCTACTAAAAATCTTATGAAAATCCAAACGAATGGAAGTGAACTTACAACTAAATTTACTCGAATTCTGCACATGTAACTAAAAATCATAAAAAAATTTAATTCAATTTCAAAAAAAAAATTTCAATTTCAGTTCCTCCTACTAAAAATCATAAGAAAATCCAAAAGGATCGAAGTCAATTTCAACTAAATTTACTCAAATTCTGCACCTGTAACTAAAAATCATAAAAACATGCAATGAAATTTAATTTAATTTCAACAAAATTTTTTCAATTTCAGCTCCTCCTACTAAAAATCTTAAGAAAATCCAAAAGAATCGAAGTATATTTCAACTAAATTTACTCAAATTCTGCACCTGTAACTAAAAATCATAAAAACATACAAAGAAATTTAATTCAATTTCACCAAAATTTTTTCAATTTCAGCTCCTCCTACTAAAAATCTTAAGAAAATCCAAAAGAATCGAAGTATATTTCAACTAAATTTACTCATATTCTGCACCTGTAACTAAAAATCATAAAAACATACAAAGAAATTTAATTCAATTTCACCAAAATTTTTTCAATTTCAGCTCCTCCTACTAAAAATGTTAAGAAAATCCAAAAGAATCGAAGTGAATTTCAACCTAATTTATTCAAATTCTGCACCTGTAACCAAAAGTCATAAAAAAATCCAAAAAATTTAATTTACTTTCACCAAAATTTTTTCAAATTCAGCTCCTCCTACTAAAAATCTTAAGAAAATCCAAAAGTATCAAAGTGAATTTCAACTATATTTACTCAAATTCTGCACTTGTAACTAAAAATCATAAAAAAATACAAAGAAATTTAATTCAATTTAAAAAAAAAATTTAGAATTTCAGCTCCTCCTCCTAAAAATCTTAAGGAAATCCAAAAGAATCGAAGTCAATTTCAACTAAATTTACTGCAATTCTGCAACTGTAACTAAAAATCATAAAAATTAAAAAAAAATTTAATTTAATGTCATCAAAATTTTTTCAATTTCAGCTCCTCCTACTAAAAATCTTAATAAAATCCAAAAGAATCTAAGTGAATTTCAACTATATTTACTCAAATTCTGCACCTGTAACTTAAAATAGTAAAAAGATTCAAAAAAATTTAATTTAATGTCAACAAAAATATTTTCAATTTCAGCTCCTCCTACTAAAAATCTTATGAAAACCCAAAAGAATGGAAGTGAACTTACAACTAAATTTACTCAAATTCTGCACATGTAACTAAAAATGATAAAAAAATTTAAGTCAATTTCAAAAAAAAATTTTCAATTTCAGTTCCACCTACTAAAAATCTTAACAAAATCCAAAAGAATCTAAGTGAATTTCAACTATATTTACTCAAATTCTGCACCTGTCACTAAAATTAATAAAAACATACAAAGAAATTTAATTTAATTTCAACTAAATTTTTTCAATTTCAGCTCCTCCTACTAAAAATCTTAAGAAAATCCAAAAGAATCGAATTCAATTTCAACTAAATTTACTCAAATTCTGCACCTGTAACTAAAAATCATAAAAACATACAATGAAATTTAATTTAATTTCAACAAAATTTTTTCAATTTCAGCTCCTCCAACTAAAAATCTTAAGAAAATCCAAAAGAATCGAAGTATATTTCAACTAAATTTACTCAAATTCTGCACCTGTAACTAAAAATCATAAAAACATACAAAGAAATTTAATTCAATTTCACCAAAATTTTTTCAATTTCAGCTCCTCCTACTAAAAATGTTAAGAAAATCCTAAAGAAGGGAAGTGAATTTCAACCTAATTTATTCAAATTCTGCACCTGTAACCAAAAGTCATAAAAAAATCCAAAAAATTTAATTTACTTTCACCAAAATTTTTTCAAATTCAGCTCCTCCTACTAAAAATCTTAAGAAAATCCAAAAGTATCAAAGTGAATTTCAACTATATTTACTCAAATTCTGCACTTGTAACTAAAAATCATAAAAAACAAAGAAATTTAATTCCATTTCAAAAAAAAATTTAGAATTTCAGCTCCTCCTCCTAAAAATCTTAAGGAATTCCATAAGAATCGAAGTCAATTTCAACTAAATTTACTGCAATTCTGCACCTGTAACTAAAAATCATAAAAAATGCAACGAAATTTAATTTAATTTCACCAAAATTTTTTCAATTTCAGCTCCTCCTACTAAAAATCTTAAGAAAATCCAAAAGAATCGAAGTGTATTTCAACTGAATTTACTCAAATTCTGCACTTGTAACTAAAACTCATAAAAAAATACAATGAAATTAAATTTAATTTCACCAAAATTTTTTCAATTTCAGCTCCTCCTACTAAAAATCTTAAGAAAATCCAAAAGTATCGAAGTGAATTTCAACTATATTTACTCAAATTCTGCACTTGTAACTAAAAATCATAAAAAATGCAACGAAATTTAATTTAATTTCACCAAAATTTTTTCAATTTCAGCTCCTCCTACTAAAAATCTTAAGAAAATCCAAAAGAATCGAAGTGTATTTCAACTGAATTTACTCATATTCTGCACTTGTAACTAAAAATCATAAAAAAATACAATGAAATTTAATTTAATTTCACCAAATTTTTTTCAATTTCAGCTCTTCCTACAAAAAATCTTAAGAAAATCCAAAAGAATCGAGGTGATTTTCAACTAAATTTACTCCAATTCTGCACCTGTAACTTAAAATAGTAAAAAAATTCAAAAAAATTTAATTTAATGTCAACAAAAATATTTTCAATTTCAGCTCCTCCTACTAAAAATCTTAATAATATCCAAAAGAATCTAAGTGAATTTCAACTATATTTACTCAAATTCTGCACCTGTAACTTAAAATAGTAAAAAGATTCAAAAAAATTTAATTTAATGTCAACAAAAATATTTTCAATTTCAGCTCCTCCTACTAATATTTTTAATAATATCCAAAAGAATCTAAGTGAATTTCAACTATATTTACTCAAATTCTGCACCAGTAACTTAAAATAGTAACAAGATTCAAAAAAATGTAATATAATGTCAACAAAAATATTTTCAATTTCAGTACCTCCTACTACAAATCTTAATAAAATCCAAAAGAATCTAAGTGAATTTCAACTATATTTACTCAAATTCTGCACCTGTCACTAAAATTCATAAAAACATACAAAGAAATTTAATTTAATTTCAACAAAGTTTTTTCAATTTCAGCTCCTCCTACTAAAAATCTTAAGAAAATCGAAAAGAATCGAAGTGAATCTCAAGTGAATTTACTCAAATTCTGCACTTGTAACTAAAACTCATAAAAAAATACAATGAAATTAAATTTAATTTCACCAAAATTTTTTCAATTTCAGCTCCTCCTACTAAAAATCTTAAGAAAATCCAAAAGTATCGAAGTGAATTTCAACTATATTTACTCAAATTCTGCACTTGTAACTAAAAATCATAAAAAATGCAACGAAATTTAATTTAATTTCACCAAAATTTTTTCAATTTCAGCTCCTCCTACTAAAAATCTTAAGAAAATCCAAAAGAATCGAAGTGTATTTCAACTGAATTTACTCATATTCTGCACCTGTAACTAAAAATCATAAAAAAATACAATGAAATTTAATTTAATTTCACCAAATTTTTTTCAATTTCAGCTCTTCCTACAAAAAATCTTAAGAAAATCCAAAAGAATCGAAGTATATTTCAACTAAATTTACTCATATTCTGCACCTGTAACTAAAAATCATAAAAACATACAATGAAATTTAATTTAATTTCAACAAAATTTTTTCAATTTCAGCTCCTCCAACTAAAAATCTTAAGAAAATCCAAAAGAATCGAAGTATATTTCAACTAAATTTACTCAAATTCTGCACCTGTAACTAAAAATCATAAAAACATACAAAGAAATTTAATTCAATTTCACCAAAATTTTTTCAATTTCAGCTCCTCCTACTAAAAATGTTAAGAAAATCCAAAAGAAGGGAAGTGAATTTCAACCTAATTTATTCAAATTCTGCACCTGTAACCAAAAGTCATAAAAAAATCCAAAAATTTAATTTACTTTCACCAAAATTTTTTCAAATTCAGCTCCTCCTACTAAAAATCTTAAGAAAATCCAAAAGTATCAAAGTGAATTTCAACTATATTTACTCAAATTCTGCACTTGTAACTAAAAATCATAAAAAAATACAAAGAAATTTAATTCAATTTCAAAAAAAAATTTAGAATTTCAGCTCCTCCTCCTAAAAATCTTAAGGAATTCCAAAAGAATCGAAGTCAATTTCAACTAAATTTACTGCAATTCTGCACCTGTAACTAAAAATCATAAAAAATTAAAAAAAAATTTAATTTAATGTCATCAAAATTTTTTCAATTTCAGCTCCTAATACTAAAAATCTTATGAAAACCCAAAAGAACGGAAGTGAACTTACAACTAAATTTACTCAAATTCTGCACATGTTACTAAAAATCATAAAAAAATTTAATTCAATTTCAAAAATATTTTCAATTTCAGCTCCTCCTACTAAAAATCTTAAGAAAATCCAAAAGAATCGAAGTCAATTTCAACTAAATTTACTCAAATTCTGCACCTGTAACTAAAAATCATAAAAACATACAAAGAAATTTAATTTAATTTCAACAAAATTTTTTCAATTTCAGCTTCTCCTACTAAAAATGTTAAGAAAATCCAAAAGAATCGAAGTGAGTTTCAACCTAATTTATTCAAATTCTGCACCTGTAACCAAAAGTCATAAAAACATACAATGAAATTTAATTTAATTTCAACAAAATTTTTTCAAATTCAGCTCCTCCTACTAAAAATCTTAAGAAAATCCAAAAGTATCAAAGTGAATTTCAACTATATTTACTCAAATTCTGCACTTGTAACTAAAAATCATAAAAAAATACAAAGAAATTTAATTCAATTTCAAAAAAAAATTTAGAATTTCAGCTCCTCCTCCTAAAAATCTTAAGGAAATCCAAAAGAATCGAAGTCAATTTCAACTAAATTTACTGCAATTCTGCACCTGTAACTAAAAATCATAAAAAATTTAAAAAAAATTTAATTTAATGTCATCAAAATTTTTTCAATTTCAGCTCCTCCTACTAAAAATCTTATGAAAACCCAAAAGAATGGAAGTGAACTTACAACTAAATTTACTCAAATTCGGCACATGTAACTAAAAATGATAAAAATATTTAAGTCAATTACAAAAAAAAATTTTCAATGTCAGTTCCACCTACTACCTAAAAATCTTAAGAAAATCCAAAAGAATCGTAGTGAATTTCAACTAAATTTACTCCAAATCTGCACCTGTAACTTAAAATAGTAAAAAAATTCAAAAAAATTTAATTTAATGTCAACAAAATTTTTTCAATTTCAGCTTCTCCTACTAAAAATCTTATGAAAATCCAAACGAATGGAAGTGAACTTACAACTAAATTTACTCGAATTCTGCACATGTAACTAAAAATCATAAAAAAATTTAATTCAATTTCAAAAAAAAAATTTCAATTTCAGTTCCTCCTACTAAAAATCATAAGAAAATCCAAAAGGATCGAAGTCAATTTCAACTAAATTTACTCAAATTCTGCACCTGTAACTAAAAATCATAAAAACATACAATGAAATTTAATTTAATTTCAACAAAATTTTTTCAATTTCAGCTCCTCCTACTAAAAATCTTAAGAAAATCCAAAAGAATCGAAGTATATTTCAACTAAATTTACTCAAATTCTGCACCTGTAACTAAAAATCATAAAAACATACAAAGAAATTTAATTCAATTTCACCAAAATTTTTTCAATTTCAGCTCCTCCTACTAAAAATCTTAAGAAAATCCAAAAGAATCGAAGTATATTTCAACTAAATTTACTCATATTCTGCACCTGTAACTAAAAATCATAAAAACATACAAAGAAATTTAATTCAATTTCACCAAAATTTTTTCAATTTCAGCTCCTCCTACTAAAAATGTTAAGAAAATCCAAAAGAATCGAAGTGAATTTCAACCTAATTTATTCAAATTCTGCACCTGTAACCAAAAGTCATAAAAAAATCCAAAAAATTTAATTTACTTTCACCAAAATTTTTTCAAATTCAGCTCCTCCTACTAAAAATCTTAAGAAAATCCAAAAGTATCAAAGTGAATTTCAACTATATTTACTCAAATTCTGCACTTGTAACTAAAAATCATAAAAAAATACAAAGAAATTTAATTCAATTTAAAAAAAAAATTTAGAATTTCAGCTCCTCCTCCTAAAAATCTTAAGGAAATCCAAAAGAATCGAAGTCAATTTCAACTAAATTTACTGCAATTCTGCACCTGTAACTAAAAATCATAAAAATTAAAAAAAAATTTAATTTAATGTCATCAAAATTTTTTCAATTTCAGCTCCTCCTACTAAAAATCTTAATAAAATCCAAAAGAATCAAAGTGAATTTCAACTATATTTACTCAAATTCTGCACCTGTAACTTAAAATAGTAAAAAGATTCAAAAAAATTTAATTTAATGTCAACAAAAATATTTTCAATTTCAGCTCCTCCTACTAAAAATCTTATGAAAACCCAAAAGAATGGAAGTGAACTTACAACTAAATTTACTCAAATTCTGCACATGTAACTAAAAATGATAAAAAAATTTAAGTCAATTTCAAAAAAAAATTTTCAATTTCAGCTCCTCCAACTAAAAATCTTAAGAAAATCCAAAAGAATCGAAGTATATTTCAACTAAATTTACTCAAATTCTGCACCTGTAACTAAAAATCATAAAAACATACAAAGAAATTTAATTCAATTTCACCAAAATTTTTTCAATTTCAGCTCCTCCTACTAAAAATGTTAAGAAAATCCTAAAGAAGGGAAGTGAATTTCAACCTAATTTATTCAAATTCTGCACCTGTAACCAAAAGTCATAAAAAAATCCAAAAAATTTAATTTACTTTCACCAAAATTTTTTCAAATTCAGCTCCTCCTACTAAAAATCTTAAGAAAATCCAAAAGTATCAAAGTGAATTTCAACTATATTTACTCAAATTCTGCACTTGTAACTAAAAATCATAAAAAAATACAAAGAAATTTAATTCCATTTCAAAAAAAAATTTAGAATTTCAGCTCCTCCTCCTAAAAATCTTAAGGAATTCCATAAGAATCGAAGTCAATTTCAACTAAATTTACTGCAATTCTGCACCTGTAACTAAAAATCATAAAAAATGCAACGAAATTTAATTTAATTTCACCAAAATTTTTTCAATTTCAGCTCCTCCTACTAAAAATCTTAAGAAAATCCAAAAGAATCGAAGTGTATTTCAACTGAATTTACTCAAATTCTGCACTTGTAACTAAAACTCATAAAAAAATACAATGAAATTAAATTTAATTTCACCAAAATTTTTTCAATTTCAGCTCCTCCTACTAAAAATCTTAAGAAAATCCAAAAGTATCGAAGTGAATTTCAACTATATTTACTCAAATTCTGCACTTGTAACTAAAAATCATAAAAAATGCAACGAAATTTAATTTAATTTCACCAAAATTTTTTCAATTTCAGCTCCTCCTACTAAAAATCTTAAGAAAATCCAAAAGAATCGAAGTGTATTTCAACTGAATTTACTCATATTCTGCACTTGTAACTAAAAATCATAAAAAATACAATGAAATTTAATTTAATTTCACCAAATTTTTTTCAATTTCAGCTCTTCCTACAAAAAATCTTAAGAAAATCCAAAAGAATCGAGGTGATTTTCAACTAAATTTACTCCAATTCTGCACCTGTAACTTAAAATAGTAAAAAAATTCAAAAAAATTTAATTTAATGTCAACAAAAATATTTTCAATTTCAGCTCCTCCTACTAAAAATCTTAATAATATCCAAAAGAATCTAAGTGAATTTCAACTATATTTACTCAAATTCTGCACCTGTAACTTAAAATAGTAAAAAGATTCAAAAAAATTTAATTTAATGTCAACAAAAATATTTTCAATTTCAGCTCCTCCTACTAATATTTTTAATAATATCCAAAAGAATCTAAGTGAATTTCAACTATATTTACTCAAATTCTGCACCAGTAACTTAAAATAGTAACAAGATTCAAAAAAATGTAATATAATGTCAACAAAAATATTTTCAATTTCAGTACCTCCTACTACAAATCTTAATAAAATCCAAAAGAATCTAAGTGAATTTCAACTATATTTACTCAAATTCTGCACCTGTCACTAAAATTCATAAAAACATACAAAGAAATTTAATTTAATTTCAACAAAGTTTTTTCAATTTCAGCTCCTCCTACTAAAAATCTTAAGAAAATCGAAAAGAATCGAAGTGAATCTCAAGTGAATTTACTCAAATTCTGCACTTGTAACTAAAACTCATAAAAAAATACAATGAAATTAAATTTAATTTCACCAAAATTTTTTCAATTTCAGCTCCTCCTACTAAAAATCTTAAGAAAATCCAAAAGTATCGAAGTGAATTTCAACTATATTTACTCAAATTCTGCACTTGTAACTAAAAATCATAAAAAATGCAACGAAATTTAATTTAATTTCACCAAAATTTTTTCAATTTCAGCTCCTCCTACTAAAAATCTTAAGAAAATCCAAAAGAATCGAAGTGTATTTCAACTGAATTTACTCATATTCTGCACCTGTAACTAAAAATCATAAAAAAATACAATGAAATTTAATTTAATTTCACCAAATTTTTTTCAATTTCAGCTCTTCCTACAAAAAATCTTAAGAAAATCCAAAAGAATCTAAGTGAATTTCAACTATATTTACTCAAATTCTGCACCTGTCACTAAAATTCATAAAAACATACAAAGAAATTTAATTTAATTTCAACAAAGTTTTTTCAATTTCAGCTCCTCCTACTAAAAATCTTAAGAAAATCCAAAAGAATCGAAGTCAATTTCAACTAAATTTACTCAAATTCTGCACCTGTAACTAAAAATCATAAAAAAATACAATGAAATTTAATTTAATTTCAACAAAATTTTTTCAATTTCAGCTCCTCCTACTAAAAATCTTAAGAAAATCCAAAAGAATCGAAGTATATTTCAACTAAATTTACTCAAATTCTGCACCTGTAACTAAAAATCATAAAAACATACAAAGAAATTTAATTCAATTTCACCAAAATTTTTTCAATTTCAGCTCCTCCTACTAAAAATGTTAAGAAAATCCAAAAGAATCGAAGTGAATTTCAACCTAATTTATTCAAATTCTGCACCTGTAACCAAAAGTCATAAAAAAATCCAAAAAATTTAATTTACTTTCACCAAAATTTTTTCAAATTCAGCACCTCCTACTAAAAATCTTATGAAAATCCAAAAGTATCAAAGTGAATTTCAACTATATTTACTCAAATTCTGCACTTGTAACTAAAAATCATAAAAAAATACAAAGAAATTTAATTCAATTTCAAAAAAAAATTTAGAATTTCAGCTCCTCCTCCTACAAATCTTAAGAAATTCCAAAAGAATCGAAGTCAATTTCAACTAAATTTACTGCAATTCTGCACCTGTAACTAAAAATCATAAAAAATTAAAAAAAAATTTAATTTAATGTCATCAAAATTTTTTCAATTTCAGCTCCTAATACTAAAAATCTTATGAAAACCCAAAAGAACGGAAGTGAACTTACAACTAAATTTACTCAAATTCTGCACATGTTACTAAAAATCATAAAAAAATTTAATTCAATTTCAAAAATATTTTCAATTTCAGCTCCTCCTACTAAAAATCTTAAGAAAATCCAAAAGAATCGAAGTCAATTTCAACTAAATTTACTCAAATTCTGCACCTGTAACTAATAATCATAAAAACATACAAAGAAATTTAATTTAATTTCAACAAAATTTTTTCAATTTCAGCTTCTCCTACTAAAAATGTTAAGAAAATCCAAAAGAATCGAAGTGAATTTCAACCTAATTTATTCAAATTCTGCACCTGTAACCAAAAGTCATAAAAACATACAATGAAATTTAATTTAATTTCAACAAAATTTTTTCAAATTCAGCTCCTCCTACTAAAAATCTTAAGAAAATCCAAAAGTATCAAAGTGAATTTCAACTATATTTACTCAAATTCTGCACTTGTAACTAAAAATCATAAAAAAATACAAAGAAATTTAATTCAATTTCAAAAAAAAATTTAGAATTTCAGCTCCTCCTCCTAAAAATCTTAAGGAAATCCAAAAGAATCGAAGTCAATTTCAACTAAATTTACTGCAATTCTGCACCTGTAACTAAAAATCATAAAAAATTAAAAAAAAATTTAATTTAATGTCATCAAAATTTTTTCAATTTCAGCTCCTCCTACTAAAAATCTTATGAAAACCCAAAAGAATGGAAGTGAACTTACAACTAAATTTACTTAAATTCTGCACATGTAACTAAAAATGATAAAAAAATTTAAGTCAATTTCAAAAAAAAATTTTCAATTTCAGTTCCACCTACTAAAAATCTTAAGAAAATCCAAAAGAATCGTAGTGAATTTCAACTAAATTTACTCCAATTCTGCACCTGTAACTTAAAATAGTAAAAAGATTCAAAAAAATTTAATTTAATGTCAACAAAAATATTTTCAATTTCAGCTCCTCCTACTAAAAATCTTAATAAAATCCAAAAGAATCTAAGTGAATTTCAACTATATTTACTCAAATTCTGCACCTGTCACTAAAATTCATAAAAACATACAAAGAAATTTAATTTAATTTCAACAAAATTTTTTCAATTTCAGCTCCTCCTACTAAAAATCTTAAGAAAATCCAAAAGAATCGAAGTCAATTTCAACTAAATTTACTCAAATTCTGCACCTGTAACTAAAAATCATAAAAACATACAAAGAAATTTAATTTAATTTCAACTAAATTTTTTCAATTTCAGCTCCTCCTACTAAAAATCTTAAGAAAATCCAAAAGAATCGAAGTCAATTTCAACTAAATTTACTCAAATTCTGCACCTGTAACTAAAAATCATAAAAACATACAATGAAATTTAATTTAATTTCAACAAAATTATTTCAATTTCAGCTCCTCCTACTAAAAATCTTAAGAAAATCCAAAAGAATCGAAGTATATTTCAACTAAATTTACTCAAATTCTGCACCTGTAACTAAAAATCATAAAAACATACAAAGAAATTTAATTCAATTTCACCAAAATTTTTTCAATTTCAGCTCCTCCTACTAAAAATGTTAAGAAAATCCAAAAGAAGGGAAGTGAATTTCAACCTAATTTATTCAAATTCTGCACCTGTAACCAAAAGTCATAAAAAAATCCAAAAAATTTAATTTACTTTCACCAAAATTTTTTCAAATTCAGCTCCTCCTACTAAAAATCTTAAGAAAATCCAAAAGTATCAAAGTGAATTTCAACTATATTTACTCAAATTCTGCACTTGTAACTAAAAATCATAAAAAAATACAAAGAAATTTAATTCCATTTCAAAAAAAAATTTAGAATTTCAGCTCCTCCTCCTAAAAATCTTAAGGAATTCCATAAGAATCGAAGTCAATTTCAACTAAATTTACTGCAATTCTGCACCTGTAACTAAAAATCATAAAAAATGCAACGAAATTTAATTTAATTTCACCAAAATTTTTTCAATTTCAGCTCCTCCTACTAAAAATCTTAAGAAAATCCAAAAGAATCGAAGTGTATTTCAACTGAATTTACTCAAATTCTGCACTTGTAACTAAAACTCATAAAAAAATACAATGAAATTAAATTTAATTTCACCAAAATTTTTTCAATTTCAGCTCCTCCTACTAAAAATCTTAAGAAAATCCAAAAGTATCGAAGTGAATTTCAACTATATTTACTCAAATTCTGCACTTGTAACTAAAAATCATAAAAAATGCAACGAAATTTAATTTAATTTCACCAAAATTTTTTCAATTTCAGCTCCTCCTACTAAAAATCTTAAGAAAATCCAAAAGAATCGAAGTGTATTTCAACTGAATTTACTCATATTCTGCACTTGTAACTAAAAATCATAAAAAAATACAATGAAATTTAATTTAATTTCACCAAATTTTTTTCAATTTCAGCTCTTCCTACAAAAAATCTTAAGAAAATCCAAAAGAATCGAGGTGATTTTCAACTAAATTTACTCCAATTCTGCACATGTAACTTAAAATAGTAAAAAAATTCAAAAAAATTTAATTTAATGTCAACAAAAATATTTTCAATTTCAGCTCCTCCTACTAAAAATCTTAATAATATCCAAAAGAATCTAAGTGAATTTCAACTATATTTACTCAAATTCTGCACCTGTAACTTAAAATAGTAAAAAGATTCAAAAAAATTTAATTTAATGTCAACAAAAATATTTTCAATTTCAGCTCCTCCTACTAATATTTTTAATAATATCCAAAAGAATCTAAGTGAATTTCAACTATATTTACTCAAATTCTGCACCAGTAACTTAAAATAGTAACAAGATTCAAAAAAATGTAATATAATGTCAACAAAAATATTTTCAATTTCAGTACCTCCTACTACAAATCTTAATAAAATCCAAAAGAATCTAAGTGAATTTCAACTATATTTACTCAAATTCTGCACCTGTAACTAAAAATCATAAAAACATACAAAGAAATTTAATTCAATTTCACCAAAATTTTTTCAATTTCAGCTCCTCCTACTAAAAATGTTAAGAAAATCCAAAAGAAGGGAAGTGAATTTCAACCTAATTTATTCAAATTCTGCACCTGTAACTAAAAATCATAAAAACATGCAATGAAATTTAATTTAATTTCAACAAAATTTTTTCAATTTCAGCTCCTCCTACTAAAAATCTTAAGAAAATCCAAAAGAATCGAAGTGTATTTCAACTGAATTTACTCAAATTCTGCACTTGTAACTAAAACTCATAAAAAAATACAATGAAATTAAATTTAATTTCACCAAAATTTTTTCAATTTCAGCTCCTCCTACTAAAAATCTTAAGAAAATCCAAAAGTATCAAAGTGAATTTCAACTATATTTACTCAAATTCTGCACTTGTAACTAAAAATCATAAAAAATGCAACGAAATTTAATTTAATTTCAAAAAAAAATTTAGAATTTCAGCTCCTCCTCCTAAAAATCTTAAGGAATTCCATAAGAATCGAAGTCAATTTCAACTAAATTTACTGCAATTCTGCACCTGTAACTAAAAATCATAAAAAATGCAACGAAATTTAATTTAATTTCACCAAAATTTTTTCAATTTCAGCTCCTCCTACTAAAAATCTTAAGAAAATCCAAAAGAATCGAAGTGTATTTCAACTGAATTTACTCAAATTCTGCACTTGTAACTAAAACTCATAAAAAAATACAATGAAATTAAATTTAATTTCACCAAAATTTTTTCAATTTCAGCTCCTCCTACTAAAAATCTTAAGAAAATCCAAAAGTATCGAAGTGAATTTCAACTATATTTACTCAAATTCTGCACTTGTAACTAAAAATCATAAAAAATGCAACGAAATTTAATTTAATTTCACCAAAATTTTTTCAATTTCAGCTCCTCCTACTAAAAATCTTAAGAAAATCCAAAAGAATCGAAGTGTATTTCAACTGAATTTACTCATATTCTGCACTTGTAACTAAAAATCATAAAAAAATACAATGAAATTTAATTTAATTTCACCAAATTTTTTTCAATTTCAGCTCTTCCTACAAAAAATCTTAAGAAAATCCAAAAGAATCGAGGTGATTTTCAACTAAATTTACTCCAATTCTGCACATGTAACTTAAAATAGTAAAAAAATTCAAAAAAATTTAATTTAATGTCAACAAAAATATTTTCAATTTCAGCTCCTCCTACTAAAAATCTTAATAATATCCAAAAGAATCTAAGTGAATTTCAACTATATTTACTCAAATTCTGCACCTGTAACTTAAAATAGTAAAAAGATTCAAAAAAATTTAATTTAATGTCAACAAAAATATTTTCAATTTCAGCTCCTCCTACTAATATTTTTAATAATATCCAAAAGAATCTAAGTGAATTTCAACTATATTTACTCAAATTCTGCACCAGTAACTTAAAATAGTAACAAGATTCAAAAAAATGTAATATAATGTCAACAAAAATATTTTCAATTTCAGTACCTCCTACTACAAATCTTAATAAAATCCAAAAGAATCGAAGTATATTTCAACTAAATTTACTAAAATTCTGCACCTGTAACTAAAAATCATAAAAACATACAAAGAAATTTAATTCAATTTCACCAAAATTTTTTCAATTTCAGCTCCTCCTACTAAAAATGTTAAGAAAATCCAAAAGAAGGGAAGTGAATTTCAACCTAATTTATTCAAATTCTGCACCTGTAACCAAAAGTCATAAAAAAATCCAAAAAATTTAATTTACTTTCACCAAAATTTTTTCAAATTCAGCTCCTCCTACTAAAAATCTTAAGAAAATCCAAAAGTATCAAAGTGAATTTCAACTATATTTACTCAAATTCTGCACTTGTAACTAAAAATCATAAAAAAATACAAAGAAATTTAATTCCATTTCAAAAAAAAATTTAGAATTTCAGCTCCTCCTCCTAAAAATCTTAAGGAATTCCATAAGAATCGAAGTCAATTTCAACTAAATTTACTGCAATTCTGCACCTGTAACTAAAAATCATAAAAAATGCAACGAAATTTAATTTAATTTCACCAAAATTTTTTCAATTTCAGCTCCTCCTACTAAAAATCTTAAGAAAATCCAAAAGAATCGAAGTGTATTTCAACTGAATTTACTCAAATTCTGCACTTGTAACTAAAACTCATAAAAAAATACAATGAAATTAAATTTAATTTCACCAAAATTTTTTCAATTTCAGCTCCTCCTACTAAAAATCTTAAGAAAATCCAAAAGTATCGAAGTGAATTTCAACTATATTTACTCAAATTCTGCACTTGTAACTAAAAATCATAAAAAATGCAACGAAATTTAATTTAATTTCACCAAAATTTTTTCAATTTCAGCTCCTCCTACTAAAAATCTTAAGAAAATCCAAAAGAATCGAAGTGTATTTCAACTGAATTTACTCATATTCTGCACTTGTAACTAAAAATCATAAAAAAATACAATGAAATTTAATTTAATTTCACCAAATTTTTTTCAATTTCAGCTCTTCCTACAAAAAATCTTAAGAAAATCCAAAAGAATCGAGGTGATTTTCAACTAAATTTACTCCAATTCTGCACATGTAACTTAAAATAGTAAAAAAATTCAAAAAAATTTAATTTAATGTCAACAAAAATATTTTCAATTTCAGCTCCTCCTACTAAAAATCTTAATAATATCCAAAAGAATCTAAGTGAATTTCAACTATATTTACTCAAATTCTGCACCTGTAACTTAAAATAGTAAAAAGATTCAAAAAAATTTAATTTAATGTCAACAAAAATATTTTCAATTTCAGCTCCTCCTACTAATATTTTTAATAATATCCAAAAGAATCTAAGTGAATTTCAACTATATTTACTCAAATTCTGCACCAGTAACTTAAAATAGTAACAAGATTCAAAAAAATGTAATATAATGTCAACAAAAATATTTTCAATTTCAGTACCTCCTACTACAAATCTTAATAAAATCCAAAAGAATCTAAGTGAATTTCAACTATATTTACTCAAATTCTGCACCTGTCACTAAAATTCATAAAAACATACAAAGAAATTTAATTTAATTTCAACAAAGTTTTTTCAATTTCAGCTCCTCCTACTAAAAATCTTAAGAAAATCGAAAAGAATCGAAGTGAATCTCAAGTGAATTTACTCAAATTCTGCACTTGTAACTAAAACTCATAAAAAAATACAATGAAATTAAATTTAATTTCACCAAAATTTTTTCAATTTCAGCTCCTCCTACTAAAAATCTTAAGAAAATCCAAAAGTATCGAAGTGAATTTCAACTATATTTACTCAAATTCTGCACTTGTAACTAAAAATCATAAAAAATGCAACGAAATTTAATTTAATTTCACCAAAATTTTTTCAATTTCAGCTCCTCCTACTAAAAATCTTAAGAAAATCCAAAAGAATCGAAGTGTATTTCAACTGAATTTACTCATATTCTGCACCTGTAACTAAAAATCATAAAAAAATACAATGAAATTTAATTTAATTTCACCAAATTTTTTTCAATTTCAGCTCTTCCTACAAAAAATCTTAAGAAAATCCAAAAGAATCTAAGTGAATTTCAACTATATTTACTCAAATTCTGCACCTGTCACTAAAATTCATAAAAACATACAAAGAAATTTAATTTAATTTCAACAAAGTTTTTTCAATTTCAGCTCCTCCTACTAAAAATCTTAAGAAAATCCAAAAGAATCGAAGTCAATTTCAACTAAATTTACTCAAATTCTGCACCTGTAACTAAAAATCATAAAAAAATACAATGAAATTTAATTTAATTTCAACAAAATTTTTTCAATTTCAGCTCCTCCTACTAAAAATCTTAAGAAAATCCAAAAGAATCGAAGTATATTTCAACTAAATTTACTCAAATTCTGCACCTGTAACTAAAAATCATAAAAACATACAAAGAAATTTAATTCAATTTCACCAAAATTTTTTCAATTTCAGCTCCTCCTACTAAAAATGTTAAGAAAATCCAAAAGAATCGAAGTGAATTTCAACCTAATTTATTCAAATTCTGCACCTGTAACCAAAAGTCATAAAAAAATCCAAAAAATTTAATTTACTTTCACCAAAATTTTTTCAAATTCAGCTCCTCCTACTAAAAATCTTAAGAAAATCCAAAAGTATCAAAGTGAATTTCAACTATATTTACTCAAATTCTGCACTTGTAACTAAAAATCATAAAAAAATACAAAGAAATTTAATTCAATTTAAAAAAAAAATTTAGAATTTCAGCTCCTCCTCCTAAAAATCTTAAGGAAATCCAAAAGAATCGAAGTCAATTTCAACTAAATTTACTGCAATTCTGCACCTGTAACTAAAAATCATAAAAATTAAAAAAAAATTTAATTTAATGTCATCAAAATTTTTTCAATTTCAGCTCCTCCTACTAAAAATCTTAATAAAATCCAAAAGAATCTAAGTGAATTTCAACTATATTTACTCAAATTCTGCACCTGTAACTTAAAATAGTAAAAAGATTCAAAAAAATTTAATTTAATGTCAACAAAAATATTTTCTATTTCAGCTCCTCCTACTAAAAATCTTATGAAAACCCAAAAGAATGGAAGTGAACTTACAACTAAATTTACTCAAATTCTGCACATGTAACTAAAAATGATAAAAAAATTTAAGTCAATTTCAAAAAAAAATTTTCAATTTCAGTTCCACCTACTAAAAATCTTAACAAAATCCAAAAGAATCTAAGTGAATTTCAACTATATTTACTCAAATTCTGCACCTGTCACTAAAATTCATAAAAACATACAAAGAAATTTAATTTAATTTCAACTAAATTTTTTCAATTTCAGCTCCTCCTACTAAAAATCTTAAGAAAATCCAAAAGAATCGAAGTATATTTCAACTAAATTTACTCAAATTCTGCACCTGTAACTAAAAATCATAAAAACATACAAAGAAATTTAATTCAATTTCACCAAAATTTTTTCAATTTCAGCTCCTCCTACTAAAAATGTTAAGAAAATCCAAAAGAAGGGAAGTGAATTTCAACCTAATTTATTCAAATTCTGCACCTGTAACCAAAAGTCATAAAAAAATCCAAAAAATTTAATTTACTTTCACCAAAATTTTTTCAAATTCAGCTCCTCCTACTAAAAATCTTAAGAAAATCCAAAAGTATCAAAGTGAATTTCAACTATATTTACTCAAATTCTGCACTTGTAACTAAAAATCATAAAAAAATACAAAGAAATTTAATTCAATTTCAAAAAAAAATTTAGAATTTCAGCTCCTCCTCCTAAAAATCTTAAGGAATTCCAAAAGAATCGAAGTCAATTTCAACTAAATTTACTGCAATTCTGTACCTGTAACTAAAAATCATAAAAAATTAAAAAAAAATTTAATTTAATGTCATCAAAATTTTTTCAATTTCAGCTCCTAATACTAAAAATCTTATGAAAACCCAAAAGAACGGAAGTGAACTTACAACTAAATTTACCCAAATTCTGCACATGTTACTAAAAATCATAAAAAAATTTAATTCAATTTCAAAAATATTTTCAATTTCAGCTCCTCCTACTAAAAATCTTAAGAAAATCCAAAAGAATCGAAGTCAATTTCAACTAAATTTACTCAAATTCTGCACCTGTAACTAAAAATCATAAAAACATACAAAGAAATTTAATTTAATTTCAACAAAATTTTTTCAATTTCAGCTTCTCCTACTAAAAATGTTAAGAAAATCCAAAAGAATCGAAGTGAATTTCAACCTAATTTATTCAAATTCTGCACCTGTAACCAAAAGTCATAAAAACATACAATGAAATTTAATTTAATTTCAACAAAATTTTTTCAAATTCAGCTCCTCCTACTAAAAATCTTAAGAAAATCCAAAAGTATCAAAGTGAATTTCAACTATATTTACTCAAATTCTGCACTTGTAACTAAAAATCATAAAAAAATACAAAGAAATTTAATTCAATTTAAAAAAAAAATTTAGAATTTCAGCTCCTCCTCCTAAAAATCTTAAGGAAATCCAAAAGAATCGAAGTCAATTTCAACTAAATTTACTGCAATTCTGCACCTGTAACTAAAAATCATAAAAAATTAAAAAAAAATTTAATTTAATGTCATCAAAATTTTTTCAATTTCAGCTCCTCCTACTAAAAATCTTATGAAAACCCAAAAGAATGGAAGTGAACTTACAACTAAATTTACTTAAATTCTGCACATGTAACTACAAATGATAAAAAAATTTAAGTCAATTTCAAAAAAAAAATTTCAATTTCAGTTCCACCTACTAAAAATCTTAAGAAAATCCAAAAGAATCGTAGTGAATTTCATCTAAATTTACTCCAATTCTGCACCTGTAACTTAAAATAGTAAAAAGATTCAAAAAAATTTAATTTAATGTCAACAAAAATATTTTCAATTTCAGCTCCTCCTACTAAAAATCTTAATAAAATCCAAAAGAATCTAAGTGAATTTCAACTATATTTACTCAAATTCTGCACCTGTCACTAAAATTCATAAAAACATACAAAGAAATTTAATTTAATTTCAACTATATTTACTCAAATTCTGCACCTGTCACTAAAATTCATAAAAACATACAAAGAAATTTAATTTAATTTCAACAAAATTTTTTCAATTTCAGCTCCTCCTACTAAAAATCTTAAGAAAATCCAAAAGAATCGAAGTCAATTTCAACTAAATTTACTCAAATTCTGCACCTGTAACTAAAAATCATAAAAACATACAAAGAAATTTAATTTAATTTCAACTAAATTTTTTCAATTTCAGCTCCTCCTACTAAAAATCTTAAGAAAATCCAAAAGAATCGAAGTCAATTTCAACTAAATTTACTCAAATTCTGCACCTGTAACTAAAAATCATAAAAACATACAATGAAATTTAATTTAATTTCAACAAAATTATTTCAATTTCAGCTCCTCCTACTAAAAATCTTAAGAAAATCCAAAAGAATCGAAGTATATTTCAACTAAATTTACTCAAATTCTGCACCTGTAACTAAAAATCATAAAAACATACAAAGAAATTTAATTTACTTTCACCAAAATTTTTTCAAATTCAGCTCCTCCTACTAAAAATCTTAAGAAAATCCAAAAGTATCAAAGTGAATTTTAACTATATTTACTCAAATTCTGCACTTGTAACTAAAAATCATAAAAAAATACAAAGAAATTTAATTCAATTTCAAAAAAAAATTTAGAATTTCAGCTCCTCCTCCTAAAAATCTTAAGGAATTCCAAAAGAATCGAAGTCAATTTCAACTAAATTTACTGCAATTCTGCACCTGTAACTAAAAATCATAAAAAATTAAAAAAAAATTTAATTTAATGTCATCAAAATTTTTTCAATTTCAGCTCCTAATACTAAAAATCTTATGAAAACCCAAAAGAACGGAAGTGAACTTACAACTAAATTTACTCAAATTCTGCACATGTTACTAAAAATCATAAAAAAATTTAATTCAATTTCAAAAATATTTTCAATTTCAGCTCCTCCTACTAAAAATCTTAAGAAAATCCAAAAGAATCGAAGTCAATTTCAACTAAATTTACTCAAATTCTGCACCTGTAACTAAAAATCATTAAAACATACAATGAAATTTAATTTAATTTCAACAAAATTTTTTCAATTTCAGCTCCTCCTACTAAAAATGTTAAGAAAATCCAAAAGAATCGAAGTGAATTTCAACCTAATTTATTCAAATTCTGCACCTGTAACCAAAAGTCATAAAAACATACAATGAAATTTAATTTAATTTCAACAAAATTTTTTCAAATTCAGCTCCTCCTACTAAAAATCTTAAGAAAATCCAAAAGTATCAAAGTGAATTTCAACTATATTTACTCAAATTCTGCACTTGTAACTAAAAATCATAAAAAAATACAAAGAAATTTAATTCAATTTCAAAAAAAAATTTAGAATTTCAGCTCCTCCTCCTAAAAATCTTAAGGAAATCCAAAAGAATCGAAGTCAATTTCAACTAAATTTACTGCAATTCTGCACCTGTAACTAAAAATCATAAAAAATTAAAAAAAAATTTAATTTAATGTCATCAAAATTTTTTCATTTTCAGCTCCTCCTACTAAAAATCTTATGAAAACCCAAAAGAATGGAAGTGAACTTACAACTAAATTTACTCGAATTCTGCACATGTAACTAAAAATCATAAAAAAATTTAATTCAATTTCAAAAAAAAAATTTCAATTTCAGTTCCTCCTACTAAAAATCATAAGAAAATCCAAAAGGATCGAAGTCAATTTCAACTAAATTTACTCAAATTCTGCACCTGTAACTAAAAATCATAAAAACATGCAATGAAATTTAATTTAATTTCAACAAAATTTTTTCAATTTCAGCTCCTCCTACTAAAAATCTTAAGAAAATCCAAAAGAATCGAAGTATATTTCAACTAAATTTACTCAAATTCTGCACCTGTAACTAAAAATCATAAAAACATACAAAGAAATTTAATTCAATTTCACCAAAATTTTTTCAATTTCAGCTCCTCCTACTAAAAATCTTAAGAAAATCCAAAAGAATCGAAGTATATTTCAACTAAATTTACTCATATTCTGCACCTGTAACTAAAAATCATAAAAACATACAAAGAAATTTAATTCAATTTCACCAAAATTTTTTCAATTTCAGCTCCTCCTACTAAAAATGTTAAGAAAATCCAAAAGAATCGAAGTGAATTTCAACCTAATTTATTCAAATTCTGCACCTGTAACCAAAAGTCATAAAAAAATCCAAAAAATTTAATTTACTTTCACCAAAATTTTTTCAAATTCAGCTCCTCCTACTAAAAATCTTAAGAAAATCCAAAAGTATCAAAGTGAATTTCAACTATATTTACTCAAATTCTGCACTTGTAACTAAAAATCATAAAAAAATACAAAGAAATTTAATTCAATTTAAAAAAAAAATTTAGAATTTCAGCTCCTCCTCCTAAAAATCTTAAGGAAATCCAAAAGAATCGAAGTCAATTTCAACTAAATTTACTGCAATTCTGCACCTGTAACTAAAAATCATAAAAATTAAAAAAAAAATTAATTTAATGTCATCAAAATTTTTTCAATTTCAGCTCCTCCTACTAAAAATCTTAATAAAATCCAAAAGAATCTAAGTGAATTTCAACTATATTTACTCAAATTCTGCACCTGTAACTTAAAATAGTAAAAAGATTCAAAAAAATTTAATTTAATGTCAACAAAAATATTTTCAATTTCAGCTCCTCCTACTAAAAATCTTATGAAAACCCAAAAGAATGGAAGTGAACTTACAACTAAATTTACTCAAATTCTGCACATGTAACTAAAAATGATAAAAAAATTTAAGTCAATTTCAAAAAAAAATTTTCAATTTCAGTTCCACCTACTAAAAATCTTAACAAAATCCAAAAGAATCTAAGTGAATTTCAACTATATTTACTCAAATTCTGCACCTGTCACTAAAATTAATAAAAACATACAAAGAAATTTAATTTAATTTCAACTAAATTTTTTCAATTTCAGCTCCTCCTACTAAAAATCTTAAGAAAATCCAAAAGAATCGAATTCAATTTCAACTAAATTTACTCAAATTCTGCACCTGTAACTAAAAATCATAAAAACATACAATGAAATTTAATTTAATTTCAACAAAATTTTTTCAATTTCAGCTCCTCCAACTAAAAATCTTAAGAAAATCCAAAAGAATCGAAGTATATTTCAACTAAATTTACTCAAATTCTGCACCTGTAACTAAAAATCATAAAAACATACAAAGAAATTTAATTCAATTTCACCAAAATTTTTTCAATTTCAGCTCCTCCTACTAAAAATGTTAAGAAAATCCTAAAGAAGGGAAGTGAATTTCAACCTAATTTATTCAAATTCTGCACCTGTAACCAAAAGTTATAAAAAAATCCAAAAAATTTAATTTACTTTCACCAAAATTTTTTCAAATTCAGCTCCTCCTACTAAAAATCTTAAGAAAATCCAAAAGTATCAAAGTGAATTTCAACTATATTTACTCAAATTCTGCACTTGTAACTAAAAATCATAAAAAAATACAAAGAAATTTAATTCCATTTCAAAAAAAAATTTAGAATTTCAGCTCCTCCTCCTAAAAATCTTAAGGAATTCCATAAGAATCGAAGTCAATTTCAACTAAATTTACTGCAATTCTGCACCAGTAACTAAAAATCATAAAAAATGCAACGAAATTTAATTTAATTTCACCAAAATTTTTTCAATTTCAGCTCCTCCTACTAAAAATCTTAAGAAAATCCAAAAGAATCGAAGTGTATTTCAACTGAATTTACTCAAATTCTGCACTTGTAACTAAAACTCATAAAAAAATACAATGAAATTAAATTTAATTTCACCAAAATTTTTTCAATTTCAGCTCCTCCTACTAAAAATCTTAAGAAAATCCAAAAGTATCGAAGTGAATTTCAACTATATTTACTCAAATTCTGCACTTGTAACTAAAAATCATAAAAAATGCAACGAAATTTAATTTAATTTCACCAAAATTTTTTCAATTTCAGCTCCTCCTACTAAAAATCTTAAGAAAATCCAAAAGAATCGAAGTGTATTTCAACTGAATTTACTCATATTCTGCACTTGTAACTAAAAATCATAAAAAAATACAATGAAATTTAATTTAATTTCACCAAATTTTTTTCAATTTCAGCTCTTCCTACAAAAAATCTTAAGAAAATCCAAAAGAATCGAGGTGATTTTCAACTAAATTTACTCCAATTCTGCACCTGTAACTTAAAATAGTAAAAAAATTCAAAAAAATTTAATTTAATGTCAACAAAAATATTTTCAATTTCAGCTCCTCCTACTAAAAATCTTAATAATATCCAAAAGAATCTAAGTGAATTTCAACTATATTTACTCAAATTCTGCACCTGTAACTTAAAATAGTAAAAAGATTCAAAAAAATTTAATTTAATGTCAACAAAAATATTTTCAATTTCAGCTCCTCCTACTAATATTTTTAATAATATCCAAAAGAATCTAAGTGAATTTCAACTATATTTACTCAAATTCTGCACCAGTAACTTAAAATAGTAACAAGATTCAAAAAAATGTAATATAATGTCAACAAAAATATTTTCAATTTCAGTACCTCCTACTACAAATCTTAATAAAATCCAAAAGAATCTAAGTGAATTTCAACTATATTTACTCAAATTCTGCACCTGTCACTAAAATTCATAAAAACATACAAAGAAATTTAATTTAATTTCAACAAAGTTTTTTCAATTTCAGCTCCTCCTACTAAAAATCTTAAGAAAATCGAAAAGAATCGAAGTGAATCTCAAGTGAATTTACTCAAATTCTGCACTTGTAACTAAAACTCATAAAAAAATACAATGAAATTAAATTTAATTTCACCAAAATTTTTTCAATTTCAGCTCCTCCTACTAAAAATCTTAAGAAAATCCAAAAGTATCGAAGTGAATTTCAACTATATTTACTCAAATTCTGCACTTGTAACTAAAAATCATAAAAAATGCAACGAAATTTAATTTAATTTCACCAAATTTTTTTCAATTTCAGCTCCTCCTACTAAAAATCTTAAGAAAATCCAAAAGAATCGAAGTGTATTTCAACTGAATTTACTCATATTCTGCACCTGTAACTAAAAATCATAAAAAAATACAATGAAATTTAATTTAATTTCACCAAATTTTTTTCAATTTCAGCTCTTCCTACAAAAAATCTTAAGAAAATCCAAAAGAATCGAAGTATATTTCAACTAAATTTACTCATATTCTGCACCTGTAACTAAAAATCATAAAAACATACAATGAAATTTAATTTAATTTCAACAAAATTTTTTCAATTTCAGCTCCTCCAACTAAAAATCTTAAGAAAATCCAAAAGAATCGAAGTATATTTCAACTAAATTTACTCAAATTCTGCACCTGTAACTAAAAATCATAAAAACATACAAAGAAATTTAATTCAATTTCACCAAAATTTTTTCAATTTCAGCTCCTCCTACTAAAAATGTTAAGAAAATCCAAAAGAAGGGAAGTGAATTTCAACCTAATTTATTCAAATTCTGCACCTGTAACCAAAAGTCATAAAAAAATCCAAAAAATTTAATTTACTTTCACCAAAATTTTTTCAAATTCAGCTCCTCCTACTAAAAATCTTAAGAAAATCCAAAAGTATCAAAGTGAATTTCAACTATATTTACTCAAATTCTGCACTTGTAACTAAAAATCATAAAAAAATACAAAGAAATTTAATTCAATTTCAAAAAAAAATTTAGAATTTCAGCTCCTCCTCCTAAAAATCTTAAGGAATTCCAAAAGAATCGAAGTCAATTTCAACTAAATTTACTGCAATTCTGCACCTGTAACTAAAAATCATAAAAAATTAAAAAAAAATTTAATTTAATGTCATCAAAATTTTTTCAATTTCAGCTCCTAATACTAAAAATCTTATGAAAACCCAAAAGAACGGAAGTGAACTTACAACTAAATTTACTCAAATTCTGCACATGTTACTAAAAATCATAAAAAAATTTAATTCAATTTCAAAAATATTTTCAATTTCAGCTCCTCCTACTAAAAATCTTAAGAAAATCCAAAAGAATCGAAGTCAATTTCAACTAAATTTACTCAAATTCTGCACCTGTAACTAAAAATCATAAAAACATACAAAGAAATTTAATTTAATTTCAACAAAATTTTTTCAATTTCAGCTTCTCCTACTAAAAATGTTAAGAAAATCCAAAAGAATCGAAGTGAATTTCAACCTAATTTATTCAAATTCTGCACCTGTAACCAAAAGTCATAAAAACATACAATGAAATTTAATTTAATTTCAACAAAATTTTTTCAAATTCAGCTCCTCCTACTAAAAATCTTAAGAAAATCCAAAAGTATCAAAGTGAATTTCAACTATATTTACTCAAATTCTGCACTTGTAACTAAAAATCATAAAAAAATACAAAGAAATTTAATTCAATTTCAAAAAAAAATTTAGAATTTCAGCTCCTCCTCCTAAAAATCTTAAGGAAATCCAAAAGAATCGAAGTCAATTTCAACTAAATTTACTGCAATTCTGCACCTGTAACTAAAAATCATAAAAAATTTAAAAAAAATTTAATTTAATGTCATCAAAATTTTTTCAATTTCAGCTCCTCCTACTAAAAATCTTATGAAAACCCAAAAGAATGGAAGTGAACTTACAACTAAATTTACTCAAATTCGGCACATGTAACTAAAAATGATAAAAAAATTTAAGTCAATTACAAAAAAAAATTTTCAATTTCAGTTCCACCTACTACCTAAAAATCTTAAGAAAATCCAAAAGAATCGTAGTGAATTTCAACTAAATTTACTCCAATTCTGCACCTGTAACTTAAAATAGTAAAAAAATTCAAAAAAATTTAATTTAATGTCAACAAAATTTTTTCAATTTCAGCTCCTCCTACTAAAAATCTTATGAAAATCCAAACGAATGGAAGTGAACTTACAACTAAATTTACTCGAATTCTGCACATGTAACTAAAAATCATAAAAAAATTTAATTCAATTTCAAAAAAAAAATTTCAATTTCAGTTCCTCCTACTAAAAATCATAAGAAAATCCAAAAGGATCGAAGTCAATTTCAACTAAATTTACTCAAATTCTGCACCTGTAACTAAAAATCATAAAAACATACAATGAAATTTAATTTAATTTCAACAAAATTTTTTCAATTTCAGCTCCTCCTACTAAAAATCTTAAGAAAATCCAAAAGAATCGAAGTATATTTCAACTAAATTTACTCAAATTCTGCACCTGTAACTAAAAATCATAAAAACATACAAAGAAATTTAATTCAATTTCACCAAAATTTTTTCAATTTCAGCTCCTCCTACTAAAAATCTTAAGAAAATCCAAAAGAATCGAAGTATATTTCAACTAAATTTACTCATATTCTGCACCTGTAACTAAAAATCATAAAAACATACAAAGAAATTTAATTCAATTTCACCAAAATTTTTTCAATTTCAGCTCCTCCTACTAAAAATGTTAAGAAAATCCAAAAGAATCGAAGTGAATTTCAACCTAATTTATTCAAATTCTGCACCTGTAACCAAAAGTCATAAAAAAATCCAAAAAATTTAATTTACTTTCACCAAAATTTTTTCAAATTCAGCTCCTCCTACTAAAAATCTTAAGAAAATCCAAAAGTATCAAAGTGAATTTCAACTATATTTACTCAAATTCTGCACTTGTAACTAAAAATCATAAAAAAATACAAAGAAATTTAATTCCATTTCAAAAAAAAATTTAGAATTTCAGCTCCTCCTCCTAAAAATCTTAAGGAATTCCATAAGAATCGAAGTCAATTTCAACTAAATTTACTGCAATTCTGCACCTGTAACTAAAAATCATAAAAAATGCAACGAAATTTAATTTAATTTCACCAAAATTTTTTCAATTTCAGCTCCTCCTACTAAAAATCTTAAGAAAATCCAAAAGAATCGAAGTGTATTTCAACTGAATTTACTCAAATTCTGCACTTGTAACTAAAACTCATAAAAAAATACAATGAAATTAAATTTAATTTCACCAAAATTTTTTCAATTTCAGCTCCTCCTACTAAAAATCTTAAGAAAATCCAAAAGTATCGAAGTGAATTTCAACTATATTTACTCAAATTCTGCACTTGTAACTAAAAATCATAAAAAATGCAAAAAAATTTAATTTAATGTCAACAAAAATATTTTCAATTTCAGCTCCTCCTACTAAAAATCTTAATAATATCCAAAAGAATCTAAGTGAATTTCAACTATATTTACTCAAATTCTGCACCTGTAACTTAAAATAGTAAAAAGATTCAAAAAAATTTAATTTAATGTCAACAAAAATATTTTCAATTTCAGCTCCTCCTACTAATATTTTTAATAATATCCAAAAGAATCTAAGTGAATTTCAACTATATTTACTCAAATTCTGCACCAGTAACTTAAAATAGTAACAAGATTCAAAAAAATGTAATATAATGTCAACAAAAATATTTTCAATTTCAGTACCTCCTACTACAAATCTTAATAAAATCCAAAAGAATCTAAGTGAATTTCAACTATATTTACTCAAATTCTGCACCTGTCACTAAAATTCATAAAAACATACAAAGAAATTTAATTTAATTTCAACAAAGTTTTTTCAATTTCAGCTCCTCCTACTAAAAATCTTAAGAAAATCGAAAAGAATCGAAGTGAATCTCAAGTGAATTTACTCAAATTCTGCACTTGTAACTAAAAATCATAAAAACATACAATGAAATTTAATTTAATTTCAACAAAATTTTTTCAATTTCAGCTCCTCCAACTAAAAATCTTAAGAAAATCCAAAAGAATCGAAGTATATTTCAACTAAATTTACTCAAATTCTGCACCTGTAACTAAAAATCATAAAAACATACAAAGAAATTTAATTCAATTTCACCAAAATTTTTTCAATTTCAGCTCCTCCTACTAAAAATGTTAAGAAAATCCAAAAGAAGGGAAGTGAATTTCAACCTAATTTATTCAAATTCTGCACCTGTAACCAAAAGTCATAAAAAAATCCAAAAAATTTAATTTACTTTCACCAAAATTTTTTCAAATTCAGCTCCTCCTACTAAAAATCTTAAGAAAATCCAAAAGTATCAAAGTGAATTTCAACTATATTTACTCAAATTCTGCACTTGTAACTAAAAATCATAAAAAAATACAAAGAAATTTAATTCAATTTCAAAAAAAAATTTAGAATTTCAGCTCCTCCTCCTAAAAATCTTAAGGAATTCCAAAAGAATCGAAGTCAATTTCAACTAAATTTACTGCAATTCTGCACCTGTAACTAAAAATCATAAAAAATTAAAAAAAAATTTAATTTAATGTCATCAAAATTTTTTCAATTTCAGCTCCTAATACTAAAAATCTTATGAAAACCCAAAAGAACGGAAGTGAACTTACAACTAAATTTACTCAAATTCTGCACATGTTACTAAAAATCATAAAAAAATTTAATTCAATTTCAAAAATATTTTCAATTTCAGCTCCTCCTACTAAAAATCTTAAGAAAATCCAAAAGAATCGAAGTCAATTTCAACTAAATTTACTCAAATTCTGCACCTGTAACTAAAAATCATAAAAACATACAAAGAAATTTAATTTAATTTCAACAAAATTTTTTCAATTTCAGCTTCTCCTACTAAAAATGTTAAGAAAATCCAAAAGAATCGAAGTGAATTTCAACCTAATTTATTCAAATTCTGCACCTGTAACCAAAAGTCATAAAAACATACAATGAAATTTAATTTAATTTCAACAAAATTTTTTCAAATTCAGCTCCTCCTACTAAAAATCTTAAGAAAATCCAAAAGAATCAAAGTGAATTTCAACTATATTTACTCAAATTCTGCACTTGTAACTAAAAATCATAAAAAAATACAAAGAAATTTAATTCAATTTAAAAAAAAAATTTAGAATTTCAGCTCCTCCTCCTAAAAATCTTAAGGAAATCCAAAAGAATCGAAGTCAATTTCAACTAAATTTACTGCAATTCTGCACCTGTAACTAAAAATCATAAAAAATTTAAAAAAAATTTAATTTAATGTCATCAAAATTTTTTCAATTTCAGCTCCTCCTACTAAAAATCTTATGAAAACCCAAAAGAATGGAAGTGAACTTACAACTAAATTTACTCAAATTCGGCACATGTAACTAAAAATGATAAAAAAATTTAAGTCAATTACAAAAAAAAATTTTCAATTTCAGTTCCACCTACTACCTAAAAATCTTAAGAAAATCCAAAAGAATCGTAGTGAATTTCAACTAAATTTACTCCAATTCTGCACCTGTAACTTAAAATAGTAAAAAAATTCAAAAAAATTTAATTTAATGTCAACAAAATTTTTTCAATTTCAGCTCCTCCTACTAAAAATCTTATGAAAATCCAAACGAATGGAAGTGAACTTACAACTAAATTTACTCGAATTCTGCACATGTAACTAAAAATCATAAAAAAATTTAATTCAATTTCAAAAAAAAAATTTCAATTTCAGTTCCTCCTACTAAAAATCATAAGAAAATCCAAAAGGATCGAAGTCAATTTCAACTAAATTTACTCAAATTCTGCACCTGTAACTAAAAATCATAAAAACATACAATGAAATTTAATTTAATTTCAACAAAATTTTTTCAATTTCAGCTCCTCCTACTAAAAATCTTAAGAAAATCCAAAAGAATCGAAGTATATTTCAACTAAATTTACTCAAATTCTGCACCTGTAACTAAAAATCATAAAAACATACAAAGAAATTTAATTCAATTTCACCAAAATTTTTTCAATTTCAGCTCCTCCTACTAAAAATCTTAAGAAAATCCAAAAGAATCGAAGTATATTTCAACTAAATTTACTCATATTCTGCACCTGTAACTAAAAATCATAAAAACATACAAAGAAATTTAATTCAATTTCACCAAAATTTTTTCAATTTCAGCTCCTCCTACTAAAAATGTTAAGAAAATCCAAAAGAATCGAAGTGAATTTCAATCTAATTTATTCAAATTCTGCACCTGTAACCAAAAGTCATAAAAAAATCCAAAAAATTTAATTTACTTTCACCAAAATTTTTTCAAATTCAGCTCCTCCTACTAAAAATCTTAAGAAAATCCAAAAGTATCAAAGTGAATTTCAACTATATTTACTCAAATTCTGCACTTGTAACTAAAAATCATAAAAAAATACAAAGAAATTTAATTCAATTTAAAAAAAAAATTTAGAATTTCAGCTCCTCCTCCTAAAAATCTTAAGGAAATCCAAAAGAATCGAAGTCAATTTCAACTAAATTTACTGCAATTCTGCACCTGTAACTAAAAATCATAAAAATTAAAAAAAAATTTAATTTAATGTCATCAAAATTTTTTCAATTTCAGCTCCTCCTACTAAAAATCTTAATAAAATCCAAAAGAATCTAAGTGAATTTTAACTATATTTACTCAAATTCTGCACCTGTAACTTAAAATAGTAAAAAGATTCAAAAAAATTTAATTTAATGTCAACAAAATTTTTTCAATTTCAGCTCCTCCTACTAAAAATCTTATGAAAATCCAAACGAATGGAAGTGAACTTACAACTAAATTTACTCGAATTCTGCACATGTAACTAAAAATCATAAAAAAATTTAATTCAATTTCAAAAAAAAAATTTCAATTTCAGTTCCTCCTACTAAAAATCTTAACAAAATCCAAAAGAATCTAAGTGAATTTCAACTATATTTACTCAAATTCTGCACCTGTCACTAAAATTCATAAAAACATACAAAGAAATTTAATTTAATTTCAACTAAATTTTTTCAATTTCAGCTCCTCCTACTAAAAATCTTAAGAAAATCCAAAAGAATCGAAGTCAATTTCAACTAAATTTACTCAAATTCTGCACCTGTAACTAAAAATCATAAAAACATACAATGAAATTTAATTTAATTTCAACAAAATTTTTTCAATTTCAGCTCCTCCAACTAAAAATCTTAAGAAAATCCAAAAGAATCGAAGTATATTTCAACTAAATTTACTCAAATTCTGCACCTGTAACTAAAAATCATAAAAACATACAAAGAAATTTAATTCAATTTCACCAAAATTTTTTCAATTTCAGCTCCTCCTACTAAAAATGTTAAGAAAATCCTAAAGAAGGGAAGTGAATTTCAACCTAATTTATTCAAATTCTGCACCGGTAACCAAAAGTCATAAAAAAATCCAAAAAATTTAATTTACTTTCACCAAAATTTTTTCAAATTCAGCTCCTCCTACTAAAAATCTTAAGAAAATCCAAAAGTATCAAAGTGAATTTCAACTATATTTACTCAAATTCTGCACTTGTAACTAAAAATCATAAAAAAATACAAAGAAATTTAATTCCATTTAAAAAAAAAATTTAGAATTTCAGCTCCTCCTCCTAAAAATCTTAAGGAATTCCATAAGAATCGAAGTCAATTTCAACTAAATTTACTGCAATTCTGCACCTGTAACTAAAAATCATAAAAAATGCAACGAAATTTAATTTAATTTCACCAAAATTTTTTCAATTTCAGCTCCTCCTACTAAAAATCTTAAGAAAATCCAAAAGAATCGAAGTGTATTTCAACTGAATTTACTCAAATTCTGCACTTGTAACTAAAACTCATAAAAAAATACAATGAAATTAAATTTAATTTCACCAAAATTTTTTCAATTTCAGCTCCTCCTACTAAAAATCTTAAGAAAATCCAAAAGTATCGAAGTGAATTTCAACTATATTTACTCAAATTCTGCACTTGTAACTAAAAATCATAAAAAATGCAACGAAATTTAATTTAATTTCACCAAAATTTTTTCAATTTCAGCTCCTCCTACTAAAAATCTTAAGAAAATCCAAAAGTATCAAAGTGAATTTCAACTATATTTACTCAAATTCTGCACTTGTAACTAAAAATCATAAAAAAATACAAAGAAATTTAATTCAATTTCAAAAAAAAATTTAGAATTTCAGCTCCTCCTCCTAAAAATCTTAAGGAAATCCAAAAGAATCGAAGTCAATTTCAACTAAATTTACTGCAATTCTGCACCTGTAACTAAAAATCATAAAAAATTAAAAAAAAATTTAATTTAATGTCATCAAAATTTTTTCATTTTCAGCTCCTCCTACTAAAAATCTTATGAAAACCCAAAAGAATGGAAGTGAACTTACAACTAAATTTACTCGAATTCTGCACATGTAACTAAAAATCATAAAAAAATTTAATTCAATTTCAAAAAAAAAATTTCAATTTCAGTTCCTCCTACTAAAAATCATAAGAAAATCCAAAAGGATCGAAGTCAATTTCAACTAAATTTACTCAAATTCTGCACCTGTAACTAAAAATCATAAAAACATGCAATGAAATTTAATTTAATTTCAACAAAATTTTTTCAATTTCAGCTCCTCCTACTAAAAATCTTAAGAAAATCCAAAAGAATCGAAGTATATTTCAACTAAATTTACTCAAATTCTGCACCTGTAACTAAAAATCATAAAAACATACAAAGAAATTTAATTCAATTTCACCAAAATTTTTTCAATTTCAGCTCCTCCTACTAAAAATCTTAAGAAAATCCAAAAGAATCGAAGTATATTTCAACTAAATTTACTCATATTCTGCACCTGTAACTAAAAATCATAAAAACATACAAAGAAATTTAATTCAATTTCACCAAAATTTTTTCAATTTCAGCTCCTCCTACTAAAAATGTTAAGAAAATCCAAAAGAATCGAAGTGAATTTCAACCTAATTTATTCAAATTCTGCACCTGTAACCAAAAGTCATAAAAAAATCCAAAAAATTTAATTTACTTTCACCAAAATTTTTTCAAATTCAGCTCCTCCTACTAAAAATCTTAAGAAAATCCAAAAGTATCAAAGTGAATTTCAACTATATTTACTCAAATTCTGCACTTGTAACTAAAAATCATAAAAAAATACAAAGAAATTTAATTCAATTTAAAAAAAAAATTTAGAATTTCAGCTCCTCCTCCTAAAAATCTTAAGGAAATCCAAAAGAATCGAAGTCAATTTCAACTAAATTTACTGCAATTCTGCACCTGTAACTAAAAATCATAAAAATTAAAAAAAAAATTAATTTAATGTCATCAAAATTTTTTCAATTTCAGCTCCTCCTACTAAAAATCTTAATAAAATCCAAAAGAATCTAAGTGAATTTCAACTATATTTACTCAAATTCTGCACCTGTAACTTAAAATAGTAAAAAGATTCAAAAAAATTTAATTTAATGTCAACAAAAATATTTTCAATTTCAGCTCCTCCTACTAAAAATCTTATGAAAACCCAAAAGAATGGAAGTGAACTTACAACTAAATTTACTCAAATTCTGCACATGTAACTAAAAATGATAAAAAAATTTAAGTCAATTTCAAAAAAAAATTTTCAATTTCAGTTCCACCTACTAAAAATCTTAACAAAATCCAAAAGAATCTAAGTGAATTTCAACTATATTTACTCAAATTCTGCACCTGTCACTAAAATTAATAAAAACATACAAAGAAATTTAATTTAATTTCAACTAAATTTTTTCAATTTCAGCTCCTCCTACTAAAAATCTTAAGAAAATCCAAAAGAATCGAATTCAATTTCAACTAAATTTACTCAAATTCTGCACCTGTAACTAAAAATCATAAAAACATACAATGAAATTTAATTTAATTTCAACAAAATTTTTTCAATTTCAGCTCCTCCAACTAAAAATCTTAAGAAAATCCAAAAGAATCGAAGTATATTTCAACTAAATTTACTCAAATTCTGCACCTGTAACTAAAAATCATAAAAACATACAAAGAAATTTAATTCAATTTCACCAAAATTTTTTCAATTTCAGCTCCTCCTACTAAAAATGTTAAGAAAATCCTAAAGAAGGGAAGTGAATTTCAACCTAATTTATTCAAATTCTGCACCTGTAACCAAAAGTTATAAAAAAATCCAAAAAATTTAATTTACTTTCACCAAAATTTTTTCAAATTCAGCTCCTCCTACTAAAAATCTTAAGAAAATCCAAAAGTATCAAAGTGAATTTCAACTATATTTACTCAAATTCTGCACTTGTAACTAAAAATCATAAAAAAATACAAAGAAATTTAATTCCATTTCAAAAAAAAATTTAGAATTTCAGCTCCTCCTCCTAAAAATCTTAAGGAATTCCATAAGAATCGAAGTCAATTTCAACTAAATTTACTGCAATTCTGCACCAGTAACTAAAAATCATAAAAAATGCAACGAAATTTAATTTAATTTCACCAAAATTTTTTCAATTTCAGCTCCTCCTACTAAAAATCTTAAGAAAATCCAAAAGAATCGAAGTGTATTTCAACTGAATTTACTCAAATTCTGCACTTGTAACTAAAACTCATAAAAAAATACAATGAAATTAAATTTAATTTCACCAAAATTTTTTCAATTTCAGCTCCTCCTACTAAAAATCTTAAGAAAATCCAAAAGTATCGAAGTGAATTTCAACTATATTTACTCAAATTCTGCACTTGTAACTAAAAATCATAAAAAATGCAACGAAATTTAATTTAATTTCACCAAAATTTTTTCAATTTCAGCTCCTCCTACTAAAAATCTTAAGAAAATCCAAAAGAATCGAAGTGTATTTCAACTGAATTTACTCATATTCTGCACTTGTAACTAAAAATCATAAAAAAATACAATGAAATTTAATTTAATTTCACCAAATTTTTTTCAATTTCAGCTCTTCCTACAAAAAATCTTAAGAAAATCCAAAAGAATCGAGGTGATTTTCAACTAAATTTACTCCAATTCTGCACCTGTAACTTAAAATAGTAAAAAAATTTAATTTAATGTCAACAAAAATATTTTCAATTTCAGCTCCTCCTACTAAAAATCTTAATAATATCCAAAAGAATCTAAGTGAATTTCAACTATATTTACTCAAATTCTGCACCTGTAACTTAAAATAGTAAAAAGATTCAAAAAAATTTAATTTAATGTCAACAAAAATATTTTCAATTTCAGCTCCTCCTACTAATATTTTTAATAATATCCAAAAGAATCTAAGTGAATTTCAACTATATTTACTCAAATTCTGCACCAGTAACTTAAAATAGTAACAAGATTCAAAAAAATGTAATATAATGTCAACAAAAATATTTTCAATTTCAGTACCTCCTACTACAAATCTTAATAAAATCCAAAAGAATCTAAGTGAATTTCAACTATATTTACTCAAATTCTGCACCTGTCACTAAAATTCATAAAAACATACAAAGAAATTTAATTTAATTTCAACAAAGTTTTTTCAATTTCAGCTCCTCCTACTAAAAATCTTAAGAAAATCGAAAAGAATCGAAGTGAATCTCAAGTGAATTTACTCAAATTCTGCACTTGTAACTAAAACTCATAAAAAAATACAATGAAATTAAATTTAATTTCACCAAAATTTTTTCAATTTCAGCTCCTCCTACTAAAAATCTTAAGAAAATCCAAAAGTATCGAAGTGAATTTCAACTATATTTACTCAAATTCTGCACTTGTAACTAAAAATCATAAAAAATGCAACGAAATTTAATTTAATTTCACCAAAATTTTTTCAATTTCAGCTCCTCCTACTAAAAATCTTAAGAAAATCCAAAAGAATCGAAGTGTATTTCAACTGAATTTACTCATATTCTGCACCTGTAACTAAAAATCATAAAAAAATACAAAGAAATTTAATTTAATTTCACCAAATTTTTTTCAATTTCAGCTCTTCCTACAAAAAATCTTAAGAAAATCCAAAAGAATCGAAGTATATTTCAACTAAATTTACTCATATTCTGCACCTGTAACTAAAAATCATAAAAACATACAATGAAATTTAATTTAATTTCAACAAAATTTTTTCAATTTCAGCTCCTCCAACTAAAAATCTTAAGAAAATCCAAAAGAATCGAAGTATATTTCAACTAAATTTACTCAAATTCTGCACCTGTAACTAAAAATCATAAAAACATACAAAGAAATTTAATTCAATTTCACCAAAATTTTTTCAATTTCAGCTCCTCCTACTAAAAATGTTAAGAAAATCCAAAAGAAGGGAAGTGAATTTCAACCTAATTTATTCAAATTCTGCACCTGTAACCAAAAGTCATAAAAAAATCCAAAAAATTTAATTTACTTTCACCAAAATTTTTTCAAATTCAGCTCCTCCTACTAAAAATCTTAAGAAAATCCAAAAGTATCAAAGTGAATTTCAACTATATTTACTCAAATTCTGCACTTGTAACTAAAAATCATAAAAAAATACAAAGAAATTTAATTCAATTTCAAAAAAAAATTTAGAATTTCAGCTCCTCCTCCTAAAAATCTTAAGGAATTCCAAAAGAATCGAAGTCAATTTCAACTAAATTTACTGCAATTCTGCACCTGTAACTAAAAATCATAAAAAATTAAAAAAAAATTTAATTTAATGTCATCAAAATTTTTTCAATTTCAGCTCCTAATACTAAAAATCTTATGAAAACCCAAAAGAACGGAAGTGAACTTACAACTAAATTTACTCAAATTCTGCACATGTTACTAAAAATCATAAAAAAATTTAATTCAATTTCAAAAATATTTTCAATTTCAGCTCCTCCTACTAAAAATCTTAAGAAAATCCAAAAGAATCGAAGTCAATTTCAACTAAATTTACTCAAATTCTGCACCTGTAACTAAAAATCATAAAAACATACAAAGAAATTTAATTTAATTTCAACAAAATTTTTTCAATTTCAGCTTCTCCTACTAAAAATGTTAAGAAAATCCAAAAGAATCGAAGTGAATTTCAACCTAATTTATTCAAATTCTGCACCTGTAACCAAAAGTCATAAAAACATACAATGAAATTTAATTTAATTTCAACAAAATTTTTTCAAATTCAGCTCCTCCTACTAAAAATCTTAAGAAAATCCAAAAGTATCAAAGTGAATTTCAACTATATTTACTCAAATTCTGCACTTGTAACTAAAAATCATAAAAAAATACAAAGAAATTTAATTCAATTTCAAAAAAAAATTTAGAATTTCAGCTCCTCCTCCTAAAAATCTTAAGGAAATCCAAAAGAATCGAAGTCAATTTCAACTAAATTTACTGCAATTCTGCACCTGTAACTAAAAATCATAAAAAATTTAAAAAAAATTTAATTTAATGTCATCAAAATTTTTTCAATTTCAGCTCCTCCTACTAAAAATCTTATGAAAACCCAAAAGAATGGAAGTGAACTTACAACTAAATTTACTCAAATTCGGCACATGTAACTAAAAATGATAAAAAAATTTAAGTCAATTACAAAAAAAAAATTTCAATTTCAGTTCCACCTACTACCTAAAAATCTTAAGAAAATCCAAAAGAATCGTAGTGAATTTCAACTAAATTTACTCCAATTCTGCACCTGTAACTTAAAATAGTAAAAAAATTCAAAAAAATTTAATTTAATGTCAACAAAATTTTTTCAATTTCAGCTCCTCCTACTAAAAATCTTATGAAAATCCAAACGAATGGAAGTGAACTTACAACTAAATTTACTCGAATTCTGCACATGTAACTAAAAATCATAAAAAAATTTAATTCAATTTCAAAAAAAAAATTTCAATTTCAGTTCCTCCTACTAAAAATCATAAGAAAATCCAAAAGGATCGAAGTCAATTTCAACTAAATTTACTCAAATTCTGCACCTGTAACTAAAAATCATAAAAACATACAATGAAATTTAATTTAATTTCAACAAAATTTTTTCAATTTCAGCTCCTCCTACTAAAAATCTTAAGAAAATCCAAAAGAATCGAAGTATATTTCAACTAAATTTACTCAAATTCTGCACCTGTAACTAAAAATCATAAAAACATACAAAGAAATTTAATTCAATTTCACCAAAATTTTTTCAATTTCAGCTCCTCCTACTAAAAATCTTAAGAAAATCCAAAAGAATCGAAGTATATTTCAACTAAATTTACTCATATTCTGCACCTGTAACTAAAAATCATAAAAACATACAAAGAAATTTAATTCAATTTCACCAAAATTTTTTCAATTTCAGCTCCTCCTACTAAAAATGTTAAGAAAATCCAAAAGAATCGAAGTGAATTTCAACCTAATTTATTCAAATTCTGCACCTGTAACCAAAAGTCATAAAAAAATCCAAAAAATTTAATTTACTTTCACCAAAATTTTTTCAAATTCAGCTCCTCCTACTAAAAATCTTAAGAAAATCCAAAAGTATCAAAGTGAATTTCAACTATATTTACTCAAATTCTGCACTTGTAACTAAAAATCATAAAAAAATACAAAGAAATTTAATTCAATTTAAAAAAAAAATTTAGAATTTCAGCTCCTCCTCCTAAAAATCTTAAGGAAATCCAAAAGAATCGAAGTCAATTTCAACTAAATTTACTGCAATTCTGCACCTGTAACTAAAAATCATAAAAATTAAAAAAAAATTTAATTTAATGTCATCAAAATTTTTTCAATTTCAGCTCCTCCTACTAAAAATCTTAATAAAATCCAAAAGAATCTAAGTGAATTTTAACTATATTTACTCAAATTCTGCACCTGTAACTTAAAATAGTAAAAAGATTCAAAAAAATTTAATTTAATGTCAACAAAAATATTTTCAATTTCAGCTCCTCCTACTAAAAATCTTATGAAAACCCAAAAGAATGGAAGTGAACTTACAACAAAATTTACTCAAATTCTGCACATGTAACTAAAAATGATAAAAAAATTTAAGTCAATTTCAAAAAAAAATTTTCAATTTCAGTTCCACCTACTAAAAATCTTAACAAAATCCAAAAGAATCTAAGTGAATTTCAACTATATTTACTCAAATTCTGCACCTGTCACTAAAATTCATAAAAACATACAAAGAAATTTAATTTAATTTCAACTAAATTTTTTCAATTTCAGCTCCTCCTACTAAAAATCTTAAGAAAATCCAAAAGAATCGAAGTCAATTTCAACTAAATTTACTCAAATTCTGCACCTGTAACTAAAAATCATAAAAACTTACAATGAAATTTAATTTAATTTCAACAAAATTTTTTCAATTTCAGCTCCTCCAACTAAAAATCTTAAGAAAATCCAAAAGAATCGAAGTATATTTCAACTAAATTTACTCAAATTCTGCACCTGTAACTAAAAATCATAAAAACATACAAAGAAATTTAATTCAATTTCACCAAAATTTTTTCAATTTCAGCTCCTCCTACTAAAAATGTTAAGAAAATCCTAAAGAAGGGAAGTGAATTTCAACCTAATTTATTCAAATTCTGCACCTGTAACCAAAAGTCATAAAAAAATCCAAAAAATTTAATTTACTTTCACCAAAATTTTTTCAAATTCAGCTCCTCCTACTAAAAATCTTAAGAAAATCCAAAAGTATCAAAGTGAATTTCAACTATATTTACTCAAATTCTGCACTTGTAACTAAAAATCATAAAAAAATACAAAGAAATTTAATTCCATTTCAAAAAAAAATTTAGAATTTCAGCTCCTCCTCCTAAAAATCTTAAGGAATTCCATAAGAATCGAAGTCAATTTCAACTAAATTTACTGCAATTCTGCACCTGTAACTAAAAATCATAAAAAATGCAACGAAATTTAATTTAATTTCACCAAAATTTTTTCAATTTCAGCTCCTCCTACTAAAAATCTTAAGAAAATCCAAAAGAATCGAAGTGTATTTCAACTGAATTTACTCAAATTCTGCACTTGTAACTAAAACTCATAAAAAAATACAATGAAATTAAATTTAATTTCACCAAAATTTTTTCAATTTCAGCTCCTCCTACTAAAAATCTTAAGAAAATCCAAAAGTATCGAAGTGAATTTCAACTATATTTACTCAAATTCTGCACTTGTAACTAAAAATCATAAAAAATGCAAAAAAATTTAATTTAATGTCAACAAAAATATTTTCAATTTCAGCTCCTCCTACTAAAAATCTTAATAATATCCAAAAGAATCTAAGTGAATTTCAACTATATTTACTCAAATTCTGCACCTGTAACTTAAAATAGTAAAAAGATTCAAAAAAATTTAATTTAATGTCAACAAAAATATTTTCAATTTCAGCTCCTCCTACTAATATTTTTAATAATATCCAAAAGAATCTAAGTGAATTTCAACTATATTTACTCAAATTCTGCACCAGTAACTTAAAATAGTAACAAGATTCAAAAAAATGTAATATAATGTCAACAAAAATATTTTCAATTTCAGTACCTCCTACTACAAATCTTAATAAAATCCAAAAGAATCTAAGTGAATTTCAACTATATTTACTCAAATTCTGCACCTGTCACTAAAATTCATAAAAACATACAAAGAAATTTAATTTAATTTCAACAAAGTTTTTTCAATTTCAGCTCCTCCTACTAAAAATCTTAAGAAAATCGAAAAGAATCGAAGTGAATCTCAAGTGAATTTACTCAAATTCTGCACTTGTAACTAAAAATCATAAAAACATACAATGAAATTTAATTTAATTTCAACAAAATTTTTTCAATTTCAGCTCCTCCAACTAAAAATCTTAAGAAAATCCAAAAGAATCGAAGTATATTTCAACTAAATTTACTCAAATTCTGCACCTGTAACTAAAAATCATAAAAACATACAAAGAAATTTAATTCAATTTCACCAAAATTTTTTCAATTTCAGCTCCTCCTACTAAAAATGTTAAGAAAATCCAAAAGAAGGGAAGTGAATTTCAACCTAATTTATTCAAATTCTGCACCTGTAACCAAAAGTCATAAAAAAATCCAAAAAATTTAATTTACTTTCACCAAAATTTTTTCAAATTCAGCTCCTCCTACTAAAAATCTTAAGAAAATCCAAAAGTATCAAAGTGAATTTCAACTATATTTACTCAAATTCTGCACTTGTAACTAAAAATCATAAAAAAATACAAAGAAATTTAATTCAATTTCAAAAAAAAATTTAGAATTTCAGCTCCTCCTCCTAAAAATCTTAAGGAATTCCAAAAGAATCGAAGTCAATTTCAACTAAATTTACTGCAATTCTGCACCTGTAACTAAAAATCATAAAAAATTAAAAAAAAATTTAATTTAATGTCATCAAAATTTTTTCAATTTCAGCTCCTAATACTAAAAATCTTATGAAAACCCAAAAGAACGGAAGTGAACTTACAACTAAATTTACTCAAATTCTGCACATGTTACTAAAAATCATAAAAAAATTTAATTCAATTTCAAAAATATTTTCAATTTCAGCTCCTCCTACTAAAAATCTTAAGAAAATCCAAAAGAATCGAAGTCAATTTCAACTAAATTTACTCAAATTCTGCACCTGTAACTAAAAATCATAAAAACATACAAAGAAATTTAATTTAATTTCAACAAAATTTTTTCAATTTCAGCTTCTCCTACTAAAAATGTTAAGAAAATCCAAAAGAATCGAAGTGAATTTCAACCTAATTTATTCAAATTCTGCACCTGTAACCAAAAGTCATAAAAACATACAATGAAATTTAATTTAATTTCAACAAAATTTTTTCAAATTCAGCTCCTCCTACTAAAAATCTTAAGAAAATCCAAAAGTATCAAAGTGAATTTCAACTATATTTACTCAAATTCTGCACTTGTAACTAAAAATCATAAAAAAATACAAAGAAATTTAATTCAATTTCAAAAAAAAATTTAGAATTTCAGCTCCTCCTCCTAAAAATCTTAAGGAAATCCAAAAGAATCGAAGTCAATTTCAACTAAATTTACTGCAATTCTGCACCTGTAACTAAAAATCATAAAAAATTTAAAAAAAATTTAATTTAATGTCATCAAAATTTTTTCAATTTCAGCTCCTCCTACTAAAAATCTTATGAAAACCCAAAAGAATGGAAGTGAACTTACAACTAAATTTACTCAAATTCGGCACATGTAACTAAAAATGATAAAAAAATTTAAGTCAATTACAAAAAAAAATTTTCAATTTCAGTTCCACCTACTACCTAAAAATCTTAAGAAAATCCAAAAGAATCGTAGTGAATTTCAACTAAATTTACTCCAATTCTGCACCTGTAACTTAAAATAGTAAAAAAATTCAAAAAAATTTAATTTAATGTCAACAAAATTTTTTCAATTTCAGCTCCTCCTACTAAAAATCTTATGAAAATCCAAACGAATGGAAGTGAACTTACAACTAAATTTACTCGAATTCTGCACATGTAACTAAAAATCATAAAAAAATTTAATTCAATTTCAAAAAAAAAATTTCAATTTCAGTTCCTCCTACTAAAAATCATAAGAAAATCCAAAAGGATCGAAGTCAATTTCAACTAAATTTACTCAAATTCTGCACCTGTAACTAAAAATCATAAAAACATACAATGAAATTTAATTTAATTTCAACAAAATTTTTTCAATTTCAGCTCCTCCTACTAAAAATCTTAAGAAAATCCAAAAGAATCGAAGTATATTTCAACTAAATTTACTCAAATTCTGCACCTGTAACTAAAAATCATAAAAACATACAAGGAAATTTAATTCAATTTCACCAAAATTTTTTCAATTTCAGCTCCTCCTACTAAAAATCTTAAGAAAATCCAAAAGAATCGAAGTATATTTCAACTAAATTTACTCATATTCTGCACCTGTAACTAAAAATCATAAAAACATACAAAGAAATTTAATTCAATTTCACCAAAATTTTTTCAATTTCAGCTCCTCCTACTAAAAATGTTAAGAAAATCCAAAAGAATCGAAGTGAATTTCAACCTAATTTATTCAAATTCTGCACCTGTAACCAAAAGTCATAAAAAAATCCAAAAAATTTAATTTACTTTCACCAAAATTTTTTCAAATTCAGCTCCTCCTACTAAAAATCTTAAGAAAATCCAAAAGTATCAAAGTGAATTTCAACTATATTTACTCAAATTCTGCACTTGTAACTAAAAATCATAAAAAAATACAAAGAAATTTAATTCAATTTAAAAAAAAAATTTAGAATTTCAGCTCCTCCTCCTAAAAATCTTAAGGAAATCCAAAAGAATCGAAGTCAATTTCAACTAAATTTACTGCAATTCTGCACCTGTAACTAAAAATCATAAAAATTAAAAAAAAATTTAATTTAATGTCATCAAAATTTTTTCAATTTCAGCTCCTCCTACTAAAAATCTTAATAAAATCCAAAAGAATCTAAGTGAATTTTAACTATATTTACTCAAATTCTGCACCTGTAACTTAAAATAGTAAAAAGATTCAAAAAAATTTAATTTAATGTCAACAAAATTTTTTCAATTTCAGCTCCTCCTACTAAAAATCTTATGAAAATCCAAACGAATGGAAGTGAACTTACAACTAAATTTACTCGAATTCTGCACATGTAACTAAAAATCATAAAAAAATTTAATTCAATTTCAAAAAAAAAATTTCAATTTCAGTTCCTCCTACTAAAAATCTTAACAAAATCCAAAAGAATCTAAGTGAATTTCAACTATATTTACTCAAATTCTGCACCTGTCACTAAAATTCATAAAAACATACAAAGAAATTTAATTTAATTTCAACTAAATTTTTTCAATTTCAGCTCCTCCTACTAAAAATCTTAAGAAAATCCAAAAGAATCGAAGTCAATTTCAACTAAATTTACTCAAATTCTGCACCTGTAACTAAAAATCATAAAAACATACAATGAAATTTAATTTAATTTCAACAAAATTTTTTCAATTTCAGCTCCTCCAACTAAAAATCTTAAGAAAATCCAAAAGAATCGAAGTATATTTCAACTAAATTTACTCAAATTCTGCACCTGTAACTAAAAATCATAAAAACATACAAAGAAATTTAATTCAATTTCACCAAAATTTTTTCAATTTCAGCTCCTCCTACTAAAAATGTTAAGAAAATCCTAAAGAAGGGAAGTGAATTTCAACCTAATTTATTCAAATTCTGCACCTGTAACCAAAAGTCATAAAAAAATCCAAAAAATTTAATTTACTTTCACCAAAATTTTTTCAAATTCAGCTCCTCCTACTAAAAATCTTAAGAAAATCCAAAAGTATCAAAGTGAATTTCAACTATATTTACTCAAATTCTGCACTTGTAACTAAAAATCATAAAAAAATACAAAGAAATTTAATTCCATTTAAAAAAAAAATTTAGAATTTCAGCTCCTCCTCCTAAAAATCTTAAGGAATTCCATAAGAATCGAAGTCAATTTCAACTAAATTTACTGCAATTCTGCACCTGTAACTAAAAATCATAAAAAATGCAACGAAATTTAATTTAATTTCACCAAAATTTTTTCAATTTCAGCTCCTCCTACTAAAAATCTTAAGAAAATCCAAAAGAATCGAAGTGTATTTCAACTGAATTTACTCAAATTCTGCACTTGTAACTAAAACTCATAAAAAAATACAATGAAATTAAATTTAATTTCACCAAAATTTTTTCAATTTCAGCTCCTCCTACTAAAAATCTTAAGAAAATCCAAAAGTATCGAAGTGAATTTCAACTATATTTACTCAAATTCTGCACTTGTAACTAAAAATCATAAAAAATGCAACGAAATTTAATTTAATTTCACCAAAATTTTTTCAATTTCAGCTCCTCCTACTAAAAATCTTAAGAAAATCCAAAAGAATCGAAGTGTATTTCAACTGAATTTACTCATATTCTGCACTTGTAACTAAAAATCATAAAAAAATACAATGAAATTTAATTTAATTTCACCAAATTTTTTTCAATTTCAGCTCTTCCTACAAAAAATCTTAAGAAAATCCAAAAGAATCGAGGTGATTTTCAACTAAATTTACTCCAATTCTGCACCTGTAACTTAAAATAGTAAAAAAATTCAAAAAAATTTAATTTAATGTCAACAAAAATATTTTCAATTTCAGCTCCTCCTACTAAAAATCTTAATAATATCCAAAAGAATCTAAGTGAATTTCAACTATATTTACTCAAATTCTGCACCTGTAACTTAAAATAGTAAAAAGATTCAAAAAAATTTAATTTAATGTCAACAAAAATATTTTCAATTTCAGCTCCTCCTACTAATATTTTTAATAATATCCAAAAGAATCTAAGTGAATTTCAACTATATTTACTCAAATTCTGCACCAGTAACTTAAAATAGTAACAAGATTCAAAAAAATGTAATATAATGTCAACAAAAATATTTTCAATTTCAGTACCTCCTACTACAAATCTTAATAAAATCCAAAAGAATCTAAGTGAATTTCAACTATATTTACTCAAATTCTGCACCTGTCACTAAAATTCATAAAAACATACAAAGAAATTTAATTTAATTTCAACAAAGTTTTTTCAATTTCAGCTCCTCCTACTAAAAATCTTAAGAAAATCGAAAAGAATCGAAGTGAATCTCAAGTGAATTTACTCAAATTCTGCACTTGTAACTAAAACTCATAAAAAAATACAATGAAATTAAATTTAATTTCACCAAAATTTTTTCAATTTCAGCTCCTCCTACTAAAAATCTTAAGAAAATCCAAAAGTATCGAAGTGAATTTCAACTATATTTACTCAAATTCTGCACTTGTAACTAAAAATCATAAAAAATGCAACGAAATTTAATTCAATTTCACCAAAATTTTTTCAATTTCAGCTCCTCCTACTAAAAATGTTAAGAAAATCCAAAAGAATCGAAGTGAATTTCAACCTAATTTATTCAAATTCTGCACCTGTAACCAAAAGTCATAAAAAAATCCAAAAAATTTAATTTACTTTCACCAAAATTTTTTCAAATTCAGCACCTCCTACTAAAAATCTTAAGAAAATCCAAAAGTATCAAAGTGAATTTCAACTATATTTACTCAAATTCTGCACTTGTAACTAAAAATCATAAAAAAATACAAAGAAATTTAATTCAATTTCAAAAAAAAATTTAGAATTTCAGCTCCTCCTCCTAAAAATCTTAAGGAATTCCAAAAGAATCGAAGTCAATTTCAACTAAATTTACTGCAATTCTGCACCTGTAACTAAAAATCATAAAAAATTAAAAAAAAATTTAATTTAATGTCATCAAAATTTTTTCAATTTCAGCTCCTAATACTAAAAATCTTATGAAAACCCAAAAGAACGGAAGTGAACTTACAACTAAATTTACTCAAATTCTGCACATGTTACTAAAAATCATAAAAAAATTTAATTCAATTTCAAAAATATTTTCAATTTCAGCTCCTCCTACTAAAAATCTTAAGAAAATCCAAAAGAATCGAAGTCAATTTCAACTAAATTTACTCAAATTCTGCACCTGTAACTAAAAATCATAAAAACATACAAAGAAATTTAATTTAATTTCAACAAAATTTTTTCAATTTCAGCTTCTCCTACTAAAAATGTTAAGAAAATCCAAAAGAATCGAAGTGAATTTCAACCTAATTTATTCAAATTCTGCACCTGTAACCAAAAGTCATAAAAACATACAATGAAATTTAATTTAATTTCAACAAAATTTTTTCAAATTCAGCTCCTCCTACTAAAAATCTTAAGAAAATCCAAAAGTATCAAAGTGAATTTCAACTATATTTACTCAAATTCTGCACTTGTAACTAAAAATCATAAAAAAATACAAAGAAATTTAATTCAATTTCAAAAAAAAATTTAGAATTTCAGCTCCTCCTCCTAAAAATCTTAAGGAAATCCAAAAGAATCGAAGTCAATTTCAACTAAATTTACTGCAATTCTGCACCTGTAACTAAAAATCATAAAAAATTAAAAAAAAATTTAATTTAATGTCATCAAAATTTTTTCAATTTCAGCTCCTCCTACTAAAAATCTTATGAAAACCCAAAAGAATGGAAGTGAACTTACAACTAAATTTACTTAAATTCTGCACATGTAACTAAAAATGATAAAAAAATTTAAGTCAATTTCAAAAAAAAATTTTCAATTTCAGTTCCACCTACTAAAAATCTTAAGAAAATCCAAAAGAATCGTAGTGAATTTCAACTAAATTTACTCCAATTCTGCACCTGTAACTTAAAATAGTAAAAAGATTCAAAAAAATTTAATTTAATGTCAACAAAAATATTTTCAATTTCAGCTCCTCCTACTAAAAATCTTAATAAAATCCAAAAGAATCTAAGTGAATTTCAACTATATTTACTCAAATTCTGCACCTGTCACTAAAATTCATAAAAACATACAAAGAAATTTAATTTAATTTCAACAAAATTTTTTCAATTTCAGCTCCTCCTACTAAAAATCTTAAGAAAATCCAAAAGAATCGAAGTCAATTGTCACGTCCTGGGTGGCGGGACTTGGATCGTGACACATATGGGGTAGGGAAGTTGCGTGCGGACTTTGCTTCGTAAGAAGACCTGCTTCTTTATGAAGGCTATGGTTCCGAACTTGCGGTTATGTGTAGGAGAGCTCGAAGACTCTGCTTCGTAAGAAGACCTGCTTCTTTATGAAGGCTATGCTTCGCGACTTTTAGGAGAGCTCGAAGACTTTGCTTCGTAAGAAGACCCGCTTCTTTATGAAGGCTATGCTTCGCGACTTGTAGGAGAGCTCGAAGACTTTGCTTCGTAAGAAGACCTGCTTCTTTATGAAGGCTATGCTTCGTGACTCGTATCGACCAGGGAAGGCTGAATGGTGATCGTACACCCGAGTGACGCACGTGAGAGTACAGGCTTCGACTTATGGCTTTATAATTGGCTTACTAGCTGCATCGTATGAAAAAGGCGTAAATAGTAGGGTTTTTACTATTGGTTTGGGAATACCCATGCGGGACTCTATATGGAAGAACGTTAGTAAACACGGGCAAGAACTCCCGGCGCTTGCGGAGACCGATCAGCTGTAGTCGTTGCGCGTAATGGTTCCAGGTATTCGAGGCGAAATAGCGAGAATTGACGGTTTAAAGATAAAAGCGAAAGCGTTATTTATTGGAACACGTAACAGATAGCAATAAACACCTTATAATTATGCGTTGGACATTTAGCATAGGCACATAACATTTATATAAAGGTAAATGATAGAAAATTAATGTTAGGCAAAAATAGCAAAAGATGCGAAGCAATGGAGTTAAACAATAATAGATTATGTGATAAAGATAGCAATATAATAATAAGAGACTAAAGCTTAAGCAAGATATAAATGCAAACTAAACTATATATATATATAACGCGATAAGCAAAGAAATTAGCACGAAGAAATAACGTAGCAATGAAATGTAATAAACAAAAGCATTAATAATATTATAAAATAAAAGAAATAGAAACGCTTACAGTGATGTAGACGCTGGTTGATGTACACTGAATTGAAAATAAAGAAAACCATAGAGTAATGGTCGCGACTTGGCGATAACACGGAATAATACTGATGCGTGAAGATACTAAAGAATAGTGATCGCGACTGATAGCAAGGACTAATAATGAATGATTGCGTGGGCCACGCGGCACCGGTATTTATACAAATTGATGGAATGTGAGGTATGCGGGGAATTTGAGGTATGCGTGATGACTCATGCCCAAAGTATGCGTGGAATTTGCGGTATGCGTGATGAGTCATCCGTAAAGTATGTGTCGTAATAACTCTGGGGTTTTTGTAAGAATTAAAGGTTGATCTATAATTAGGCTGTAAGACCATGGGATTTCGAAAAGGGGCACTCAATCTGTTGGGTGGACTTTTGTGGTTTACATTGGAAGAGAGGGGGGGGGGGGGAGAGAGAGGTTTTGATTTAGAAGGTTGGGGCGAGGGACTTGTTGTAATTCGTAATTGAGGAGGGAATAATGCCTCTAAGGCGAAGAGGGGAAGCGGAATCAGCTGGAGATGGGGACCGCTAAGGTACATCGTCCAAGATCTGATGATTGGTAAAGGGTTAAGAGTTGAGGTTTGTAGATAGTAGTAGATACTTGGGTAGGTCATATAAGGAGGAAGCTAGTTAGGGTTGGGCGAAAATTATAGGGACGTCACACCTCCCCCCTTATATGAAGAAATGCGTGCATTTCTTAACATTAAAGAGCGGGGTTGACTGGATTGAGCACGCTCTCGATTGGGTGTTTGTGGCGGGGTCTTCTCGATGCCGATGCCTCGATCAGCTGGCGTTGCCTTCCTGACGATCACGGAGAAGACGACTCTCGGGGGTAGGGGTGTAAGGCTCCTTCCAGCTTTTATGGCCTCCCATCGTAGCCATTGCATCTTGGCTAGCCTCCGGGAACGTCCTCCTCCTCGATGCTTTCTCCTGGGACGCCTCCTTCGGTTCGTCGGGATGAGCATGTCCTCGGGCATGTCGTTGGGCATGTCGTTGGGCATGTCGTCGGGCATGTCGTTGGGCATGATAATGACGTCATAGTGAATGATCTAGGAGTAGAACTTATTAAGGCCGATTGTCTTTATATAGTACGGTTAACCGGGACTCTCGCGCACACGACCAAGGCGCGCTTTGTTCGCGTGAATTATTTTCGTTTTGCCCTTCCAGGATATCTTTAGGTTCTGTGAAGGGATTACTTCTAATATCGTGTGCGGGCCAGAGTACTGGTCGCTGAATTTTCCTTTTCGCGGTTCTACTAGAACGTAAACTAAGTCTCCGGGTTTGAAGGTCCTCGTTTATGTGTTAATCTAAGTTTTAACTGGTCTAACCTTTTTGCTGCGGCGGTTTGCAATTCTTGTACCCTCGTACTTAATTTCGCGCGATAGTGATTGTAGGTTTCATTTTCGAAATCTTGAGTTACCGGAGTTCGGCTGGGTATCCGAGCTATTTTCCCGAATACAAAATCATATGGTGTATAACCAGTGCCCTCGTGAACACTGGTATTATAAGAAAACGTGAACAAATCTGTCCAGTCGTCCCAGTCAGTGTATCTACCGATAAACCTTTTTAAATATTCGGTTAAAACGATTTGCAATCTCTCTAAAGAGCCGTTAGTATGCGGGTGAAAGGCTGTGGTTTTGAATTGTTGAATTTTACATTTCCGCGCAACTGCTTTCTTGAAATTACCAGTAAAATTGGCTGCTTGGTCGGTGAGAATGGCTCTAGGAGCTCTGAAGTGACAAATGAATCTTTTTATAAATATGTCAGCAATTTTAATTGATGAGTATAGGTTGAGAAGCACGCACACAAAATATTTTATAAATAAACCCTGTATGGGTAGTTTATAATTGTAGCCTGCTGTTGTTGTAGGCAGTCGTTCATGTATGATTTCTGGTGAGGGAATTGGTGGAATTTCTGCAGATGATATCTTCCGGCGCATCTTTCTATGTAGTTGCGTCCTTCTGCATTTCCTTCCCTGGCGAGCGCTGGATGTGGGTGTTGCAGAGTCAATGGGGTTGCTACCACTCGTTGGCGCATGGATCGGTGATTTTGAGAACCGAGGCCTCTTGGGACCGCTTGGTCTACATTTGGGCCAGTCCTTCAAGTTGTCGTCACATTTGTCATGTAGTCGTTGGGAGCATGCCTCCACTGCGGGGGAAGTATGGGATAAGGCGTCTGTAGTGAGGTGGAATCTCAGGTCAAAACTCTGGCATTGCAGGATAAGTTCCTTCTGCAATACTGATTTGAGGTGGTCGAAACCAGGTTGCTGGGATGGTCCCCAGTTCAATGCTGGGTCCTTCTTTAATAGTTGGGTTGACGGTGGTGCCGTTTTGGAAAATTCCGGGATAAATCTTCTGTGATATCCGGTCAGACCAAGGGATTCTTTAATTTGTTTTGGTATGCGAGGTACAGCGTCAGCGAACTTATCGCCTTTCCCATGAATCGGGTGCTCTTTGGAGATTGAATTAAGTAGAATTTCTGCCCTTGAAGGAGCTTCCGCAGAAATTTTTAATACTGCCAGTTCCGGTGTAGCCGCAAGAGACTTTTGGGAGTTTAGGGGAAGGATTGATTTGGCATATAGCGCAGGGGGTAAGAGTGAGTGCACCGTCGCGGATGCCTCGAGATGGTGGATCGACGGATCCAGGGCTAAGAGGGACTTGTTTTTTATGAGGGGGTGGATGGGAGTGATGCCTATAGGCGTTGTAGTCTCTTTGGGTCGGTTTGGTTTGGATTCTGGAGTTAGTCTGTCGGATTCCTTTACTTCGATGCAGAGCATGGTGCTTGGATTGTCAATCTCGCTAGCGTTTATAACTTGAGGGTAGTCCTTTAGGTCCGGATTAGCTGTATGTATGGAAAAAGAGGATTTTGACCTTGCCCGTTGAACGACCGGGTTTAATTGTACTGGAGCGACTCTTATGATACCGCTAGTGCTTTGGGGTGCACTTCTGCTTGGCTCGCTCCACAGTTTGCATCCATCGGCGCTCGGAGGAGTATTTCCCGACTCCGTTTCCCACAAGGCTCTAGGATCTTTCATGATAGTGAAGATGCGTTTTCTGCATTCCGTGGTCACATGTCCGGGCTTCTTGCAGTACCCGCAGCTTCGCAGCTCCGTAGGCCTGGAAGGTGGAGGTCGAGATTTGTCCCAGTAAGTGACCTGTGCTTTGGGTACTTGGGACTCATATTCCGTGGCACAGTTTAGAGGGTTCCTCTCGGAAGGTTGAGCAGTCGGGCCTTGGTTGCTCCAACAGGACCGTGCGTCATGACCAGTCTTGTTGCACAGTTGGCAGGTCACCTTAGGAGTTTTTGGTTCTGAAAATCTAACTCTGTCCCTGTCCATCTTTTTGTCCTCGAGGACGACCAAATCAAATGCTTCGTCTAACGTTTCGAAGTGGTGCTGCTGCAATCGCATTCTTAGGTAGGGTGGGAGGCCGTCAATAAATGAATCTAAGGTCAGACGTTCGAGGTCTTGGGGATGGTCTCGTGCAAAGTCACGATAATATTCCCTGTCTTCTTCCATAATGGCGAATCGGAGGTCCTTGACTCGAGAAATATACTCTAATATGTGTTCGTTCGTTCCTTTTATGATATTTGCAAGTTCTCCGCGATAATGGTCCGATGTCTTAGCAGGAGAAAAGGTGCGTTTAAGTTGTTTAAGAAGATCGTTTACAGAGTTGAAGACCCTATCCTCAACGGCCAAGTAAGCGTGGTCTTGTAATTTGTTTCGTAACAACCTCGCAAGCTGAGGTTCAGCGTGCGGGGGAACCAGAGCCTTAGCCCTATTGCAGGCCCTAGCGAATTGTAATACCGGAATATTGTGACCGTCGAATTTGGGCACGGTTTCTATTGCGTCTTTCAGCTTGATCCGGGGCGACGGATCCCGATCCGATACATAATTATCGTTAGGTAGCGGTTTCCTATCAAAGCGAGAAGAACCGGGAGTTGCAAGATTATTCGTTGTTTGCGAGGGTTCAAGAATTTTTTTCATCATCTCGCGTATGGATTGGATTTGACCGGAGAGACCTTCTAGCGCGGGGTTGTTAGAAACGGTGACTGAACTAGGACGCATATTAGTTCCTGGATTTACGACATACTGCGCGTGTAACCTTTCGATTTCGGCCTGTTTCTTTCTCAGCAGTTCTATTCGTTCTAATAACTCGGCAGTCGCGATGTCTATCAAGTTAATGGGTTCGCCCGCGTCTTGGTATTTTACGGGAGAGTCGTCGGCTTCACCGTACACAGGCATGTTTAATTTAAGATTTTATTGATCCGAGGGCAATTGTGGAATGTGTAGGCCGTTTTGGCGGTAATGATTTAAAGATACTGTCACCGTATTTACTGGGTCCAACCGGGAGCAGCACGAGCAATTTCGTTGTCTTGGTTCGTTGTTGCTAAACTCAATTTTACACACTTTAATGTTTGCATATGTGTAGTAGTGGTTTCGAGCACGCGGCTTCTATACGCTACCGCGATCTGCTGTGGCCTTGCAATATACATATTAAATGTCGGGACCTTGTGGGTACCGTATGCTAGAGAATTTATTTCTATTAACAGTAGACGAATCCCACCGCTGTCACCAAATTTATGTCACGTCCTGGGTGGCGGGACTTGGATCGTGACACATATGGGGTAGGGAAGTTGCGTGCGGACTTTGCTTCGTAAGAAGACCTGCTTCTTTATGAAGGCTATGGTTCCGAACTTGCGGTTATGTGTAGGAGAGCTCGAAGACTCTGCTTCGTAAGAAGACCTGCTTCTTTATGAAGGCTATGCTTCGCGACTTTTAGGAGAGCTCGAAGACTTTGCTTCGTAAGAAGACCCGCTTCTTTATGAAGGCTATGCTTCGCGACTTGTAGGAGAGCTCGAAGACTTTGCTTCGTAAGAAGACCTGCTTCTTTATGAAGGCTATGCTTCGTGACTCGTATCGACCAGGGAAGGCTGAATGGTGATCGTACACCCGAGTGACGCACGTGAGAGTACAGGCTTCGACTTATGGCTTTATAATTGGCTTACTAGCTGCATCGTATGAAAAAGGCGTAAATAGTAGGGTTTTTACTATTGGTTTGGGAATACCCATGCGGGACTCTATATGGAAGAACGTTAGTAAACACGGGCAAGAACTCCCGGCGCTTGCGGAGACCGATCAGCTGTAGTCGTTGCGCGTAATGGTTCCAGGTATTCGAGGCGAAATAGCGAGAATTGACGGTTTAAAGATAAAAGCGAAAGCGTTATTTATTGGAACACGTAACAGATAGCAATAAACACCTTATAATTATGCGTTGGACATTTAGCATAGGCACATAACATTTATATAAAGGTAAATGATAGAAAATTAATGTTAGGCAAAAATAGCAAAAGATGCGAAGCAATGGAGTTAAACAATAATAGATTATGTGATAAAGATAGCAATATAATAATAAGAGACTAAAGCTTAAGCAAGATATAAATGCAAACTAAACTATATATATATAACGCGATAAGCAAAGAAATTAGCACGAAGAAATAACGTAGCAATGAAATGTAATAAACAAAAGCATTAATAATATTATAAAATAAAAGAAATAGAAACGCTTACAGTGATGTAGACGCTGGTTGATGTACACTGAATTGAAAATAAAGAAAACCATAGAGTAATGGTCGCGACTTGGCGATAACACGGAATAATACTGATGCGTGAAGATACTAAAGAATAGTGATCGCGACTGATAGCAAGGACTAATAATGAATGATTGCGTGGGCCACGCGGCACCGGTATTTAAACAAATTGATGGAATGTGAGGTATGCGGGGAATTTGAGGTATGCGTGATGACTCATGCCCAAAGTATGCGTGGAATTTGCGGTATGCGTGATGAGTCATCCGTAAAGTATGTGTCGTAATAACTCTGGGGTTTTTGTAAGAATTAAAGGTTGATCTATAATTAGGCTGTAAGACCATGGGATTTCGAAAAGGGGCACTCAATCTGTTGGGTGGACTTTTGTGGTTTACATTGGAAGAGAGGGGGGGGGGGGGGAGAGAGAGGTTTTGATTTAGAAGGTTGGGGCGAGGGACTTGTTGTAATTCGTAATTGAGGAGGGAATAATGCCTCTAAGGCGAAGAGGGGAAGCGGAATCAGCTGGAGATGGGGACCGCTAAGGTACATCGTCCAAGATCTGATGATTGGTAAAGGGTTAAGAGTTGAGGTTTGTAGATAGTAGTAGATACTTGGGTAGGTCATATAAGGAGGAAGCTAGTTAGGGTTGGGCGAAAATTATAGGGAAATGTAACTAAAAATGATAAAAAAATTTAAGTCAATTTCAAAAAAAAATTTTCAATTTCAGTTCCACCTACTAAAAATCTTAAGAAAATCCAAAAGAATCGTAGTGAATTTCAACTAAATTTACTCCAATTCTGCACCTGTAACTTAAAATAGTAAAAAGATTCAAAAAAATTTAATTTAATGTCAACAAAAATATTTTCAATTTCAGCTCCTCCTACTAAAAATCTTAATAAAATCCAAAAGAATCTAAGTGAATTTCAACTATATTTACTCAAATTCTGCACCTGTCACTAAAATTCATAAAAACATACAAAGAAATTTAATTTAATTTCAACAAAATTTTTTCAATTTCAGCTCCTCCTACTAAAAATCTTAAGAAAATCCAAAAGAATCGAAGTCAATTTCAACTAAATTTACTCAAATTCTGCACCTGTAACTAAAAATCATAAAAACATACAAAGAAATTTAATTTAATTTCAACTAAATTTTTTCAATTTCAGCTCCTCCTACTAAAAATCTTAAGAAAATCCAAAAGAATCGAAGTCAATTTCAACTAAATTTACTCAAATTCTGCACCTGTAACTAAAAATCATAAAAACATACAATGAAATTTAATTTAATTTCAACAAAATTATTTCAATTTCAGCTCCTCCTACTAAAAATCTTAAGAAAATCCAAAAGAATCGAAGTATATTTCAACTAAATTTACTCAAATTCTGCACCTGTAACTAAAAATCATAAAAACATACAAAGAAATTTAATTCAATTTCACCAAAATTTTTTCAATTTCAGCTCCTCCTACTAAAAATGTTAAGAAAATCCAAAAGAAGGGAAGTGAATTTCAACCTAATTTATTCAAATTCTGCACCTGTAACCAAAAGTCATAAAAAAATCCAAAAAATTTAATTTACTTTCACCAAAATTTTTTCAAATTCAGCTCCTCCTACTAAAAATCTTAAGAAAATCCAAAAGTATCAAAGTGAATTTCAACTATATTTACTCAAATTCTGCACTTGTAACTAAAAATCATAAAAAAATACAAAGAAATTTAATTCCATTTCAAAAAAAAATTTAGAATTTCAGCTCCTCCTCCTAAAAATCTTAAGGAATTCCATAAGAATCGAAGTCAATTTCAACTAAATTTACTGCAATTCTGCACCTGTAACTAAAAATCATAAAAAATGCAACGAAATTTAATTTAATTTCACCAAAATTTTTTCAATTTCAGCTCCTCCTACTAAAAATCTTAAGAAAATCCAAAAGAATCGAAGTGTATTTCAACTGAATTTACTCAAATTCTGCACTTGTAACTAAAACTCATAAAAAAATACAATGAAATTAAATTTAATTTCACCAAAATTTTTTCAATTTCAGCTCCTCCTACTAAAAATCTTAAGAAAATCCAAAAGTATCGAAGTGAATTTCAACTATATTTACTCAAATTCTGCACTTGTAACTAAAAATCATAAAAAATGCAACGAAATTTAATTTAATTTCACCAAAATTTTTTCAATTTCAGCTCCTCCTACTAAAAATCTTAAGAAAATCCAAAAGAATCGAAGTGTATTTCAACTGAATTTACTCATATTCTGCACTTGTAACTAAAAATCATAAAAAAATACAATGAAATTTAATTTAATTTCACCAAATTTTTTTCAATTTCAGCTCTTTCTACAAAAAATCTTAAGAAAATCCAAAAGAATCGAGGTGATTTTCAACTAAATTTACTCCAATTCTGCACATGTAACTTAAAATAGTAAAAAAATTCAAAAAAATTTAATTTAATGTCAACAAAAATATTTTCAATTTCAGCTCCTCCTACTAAAAATCTTAATAATATCCAAAAGAATCTAAGTGAATTTCAACTATATTTACTCAAATTCTGCACCTGTAACTTAAAATAGTAAAAAGATTCAAAAAAATTTAATTTAATGTCAACAAAAATATTTTCAATTTCAGCTCCTCCTACTAATATTTTTAATAATATCCAAAAGAATCTAAGTGAATTTCAACTATATTTACTCAAATTCTGCACCAGTAACTTAAAATAGTAACAAGATTCAAAAAAATGTAATATAATGTCAACAAAAATATTTTCATATTCAGTACCTCCTACTACAAATCTTAATAAAATCCAAAAGAATCTAAGTGAATTTCAACTATATTTACTCAAATTCTGCACCTGTAACTAAAAATCATAAAAACATACAAAGAAATTTAATTCAATTTCACCAAAATTTTTTCAATTTCAGCTCCTCCTACTAAAAATGTTAAGAAAATCCAAAAGAAGGGAAGTGAATTTCAACCTAATTTATTCAAATTCTGCACCTGTAACCAAAAGTCATAAAAAAATCCAAAAAATTTAATTTACTTTCACCAAAATTTTTTCAAATTCAGCTCCTCCTACTAAAAATCTTAAGAAAATCCAAAAGTATCAAAGTGAATTTCAACTATATTTACTCAAATTCTGCACTTGTAACTAAAAATCATAAAAAAATACAAAGAAATTTAATTCCATTTCAAAAAAAAATTTAGAATTTCAGCTCCTCCTCCTAAAAATCTTAAGGAATTCCAAAAGAATCGAAGTCAATTTCAACTAAATTTACTGCAATTCTGCACCTGTAACTAAAAATCATAAAAAATGCAACGAAATTTAATTTAATTTCACCAAAATTTTTTCAATTTCAGCTCCTCCTACTAAAAATCTTAAGAAAATCCAAAAGAATCGAAGTGTATTTCAACTGAATTTACTCAAATTCTGCACTTGTAACTAAAACTCATAAAAAAATACAATGAAATTAAATTTAATTTCACCAAAATTTTTTCAATTTCAGCTCCTCCTACTAAAAATCTTAAGAAAATCCAAAAGTATCGAAGTGAATTTCAACTATATTTACTCAAATTCTGCACTTGTAACTAAAAATCATAAAAAATGCAACGAAATTTAATTTAATTTCACCAAAATTTTTTCAATTTCAGCTCCTCCTACTAAAAATCTTAAGAAAATCCAAAAGAATCGAAGTGTATTTCAACTGAATTTACTCATATTCTGCACTTGTAACTGAAAATCATAAAAAAATACAATGAAATTTAATTTAATTTCACCAAATTTTTTTCAATTTCAGCTCTTCCTACAAAAAATCTTAAGAAAATCCAAAAGAATCGAGGTGATTTTCAACTAAATTTACTCCAATTCTGCACATGTAACTTAAAATAGTAAAAAAATTCAAAAAAATTTAATTTAATGTCAACAAAAATATTTTCAATTTCAGCTCCTCCTACTAAAAATCTTAATAATATCCAAAAGAATCTAAGTGAATTTCAACTATATTTACTCAAATTCTGCACCTGTAACTTAAAATAGTAAAAAGATTCAAAAAAATTTAATTTAATGTCAACAAAAATATTTTCAATTTCAGCTCCTCCTACTAATATTTTTAATAATATCCAAAAGAATCTAAGTGAATTTCAACTATATTTACTCAAATATCTGCACCAGTAACTTAAAATAGTAACAAGATTAAAAAAAATGTAATATAATGTCAACAAAAATATTTTCAATTTCAGTACCTCCTACTACAAATCTTAATAAAATCCAAAAGAATCTAAGTGAATTTCAACTATATTTACTCAAATTCTGCACCTGTCACTAAAATTCATAAAAACATACAAAGAAATTTAATTTAATTTCAACAAAGTTTTTTCAATTTCAGCTCCTCCTACTAAAAATCTTAAGAAAATCGAAAAGAATCGAAGTGAATCTCAAGTGAATTTACTCAAATTCTGCACTTGTAACTAAAACTCATAAAAAAATACAATGAAATTAAATTTAATTTCACCAAAATTTTTTCAATTTCAGCTCCTCCTACTAAAAATCTTAAGAAAATCCAAAAGTATCGAAGTGAATTTCAACTATATTTACTCAAATTCTGCACTTGTAACTAAAAATCATAAAAAATGCAACGAAATTTAATTTAATTTCACCAAAATTTTTTCAATTTCAGCTCCTCCTACTAAAAATCTTAAGAAAATCCAAAAGAATCGAAGTGTATTTCAACTGAATTTACTCATATTCTGCACCTGTAACTAAAAATCATAAAAAAATACAATGAAATTTAATTTAATTTCACCAAATTTTTTTCAATTTCAGCTCTTCCTACAAAAAATCTTAAGAAAATCCAAAAGAATCTAAGTGAATTTCAACTATATTTACTCAAATTCTGCACCTGTCACTAAAATTCATAAAAACATACAAAGAAATTTAATTTAATTTCAACAAAGTTTTTTCAATTTCAGCTCCTCCTACTAAAAATCTTAAGAAAATCCAAAAGAATCGAAGTCAATTTCAACTAAATTTACTCAAATTCTGCACCTGTAACTAAAAATCATAAAAAAATACAATGAAATTTAATTTAATTTCAACAAAATTTTTTCCATTTCAGCTCCTCCTACTAAAAATCTTAAGAAAATCCAAAAGAATCGAAGTATATTTCAACTAAATTTACTCAAATTCTGCACCTGTAACTAAAAATCATAAAAACATACAAAGAAATTTAATTCAATTTCACCAAAATTTTTTCAATTTCAGCTCCTCCTACTAAAAATGTTAAGAAAATCCAAAAGAATCGAAGTGAATTTCAACCTAATTTATTCAAATTCTGCACCTGTAACCAAAAGTCATAAAAAAATCCAAAAAATTTAATTTACTTTCACCAAAATTTTTTCAAATTCAGCTCCTCCTACTAAAAATCTTAAGAAAATCCAAAAGTATCAAAGTGAATTTCAACTATATTTACTCAAATTCTGCACTTGTAACTAAAAATCATAAAAAAATACAAAGAAATTTAATTCAATTTAAAAAAAAAATTTAGAATTTCAGCTCCTCCTCCTAAAAATCTTAAGGAAATCCAAAAGAATCGAAGTCAATTTCAACTAAATTTACTGCAATTCTGCACCTGTAACTAAAAATCATAAAAATTAAAAAAAAATTTAATTTAATGTCATCAAAATTTTTTCAATTTCAGCTCCTCCTACTAAAAATCTTAATAAAATCCAAAAGAATCTAAGTGAATTTCAACTATATTTACTCAAATTCTGCACCTGTAACTTAAAATAGTAAAAAGATTCAAAAAAATTTAATTTAATGTCAACAAAAATATTTTCTATTTCAGCTCCTCCTACTAAAAATCTTATGAAAACCCAAAATAATGGAAGTGAACTTACAACTAAATTTACTCAAATTCTGCACATGTAACTAAAAATGATAAAAAAATTTAAGTCAATTTCAAAAAAAAATTTTCAATTTCAGTTCCACCTACTAAAAATCTTAACAAAATCCAAAAGAATCTAAGTGAATTTCAACTATATTTACTCAAATTCTGCACCTGTCACTAAAATTCATAAAAACATACAAAGAAATTTAATTTAATTTCAACTAAATTTTTTCAATTTCAGCTCCTCCTACTAAAAATCTTAAGAAAATCCAAAAGAATCGAAGTCAATTTCAACTAAATTTACTCAAATTCTGCACCTGTAACTAAAAATCATAAAAACATACAATGAAATTTAATTTAATTTCAACAAAATTTTTTCAATTTCAGCTCCTCCAACTAAAAATCTTAAGAAAATCCAAAAGAATCGAAGTATATTTCAACTAAATTTACTCAAATTCTGCACCTGTAACTAAAAATCATAAAAACATACAAAGAAATTTAATTCAATTTCACCAAAATTTTTTCAATTTCAGCTCCTCCTACTAAAAATGTTAAGAAAATCCAAAAGAAGGGAAGTGAATTTCAACCTAATTTATTCAAATTCTGCACCTGTAACCAAAAGTCATAAAAAAATCCAAAAAATTTAATTTACTTTCACCAAAATTTTTTCAAATTCAGCTCCTCCTACTAAAAATCTTAAGAAAATCCAAAAGTATCAAAGTGAATTTCAACTATATTTACTCAAATTCTGCACTTGTAACTAAAAATCATAAAAAAATACAAAGAAATTTAATTCAATTTCAAAAAAAAATTTAGAATTTCAGCTCCTCCTCCTAAAAATCTTAAGGAATTCCAAAAGAATCGAAGTCAATTTCAACTAAATTTACTGCAATTCTGCACCTGTAACTAAAAATCATAAAAAATTAAAAAAAAATTTAATTTAATGTCATCAAAATTTTTTCAATTTCAGCTCCTAATACTAAAAATCTTATGAAAACCCAAAAGAACGGAAGTGAACTTACAACTAAATTTACTCAAATTCTGCACATGTTACTAAAAATCATAAAAAAATTTAATTCAATTTCAAAAATATTTTCAATTTCAGCTCCTCCTACTAAAAATCTTAAGAAAATCCAAAAGAATCGAAGTCAATTTCAACTAAATTTACTCAAATTCTGCACCTGTAACTAAAAATCATAAAAACATACAAAGAAATTTAATTTAATTTCAACAAAATTTTTTCAATTTCAGCTTCTCCTACTAAAAATGTTAAGAAAATCCAAAAGAATCGAAGTGAATTTCAACCTAATTTATTCAAATTCTGCACCTGTAACCAAAAGTCATAAAAACATACAATGAAATTTAATTTAATTTCAACAAAATTTTTTCAAATTCAGCTCCTCCTACTAAAAATCTTAAGAAAATCCAAAAGTATCAAAGTGAATTTCAACTATATTTACTCAAATTCTGCACTTGTAACTAAAAATCATAAAAAAATACAAAGAAATTTAATTCAATTTCAAAAAAAAATTTAGAATTTCAGCTCCTCCTCCTAAAAATCTTAAGGAAATCCAAAAGAATCGAAGTCAATTTCAACTAAATTTACTGCAATTCTGCACCTGTAACTAAAAATCATAAAAAATTAAAAAAAAATTTAATTTAATGTCATCAAAATTTTTTCAATTTCAGCTCCTCCTACTAAAAATCTTATGAAAACCCAAAAGAATGGAAGTGAACTTACAACTAAATTTACTTAAATTCTGCACATGTAACTAAAAATGATAAAAAAATTTAAGTCAATTTCAAAAAAAAATTTTCAATTTCAGTTCCACCTACTAAAAATCTTATGAAAATCCAAAAGAATCGTAGTGAATTTCAACTAAATTTACTCCAATTCTGCACCTGTAACTTAAAATAGTAAAAAGATTCAAAAAAATTTAATTTAATGTCAACAAAAATATTTTCAATTTCAGCTCCTCCTACTAAAAATCTTAATAAAATCCAAAAGAATCTAAGTGAATTTCAACTATATTTACTCAAATTCTGCACCTGTCACTAAAATTCATAAAAACATACAAAGAAATTTAATTTAATTTCAACTATATTTACTCAAATTCTGCACCTGTCACTAAAATTCATAAAAACATACAAAGAAATTTAATTTAATTTCAACAAAATTTTTTCAATTTCAGCTCCTCCTACTAAAAATCTTAAGAAAATCCAAAAGAATCGAAGTCAATTTCAACTAAATTTACTCAAATTCTGCACCTGTAACTAAAAATCATAAAAACATACAAAGAAATTTAATTTAATTTCAACTAAATTTTTTCAATTTCAGCTCCTCCTACTAAAAATCTTAAGAAAATCCAAAAGAATCGAAGTCAATTTCAACTAAATTTACTTAAATTCTGCACCTGTAACTAAAAATCATAAAAACATACAATGAAATTTAATTTAATTTCAACAAAATTTTTTCAATTTCAGCTCCTCCAACTAAAAATCTTAAGAAAATCCAAAAGAATCGAAGTATATTTCAACTAAATTTACTCAAATTCTGCACCTGTAACTAAAAATCATAAAAACATACAAAGAAATTTAATTCAATTTCACCAAAATTTTTTCAATTTCAGCTCCTCCTACTAAAAATGTTAAGAAAATCCAAAAGAAGGGAAGTGAATTTCAACCTAATTTATTCAAATTCTGCACCTGTAACCAAAAGTCATAAAAAAATCCAAAAAATTTAATTTACTTTCACCAAAATTTTTTCAAATTCAGCTCCTCCTACTAAAAATCTTAAGAAAATCCAAAAGTATCAAAGTGAATTTCAACTATATTTACTCAAATTCTGCACTTGTAACTAAAAATCATAAAAAAATACAAAGAAATTTAATTCAATTTCAAAAAAAAATTTAGAATTTCAGCTCCTCCTCCTAAAAATCTTAAGGAATTCCAAAAGAATCGAAGTCAATTTCAACTAAATTTACTGCAATTCTGCACCTGTAACTAAAAATCATAAAAAATTAAAAAAAAATTTAATTTAATGTCATCAAAATTTTTTCAATTTCAGCTCCTAATACTAAAAATCTTATGAAAACCCAAAAGAACGGAAGTGAACTTACAACTAAATTTACTCAAATTCTGCACATGTTACTAAAAATCATAAAAAAATTTAATTCAATTTCAAAAATATTTTCAATTTCAGCTCCTCCTACTAAAAATCTTAAGAAAATCCAAAAGAATCGAAGTCAATTTCAACTAAATTTACTCAAATTCTGCACCTGTAACTAAAAATCATAAAAACATACAAAGAAATTTAATTTAATTTCAACAAAATTTTTTCAATTTCAGCTTCTCCTACTAAAAATGTTAAGAAAATCCAAAAGAATCGAAGTGAATTTCAACCTAATTTATTCAAATTCTGCACCTGTAACCAAAAGTCATAAAAACATACAATGAAATTTAATTTAATTTCAACAAAATTTTTTCAAATTCAGCTCCTCCTACTAAAAATCTTAAGAAAATCCAAAAGTATCAAAGTGAATTTCAACTATATTTACTCAAATTCTGCACTTGTAACTAAAAATCATAAAAAAATACAAAGAAATTTAATTCAATTTCAAAAAAAAATTTAGAATTTCAGCTCCTCCTCCTAAAAATCTTAAGGAAATCCAAAAGAATCGAAGTCAATTTCAACTAAATTTACTGCAATTCTGCACCTGTAACTAAAAATCATAAAAAATTAAAAAAAAATTTAATTTAATGTCATCAAAATTTTTTCAATTTCAGCTCCTCCTACTAAAAATCTTATGAAAACCCAAAAGAATGGAAGTGAACTTACAACTAAATTTACTTAAATTCTGCACATGTAACTAAAAATGATAAAAAAATTTAAGTCAATTTCAAAAAAAAATTTTCAATTTCAGTTCCACCTACTAAAAATCTTAAGAAAATCCAAAAGAATCGAAGTGAATTTCAACTAAATTTACTCCAATTCTGCACCTGTAACTTAAAATAGTAAAAAGATTCAAAAAAATTTAATTTAATGTCAACAAAAATATTTTCAATTTCAGCTCCTCCTACTAAAAATCTTAATAAAATCCAAAAGAATCTAAGTGAATTTCAACTATATTTACTCAAATTCTGCACCTGTCACTAAAATTCATAAAAACATACAAAGAAATTTAATTTAATTTCAACTATATTTACTCAAATTCTGCACCTGTCACTAAAATTCATAAAAACATACAAAGAAATTTAATTTAATTTCAACAAAATTTTTTCAATTTCAGCTCCTCCTACTAAAAATCTTAAGAAAATCCAAAAGAATCGAAGTCAATTTCAACTAAATTTACTCAAATTCTGCACCTGTAACTAAAAATCATAAAAACATACAAAGAAATTTAATTTAATTTCAACTAAATTTTTTCAATTTCAGCTCCTCCTACTAAAAATCTTAAGAAAATCCAAAAGAATCGAAGTCAATTTCAACTAAATTTACTCAAATTCTGCACCTGTAACTAAAAATCATAAAAACATACAATGAAATTTAATTTAATTTCAACAAAATTATTTCAATTTCAGCTCCTCCTACTAAAAATCTTAAGAAAATCCAAAAGAATCGAAGTATATTTCAACTAAATTTACTCAAATTCTGCACCTGTAACTAAAAATCATAAAAACATACAAAGAAATTTAATTCAATTTCACCAAAATTTTTTCAATTTCAGCTCCTCCTACTAAAAATGTTAAGAAAATCCAAAAGAAGGGAAGTGAATTTCAACCTAATTTATTCAAATTCTGCACCTGTAACCAAAAGTCATAAAAAAATCCAAAAAATTTAATTTACTTTCACCAAAATTTTTTCAAATTCAGCTCCTCCTACTAAAAATCTTAAGAAAATCCAAAAGTATCAAAGTGAATTTTAACTATATTTACTCAAATTCTGCACTTGTAACTAAAAATCATAAAAAAATACAAAGAAATTTAATTCAATTTCAAAAAAAAATTTAGAATTTCAGCTCCTCCTCCTAAAAATCTTAAGGAATTCCAAAAGAATCGAAGTCAATTTCAACTAAATTTACTGCAATTCTGCACCTGTAACTAAAAATCATAAAAAATTAAAAAAAAATTTAATTTAATGTCATCAAAATTTTTTCAATTTCAGCTCCTAATACTAAAAATCTTATGAAAACCCAAAAGAACGGAAGTGAACTTACAACTAAATTTACTCAAATTCTGCACATGTTACTAAAAATCATAAAAAAATTTAATTCAATTTCAAAAATATTTTCAATTTCAGCTCCTCCTACTAAAAATCTTAAGAAAATCCAAAAGAATCGAAGTCAATTTCAACTAAATTTACTCAAATTCTGCACCTGTAACTAAAAATCATTAAAACATACAATGAAATTTAATTTAATTTCAACAAAATTTTTTCAATTTCAGCTCCTCCTACTAAAAATGTTAAGAAAATCCAAAAGAATCGAAGTGAATTTCAACCTAATTTATTCAAATTCTGCACCTGTAACCAAAAGTCATAAAAACATACAATGAAATTTAATTTAATTTCAACAAAATTTTTTCAAATTCAGCTCCTCCTACTAAAAATCTTAAGAAAATCCAAAAGTATCAAAGTGAATTTCAACTATATTTACTCAAATTCTGCACTTGTAACTAAAAATCATAAAAAAATACAAAGAAATTTAATTCAATTTCAAAAAAAAATTTAGAATTTCAGCTCCTCCTCCTAAAAATCTTAAGGAAATCCAAAAGAATCGAAGTCAATTTCAACTAAATTTACTGCAATTCTGCACCTGTAACTAAAAATCATAAAAAATTAAAAAAAAATTTAATTTAATGTCATCAAAATTTTTTCAATTTCAGCTCCTCCTACTAAAAATCTTATGAAAACCCAAAAGAATGGAAGTGAACTTACAACTAAATTTACTCAAATTCTGCACATGTAACTAAAAATGATAAAAAAATTTAAGTCAATTTCAAAAAAAAAATTTCAATTTCAGTTCCACCTACTAAAAATCTTAAGAAAATCCAAAAGAATCGTAGTGAATTTCAACTAAATTTACTCCAATTCTGCACCTGTAACTTAAAATAGTAAAAAGATTCAAAAAAATTTAATTTAATGTCAACAAAAATATTTTCAATTTCAGCTCCTCCTACTAAAAATCTTAATAAAATCCAAAAGAATCTAAGTGAATTTCAACTATATTTACTCAAATTCTGCACCTGTCACTAAAATTCATAAAAACATACAAAGAAATTTAATTTAATTTCAACAAAATTTTTTCAATTTCAGCTCCTCCTACTAAAAATCTTAAGAAAATCCAAAAGAATCGAAGTATGTTTCAACTAAATTTACTCAAATTCTGCACCTGTAACTAAAAATCATAAAAACATACAAAGAAATTTAATTCAATTTCACCAAAATTTTTTCAATTTCAGCTCCTCCTACTAAAAATCTTAAGAAAATCCAAAAGTATCAAAGTGAATTTCAACTATATTTACTCAAATTCTGCACTTGTAACTAAAAATCATAAAAAAATACAAAGAAATTTAATTCCATTTCAAAAAAAAATTTAGAATTTCAGCTCCTCCTCCTAAAAATCTTAAGGAATTCCATAAGAATCGAAGTCAATTTCAACTAAATTTACTGCAATTCTGCACCTGTAACTAAAAATCATAAAAAATGCAACGAAATTTAATTTAATTTCACCAAAATTTTTTCAATTTCAGCTCCTCCTACTAAAAATCTTAAGAAAATCCAAAAGAATCGAAGTGTATTTCAACTGAATTTACTCAAATTCTGCACTTGTAACTAAAACTCATAAAAAAATACAATGAAATTAAATTTAATTTCACCAAAATTTTTTCAATTTCAGCTCCTCCTACTAAAAATCTTAAGAAAATCCAAAAGTATCGAAGTGAATTTCAACTATATTTACTCAAATTCTGCACTTGTAACTAAAAATCATAAAAAATGCAACGAAATTTAATTTAATTTCACCAAAATTTTTTCAATTTCAGCTCCTCCTACTAAAAATCTTAAGAAAATCCAAAAGAATCGAAGTGTATTTCAACTGAATTTACTCATATTCTGCACTTGTAACTAAAAATCATAAAAAAATACAATGAAATTTAATTTAATTTCACCAAATTTTTTTCAATTTCAGCTCTTCCTACAAAAAATCTTAAGAAAATCCAAAAGAATCGAGGTGATTTTCAACTAAATTTACTCCAATTCTGCACATGTAACTTAAAATAGTAAAAAAATTCAAAAAAATTTAATTTAATGTCAACAAAAATATTTTCAATTTCAGCTCCTCCTACTAAAAATCTTAATAATATCCAAAAGAATCTAAGTGAATTTCAACTATATTTACTCAAATTCTGCACCTGTAACTTAAAATAGTAAAAAGATTCAAAAAAATTTAATTTAATGTCAACAAAAATATTTTCAATTTCAGCTCCTCCTACTAATATTTTTAATAATATCCAAAAGAATCTAAGTGAATTTCAACTATATTTACTCAAATATCTGCACCAGTAACTTAAAATAGTAACAAGATTAAAAAAAATGTAATATAATGTCAACAAAAATATTTTCAATTTCAGTACCTCCTACTACAAATCTTAATAAAATCCAAAAGAATCTAAGTGAATTTCAACTATATTTACTCAAATTCTGCACCTGTCACTAAAATTCATAAAAACATACAAAGAAATTTAATTTAATTTCAACAAAGTTTTTTCAATTTCAGCTCCTCCTACTAAAAATCTTAAGAAAATCGAAAAGAATCGAAGTGAATCTCAAGTGAATTTACTCAAATTCTGCACTTGTAACTAAAACTCATAAAAAAATACAATGAAATTAAATTTAATTTCACCAAAATTTTTTCAATTTCAGCTCCTCCTACTAAAAATCTTAAGAAAATCCAAAAGTATCGAAGTGAATTTCAACTATATTTACTCAAATTCTGCACTTGTAACTAAAAATCATAAAAAATGCAACGAAATTTAATTTAATTTCACCAAAATTTTTTCAATTTCAGCTCCTCCTACTAAAAATCTTAAGAAAATCCAAAAGAATCGAAGTGTATTTCAACTGAATTTACTCATATTCTGCACCTGTAACTAAAAATCATAAAAAAATACAATGAAATTTAATTTAATTTCACCAAATTTTTTTCAATTTCAGCTCTTCCTACAAAAAATCTTAAGAAAATCCAAAAGAATCTAAGTCAATTTCAACTAAATTTACTCAAATTCTGCACCTGTAACAAAAAATCATAAAAAAATACAATGAAATTTAATTTAATTTCAACAAAATTTTTTCAATTTCAGCTCCTCCTACTAAAAATCTTAAGAAAATCCAAAAGAATCGAAGTATATTTCAACTAAATTTACTCAAATTCTGCACCTGTAACTAAAAATCATAAAAACATACAAAGAAATTTAATTCAATTTCACCAAAATTTTTTCAATTTCAGCTCCTCCTACTAAAAATGTTAAGAAAATCCAAAAGAATCGAAGTGAATTTCAACCTAATTTATTCAAATTCTGCACCTGTAACCAAAAGTCATAAAAAAATCCAAAAAATTTAATTTACTTTCACCAAAATTTTTTCAAATTCAGCTCCTCCTACTAAAAATCTTAAGAAAATCCAAAAGTATCAAAGTGAATTTCAACTATATTTACTCAAATTCTGCACTTGTAACTAAAAATCATAAAAAAATACAAAGAAATTTAATTCAATTTAAAAAAAAATTTAGAATTTCAGCTCCTCCTCCTAAAAATCTTAAGGAAATCCAAAAGAATCGAAGTCAATTTCAACTAAATTTACTGCAATTCTGCACCTGTAACTAAAAATCATAAAAATTAAAAAAAAATTTAATTTAATGTCATCAAAATTTTTTCAATTTCAGCTCCTCCTACTAAAAATCTTAATAAAATCCAAAAGAATCTAAGTGAATTTCAACTATATTTACTCAAATTCTGCACCTGTAACTTAAAATAGTAAAAAGATTCAAAAAAATTTAATTTAATGTCAACAAAAATATTTTCTATTTCAGCTCCTCCTACTAAAAATCTTATGAAAACCCAAAATAATGGAAGTGAACTTACAACTAAATTTACTCAAATTCTGCACATGTAACTAAAAATGATAAAAAAATTTAAGTCAATTTCAAAAAAAAATTTTCAATTTCAGTTCCACCTACTAAAAATCTTAACAAAATCCAAAAGAATCTAAGTGAATTTCAACTATATTTACTCAAATTCTGCACCTGTCACTAAAATTCATAAAAAAATCCAAAAAATTTAATTTACTTTCACCAAAATTTTTTCAAATTCAGCTCCTCCTACTAAAAATCTTAAGAAAATCCAAAAGAATCTAAGTGAATTTCAACTATATTTACTCAAATTCTGCACCTGTCACTAAAATTCATAAAAACATACAAAGAAATTTAATTTAATTTCAACTAAATTTTTTCAATTTCAGCTCCTCCTACTAAAAATCTTAAGAAAATCCAAAAGAATCGAAGTCAATTTCAACTAAATTTACTCAAATTCTGCACCTGTAACTAAAAATCATAAAAACATACAAAGAAATTTAATTCAATTTCACCAAAATTTTTTCAATTTCAGCTCCTCCTACTAAAAATGTTAAGAAAATCCAAAAGAAGGGAAGTGAATTTCAACCTAATTTATTCAAATTCTGCACCTGTAACCAAAAGTCATAAAAAAATCCAAAAAATTTAATTTACTTTCACCAAAATTTTTTCAAATTCAGCTCCTCCTACTAAAAATCTTAAGAAAATCCAAAAGTATCAAAGTGAATTTCAACTATATTTACTCAAATTCTGCACTTGTAACTAAAAATCATAAAAAAATACAAAGAAATTTAATTCAATTTCAAAAAAAAATTTAGAATTTCAGCTCCTCCTCCTAAAAATCTTAAGGAATTCCAAAAGAATCGAAGTCAATTTCAACTAAATTTACTGCAATTCTGCACCTGTAACTAAAAATCATAAAAAATTAAAAAAAAATTTAATTTAATGTCATCAAAATTTTTTCAATTTCAGCTCCTAATACTAAAAATCTTATGAAAACCCAAAAGAACGGAAGTGAACTTACAACTAAATTTACTCAAATTCTGCACATGTTACTAAAAATCATAAAAAAATTTAATTCAATTTCAAAAATATTTTCAATTTCAGCTCCTCCTACTAAAAATCTTAAGAAAATCCAAAAGAATCGAAGTCAATTTCAACTAAATTTACTCAAATTCTGCACCTGTAACTAAAAATCATAAAAACATACAAAGAAATTTAATTTAATTTCAACAAAATTTTTTCAATTTCAGCTTCTCCTACTAAAAATGTTAAGAAAATCCAAAAGAATCGAAGTGAATTTCAACCTAATTTATTCAAATTCTGCACCTGTAACCAAAAGTCATAAAAACATACAATGAAATTTAATTTAATTTCAACAAAATTTTTTCAAATTCAGCTCCTCCTACTAAAAATCTTAAGAAAATCCAAAAGTATCAAAGTGAATTTCAACTATATTTACTCAAATTCTGCACTTGTAACTAAAAATCATAAAAAAATACAAAGAAATTTAATTCAATTTCAAAAAAAAATTTAGAATTTCAGCTCCTCCTCCTAAAAATCTTAAGGAAATCCAAAAGAATCGAAGTCAATTTCAACTAAATTTACTGCAATTCTGCACCTGTAACTAAAAATCATAAAAAATTAAAAAAAAATTTAATTTAATGTCATCAAAATTTTTTCAATTTCAGCTCCTCCTACTAAAAATCTTATGAAAACCCAAAAGAATGGAAGTGAACTTACAACTAAATTTACTTAAATTCTGCACATGTAACTAAAAATGATAAAAAAATTTAAGTCAATTTCAAAAAAAAATTTTCAATTTCAGTTCCACCTACTAAAAATCTTATGAAAATCCAAAAGAATCGTAGTGAATTTCAACTAAATTTACTCCAATTCTGCACCTGTAACTTAAAATAGTAAAAAGATTCAAAAAAATTTAATTTAATGTCAACAAAAATATTTTCAATTTCAGCTCCTCCTACTAAAAATCTTAATAAAATCCAAAAGAATCTAAGTGAATTTCAACTATATTTACTCAAATTCTGCACCTGTCACTAAAATTCATAAAAACATACAAAGAAATTTAATTTAATTTCAACTATATTTACTCAAATTCTGCACCTGTCACTAAAATTCATAAAAACATACAAAGAAATTTAATTTAATTTCAACAAAATTTTTTCAATTTCAGCTCCTCCTACTAAAAATCTTAAGAAAATCCAAAAGAATCGAAGTCAATTTCAACTAAATTTACTCAAATTCTGCACCTGTAACTAAAAATCATAAAAACATACAAAGAAATTTAATTTAATTTCAACTAAATTTTTTCAATTTCAGCTCCTCCTACTAAAAATCTTAAGAAAATCCAAAAGAATCGAAGTCAATTTCAACTAAATTTACTCAAATTCTGCACCTGTAACTAAAAATCATAAAAACATACAATGAAATTTAATTTAATTTCAACAAAATTTTTTCAATTTCAGCTCCTCCAACTAAAAATCTTAAGAAAATCCAAAAGAATCGAAGTATATTTCAACTAAATTTACTCAAATTCTGCACCTGTAACTAAAAATCATAAAAACATACAAAGAAATTTAATTCAATTTCACCAAAATTTTTTCAATTTCAGCTCCTCCTACTAAAAATGTTAAGAAAATCCAAAAGAAGGGAAGTGAATTTCAACCTAATTTATTCAAATTCTGCACCTGTAACCAAAAGTCATAAAAAAATCCAAAAAATTTAATTTACTTTCACCAAAATTTTTTCAAATTCAGCTCCTCCTACTAAAAATCTTAAGAAAATCCAAAAGTATCAAAGTGAATTTCAACTATATTTACTCAAATTCTGCACTTGTAACTAAAAATCATAAAAAAATACAAAGAAATTTAATTCAATTTCAAAAAAAAATTTAGAATTTCAGCTCCTCCTCCTAAAAATCTTAAGGAATTCCAAAAGAATCGAAGTCAATTTCAACTAAATTTACTGCAATTCTGCACCTGTAACTAAAAATCATAAAAAATTAAAAAAAAATTTAATTTAATGTCATCAAAATTTTTTCAATTTCAGCTCCTAATACTAAAAATCTTATGAAAACCCAAAAGAACGGAAGTGAACTTACAACTAAATTTACTCAAATTCTGCACATGTTACTAAAAATCATAAAAAAATTTAATTCAATTTCAAAAATATTTTCAATTTCAGCTCCTCCTACTAAAAATCTTAAGAAAATCCAAAAGAATCGAAGTCAATTTCAACTAAATTTACTCAAATTCTGCACCTGTAACTAAAAATCATAAAAAAATACAAAGAAATTTAATTTAATTTCAACAAAATTTTTTCAATTTCAGCTTCTCCTACTAAAAATGTTAAGAAAATCCAAAAGAATCGAAGTGAATTTCAACCTAATTTATTCAAATTCTGCACCTGTAACCAAAAGTCATAAAAACATACAATGAAATTTAATTTAATTTCAACAAAATTTTTTCAAATTCAGCTCCTCCTACTAAAAATCTTAAGAAAATCCAAAAGTATCAAAGTGAATTTCAACTATATTTACTCAAATTCTGCACTTGTAACTAAAAATCATAAAAAAATACAAAGAAATTTAATTCAATTTCAAAAAAAAATTTAGAATTTCAGCTCCTCCTCCTAAAAATCTTAAGGAAATCCAAAAGAATCGAAGTCAATTTCAACTAAATTTACTGCAATTCTGCACCTGTAACTAAAAATCATAAAAAATTAAAAAAAAATTTAATTTAATGTCATCAAAATTTTTTCAATTTCAGCTCCTCCTACTAAAAATCTTATGAAAACCCAAAAGAATGGAAGTGAACTTACAACTAAATTTACTTAAATTCTGCACATGTAACTAAAAATGATAAAAAAATTTAAGTCAATTTCAAAAAAAAATTTTCAATTTCAGTTCCACCTACTAAAAATCTTAAGAAAATCCAAAAGAATCGAAGTGAATTTCAACTAAATTTACTCCAATTCTGCACCTGTAACTTAAAATAGTAAAAAGATTCAAAAAAATTTAATTTAATGTCAACAAAAATATTTTCAATTTCAGCTCCTCCTACTAAAAATCTTAATAAAATCCAAAAGAATCTAAGTGAATTTCAACTATATTTACTCAAATTCTGCACCTGTCACTAAAATTCATAAAAACATACAAAGAAATTTAATTTAATTTCAACTATATTTACTCAAATTCTGCACCTGTCACTAAAATTCATAAAAACATACAAAGAAATTTAATTTAATTTCAACAAAATTTTTTCAATTTCAGCTCCTCCTACTAAAAATCTTAAGAAAATCCAAAAGAATCGAAGTCAATTTCAACTAAATTTACTCAAATTCTGCACCTGTAACTAAAAATCATAAAAACATACAAAGAAATTTAATTTAATTTCAACTAAATTTTTTCAATTTCAGCTCCTCCTACTAAAAATCTTAAGAAAATCCAAAAGAATCGAAGTCAATTTCAACTAAATTTACTCAAATTCTGCACCTGTAACTAAAAATCATAAAAACATACAATGAAATTTAATTTAATTTCAACAAAATTATTTCAATTTCAGCTCCTCCTACTAAAAATCTTAAGAAAATCCAAAAGAATCGAAGTATATTTCAACTAAATTTACTCAAATTCTGCACCTGTAACTAAAAATCATAAAAACATACAAAGAAATTTAATTCAATTTCACCAAAATTTTTTCAATTTCAGCTCCTCCTACTAAAAATGTTAAGAAAATCCAAAAGAAGGGAAGTGAATTTCAACCTAATTTATTCAAATTCTGCACCTGTAACCAAAAGTCATAAAAAAATCCAAAAAATTTAATTTACTTTCACCAAAATTTTTTCAAATTCAGCTCCTCCTACTAAAAATCTTAAGAAAATCCAAAAGTATCAAAGTGAATTTTAACTATATTTACTCAAATTCTGCACTTGTAACTAAAAATCATAAAAAAATACAAAGAAATTTAATTCAATTTCAAAAAAAAATTTAGAATTTCAGCTCCTCCTCCTAAAAATCTTAAGGAATTCCAAAAGAATCGAAGTCAATTTCAACTAAATTTACTGCAATTCTGCACCTGTAACTAAAAATCATAAAAAATTAAAAAAAATTTAATTTAATGTCATCAAAATTTTTTCAATTTCAGCTCCTAATACTAAAAATCTTATGAAAACCCAAAAGAACGGAAGTGAACTTACAACTAAATTTACTCAAATTCTGCACATGTTACTAAAAATCATAAAAAAATTTAATTCAATTTCAAAAATATTTTCAATTTCAGCTCCTCCTACTAAAAATCTTAAGAAAATCCAAAAGAATCGAAGTCAATTTCAACTAAATTTACTCAAATTCTGCACCTGTAACTAAAAATCATTAAAACATACAATGAAATTTAATTTAATTTCAACAAAATTTTTTCAATTTCAGCTCCTCCTACTAAAAATGTTAAGAAAATCCAAAAGAATCGAAGTGAATTTCAACCTAATTTATTCAAATTCTGCACCTGTAACCAAAAGTCATAAAAACATACAATGAAATTTAATTTAATTTCAACAAAATTTTTTCAAATTCAGCTCCTCCTACTAAAAATCTTAAGAAAATCCAAAAGTATCAAAGTGAATTTCAACTATATTTACTCAAATTCTGCACTTGTAACTAAAAATCATAAAAAAATACAAAGAAATTTAATTCAATTTCAAAAAAAAATTTAGAATTTCAGCTCCTCCTCCTAAAAATCTTAAGGAAATCCAAAAGAATCGAAGTCAATTTCAACTAAATTTACTGCAATTCTGCACCTGTAACTAAAAATCATAAAAAATTAAAAAAAAATTTAATTTAATGTCATCAAAATTTTTTCAATTTCAGCTCCTCCTACTAAAAATCTTATGAAAACCCAAAAGAATGGAAGTGAACTTACAACTAAATTTACTCAAATTCTGCACATATAACTAAAAATGATAAAAAAATTTAAGTCAATTTCAAAAAAAAATTTCAATTTCAGTTCCACCTACTAAAAATCTTAAGAAAATCCAAAAGAATCGTAGTGAATTTCAACTAAATTTACTCCAATTCTGCACCTGTAACTTAAAATAGTAAAAAGATTCAAAAAAATTTAATTTAATGTCAACAAAAATATTTTCAATTTCAGCTCCTCCTACTAAAAATCTTAATAAAATCCAAAAGAATCTAAGTGAATTTCAACTATATTTACTCAAATTCTGCACCTGTCACTAAAATTCATAAAAACATACAAAGAAATTTAATTTAATTTCAACAAAATTTTTTCAATTTCAGCTCCTCCTACTAAAAATCTTAAGAAAATCCAAAAGAATCGAAGTCAATTTCAACTAAATTTACTCAAATTCTGCACCTGTAACTAAAAATCATAAAAACATACAATGAAATTTAATTTAATTTCAACAAAATTTTTTCAATTTCAGCTCCTCCTACTAAAAATCTTAAGAAAATCCAAAAGAATCGAAGTATGTTTCAACTAAATTTACTCAAATTCTGCACCTGTAACTAAAAATCATAAAAACATACAAAGAAATTTAATTCAATTTCACCAAAATTTTTTCAATTTCAGCTCCTCCTACTAAAAATGTTAAGAAAATCCAAAAGAAGCGAAGTGAATTTCAACCTAATTTATTCAAATTCTGCACCTGCAACCAAAAGTCATAAAAAAATCCAAAAAATTTAATTTACTTTCACCAAAATTTTTTCAAATTCAGCTCCTCCTACTAAAAATCTTAAGAACATCCAAAAGTATCAAAGTGAATTTCAACTATATTTACTCAAATTCTGCACTTGTAACTAAAAATCATAAAAAAATACAAAGAAATTTAATTCAATTTCAAAAAAAAATTTAGAATTTCAGCTCCTCCTACTAAAAATCTTAAGAAAATCCAAAAGAATCGAAGTCAATTTCAACTAAATTTACTCAAATTCTGCACCTGTAACTAAAAATCATAAAAACATACAATGAAATTTAATTTAATTTCAACAAAATTATTTCAATTTCAGCTCCTCCTACTAAAAATCTTAAGAAAATCCAAAAGAATCGAAGTATATTTCAACTAAATTTACTCAAATTCTGCACCTGTAACTAAAAATCATAAAAACATACAAAGAAATTTAATTCAATTTCACCAAAATTTTTTCAATTTCAGCTCCTCCTACTAAAAATGTTAAGAAAATCCAAAAGAAGGGAAGTGAATTTCAACCTAATTTATTCAAATTCTGCACCTGTAACCAAAAGTCATAAAAAAATCCAAAAAATTTAATTTACTTTCACCAAAATTTTTTCAAATTCAGCTCCTCCTACTAAAAATCTTAAGAAAATCCAAAAGTATCAAAGTGAATTTTAACTATATTTACTCAAATTCTGCACTTGTAACTAAAAATCATAAAAAAATACAAAGAAATTTAATTCAATTTCAAAAAAAAATTTAGAATTTCAGCTCCTCCTCCTAAAAATCTTAAGGAATTCCAAAAGAATCGAAGTCAATTTCAACTAAATTTACTGCAATTCTGCACCTGTAACTAAAAATCATAAAAAATTAAAAAAAAATTTAATTTAATGTCATCAAAATTTTTTCAATTTCAGCTCCTAATACTAAAAATCTTATGAAAACCCAAAAGAACGGAAGTGAAGTTACAACTAAATTTACTCAAATTCTGCACATGTTACTAAAAATCATAAAAAAATTTAATTCAATTTCAAAAATATTTTCAATTTCAGCTCCTCCTACTAAAAATCTTAAGAAAATCCAAAAGAATCAAAGTCAATTTCAACTAAATTTACTCAAATTCTGCACCTGTAACTAAAAATCATTAAAACATACAATGAAATTTAATTTAATTTCAACAAAATTTTTTCAATTTCAGCTCCTCCTACTAAAAATGTTAAGAAAATCCAAAAGAATCGAAGTGAATTTCAACCTAATTTATTCAAATTCTGCACCTGTAACCAAAAGTCATAAAAACATACAATGAAATTTAATTTAATTTCAACAAAATTTTTTCAAATTCAGCTCCTCCTACTAAAAATCTTAAGAAAATCCAAAAGTATCAAAGTGAATTTCAACTATATTTACTCAAATTCTGCACTTGTAACTAAAAATCATAAAAAAATACAAAGAAATTTAATTCAATTTAAAAAAAAAATTTAGAATTTCAGCTCCTCCTCCTAAAAATCTTAAGGAAATCCAAAAGAATCGAAGTCAATTTCAACTAAATTTACTGCAATTCTGCACCTGTAACTAAAAATCATAAAAAATTTAAAAAAAATTTAATTTAATGTCATCAAAATTTTTTCAATTTCAGCTCCTCCTACTAAAAATCTTATGAAAACCCAAAAGAATGGAAGTGAACTTACAACTAAATTTACTCAAATTCTGCACATGTAACTAAAAATGATAAAAAAATTTAAGTCAATTTCAAAAAAAAAATTTCAATTTCAGTTCCACCTACTAAAAATCTTAAGAAAATCCAAAAGAATCGTAGTGAATTTCAACTAAATTTACTCCAATTCTGCACCTGTAACTTAAAATAGTAAAAAGATTCAAAAAAATTTAATTTAATGTCAACAAAAATATTTTCAATTTCAGCTCCTCCTACTAAAAATCTTAATAAAATCCAAAAGAATCTAAGTGAATTTCAACTATATTTACTCAAATTCTGCACCTGTCACTAAAATTCATAAAAACATACAAAGAAATTTAATTTAATTTCAACAAAATTTTTTCAATTTCAGCTCCTCCTACTAAAAATCTTAAGAAAATCCAAAAGAATCGAAGTCAATTTCAACTAAATTTACTCAAATTCTGCACCTGTAACTAAAAATCATAAAAACATACAATGAAATTTAATTTAATTTCAACAAAATTTTTTCAATTTCAGCTCCTCCTACTAAAAATCTTAAGAAAATCCAAAAGAATCGAAGTATATTTCAACTAAATTTACTCAAATTCTGCACCTTTAACTAAAAATCATTAAAAAATTCAAAAAGATTTAATTTAACTTCGCCAAAATTTCTTCAATTTCCTTCTATTAAAAATCTTATGAAAATCCAAAGGAATCGAAGTGAATATCAACTAAATTTACTCAAATTCTGCACCTTTAACTAAAAATCATAAATAAATTGAAATAGATTTAATTTAATTTCACCAAAATTTCATCAATTTCAGCTATTCCTCCTAAAAATCTTAAGAAAATCCAAAAGAATCTAAGTGAATATCAACTTAATTTACTCAAATTCTGCACCTTTAACTAAAAATCATTAAAAAATTCAAAAAGATTTAATTTAACTTCGCCAAAATTTCTTCAATTTCCTTCTATTAAAAATCTTATGAAAATCCAAAGGAATCGAAGTGAATATCAACTAAATTTACTCAAATCCTGCACCTTTAACTAAAAATCATAAAAAAATAAAAAGAAATTTAATTTAATTTCATCAAAATTTCATCAATTTCAGCTCCTTCTACTAAAAATCTTATGGAAATCCAAAGGAATCGAAGTGAATATCAACTAAATTTACTCAAATTCTGCATCTGTAACTAAAAATCATAAAAAAATTCAAAAAGATTTAATTCAATTTCACCAAAATTTTTTCAATTTCAGTTCCTCCTACTAAAAATGTTAAGAAAATCAAAAAGAATCTAAGTGAATATCAACTAAATTTACTCAAATTCTGCACCTTTAACTAAAAATCATAAAAAAATTGAAAAAGATTTAATTTAATTTCGCAAAAATTTCTTCAATTTCAGCTCCTTCTACTAAAAATCTTATGAAAATCCAAAGGAATGGAAGTGAATATCAACTAAATTTACTCAAATTCTGCATCTGTAACTAAAAATCATAAAAAAATTGAAAAAGATTTAATTTAATTTCACCAAAATTTCTTCAATTTCAGCTCCTTCTACTAAAAATCTTATGAAAATCCAAAGGAATCGAAGTGAATATCAACTAAGTTTACTCAAATTCTGCATCTGTAACTAAAAATCGTAAAAAAATTCAAAAAGATTTAATTTAATTTCGCCAAAATTTCTTCAATTTCAGCTCCTTCTACTAAAACTCTTATGAAAATCCAAAGGAATCGCAGTGAATATCAACTAAGTTTACATAAATTCTGCATCTGTAACTAAAAATCATAAAAAAATTCAAAAAGATTTAATTCAATTTCCCAAAATTTCATCAATTTCAGCTATACCTCCTAAAAATCTTAAGAAAATCCAAAAGAATCTAAGTGAATATCAACTAAATTTACTCAAATTCTGCACCTTTAACTAAAAATCTTAAAAAAAATTGAAAAAGATTTAATTTAATTTCGCCAAAATTTCTTCAATTTCAGCTCCTTCTACTAAAAATCTTATGAAAATCCAAAGGAATCGAAGTGAATATCAACTAAGTTTACTCAAATTCTGCACCTTCAACAAAAATCATAAAAAAATTGAAAAAGATTTAATTTAATTTCACCAAAATTTCTTCAATTTCAGCTCCTTCTACTAAAAAACTTATGAAAATCCAAAAGAATCGAAGTAAATATCAACTAATTTTACTCAAAATCTGCACCTTTAACTAAAAATCAGAAAAAATTTAAAAAAGATTTAATTTAATATCGCCAAAATTTCTTCAATTTCAGCTCCTTCTACTAAAAATCTTATGAAAATCCAAAGGAATCGATGTGAATATCAACTAAATTTACTCAAATCCTGTACCTTTAACTAAAAATCTTAAAAAGAATTCAAAAAGGTTTAATTTAATTTCTCCAAAATGTCTTCAATTTCAGCTCCTTCTACTAAAAATCTTATGAAAATCCAAAGGAATCGAAGTGAATATCAACTAAATTTACTCAAATTCTGCACCTTTAACTAAAAATCATAAAAAAATTCAAAAAGATTTAATTTAATTTCACCAAAATTTTTTCAATTTCAGCTCCTTCTACTAAAAATCTTATGAAAATCCAAAGGAATCGAAGTGAATATCATCTAAATTTACTCAAATCCTGCACCTTTAACTACAAATCTTAAAAAAAATTCAAAAAGATTTAATTTAATTTCGCCAAAATTTCTTCAATTTCAGCTCCTTCTACTAAAAATCTTATGAAAATCCAAAGGAATCGAAGTGAATATCAACTAAGTTTACTCAAATTCTGCACCTTTAACTAAAAATCATAAAAAAATTCAAAAAGATTTAATTTAATTTCGCCAAAATTTTTTCAATTTCAGCTCCTTCTACTAAAAATCTTATGAAAATCCAATGGAATCGAAGTGAATATCAACTAAATTTACTCAAATCCTGCACCTTTAACTAAAAATCATAAAAAAATAAAAAGAAATTTAATTTAATTTCACCAAAATTTCTTCAATTTCAGCTCCTTCTACTAAAAAACTTATGAAAATCCAAAAGAATCGAAGTAAATATCAACTAATTTTACTCAAAATCTGCACCTTTAACTAAAAATCAGAAAAAAATTAAAAAAGATTTAATTTAATATTGCCAAAATTTCTTCAATTTCAGCTCCTTCTACTAAAAATCTTATGAAAATCCAAAGGAATCGATGTGAATATCAACTAAATTTACTCAAATCCTGTACCTTTAACTAAAAATCTTAAAAAGAATTCAAAAAGATTTAATTTAATTTCTCCAAAATGTCTTCAATTTCAGCTCCTTCTACTAAAAATCTTATGAAAATCCAAAGAAATCGATGTGAATATCAACTAAATTTACTCAAATCCTGCACCTTTAACTAAAAATCTTAAAAAAAATTCAAAAAGATTTAATTTAATTTCGCCAAAATTTCTTCAATTTCAGCTCCTTCTACTAAAAATCTTATGAAAATCCAAAGGAATCGAAGTGAATATCAACTAAGTTTACTCAAATTCTGCATTTGTAACTAAAAATCATAAAAAAATTCAAAAAGATTTAATTTAATTTCCCCAAAATTTCATCAATTTCAGCTCTTCCTCCTAAAAATCTTATGAAAATCCAAAGGAATCGAAGTGAATATCAACTAAATTTACTCAAATTCTGCACCTTCAACAAAAATCATAAAAAAATTCAAAAAGATTTAATTTAATTTTGCCAAAATTTCTTCAACTTCAGCTCCTTCTACTAAAAATCTTATGAAAATCCAAAGGAATCGATGTGAATATCAACTAAATTTACTCAAATCCTGTACCTTTAACTAAAAATCTTAAAAAAATTCAAAAAGATTTAATTTAATTTCGCCAAAATTTCTTCAATATCAGCTCCTTCTACTAAAATTCTTATGAAAATCCAAAGGAATCGATGTGAATATCAACTAAATTTACTCAAATCCTGTACCTTTAACTAAAAATCTTAAAAAAAATTCAAAAAGATTTAATTTAATTTCCCCAAAATTTCATCAATTTCAGCTATTCCTCCTAAAAATCTCAAGAAAATCCAAAAGAATCTAAGTGAATATCAACTAAATTTACTCAAATCCTGCACCTTTAACTAAAAATCATAAAAAAATAAAAAGAAATTTAATTTAATTTCATCAAAATTTCATCAATTTCAGCTCCTTCTACTAAAAATCTTATGGAAATCCAAAGGAATCGAAGTGAATATCAACTAAGTTTACTCAAATTCTGCATCTGTAACTAAAAATCATAAAAAAATTGAAAAAGATTTAATTTTATTTCGCCAAAATTTCTTCAATTTCAGCTCCTTCTACTAAAAATCTTATGAAAATCCAAAAGAATCTAAGTGAATATCAACTAAATTTACTCAAATTCTGCACCTTTAACTAAAAATCATAAAAAAATTCAAAAAGATTTAATTTAATTTCCCCAAAATTTCATCAATTTCAGCTATTCCTCCTAAAAATCTTAAGAAAATCCAAAAGAATCTAAGTGAATATCAACTAAATTTACTCAAATTCTGCACCTTTAACTAAAAATCTTAAAAAAAATTGAAAAAGATTTAATTTAATTTCGCCAAAATTTCTTCATTTTCAGCTCCTTCTACTAAAATTCTTATGAAAATCCAAAGGAATCGAAGTGAATATCAACTAAATTTACTCAAATTCTGCATCTGTAACTAAAAATCATAAAAAAATTCAAAAAGATTTAATTTAATTTCCCCAAAATTTCATCAATTTCAGCTATTCCTCCTAAAAATCTTAAGAAAATCCAAAAGAATCTAAGTGAATATCAACTAAATTTACTCAAATCCTGCATCTGTAACTAAAAATCATAAAAAAATTGAAAAAGATTTAATTTTATTTCGCCAAAATTTCTTCAATTTCAGCTCCTTCTACTAAAAATCTTATGAAAATCCAATGGAATCGAAGTGAATATCAACTAAATTTACTCAAATCCTGCACCTTTAACTAAAAATCATAAAAAAATAAAAAGAAATTTAATTTAATTTCACCAAAATTTCTTCAATTTCAGCTCCTTCTACTAAAAAACTTATGAAAATCCAAAAGAATCGAAGTAAATATCAACTAATTTTACTCAAAATCTGCACCTTTAACTAAAAATCTTAAAAAAAATTGAAAAAGATTTAATTTAATTTCGCCAAAATTTCTTCAATTTCAGCTCCTTCTACTAAAATTCTTATGAAAATCCAAAGGAATCGAAGTGAATATCAACTAAATTTACTCAAATTCTGCATCTGTAACTAAAAATCATAAAAAAATTCAAAAAGATTTAATTTAATTTCCCCAAAATTTCATCAATTTCAGCTATTCCTCCTAAAAATCTTAAGAAAATCCAAAAGAATCTAAGTGAATATCAACTTAATTTACTCAAATTCTGCACCTTTAACTAAAAATCATTAAAAAATTCAAAAAGATTTAATTTAATTTCGCCAAAATTTCTTCAATTTCCTTCTATTAAAAATCTTATGAAAATCCAAAGGAATCGAAGTGAATATCAACTAAATTTACTCAAATCCTGCACCTTTAACTAAAAATCATAAAAAAATAAAAAGAAATTTAATTTAATTTCATCAAAATTTCATCAATTTCAGCTCCTTCTACTAAAAATCTTATGGAAATCCAAAGGAATCGAAGTGAATATCAACTAAATTTGCTCAAATTCTGCATCTGTAACTAAAAATCATAAAAAAATTCAAAAAGATTTAATTCAATTTCACCAAAATTTTTTCAATTTCAGTTCCTCCTACTAAAAATGTTAAGAAAATCAAAAAGAATCTAAGTGAATATCAACTAAATTTACTCAAATTCTGCACCTTTAACTAAAAATCATAAAAAAATTGAAAAAGATTTAATTTAATTTCACCAAAATTTCTTCAATTTCAGCTCCGTCTACTAAAAATCTTATGAAAATCCAAAGGAATCGAAGTGAATATCAACTAAATTTACTCAAATTCTGCACCTTTAACTAAAAATCATAAATAAATTGAAATAGATTTAATTTAATTTCACCAAAATTTCATCAATTTCAGCTATTCCTCCTAAAAATCTTAAGAAAATCCAAAAGAATCTAAGTGAATATCAACTTAATTTACTCAAATTCTGCACCTTTAACTAAAAATCATTAAAAAATTCAAAAAGATTTAATTTAACTTCGCCAAAATTTCTTCAATTTCCTTCTATTAAAAATCTTATGAAAATCCAAAGGAATCGAAGTGAATATCAACTAAATTTACTCAAATCCTGTACCTTTAACTAAAAATCTTAAAAAAAATTCAAAAAGATTTAATTTAATTTCGCCAAAATTTCTTCAATATCAGCTCCTTCTACTAAAATTCTTATGAAAATCCAAAGGAATCGATGTGAATATCAACTAAATTTACTCAAATCCTGTACCTTTAACTAAAAATCTTAAAAAAAATTCAAAAAGATTTAATTTAATTTCCCCAAAATTTCATCAATTTCAGCTATTCCTCCTAAAAATCTTAAGAAAATCCAAAAGAATCTAAGTGAATATCAACTAAATTTACTCAAATTCTGCACCTTTAACTAAAAATCTTAAAAAAAATTGAAAAAGATTTAATTTAATTTCGCCAAAATTTCTTCAATTTCAGCTCCTTCTACTAAAATTCTTATGAAAATCCAAAGGAATCGAAGTGAATATCAACTAAGTTTACTCAAATTCTGCATCTGTAACTAAAAATCATAAAAAAATTGAAAAAGATTTAATTTTATTTCGCCAAAATTTCTTCAATTTCAGCTCCTTCTACTAAAAATCTTATGAAAATCCAAAAGAATCTAAGTGAATATCAACTAAATTTACTCAAATTCTGCACCTTTAACTAAAAATCATAAAAAAATTCAAAAAGATTTAATTTAATTTCCCCAAAATTTCATCAATTTCAGCTATTCCTCCTAAAAATCTTAAGAAAATCCAAAAGAATCTAAGTGAATATCAACTAAATTTACTCAAATCCTGCATCTGTAACTAAAAATCATAAAAAAATTGAAAAAGATTTAATTTTATTTCGCCAAAATTTCTTCAATTTCAGCTCCTTCTACTAAAAATCTTATGAAAATCCAAAAGAATCTAAGTGAATATCAACTAAATTTACTCAAATTCTGCACCTTTAACTAAAAATCATAAAAAAATTCAAAAAGATTTAATTTAATTTCCCCAAAATTTCATCAATTTCAGCTATTCCTCCTAAAAATCTTAAGAAAATCCAAAAGAATCTAAGTGAATATCAACTAAATTTACTCAAATTCTGCACCTTTAACTAAAAATCTTAAAAAAAATTGAAAAAGATTTAATTTAATTTCGCCAAAATTTCTTCAATTTCAGCTCCTTCTACTAAAATTCTTATGAAAATCCAAAGGAATCGAAGTGAATATCAACTAAATTTACTCAAATTCTGCATCTGTAACTAAAAATCATAAAAAAATTCAAAAAGATTTAATTTAATTTCCCCAAAATTTCATCAATTTCAGCTATTCCTCCTAAAAATCTTAAGAAAATCCAAAAGAATCTAAGTGAATATCAACTTAATTTACTCAAATTCTGCACCTTTAACTAAAAATCATTAAAAAATTCAAAAAGATTTAATTTAATTTCGCCAAAATTTCTTCAATTTCCTTCTATTAAAAATCTTATGAAAATCCAAAGGATTCGAAGTGAATATCAACTAAATTTACTCAAATCCTGCACCTTTAACTAAAAATCATAAAAAAATAAAAAGAAATTTAATTTAATTTCATCAAAATTTCATCAATTTCAGCTCCTTCTACTAAAAATCTTATGGAAATCCAAAGGAATCGAAGTGAATATCAACTAAATTTACTCAAATTCTGCATCTGTAACTAAAAATCATAAAAAAATTCAAAAAGATTTAATTCAATTTCACCAAAATTTTTTCAATTTCAGTTCCTCCTACTAAAAATGTTAAGAAAATCAAAAAGAATCTAAGTGAATATCAACTAAATTTACTCAAATTCTGCACCTTTAACTAAAAATCATAAAAAAATTGAAAAAGATTTAATTTAATTTCACCAAAATTTCTTCAATTTCAGCTCCGTCTACTAAAAATCTTATGAAAATCCAAAGGAATCGAAGTGAATATCAACTAAATTTACTCAAATTCTGCACCTTTAACTAAAAATCATAAATAAATTGAAATAGATTTAATTTAATTTCACCAAAATTTCATCAATTTCAGCTATTCCTCCTAAAAATCTTAAGAAAATCCAAAAGAATCTAAGTGAATATCAACTTAATTTACTCAAATTCTGCACCTTTAACTAAAAATCATTAAAAAATACAAAAAGATTTAATTTAACTTCGCCAAAATTTCTTCAATTTCCTTCTATTAAAAATCTTATGAAAATCCAAAGGAATCGAAGTGAATATCAACTAAATTTACTCAAATCCTGCACCTTTAACTAAAAATCATAAAAAAATAAAAAGAAATTTAATTTAATTTCATCCAAATTTCATCAATTTCAGCTCCTTCTACTAAAAATCTTATGGAAATCCAAAGGAATCGAAGTGAATATCAACTAAATTTACTCAAATTCTGCATCTGTAACTAAAAATCATAAAAAAATTCAAAAAGATTTAATTCAATTTCACCAAAATTTTTTCAATTTCAGTTCCTCCTACTAAAAATGTTAAGAAAATCAAAAAGAATCTAAGTGAATATCAACTAAATTTACTCAAATTCTGCACCTTTAACTAAAAATCATAAAAAAATTGAAAAAGATTTAATTTAATTTCGCAAAAATTTCTTCAATTTCAGCTCCTTCTACTAAAAATCTTATGAAAACCCAAAAGAATCTAAGTGAATATCAACTAAATTTACTCAAATCCTGCATCTGTAACTAAAAATCATAAAAAAATTGAAAAAGATTTAATTTAATTTCACCAAAATTTCATAAATTTCAGCACTTCCTCCTAAAAATCTTAAGAAAATCCAAAAGAATCGAAGTGAATATCAACTAAATTTACTCAAATTCTGCACCTTCAACAAAAATCATAAAAAAATTCAAAAAGATTTAATTTAATTTCGCCAAAATTTCTTCAATTTCAGCTCCTTCTACTAAAAATCTTATGAAAATCCAAAGGAATGGAAGTGAATATCAACTAAATTTACTCAAATTCTGCATCTGTAACTAAAAATCATAAAAAAATTGAAAAAGATTTAATTTAATTTCACCAAAATTTCTTCAATTTCAGCTCCTTCTACTAAAAATCTTATGAAAATCCAAAGGAATCGAAGTGAATATCAACTAAGTTTACTCAAATTCTGCATCTGTAACTAAAAATCGTAAAAAAATTCAAAAAGATTTAATTTAATTTCGCCAAAATTTCTTCAATTTCAGCTCCTTCTACTAAAACTCTTATGAAAATCCAAAGGAATCGCAGTGAATATCAACTAAGTTTACATAAATTCTGCATCTGTAACTAAAAATCATAAAAAAATTCAAAAAGATTTAATTCAATTTCCCAAAATTTCATCAATTTCAGCTATACCTCCTAAAAATCTTAAGAAAATCCAAAAGAATCTAAGTGAATATCAACTAAATTTACTCAAATTCTGCACCTTTAACTAAAAATCTTAAAAAAAATTGAAAAAGATTTAATTTAATTTCGCCAAAATTTCTTCAATTTCAGCTCCTTCTACTAAAAATCTTATGAAAATCCAAAGGAATCGAAGTGAATATCAACTAAGTTTACTCAAATTCTGCACCTTCAACAAAAATCATAAAAAAATTGAAAAAGATTTAATTTAATTTCACCAAAATTTCTTCAATTTCAGCTCCTTCTACTAAAAAACTTATGAAAATCCAAAAGAATCGAAGTAAATATCAACTAATTTTACTCAAAATCTGCACCTTTAACTAAAAATCAGAAAAAATTTAAAAAAGATTTAATTTAATATCGCCAAAATTTCTTCAATTTCAGCTCCTTCTACTAAAAATCTTATGAAAATCCAAAGGAATCGATGTGAATATCAACTAAATTTACTCAAATCCTGTACCTTTAACTAAAAATCTTAAAAAGAATTCAAAAATATTTAATTTAATTTCTCCAAAATGTCTTCAATTTCAGCTCCTTCTACTAAAAATCTTATGAAAATCCAAAGGAATCGAAGTGAATATCAACTAAATTTACTCAAATTCTGCACCTTTAACTAAAAATCATAAAAAAATTCAAAAAGATTTAATTTAATTTCACCAAAATTTTTTCAATTTCAGCTCCTTCTACTAAAAATCTTATGAAAATCCAAAGGAATCGAAGTGAATATCATCTAAATTTACTCAAATCCTGCACCTTTAACTAAAAATCTTAAAAAAAATTCAAAAAGATTTAATTTAATTTCGCCAAAATTTCTTCAATTTCAGCTCCTTCTACTAAAAATCTTATGAAAATCCAAAGGAATCGAAGTGAATATCAACTAAGTTTACTCAAATTCTGCACCTTTAACTAAAAATCATAAAAAAATTCAAAAAGATTTAATTTAATTTCGCCAAAATTTTTTCAATTTCAGCTCCTTCTACTAAAAATCTTATGAAAATCCAATGGAATCGAAGTGAATATCAACTAAATTTACTCAAATCCTGCACCTTTAACTAAAAATCATAAAAAAATAAAAAGAAATTTAATTTAATTTCACCAAAATTTCTTCAATTTCAGCTCCTTCTACTAAAAAACTTATGAAAATCCAAAAGAATCGAAGTAAATATCAACTAATTTTACTCAAAATCTGCACCTTTAACTAAAAATCAGAAAAAAATTAAAAAAGATTTAATTTAATATTGCCAAAATTTCTTCAATTTCAGCACCTTCTACTAAAAATCTTATGAAAATCCAAAGGAATCGATGTGAATATCAACTAAATTTACTCAAATCCTGTACCTTTAACTAAAAATCTTAAAAAGAATTCAAAAAGATTTAATTTAATTTCTCCAAAATGTCTTCAATTTCAGCTCCTTCTACTAAAAATCTTATGAAAATCCAAAGAAATCGATGTGAATATCAACTAAATTTACTCAAATCCTGCACCTTTAACTAAAAATCTTAAAAAAAATTCAAAAAGATTTAATTTAATTTCGCCAAAATTTCTTCAATTTCAGCTCCTTCTACTAAAAATCTTATGAAAATCCAAAGGAATCGAAGTGAATATCAACTAAGTTTACTCAAATTCTGCATTTGTAACTAAAAATCATAAAAAAATTCAAAAAGATTTAATTTAATTTCCCCAAAATTTCATCAATTTCAGCTCTTCCTCCTAAAAATCTTATGAAAATCCAAAGGAATCGAAGTGAATATCAACTAAATTTACTCAAATTCTGCACCTTCAACAAAAATCATAAAAAAATTCAAAAAGATTTAATTTAATTTTGCCAAAATTTCTTCAACTTCAGCTCCTTCTACTAAAAATCTTATGAAAATCCAAAGGAATCGATGTGAATATCAACTAAATTTACTCAAATCCTGTACCTTTAACTAAAAATCTTAAAAAAAATTCAAAAAGATTTAATTTAATTTCGCCAAAATTTCTTCAATATCAGCTCCTTCTACTAAAAATCTTATGAAAATCCAAAAGAATCTAAGTGAATATCAACTAAATTTACTCAAATTCTGCACCTTTAACTAAAAATCATAAAAAAAATTCAAAAAGATTTAATTTAATTTCGCCAAAATTTCTTCAATTTCAGCTCCTTCTACCAAAAATCTTATGAAAATCCAAAGGAATCGAAGTGAATATCAACTAAGTTTACTCAAATTCTGCATCTGTAACTAAAAATCATAAAAAAATTCAAAAAGATTTAATTTAATTTCCCCAAAATTTCATCAATTTCAGCTATTCCTCCTAAAAATCTTAAGAAAATCCAAAAGAATCTAAGTGAATATCAACTAAATTTACTCAAATTCTGCATCTGTAACTAAAAATCATAAAAAAATTCAAAAAGATTTAATTTAATTTCCCCAAAATTTCATCAATTTCAGCTCTTCCTCCTAAAAATCTTAAGAAAATCCAATAGAATCTAAGTGAATATCAACTAAATTTACTCAAATTCTGCACCTTTAACTAAAAATCTTAAAAAAAATTGAAAAAGATTTAATTTAATTTCGCCAAAATTTCTTCAATTTCAGCTCCTTCTACTAAAAATCTTATGAAAATCCAAAGGAATCGAAGTGAATATCAACTAAATTTACTCAAATTCTGCACCTTTAACTAAAAATCATAAAAAAATTCAAAAAGATTTAATTTAATTTCGCCAAAATTTCTTCAATTTCAGCTCCTTCTACTAAAAATCTTATGAAAATCCAAAGGAATCGAAGTGAATATCAACTAAATTTACTCAAATCCTGCATCTGTAACTAAAAATCATAAAAAAATTGAAAAAGATTTAATTTTATTTCGCCAAAATTTCTTCAATTTCAGCTCCTTCTACTAAAAATCTTATGAAAATCCAAAAGAATCTAAGTGAATATCAACTAAATTTACTCAAATTCTGCACCTTTAACTAAAAATCATAAAAAAATTCAAAAAGATTTAATTTAATTTCCCCAAAATTTCATCAATTTCAGCTATTCCTCCTAAAAATCTTAAGAAAATCCAAAAGAATCTAAGTGAATATCAACTAAATTTACTCAAATTCTGCACCTTTAACTAAAAATCTTAAAAAAAATTGAAAAAGATTTAATTTAATTTCGCCAAAATTTCTTCAATTTCAGCTCCTTCTACTAAAATTCTTATGAAAATCCAAAGGAATCGAAGTGAATATCAACTAAATTTACTCAAATTCTGCATCTGTAACTAAAAATCATAAAAAAATTCAAAAAGATTTAATTTAATTTCCCCAAAATTTCATCAATTTCAGCTATTCCTCCTAAAAATCTTAAGAAAATCCAAAAGAATCTAAGTGAATATCAACTTAATTTACTCAAATTCTGCACCTTTAACTAAAAATCATTAAAAAATTCAAAAAGATTTAATTTAATTTCGCCAAAATTTCTTCAATTTCCTTCTATTAAAAATCTTATGAAAATCCAAAGGAATCGAAGTGAATATCAACTAAATTTACTCAAATCCTGCACCTTTAACTAAAAATCATAAAAAAATAAAAAGAAATTTAATTTAATTTCATCAAAATTTCATCAATTTCAGCTCCTTCTACTAAAAATCTTATGGAAATCCAAAGGAATCGAAGTGAATATCAACTAAATTTACTCAAATTCTGCATCTGTAACTAAAAATCATAAAAAAATTCAAAAAGATTTAATTCAATTTCACCAAAATTTTTTCAATTTCAGTTCCACCTACTAAAAATGTTAAGAAAATCAAAAAGAATCTAAGTGAATATCAACTAAATTTACTCAAATTCTGCACCTTTAACTAAAAATCATAAAAAAATTGAAAAAGATTTAATTTAATTTCACCAAAATTTCTTCAATTTCAGCTCCGTCTACTAAAAATCTTATGAAAATCCAAAGGAATCGAAGTGAATATCAACTAAATTTACTCAAATTCTGCACCTTTAACTAAAAATCATAAATAAATTGAAATAGATTTAATTTAATTTCACCAAAATTTCATCAATTTCAGCACTTCCTCCTCAAAATCTTAAGAAAATCCAAAAGAATCTAAGTGAATATCAACTAAATTTACTCAAATTCTGCACCTTTAACTAAAAATCATAAAAAAATTCAAAAAGATTTAATTTAATTTTGCCAAAATTTCTTCAACTTCAGCTCCTTCTACTAAAAATCTTATGAAAATCCAAAGGAATGGAAGTGAATATCAACTAAATTTACTCAAATTCTGCATCTGTAACTAAAAATCATAAAAAAATTCAAAAAGATTTAATTTAATTTCCCCAAAATTTCATCAATTTCAGCTCTTCCTCCTAAAAATCTTAAGAAAATCCAATAGAATCTAAGTGAATATCAACTAAATTTACTCAAATTCTGCACCTTTAACTAAAAATCTTAAAAAAAATTGAAAAAGATTTAATTTAATTTCACCAAAATTTCTTCAATTTCAGCTCCTTCTACTAAAAATCTTATGAAAATCCAAAGGAATCGAAGTGAATATCAACTAAATTTACTCAAATTCTGCACCTTTAACTAAAAATCATAAAAAAATTGAAAAAGATTTAATTTAATTTCACCAAAATTTCTTCAATTTCAGCTCCTTCTACTAAAAATCTTATGAAAATCCAAAGGAATCGAAGTGAATATCAACTAAATTTACTCAAATTCTGCACCTTTAACTAAAAATCATAAAAAAATTCAAAAAGATTTAATTTAATTTCGCCAAAATTTCTTCAATTTCAGCTCCTTCTACTAAAAATCTTATGAAAATCCAAAGGAATCGAAGTGAATATCAACTAAATTTACTCAAATCCTGCATCTGTAACTAAAAATCATAAAAAAATTGAAAAAGATTTAATTTTATTTCGCCAAAATTTCTTCAATTTCAGCTCCTTCTACTAAAAATCTTATGAAAATCCAAAAGAATCTAAGTGAATATCAACTAAATTTACTCAAATTCTGCACCTTTAACTAAAAATCATAAAAAAATTCAAAAAGATTTAATTTAATTTCCCCAAAATTTCATCAATTTCAGCTATTCCTCCTAAAAATCTTAAGAAAATCCAAAAGAATCTAAGTGAATATCAACTAAATTTACTCAAATTCTGCACCTTTAACTAAAAATCTTAAAAAAAATTGAAAAAGATTTAATTTAATTTCGCCAAAATTTCTTCAATTTCAGCTCCTTCTACTAAAATTCTTATGAAAATCCAAAGGAATCGAAGTGAATATCAACTAAATTTACTCAAATTCTGCATCTGTAACTAAAAATCATAAAAAAATTCAAAAAGATTTAATTTAATTTCCCCAAAATTTCATCAATTTCAGCTATTCCTCCTAAAAATCTTAAGAAAATCCAAAAGAATCTAAGTGAATATCAACTTAATTTACTCAAATTCTGCACCTTTAACTAAAAATCATTAAAAAATTCAAAAAGATTTAATTTAATTTCGCCAAAATTTCTTCAATTTCCTTCTATTAAAAATCTTATGAAAATCCAAAGGAATCGAAGTGAATATCAACTAAATTTACTCAAATCCTGCACCTTTAACTAAAAATCATAAAAAAATAAAAAGAAATTTAATTTAATTTCATCAAAATTTCATCAATTTCAGCTCCTTCTACTAAAAATCTTATGGAAATCCAAAGGAATCGAAGTGAATATCAACTAAATTTACTCAAATTCTGCATCTGTAACTAAAAATCATAAAAAAATTCAAAAAGATTTAATTCAATTTCACCAAAATTTTTTCAATTTCAGTTCCTCCTACTAAAAATGTTAAGAAAATCAAAAAGAATCTAAGTGAATATCAACTAAATTTACTCAAATTCTGCACCTTTAACTAAAAATCATAAAAAAATTGAAAAAGATTTAATTTAATTTCCCCAAAATTTCATCAATTTCAGCTATTCCTCCTAAAAATCTTAAGAAAATCCAAAAGAATCTAAGTGAATATCAACTAAATTTACTCAAATTCTGCACCTTTAACTAAAAATCTTAAAAAAAATTGAAAAAGATTTAATTTAATTTCGCCAAAATTTCTTCAATTTCAGCTCCTTCTACTAAAAATCTTATGAAAATCCAAAGGAATCGAAGTGAATATCAACTAAATTTACTCAAATTCTGCACCTTTAACTAAAAATCATAAATAAATTGAAATAGATTTAATTTAATTTCACCAAAATTTCATCAATTTCAGCACTTCCTCCTAAAAATCTTAAGAAAATCCAAAAGAATCTAAGTGAATATCAACTAAATTTACTCAAATTCTGCACCTTTAACTAAAAATCATAAAAAAATTCAAAAAGATTTAATTTAATTTTGCCAAAATTTCTTCAACTTCAGCTCCTTCTACTAAAAATCTTATGAAAATCCAAAGGAATCGATGTGAATATCAACTAAATTTACTCAAATCCTGCACCTTTAACTAAAAATCTTAAAAAAAATTCAAAAAGATTTAATTTAATTTCGCCAAAATTTCTTCAATTTCAGCTCCTTCTACTAAAAATCTTACGAAAATCCAAAGGAATCGAAGTGAATATCAACTAAGTTTACTCAAATTCTGCATCTGTAACTAAAAATCATAAAAAAATTCAAAAAGATTTAATTTAATTTCCCCAAAATTTCATCAATTTCAGCTATTCCTCCTAAAAATCTTAAGAAAATCCAAAAGAATCTAAGTGAATATCAACTAAATTTACTCAAATTCTGCACCTTTAACTAAAAATCTTAAAAAAAATTGAAAAAGATTTAATTTTATTTCGCCAAAATTTCTTCAATTTCAGCTCCTTCTACTAAAATTCTTATGAAAATCCAAAGGAATCGAAGTGAATATCAACTAAATTTACTCAAATTCTGCATCTGTAACTAAAAATCATAAAAAAATTCAAAAAGATTTAATTTAATTTCCCCAAAATTTCATCAATTTCAGCTATTCCTCCTAAAAATCTTAAGAAAATCCAAAAGAATCTAAGTGAATATCAACTTAATTTACTCAAATTCTGCACCTTTAACTAAAAATCATTAAAAAATTCAAAAAGATTTAATTTAATTTCGCCAAAATTTCTTCAATTTCCTTCTATTAAAAATCTTATGAAAATCCAAAGGAATCGAAGTGAATATCAACTAAATTTACTCAAATCCTGCACCTTTAACTAAAAATCATAAAAAAATAAAAAGAAATTTAATTTAATTTCACCAAAATTTCTTCAATTTCAGCTCCTTCTACTAAAAATCTTATGAAAATCCAAAGGAATCGAAGTGAATATCAACTAAATTTACTCAAATTCTGCACCTTTAACTAAAAATCATAAAAAAATTCAAAAAGATTTAATTTAATTTCGCCAAAATTTCTTCAATTTCAGCTCCTTCTACTAAAAATCTTATGAAAATCCAAAGGAATCGAAGTGAATATCAACTAAATTTACTCAAATCCTGCATCTGTAACTAAAAATCATAAAAAAATTGAAAAAGATTTAATTTTATTTCGCCAAAATTTCTTCAATTTCAGCTCCTTCTACTAAAAATCTTATGAAAATCCAAAAGAATCTAAGTGAATATCAACTAAATTTACTCAAATTCTGCACCTTTAACTAAAAATCATAAAAAATTCAAAAAGATTTAATTTAATTTCCCCAAAATTTCATCAATTTCAGCTATTCCTCCTAAAAATCTTAAGAAAATCCAAAAGAATCTAAGTGAATATCAACTAAATTTACTCAAATTCTGCACCTTTAACTAAAAATCTTAAAAAAAATTGAAAAAGATTTAATTTAATTTCGCCAAAATTTCTTCAATTTCAGCTCCTTCTACTAAAATTCTTATGAAAATCCAAAGGAATCGAAGTGAATATCAACTAAATTTACTCAAATTCTGCATCTGTAACTAAAAATCATAAAAAAATTCAAAAAGATTTAATTTAATTTCCCCAAAATTTCATCAATTTCAGCTATTCCTCCTAAAAATCTTAAGAAAATCCAAAAGAATCTAAGTGAATATCAACTTAATTTACTCAAATTCTGCACCTTTAACTAAAAATCATTAAAAAATTCAAAAAGATTTAATTTAATTTCGCCAAAATTTCTTCAATTTCCTTCTATTAAAAATCTTATGAAAATCCAAAGGAATCGAAGTGAATATCAACTAAATTTACTCAAATCCTGCACCTTTAACTAAAAATCATAAAAAAATAAAAAGAAATTTAATTTAATTTCATCAAAATTTCATCAATTTCAGCTCCTTCTACTAAAAATCTTATGGAAATCCAAAGGAATCGAAGTGAATATCAACTAAATTTACTCAAATTCTGCATCTGTAACTAAAAATCATAAAAAAATTCAAAAAGATTTAATTCAATTTCACCAAAATTTTTTCAATTTCAGTTCCTCCTACTAAAAATGTTAAGAAAATCAAAAAGAATCTAAGTGAATATCAACTAAATTTACTCAAATTCTGCACCTTTAACTAAAAATCATAAAAAAATTGAAAAAGATTTAATTTAATTTCACCAAAATTTCTTCAATTTCAGCTCCGTCTACTAAAAATCTTATGAAAATCCAAAGGAATCGAAGTGAATATCAACTAAATTTACTCAAATTCTGCACCTTTAACTAAAAATCATAAATAAATTGAAATAGATTTAATTTAATTTCACCAAAATTTCATCAATTTCAGCACTTCCTCCTAAAAATCTTAAGAAAATCCAAAAGAATCTAAGTGAATATCAACTAAATTTACTCAAATTCTGCACCTTTAACTAAAAATCATAAAAGAATTCAAAAAGATTTAATTTAATTTTGCCAAAATTTCTTCAACCTCAGCTCCTTCTACTAAAAATCTTATGAAAATCCAAAGGAATCGATGTGAATGTCAACTAAATTTACTCAAATCCTGCACCTTTAACTAAAAATCTTAAAAAAAATTCAAAAAGATTTAATTTAATTTCGCCAAAATTTCTTCAATTTCAGCTCCTTCTACTAAAAATCTTATGAAAATCCAAAGGAATCGAAGTGAATATCAACTAAGTTTACTCAAATTCTGCATCTGTAACTAAAAATCATAAAAAAATTGAAAAAGATTTAATTTTATTTCGCCAAAATTTCTTCAATTTCAGCTCCTTCTACTAAAAATCTTATGAAAATCCAAAAGAATCTAAGTGAATATCAACTAAATTTACTCAAATTCTGCACCTTTAACTAAAAATCATAAAAAAATTCAAAAAGATTTAATTTAATTTCCCCAAAATTTCATCAATTTCAGCTATTCCTCCTAAAAATCTTAAGAAAATCCAAAAGAATCTAAGTGAATATCAACTAAATTTACTCAAATTCTGCACCTTTAACTAAAAATCTTAAAAAAAATTGAAAAAGATTTAATTTAATTTCGCCAAAATTTCTTCAATTTCAGCTCCTTCTACTAAAAATCTTATGAAAATCCAAAGGAATCGAAGTGAATATCAACTAAATTTACTCAAATTCTGCACCTTTAACTAAAAATCATAAATAAATTGAAATAGATTTAATTTAATTTCACCAAAATTTCATCAATTTCAGCACTTCCTCCTAAAAATCTTAAGAAAATCCAAAAGAATCTAAGTGAATATCAACTAAATTTACTCAAATTCTGCACCTTTAACTAAAAATCATAAAAAAATTCAAAAAGATTTAATTTAATTTTGCCAAAATTTCTTCAACTTCAGCTCCTTCTACTAAAAATCTTATGAAAATCCAAAGGAATCGATGTGAATATCAACTAAATTTACTCAAATCCTGCACCTTTAACTAAAAATCTTAAAAAAAATTCAAAAAGATTTAATTTAATTTCGCCAAAATTTCTTCAATTTCAGCTCCTTCTACTAAAAATCTTACGAAAATCCAAAGGAATCGAAGTGAATATCAACTAAGTTTACTCAAATTCTGCATCTGTAACTAAAAATCATAAAAAAATTGAAAAAGATTTAATTTTATTTCGCCAAAATTTCTTCAATTTCAGCTCCTTCTACTAAAAATCTTATGAAAATCCAAAAGAATCTAAGTGAATATCAACTAAATTTACTCAAATTCTGCACCTTTAACTAAAAATCATAAAAAAATTCAAAAAGATTTAATTTAATTTCCCCAAAATTTCATCAATTTCAGCTATTCCTCCTAAAAATCTTAAGAAAATCCAAAAGAATCTAAGTGAATATCAACTAAATTTACTCAAATTCTGCACCTTTAACTAAAAATCTTAAAAAAAATTGAAAAAGATTTAATTTAATTTCGCCAAAATTTCTTCAATTTCAGCTCCTTCTACTAAAATTCTTATGAAAATCCCAAGGAATCGAAGTGAATATCAACTAAATTTACTCAAATTCTGCATCTGTAACTAAAAATCAAAAAAAATTCAAAAAGATTTAATTTAATTTCCCCAAAATTTCATCAATTTCAGCTATTCCTCCTAAAAATCTTAAGAAAATCCAAAAGAATCTAAGTGAATATCAACTAAATTTACTCAAATCCTGCATCTGTAACTAAAAATCATAAAAAAATTGAAAAAGATTTAATTTTATTTCGCCAAAATTTCTTCAATTTCAGCTCCTTCTACTAAAAATCTTATGAAAATCCAAAAGAATCTAAGTGAATATCAACTAAATTTACTCAAATTCTGCACCTTTAACTAAAAATCATAAAAAAATTCAAAAAGATTTAATTTAATTTCCCCAAAATTTCATCAATTTCAGCTCCTTCTACTAAAAATCTTAAGAAAATCCAAAAGAATCTAAGTGAATATCAACTAAATTTACTCAAATTCTGCACCTTTAACTAAAAATCTTAAAAAAAATTGAAAAAGATTTAATTTAATTTCGCCAAAATTTCTTCAATTTCAGCTCCTTCTACTAAAATTCTTATGAAAATCCAAAGGAATCGAAGTGAATATCAACTAAATTTACTCAAATTCTGCATCTGTAACTAAAAATCATAAAAAAATTCAAAAAGATTTAATTTAATTTCCCCAAAATTTCATCAATTTCAGCTATTCCTCCTAAAAATCTTAAGAAAATCCAAAAGAATCTAAGTGAATATCAACTTAATTTACTCAAATTCTGCACCTTTAACTAAAAATCATTAAAAAATTCAAAAAGATTTAATTTAATTTCGCCAAAATTTCTTCAATTTCCTTCTATTAAAAATCTTATGAAAATCCAAAGGAATCGAAGTGAATATCAACTAAATTTACTCAAATCCTGCACCTTTAACTAAAAATCTTAAAAAAAATTCAAAAAGATTTAATTTAATTTCGCCAAAATTTCTTCAATTTCAGCTCCTTCTACTAAAAATCTTACGAAAATCCAAAGGAATCGAAGTGAATATCAACTAAGTTTACTCAAATTCTGCATCTGTAACTAAAAATCATAAAAAAATTGAAAAAGATTTAATTTTATTTCGCCAAAATTTCTTCAATTTCAGCTCCTTCTACTAAAAATCTTATGAAAATCCAAAAGAATCTAAGTGAATATCAACTAAATTTACTCAAATTCTGCACCTTTAACTAAAAATCATAAAAAAATTCAAAAAGATTTAATTTAATTTCCCCAAAATTTCATCAATTTCAGCTATTCCTCCTAAAAATCTTAAGAAAATCCAAAAGAATCTAAGTGAATATCAACTAAATTTACTCAAATTCTGCACCTTTAACTAAAAATCTTAAAAAAAATTGAAAAAGATTTAATTTAATTTTGCCAAAATTTCTTCAATTTCAGCTCCTTCTACTAAAAATCTTATGAAAATCCAAAGGAATCGATGTGAATATCAACTAAATTTACTCAAATCCTGCACCTTTAACTAAAAATCTTAAAAAAAATTCAAAAAGATTTAATTTAATTTCGCCAAAATTTCTTCAATTTCAGCTCCTTCTACTAAAAATCTTACGAAAATCCAAAGGAATCGAAGTGAATATCAACTAAGTTTACTCAAATTCTGCATCTGTAACTAAAAATCATAAAAAAATTGAAAAAGATTTAATTTTATTTCGCCAAAATTTCTTCAATTTCAGCTCCTTCTACTAAAAATCTTATGAAAATCCAAAAGAATCTAAGTGAATATCAACTAAATTTACTCAAATTCTGCACCTTTAACTAAAAATCATAAAAAAATTCAAAAAGATTTAATTTAATTTCCCCAAAATTTCATCAATTTCAGCTATTCCTCCTAAAAATCTTAAGAAAATCCAAAAGAATCTAAGTGAATATCAACTAAATTTACTCAAATTCTGCACCTTTAACTAAAAATCTTAAAAAAAATTGAAAAAGATTTAATTTAATTTCGCCAAAATTTCTTCAATTTCAGCTCCTTCTACTAAAATTCTTATGAAAATCCCAAGGAATCGAAGTGAATATCAACTAAATTTACTCAAATTCTGCATCTGTAACTAAAAATCATAAAAAAATTCAAAAAGATTTAATTTAATTTCCCCAAAATTTCATCAATTTCAGCTATTCCTCCTAAAAATCTTAAGAAAATCCAAAAGAATCTAAGTGAATATCAACTAAATTTACTCAAATCCTGCATCTGTAACTAAAAATCATAAAAAAATTGAAAAAGATTTAATTTTATTTCGCCAAAATTTCTTCAATTTCAGCTCCTTCTACTAAAAATCTTATGAAAATCCAAAAGAATCTAAGTGAATATCAACTAAATTTACTCAAATTCTGCACCTTTAACTAAAAATCATAAAAAAATTCAAAAAGATTTAATTTAATTTCCCCAAAATTTCATCAATTTCAGCTCCTTCTACTAAAAATCTTAAGAAAATCCAAAAGAATCTAAGTGAATATCAACTAAATTTACTCAAATTCTGCACCTTTAACTAAAAATCTTAAAAAAAATTGAAAAAGATTTAATTTAATTTCGCCAAAATTTCTTCAATTTCAGCTCCTTCTACTAAAATTCTTATGAAAATCCAAAGGAATCGAAGTGAATATCAACTAAATTTACTCAAATTCTGCATCTGTAACTAAAAATCATAAAAAAATTCAAAAAGATTTAATTTAATTTCCCCAAAATTTCATCAATTTCAGCTATTCCTCCTAAAAATCTTAAGAAAATCCAAAAGAATCTAAGTGAATATCAACTTAATTTACTCAAATTCTGCACCTTTAACTAAAAATCATTAAAAAATTCAAAAAGATTTAATTTAATTTCGCCAAAATTTCTTCAATTTCCTTCTATTAAAAATCTTATGAAAATCCAAAGGAATCGAAGTGAATATCAACTAAATTTACTCAAATCCTGCACCTTTAACTAAAAATCATAAAAAAATAAAAAGAAATTTAATTTAATTTCATCAAAATTTCATCAATTTCAGCTCCTTCTACTAAAAATCTTATGGAAATCCAAAGGAATCGAAGTGAATATCAACTAAATTTACTCAAATTCTGCATCTGTAACTAAAAATCATAAAAAAATTCAAAAAGATTTAATTCAATTTCACCAAAATTTTTTCAATTTCAGTTCCTCCTACTAAAAATGTTAAGAAAATCAAAAAGAATCTAAGTGAATATCAACTAAATTTACTCAAATTCTGCACCTTTAACTAAAAATCATAAAAAAATTGAAAAAGATTTAATTTAATTTCACCAAAATTTCTTCAATTTCAGCTCCGTCTACTAAAAATCTTATGAAAATCCAAAGGAATCGAAGTGAATATCAACTAAATTTACTCAAATTCTGCATCTGTAACTAAAAATCATAAAAAAATTGAAATAGATTTAATTTAATTTCACCAAAATTTCATCAATTTCAGTTCCTCCTACTAAAAATGTTAAGAAAATCAAAAAGAATCTAAGTGAATATCAACTAAATTTACTCAAATTCTGCACCTTTAACTAAAAATCATAAAAAAATTGAAAAAGATTTAATTTAATTTCACCAAAATTTCTTCAATTTCAACTCCGTCTACTAAAAATCTTATGAAAATCCAAAGGAATCGAAGTGAATATCAACTAAATTTACTCAAATTCTGCACCTTTAACTAAAAATCATAAATAAATTGAAATAGATTTAATTTAATTTCACCAAAATTTCATCAATTTCAGCACTTCCTCCTAAAAATCTTAAGAAAATCCAAAAGAATCTAAGTGAATATCAACTAAATTTACTCAAATTCTGCACCTTTAACTAAAAATCATAAAAAAATTCAAAAAGATTTAATTTAATTTCCCCAAAATTTCATCAATTTCAGCTATTCCTCCTAAAAATCTTAAGAAAATCCAAAAGAATCTAAGTGAATATCAACTAAATTTACTCAAATTCTGCACCTTTAACTAAAAATCTTAAAAAAAATTGAAAAAGATTTAATTTAATTTCGCCAAAATTTCTTCAATTTCAGCTCCTTCTACTAAAATTCTTATGAAAATCCAAAGGAATCGAAGTGAATAGCAACTAAATTTACTCAAATTCTGCATCTGTAACTAAAAATCATAAAAAAATTCAAAAAGATTTAATTTAATTTCCCCAAAATTTCATCAATTTCAGCTATTCCTCCTAAAAATCTTAAGAAAATCCAAAAGAATCTAAGTGAATATCAACTTAATTTACTCAAATTCTGCACCTTTAACTAAAAATCATTAAAAAATTCAAAAAGATTTAATTTAATTTCGCCAAAATTTCTTCAATTTCCTTCTATTAAAAATCTTATGAAAATCCAAAGGAATCGAAGTGAATATCAACTAAATTTACTCAAATCCTGCACCTTTAACTAAAAATCATAAAAAAATAAAAAGAAATTTAATTTAATTTCATCAAAATTTCATCAATTTCAGCTCCTTCTACTAAAAATCTTATGGAAATCCAAAGGAATCGAAGTGAATATCAACTAAATTTACTCAAATTCTGCATCTGTAACTAAAAATCATAAAAAAATTCAAAAAGATTTAATTCAATTTCACCAAAATTTTTTCAATTTCAGTTCCTCCTACTAAAAATGTTAAGAAAATCAAAAAGAATCTAAGTGAATATCAACTAAATTTACTCAAATTCTGCACCTTTACCTAAAAATCATAAAAAAATTGAAAAAGATTTAATTTAATTTCACCAAAATTTCTTCAATTTCAGCTCCGTCTACTAAAAATCTTATGAAAATCCAAAGGAATCGAAGTGAATATCAACTATATTTACTCAAATTCTGCACCTTTAACTAAAAATCATAAATAAATTGAAATAGATTTAATTTAATTTCACCAAAATTTCATCAATTTCAGCACTTCCTCCTAAAAATCTTAAGAAAATCCAAAAGAATCTAAGTGAATATCAACTAAATTTACTCAAATTCTGCACCTTTAACTAAAAATCATAAAAAAATTCAAAAAGATTTAATTTAATTTTGCCAAAATTTCTTCAACTTCAGCTCCTTCTACTAAAAATCTTATGAAAATCCAAAGGAATCGATGTGAATATCAACTAAATTTACTCAAATCCTGCACCTTTAACTAAAAATCTTAAAAAAAATTCAAAAAGATTTAATTTAATTTCGCCAAAATTTCTTCAATTTCAGCTCCTTCTACTAAAAATCTTATGAAAATCCAAAGGAATCGAAGTGAATATCAACTTAATTTACTCAAATTCTGCACCTTTAACTAAAAATCATAAAAAAATTGAAAAAGATTTAATTTAATTTCACCAAAATTTCTTCAATTTCAACTCCGTCTACTAAAAATCTTATGAAAATCCAAAGGAATCGAAGTGAATATCAACTAAATTTACTCAAATTCTGCACCTTTAACTAAAAATCATAAATAAATTGAAATAGATTTAATTTAATTTCACCAAAATTTCATCAATTTCAGCACTTCCTCCTAAAAATCTTAAGAAAATCCAAAAGAATCTAAGTGAATATCAACTAAATTTACTCAAATTCTGCACCTTTAACTAAAAATCATAAAAAAATTCAAAAAGATTTAATTTAATTTCCCCAAAATTTCATCAATTTCAGCTATTCCTCCTAAAAATCTTAAGAAAATCCAAAAGAATCTAAGTGAATATCAACTAAATTTACTCAAATTCTGCACCTTTAACTAAAAATCTTAAAAAAAATTGAAAAAGATTTAATTTAATTTCGCCAAAATTTCTTCAATTTCAGCTCCTTCTACTAAAATTCTTATGAAAATCCAAAGGAATCGAAGTGAATAGCAACTAAATTTACTCAAATTCTGCATCTGTAACTAAAAATCATAAAAAAATTCAAAAAGATTTAATTTAATTTCCCCAAAATTTCATCAATTTCAGCTATTCCTCCTAAAAATCTTAAGAAAATCCAAAAGAATCTAAGTGAATATCAACTTAATTTACTCAAATTCTGCACCTTTAACTAAAAATCATTAAAAAATTCAAAAAGATTTAATTTAATTTCGCCAAAATTTCTTCAATTTCCTTCTATTAAAAATCTTATGAAAATCCAAAGGAATCGAAGTGAATATCAACTAAATTTACTCAAATCCTGCACCTTTAACTAAAAATCATAAAAAAATAAAAAGAAATTTAATTTAATTTCATCAAAATTTCATCAATTTCAGCTCCTTCTACTAAAAATCTTATGGAAATCCAAAGGAATCGAAGTGAATATCAACTAAATTTACTCAAATTCTGCATCTGTAACTAAAAATCATAAAAAAATTCAAAAAGATTTAATTCAATTTCACCAAAATTTTTTCAATTTCAGTTCCTCCTACTAAAAATGTTAAGAAAATCAAAAAGAATCTAAGTGAATATCAACTAAATTTACTCAAATTCTGCACCTTTACCTAAAAATCATAAAAAAATTGAAAAAGATTTAATTTAATTTCACCAAAATTTCTTCAATTTCAGCTCCGTCTACTAAAAATCTTATGAAAATCCAAAGGAATCGAAGTGAATATCAACTATATTTACTCAAATTCTGCACCTTTAACTAAAAATCATAAATAAATTGAAATAGATTTAATTTAATTTCACCAAAATTTCATCAATTTCAGCACTTCCTCCTAAAAATCTTAAGAAAATCCAAAAGAATCTAAGTGAATATCAACTAAATTTACTCAAATTCTGCACCTTTAACTAAAAATCATAAAAAAATTCAAAAAGATTTAATTTAATTTTGCCAAAATTTCTTCAACTTCAGCTCCTTCTACTAAAAATCTTATGAAAATCCAAAGGAATCGATGTGAATATCAACTAAATTTACTCAAATCCTGCACCTTTAACTAAAAATCTTAAAAAAAATTCAAAAAGATTTAATTTAATTTCGCCAAAATTTCTTCAATTTCAGCTCCTTCTACTAAAAATCTTATGAAAATCCAAAGGAATCGAAGTGAATATCAACTAAGTTTACTCAAATTCTGCATCTGTAACTAAAAATCATAAAAAAATTCAAAAAGATTTAATTTAATTTCCCCAAAATTTCATCAATTTCAGCTATTCCTCCTAAAAATCTTAAGAAAATCCAAAAGAATCTAAGTGAATATCAACTAAATTTACTCAAATTCTGCACCTTTAACTAAAAATCTTAAAAAAAATTGAAAAAGATTTAATTTAATTTCACCAAAATTTTTTCAATTTCAGCTCCTTCTACTAAAAATCTTATGAAAATCCAAAGGAATCGAAGTGAATATCATCTAAATTTACTCAAATCCTGCACCTTTAAATAAAAATCATAAAAAAAATCCAAAAGGATTTAATTTAATTTCGCCAAAATTTCTTCAATTTCAGCTCCTTCTACTAAAAATCTTATGAAAATCCAAAAGAATCTAAGTGAATATCAACTAAATTTACTCAAATTCTGCACCTTTAACTAAAAATCATAAAAAAATTCAAAAAGATTTAATTTAATTTTGCCAAAATTTCTTCAATTTCAGCTCCTTCTACTAAAAATCTTATGAAAATCCAAAAGAATCTAAGTGAATATCAACTAAATTTACTCAAATTCTGCACCTTTAACTAAAAATCATAAAAAAATTCAAAAAGATTTAATTTAATTTCGCCAAAATTTCTTCAACTTCAGCTCCTTCTACTAAAAATCTTATGAAAATCCAAAGGAATCGAAGTGAATATCAACTAAGTTTACTCAAATTCTGCATCTGTAACTAAAAATCATAAAAAAATTCAAAAAGATTTAATTTTATTTCGCCAAAATTTCTTCAATTTCAGCTCCTTCTACTAAAAATCTTATGAAAATCAAAAAGAATCTAAGTGAATATCAACTAAATTTACTCAAATCCTGCATCTGTAACTAAAAATCATAAAAAAATTGAAATAGATTTAATTTTATTTCGCCAAAATTTCTTCAATTTCAGCTCCTTCTACTAAAAATCTTATGAAAATCCAAAAGAATCTAAGTGAATATCAACTAAATTTACTCAAATTCTGCACCTTTAACTAAAAATCATAAAAAAATTCAAAAAGATTTAATTTAATTTCGCCAAAATTTCTTCAATTTCAGCTCCTTCTACTAAAGATCTTATGAAAATCCAAAGGAATCGAAGTGAATATCAACTAAGTTTACTCAAATTCTGCATCTGTAACTAAAAATCATAAAAAAATTCAAAAAGATTTAATTTTATTTCGCCAAAATTTCTTCAATTTCAGCTCCTTCTACTAAAAATCTTATGAAAATCCAAGGGAATCTAAGTGAATATCAACTAAATTTACTCAAATTCTGCACCTTTAACTAAAAATCATAAAAAAATTCAAAAAGATTTAATTTAATTTTGCCAAAATTTCTTCAACTTCAGCTCCTTCTACTAAAAATCTTATGAAAATCCAAAGGAATCGATGTGAATATCAACTAAATTTACTCAAATCCTGCACCTTTAACTAAAAATCTTAAAAAAAAATTCAAAAAGATTTAATTTAATTTCGCCAAAATTTCTTCAATTTCAGCTCCTTCTACCAAAAATCTTATGAAAATCCAATGGAATCGAAGTGAATATCAACTAAGTTTACTCAAATTCTGCATCTGTAACTAAAAATCATAAAAAAATTCAAAAAGATTTAATTTAATTTCCCCAAAATTTCATCAATTTCAGCTATTCCTCCTAAAAATCTTAAGAAAATCCAAAAGAATCTAAGTGAATATCAACTAAATTTACTCAAATTCTGCATCTGTAACTAAAAATCATAAAAAAATTCAAAAAGATTTAATTTAATTTCCCCAAAATTTCATCAATTTCAGCTCTTCCTCCTAAAAATCTTAAGAAAATCCAATAGAATCGAAGTGAATATCAACTAAATTTACTCAAATTCTGCACCTTTAACTAAAAATCTTAAAAAAAATTGAAAAAGATTTAATTTAATTTCGCCAAAATTTCTTCAATTTCAGCTCCTTCTACTAAAAATCTTATGAAAATCCAAAGGAATCGAAGTGAATATCAACTAAATTTACTCAAATTCTGCACCTTTAACTAAAAATCATAAAAAAATTCAAAAAGATTTAATTTAATTTCGCCAAAATTTCTTCAATTTCAGCTCCTTCTACTAAAAATCTTATGAAAATCCAAAGGAATCGAAGTGAATATCAACTAAATTTACTCAAATCCTGCATCTGTAACTAAAAATCATAAAAAAATTGAAAAAGATTTAATTTTATTTCGCCAAAATTTCTTCAATTTCAGCTCCTTCTACTAAAATTCTTATGAAAATCCAAAGGAATCGAAGTGAATATCAACTAAATTTACTCAAATTCTGCATCTGTAACTAAAAATCATAAAAAAATTCAAAAAGATTTAATTTAATTTCCCCAAAATTTCATCAATTTCAGCTATTCCTCCTAAAAATCTTAAGAAAATCCAAAAGAATCTAAGTGAATATCAACTTAATTTACTCAAATTCTGCACCTTTAACTAAAAATCATTAAAAAATTCAAAAAGATTTAATTTAATTTCGCCAAAATTTCTTCAATTTCCTTCTATTAAAAATCTTATGAAAATCCAAAGGAATCGAAGTGAATATCAACTAAATTTACTCAAATCCTGCACCTTTAACTAAAAATCATAAAAAAATAAAAAGAAATTTAATTTAATTTCATCAAAATTTCATCAATTTCAGATCCTTCTACTAAAAATCTTATGGAAATCCAAAGGAATCGAAGTGAATATCAACTAAATTTACTCAAATTCTGCATCTGTAACTAAAAATCATAAAAAAATTCAAAAAGATTTAATTCAATTTCACCAAAATTTTTTCAATTTCAGTTCCTCCTACTAAAAATGTTAAGAAAATCAAAAAGAATCTAAGTGAATATCAACTAAATTCACTCAAATTCTGCACCTTTAACTAAAAATCATAAAAAAATTGAAAAAGATTTAATTTAATTTCACCAAAATTTCTTCAATTTCAGCTCCGTCTACTAAAAATCTTATGAAAATCCAAAGGAATCGAAGTGAATATCAACTAAATTTACTCAAATTCTGCACCTTTAACTAAAAATCATAAATAAATTGAAATAGATTTAATTTAATTTCACCAAAATTTCATCAATTTCAGCACTTCCTCCTAAAAATCTTAAGAAAATCCAAAAGAATCTAAGTGAATATCAACTAAATTTACTCAAATTCTGCACCTTTAACTAAAAATCATAAAAAAATTCAAAAAGATTTAATTTAATTTTGCCAAAATTTCTTCAACTTCAGCTCCTTCTACTAAAAATCTTATGAAAATCCAAAGGAATGGAAGTGAATATCAACTAAATTTACTCAAATTCTGCATCTGTAACTAAAAATCATAAAAAAATTCATAAAGATTTAATTTAATTTCCCCAAAATTTCATCAATTTCAGCTCTTCCTCCTAAAAATCTTAAGAAAATCCAATAGAATCTAAGTGAATATCAACTAAATTTACTCAAATTCTGCACCTTTAACTAAAAATCTTAAAAAAAATTGAAAAAGATTTAATTTAATTTCACCAAAATTTCTTCAATTTCAGCTCCTTCTACTAAAAATCTTATGAAAATCCAAAGGAATCGAAGTGAATATCAACTAAATTTACTCAAATTCTGCACCTTTAACTAAAAATCATAAAAAAATTGAAAAAGATTTAATTTAATTTCACCAAAATTTCTTCAATTTCAGCTCCTTCTACTAAAAATCTTATGAAAATCCAAAGGAATCGAAGTGAATATCAACTAAATTTACTCAAATTCTGCACCTTTAACTAAAAATCATAAAAAAATTCAAAAAGATTTAATTTAATTTCGCCAAAATTTCTTCAATTTCAGCTCCTTCTACTAAAAATCTTATGAAAATCCAAAGGAATCGAAGTGAATATCAACTAAATTTACTCAAATCCTGCATCTGTAACTAAAAATCATAAAAAAATTGAAAAAGATTTAATTTTATTTCGCCAAAATTTCTTCAATTTCAGCTCCTTCTACTAAAAATCTTATGAAAATCCAAAAGAATCTAAGTGAATATCAACTAAATTTACTCAAATTCTGCACCTTTAGCTAAAAATCATAAAAAAATTCAAAAAGATTTAATTTAATTTCCCCAAAATTTCATCAATTTCAGCTATTCCTCCTAAAAATCTTAAGAAAATCCAAAAGAATCTAAGTGAATATCAACTTAATTTACTCAAATTCTGCACCTTTAACTAAAAATCATTAAAAAATTCAAAAAGATTTAATTTAATTTCGCCAAAATTTCTTCAATTTCCTTCTATTAAAAATCTTATGAAAATCCAAAGGAATCGAAGTGAATATCAACTAAATTTACTCAAATCCTGCACCTTTAACTAAAAATCATAAAAAAATAAAAAGAAATTTAATTTAATTTCATCAAAATTTCATCAATTTCAGCTCCTTCTACTAAAAATCTTATGGAAATCCAAAGGAATCGAAGTGAATATCAACTAAATTTACTCAAATTCTGCATCTGTAACTAAAAATCATAAAAAAATTCAAAAAGATTTAATTCAATTTCACCAAAATTTTTTCAATTTCAGCTCCTTCTACTAAAAATCTTATGAAAATCCAAAGGAATCGAAGTGAATATCATCTAAATTTACTCAAATCCTGCACCTTTAAATAAAAATCATAAAAAAAATCCAAAAGGATTTAATTTAATTTCGCCAAAATTTCTTCAATTTCAGCTCCTTCTACTAAAAATCTTATGAAAATCCAAAAGAATCTAAGTGAATATCAACTAAAATTACTCAAATTCTGCACCTTTAACTAAAAATCATAAAAAAATTCAAAAAGATTTAATTTAATTTTGCCAAAATTTCTTCAATTTCAGCTCCTTCTACTAAAAATCTTATGAAAATCCAAAAGAATCTAAGTGAATATCAACTAAATTTACTCAAATTCTGCACCTTTAACTAAAAATCATAAAAAAATTCAAAAAGATTTAATTTAATTTCGCCAAAATTTCTTCAACTTCAGCTCCTTCTACTAAAAATCTTATGAAAATCCAAAGGAATCGAAGTGAATATCAACTAAGTTTACTCAAATTCTGCATCTGTAACTAAAAATCATAAAAAAATTCAAAAAGATTTAATTTTATTTCGCCAAAATTTCTTCAATTTCAGCTCCTTCTACTAAAAATCTTATGAAAATCCAAAAGAATCTAAGTGAATATCAACTAAATTTACTCAAATTCTGCACCTTTAACTAAAAATCATAAAAAAATTCAAAAAGATTTAATTTAATTTCCCCAAAATTTCATCAATTTCAGCTATTCCTCCTAAAAATCTTAAGAAAATCCAAAAGAATCTAAGTGAATATCAACTAAATTTACTCAAATTCTGCACCTTTAACTAAAAATCATAAAAAAATTCAAAAAGATTTAATTTAATTTCGCCAAAATTTCTTCAATTTCAGCTCCTTCTACTAAAAATCTTATGAAAATCCAAAGGAATCGAAGTGAATATCAACTAAGTTTACTCAAATTCTGCATCTGTAACTGAAAATCATAAAAAAATTCAAAAAGATTTAATTTTATTTCGCCAAAATTTCTTCAATTTCAGCTCCTTCTACTAAAAATCTTATGAAAATCCAAGGGAATCTAAGTGAATATCAACTAAATTTACTCAAATTCTGCACCTTTAACTAAAAATCATAAAAAAATTCAAAAAGATTTAATTTAATTTTGCCAAAATTTCTTCAACTTCAGCTCCTTCTACTAAAAATCTTATGAAAATCCAAAGGAATCGATGTGAATATCAACTAAATTTACTCAAATCCTGCACCTTTAACTAAAAATCTTAAAAAAAAATTCAAAAAGATTTAATTTAATTTCGCCAAAATTTCTTCAATTTCAGCTCCTTCTACTAAAAATCTTATGAAAATCCAAAAGAATCTAAGTGAATATCAACTAAATTTACTCAAATTCTGCACCTTTAACTAAAAATCATAAAAAAATTCAAAAAGATTTAATTTAATTTCCCCAAAATTTCATCAATTTCAGCTATTCCTCCTAAAAATCTTAAGAAAATCCAAAAGAATCTAAGTGAATATCAACTAAATTTACTCAAATTCTGCACCTTTAACTAAAAATCTTAAAAAAAATTGAAAAAGATTTAATTTAATTTCGCCAAAATTCCTTCAATTTCAGCTCCTTCTACTAAAATTCTTATGAAAATCCAAAGGAATCGAAGTGAATATCAACTAAATTTACTCAAATTCTGCATCTGTAACTAAAAATCATAAAAAAATTCAAAAAGATTTAATTTAATTTCCCCAAAATTTCATCAATTTCAGCTATTCCTCCTAAAAATCTTAAGAAAATCCAAAAGAATCTAAGTGAATATCAACTAAATTTACTCAAATTCTCCACCTTTAACTAAAAATCATAAAAAAATTCAAAAAGATTTAATTTAATTTCCCCAAAATTTCATCAATTTCAGCTATTCCTCCTAAAAATCTTAAGAAAATCCAAAAGAATCTAAGTGAATATCAACTTAATTTACTCAAATTCTGCACCTTTAACTAAAAATCATTAAAAAATTCAAAAAGATTTAATTTAATTTCGCCAAAATTTCTTCAATTTCCTTCTATTAAAAATCTTATGAAAATCCAAAGGAATCGAAGTGAATATCAACTAAATTTACTCAAATCCTGCACCTTTAACTAAAAATCATAAAAAAATAAAAAGAAATTTAATTTAATTTCATCAAAATTTCATCAATTTCAGCTCCTTCTACTAAAAATCTTATGGAAATCCAAAGGAATCGAAGTGAATATCAACTAAATTTACTCAAATTCTGCACCTTTAACTAAAAATCATAAAAAAATTCAAAAAGATTTAATTTAATTTCCCCAAAATTTCATCAATTTCAGCTATTCCTCCTAAAAATCTTAAGAAAATCCAAAAGAATCTAAGTGAATATCAACTAAATTTACTCAAATTCTCCACCTTTAACTAAAAATCTTAAAAAAAATTGAAAAAGATTTAATTTAATTTCGCCAAAATTTCTTCAATTTCAGCTCCTTCTACTAAAATTCTTATGAAAATCCAAAGGAATCGAAGTGAATATCAACTAAATTTACTCAAATTCTGCATCTGTAACTAAAAATCATAAAAAAATTCAAAAAGATTTAATTTAATTTCCCCAAAATTTCATCAATTTCAGCTATTCCTCCTAAAAATCTTAAGAAAATCCAAAAGAATCTAAGTGAATATCAACTTAATTTACTCAAATTCTGCACCTTTAACTAAAAATCATTAAAAAATTCAAAAAGATTTAATTTAATTTCGCCAAAATTTCTTCAATTTCCTTCTATTAAAAATCTTATGAAAATCCAAAGGAATCGAAGTGAATATCAACTAAATTTACTCAAATCCTGCACCTTTAACTAAAAATCATAAAAAAATAAAAAGAAATTTAATTTAATTTCATCAAAATTTCATCAATTTCAGCTCCTTCTACTAAAAATCTTATGGAAATCCAAAGGAATCGAAGTGAATATCAACTAAATTTACTCAAATTCTGCATCTGTAACTAAAAATCATAAAAAAATTCAAAAAGATTTAATTCAATTTCACCAAAATTTTTTCAATTTCAGTTCCTCCTACTAAAAATGTTAAGATAATCAAAAAGAATCTAAGTGAATATCAACTAAATTTACTCAAATTCTGCACCTTTAACTAAAAATCATAAAAAATTGAAAAAGATTTAATTTAATTTCACCAAAATTTCTTCAATTTCAGCTCCGTCTACTAAAAATCTTATGAAAATCCAAAGGAATCGAAGTGAATATCAACTAAATTTACTCAAATTCTGCACCTTTAACTAAAAATCATAAATAAATTGAAATAGATTTAATTTAATTTCACCAAAATTTCATCAATTTCAGCACTTCCTCCTAAAAATCTTAAGAAAATCCAAAAGAATCTAAGTGAATATCAACTAAATTTACTCAAATTCTGCACCTTTAACTAAAAATCATAAAAAAATTCAAAAAGATTTAATTTAATTTTGCCAAAATTTCTTCAACTTCAGCTCCTTCTACTAAAAATCTTATGAAAATCCAAAGGAATCGATGTGAATATCAACTAAATTTACTCAAATCCTGCACCTTTAACTAAAAATCTTAAAAAAAATTCAAAAAGATTTAATTTAATTTCGCCAAAATTTCTTCAATTTCAGCTCCTTCTACTAAAAATCTTACGAAAATCCAAAGGAATCGAAGTGAATATCAACTAAGTTTACTCAAATTCTGCATCTGTAACTAAAAATCATAAAAAAATTGAAAAAGATTTAATTTTATTTCGCCAAAATTTCTTCAATTTCAGCTCCTTCTACTAAAAATCTTATGAAAATCCAAAAGAATCTAAGTGAATATCAACTAAATTTACTCAAATTCTGCACCTTTAACTAAAAATCATAAAAAAATTCAAAAAGATTTAATTTAATTTCCCCAAAATTTCATCAATTTCAGCTATTCCTCCTAAAAATCTTAAGAAAATCCAAAAGAATCTAAGTGAATATCAACTAAATTTACTCAAATTCTCCACCTTTAACTAAAAATCTTAAAAAAAATTGAAAAAGATTTAATTTAATTTCGCCAAAATTTCTTCAATTTCAGCTCCTTCTACTAAAATTCTTATGAAAATCCAAAGGAATCGAAGTGAATATCAACTAAATTTACTCAAATTCTGCATCTGTAACTAAAAATCATAAAAAAATTCAAAAAGATTTAATTTAATTTCCCCAAAATTTCATCAATTTCAGCTATTCCTCCTAAAAATCTTAAGAAAATCCAAAAGAATCTAAGTGAATATCAACTTAATTTACTCAAATTCTGCACCTTTAACTAAAAATCATTAAAAAATTCAAAAAGATTTAATTTAATTTCGCCAAAATTTCTTCAATTTCCTTCTATTAAAAATCTTATGAAAATCCAAAGGAATCGAAGTGAATATCAACTAAATTTACTCAAATCCTGCACCTTTAACTAAAAATCATAAAAAAATAAAAAGAAATTTAATTTAATTTCATCAAAATTTCATCAATTTCAGCTCCTTCTACTAAAAATCTTATGGAAATCCAAAGGAATCGAAGTGAATATCAACTAAATTTACTCAAATTCTGCATCTGTAACTAAAAATCATAAAAAAATTCAAAAAGATTTAATTCAATTTCACCAAAATTTTTTCAATTTCAGTTCCTCCTACTAAAAATGTTAAGATAATCAAAAAGAATCTAAGTGAATATCAACTAAATTTACTCAAATTCTGCACCTTTAACTAAAAATCATAAAAAATTGAAAAAGATTTAATTTAATTTCACCAAAATTTCTTCAATTTCAGCTCCGTCTACTAAAAATCTTATGAAAATCCAAAGGAATCGAAGTGAATATCAACTAAATTTACTCAAATTCTGCACCTTTAACTAAAAATCATAAATAAATTGAAATAGATTTAATTTAATTTCACCAAAATTTCATCAATTTCAGCACTTCCTCCTAAAAATCTTAAGAAAATCCAAAAGAATCTAAGTGAATATCAACTAAATTTACTCAAATTCTGCACCTTTAACTAAAAATCATAAAAAAATTCAAAAAGATTTAATTTAATTTTGCCAAAATTTCTTCAACTTCAGCTCCTTCTACTAAAAATCTTATGAAAATCCAAAGGAATCGATGTGAATATCAACTAAATTTACTCAAATCCTGCACCTTTAACTAAAAATCTTAAAAAAAATTCAAAAAGATTTAATTTAATTTCGCCAAAATTTCTTCAATTTCAGCTCCTTCTACTAAAAATCTTACGAAAATCCAAAGGAATCGAAGTGAATATCAACTAAGTTTACTCAAATTCTGCATCTGTAACTAAAAATCATAAAAAAATTGAAAAAGATTTAATTTTATTTCGCCAAAATTTCTTCAATTTCAGCTCCTTCTACTAAAAATCTTATGAAAATCCAAAAGAATCTAAGTGAATATCAACTAAATTTACTCAAATTCTGCACCTTTAACTAAAAATCATAAAAAAATTCAAAAAGATTTAATTTAATTTCCCCAAAATTTCATCAATTTCAGCTATTCCTCCTAAAAATCTTAAGAAAATCCAAAAGAATCTAAGTGAATATCAACTAAATTTACTCAAATTCTGCACCTTTAACTAAAAATCTTAAAAAAAATTGAAAAAGATTTAATTTAATTTCGCCAAAATTTCTTCAATTTCAGCTCCTTCTACTAAAATTCTTATGAAAATCCAAAGGAATCGAAGTGAATATCAACTAAATTTACTCAAATTCTGCATCTGTAACTAAAAATCATAAAAAAATTCAAAAAGATTTAATTTAATTTCCCCAAAATTTCATCAATTTCAGCTATTCCTCCTAAAAATCTTAAGAAAATCCAAAAGAATCTAAGTGAATATCAACTAAATTTACTCAAATCCTGCATCTGTAACTAAAAATCATAAAAAAATTGAAAAAGATTTAATTTTATTTCGCCAAAATTTCTTCAATTTCAGCTCCTTCTACTAAAAATCTTATGAAAATCCAAAAGAATCTAAGTGAATATCAACTAAATTTACTCAAATTCTGCACCTTTAACTAAAAATCATAAAAAAATTCAAAAAGATTTAATTTAATTTTGCCAAAATTTCTTCAATTTCAGCTCCTTCTACTAAAAATCTTATGAAAATCCAAAAGAATCTAAGTGAATATCAACTAAATTTACTCAAATTCTGCACCTTTAACTAAAAATCATAAAAAAATTCAAAAAGATTTAATTTAATTTCGCCAAAATTTCTTCAACTTCAGCTCCTTCTACTAAAAATCTTATGAAAATCCAAAGGAATCGAAGTGAATATCAACTAAGTTTACTCAAATTCTGCATCTGTAACTAAAAATCATAAAAAAATTCAAAAAGATTTAATTTTATTTCGCCAAAATTTCTTCAATTTCAGCTCCTTCTACTAAAAATCTTATGAAAATCAAAAAGAATCTAAGTGAATATCAACTAAATTTACTCAAATCCTGCATCTGTAACTAAAAATCATAAAAAAATTGAAATAGATTTAATTTTATTTCGCCAAAATTTCTTCAATTTCAGCTCCTTCTACTAAAAATCTTATGAAAATCCAAAAGAATCTAAGTGAATATCAACTAAATTTACTCAAATTCTGCACCTTTAACTAAAAATCATAAAAAAATTCAAAAAGATTTAATTTAATTTCGCCAAAATTTCTTCAATTTCAGCTCCTTCTACTAAAGATCTTATGAAAATCCAAAGGAATCGAAGTGAATATCAACTAAGTTTACTCAAATTCTGCATCTGTAACTAAAAATCATAAAAAAATTCAAAAAGATTTAATTTTATTTCGCCAAAATTTCTTCAATTTCAGCTCCTTCTACTAAAAATCTTATGAAAATCCAAGGGAATCTAAGTGAATATCAACTAAATTTACTCAAATTCTGCACCTTTAACTAAAAATCATAAAAAAATTCAAAAAGATTTAATTTAATTTTGCCAAAATTTCTTCAACTTCAGCTCCTTCTACTAAAAATCTTATGAAAATCCAAAGGAATCGATGTGAATATCAACTAAATTTACTCAAATCCTGCACCTTTAACTAAAAATCTTAAAAAAAAATTCAAAAAGATTTAATTTAATTTCGCCAAAATTTCTTCAATTTCAGCTCCTTCTACCAAAAATCTTATGAAAATCCAATGGAATCGAAGTGAATATCAACTAAGTTTACTCAAATTCTGCATCTGTAACTAAAAATCATAAAAAAATTCAAAAAGATTTAATTTAATTTCCCCAAAATTTCATCAATTTCAGCTATTCCTCCTAAAAATCTTAAGAAAATCCAAAAGAATCTAAGTGAATATCAACTAAATTTACTCAAATTCTGCATCTGTAACTAAAAATCATAAAAAAATTCAAAAAGATTTAATTTAATTTCCCCAAAATTTCATCAATTTCAGCTCTTCCTCCTAAAAATCTTAAGAAAATCCAATAGAATCGAAGTGAATATCAACTAAATTTACTCAAATTCTGCACCTTTAACTAAAAATCTTAAAAAAAATTGAAAAAGATTTAATTTAATTTCGCCAAAATTTCTTCAATTTCAGCTCCTTCTACTAAAAATCTTATGAAAATCCAAAGGAATCGAAGTGAATATCAACTAAATTTACTCAAATTCTGCACCTTTAACTAAAAATCATAAAAAAATTCAAAAAGATTTAATTTAATTTCGCCAAAATTTCTTCAATTTCAGCTCCTTCTACTAAAAATCTTATGAAAATCCAAAGGAATCGAAGTGAATATCAACTAAATTTACTCAAATCCTGCATCTGTAACTAAAAATCATAAAAAAATTGAAAAAGATTTAATTTTATTTCGCCAAAATTTCTTCAATTTCAGCTCCTTCTACTAAAATTCTTATGAAAATCCAAAGGAATCGATGTGAATATCAACTAAATTTACTCAAATCCTGCACCTTTAACTAAAAATCTTAAAAAAAATTCAAAAAGATTTAATTTAATTTCGCCAAAATTTCTTCAATTTCAGCTCCTTCTACTAAAAATCTTACGAAAATCCAAAGGAATCGAAGTGAATATCAACTAAGTTTACTCAAATTCTGCATCTGTAACTAAAAATCATAAAAAAATTGAAAAAGATTTAATTTTATTTCGCCAAAATTTCTTCAATTTCAGCTCCTTCTACTAAAAATCTTATGAAAATCCAAAAGAATCTAAGTGAATATCAACTAAATTTACTCAAATTCTGCACCTTTAACTAAAAATCATAAAAAAATTCAAAAAGATTTAATTTAATTTCCCCAAAATTTCATCAATTTCAGCTCTTCCTCCTAAAAATCTTAAGAAAATCCAATAGAATCGAAGTGAATATCAACTAAATTTACTCAAATTCTGCACCTTTAACTAAAAATCTTAAAAAAAATTGAAAAAGATTTAATTTAATTTCGCCAAAATTTCTTCAATTTCAGCTCCTTCTACTAAAAATCTTATGAAAATCCAAAGGAATCGAAGTGAATATCAACTAAATTTACTCAAATTCTGCACCTTTAACTAAAAATCATAAAAAAATTCAAAAAGATTTAATTTAATTTCGCCAAAATTTCTTCAATTTCAGCTCCTTCTACTAAAAATCTTATGAAAATCCAAAGGAATCGAAGTGAATATCAACTAAATTTACTCAAATCCTGCATCTGTAACTAAAAATCATAAAAAAATTGAAAAAGATTTAATTTTATTTCGCCAAAATTTCTTCAATTTCAGCTCCTTCTACTAAAATTCTTATGAAAATCCAAAGGAATCGATGTGAATATCAACTAAATTTACTCAAATTCTGCACCTTTAACTAAAAATCATAAAAAAATTCAAAAAGATTTAATTTAATTTCCCCAAAATTTCATCAATTTCAGCTATTCCTCCTAAAAATCTTAAGAAAATCCAAAAGAATCTAAGTGAATATCAACTAAATTTACTCAAATTCTGCACCTTTAACTAAAAATCATAAAAAAATTCAAAAAGATTTAATTTAATTTTGCCAAAATTTCTTCAACTTCAGCTCCTTCTACTAAAAATCTTATGAAAATCCAAAGGAATCGATGTGAATATCAACTAAATTTACTCAAATCCTGCACCTTTAACTAAAAATCTTAAAAAAAATTCAAAAAGATTTAATTTAATTTCGCCAAAATTTCTTCAATTTCAGCTCCTTCTACTAAAAATCTTACGAAAATCCAAAGGAATCGAAGTGAATATCAACTAAGTTTACTCAAATTCTGCATCTGTAACTAAAAATCATAAAAAAATTGAAAAAGATTTAATTTTATTTCGCCAAAATTTCTTCAATTTCAGCTCCTTCTACTAAAAATCTTATGAAAATCCAAAAGAATCTAAGTGAATATCAACTAAATTTACTCAAATTCTGCACCTTTAACTAAAAATCATAAAAAAATTCAAAAAGATTTAATTTAATTTCCCCAAAATTTCATCAATTTCAGCTATTCCTCCTAAAAATCTTAAGAAAATCCAAAAGAATCTAAGTGAATATCAACTAAATTTACTCAAATTCTCCACCTTTAACTAAAAATCTTAAAAAAAATTGAAAAAGATTTAATTTAATTTCGCCAAAATTTCTTCAATTTCAGCTCCTTCTACTAAAATTCTTATGAAAATCCAAAGGAATCGAAGTGAATATCAACTAAATTTACTCAAATTCTGCATCTGTAACTAAAAATCATAAAAAAATTCAAAAAGATTTAATTTAATTTCCCCAAAATTTCATCAATTTCAGCTATTCCTCCTAAAAATCTTAAGAAAATCCAAAAGAATCTAAGTGAATATCAACTTAATTTACTCAAATTCTGCACCTTTAACTAAAAATCATTAAAAAATTCAAAAAGATTTAATTTAATTTCGCCAAAATTTCTTCAATTTCCTTCTATTAAAAATCTTATGAAAATCCAAAGGAATCGAAGTGAATATCAACTAAATTTACTCAAATTCTGCATCTGTAACTAAAAATCATAAAAAAATTCAAAAAGATTTAATTTAATTTCCCCAAAATTTCATCAATTTCAGCTATTCCTCCTAAAAATCTTAAGAAAATCCAAAAGAATCTAAGTGAATATCAACTTAATTTACTCAAATTCTGCACCTTTAACTAAAAATCATTAAAAAATTCAAAAAGATTTAATTTAATTTCGCCAAAATTTCTTCAATTTCCTTCTATTAAAAATCTTATGAAAATCCAAAGGAATCGAAGTGAATATCAACTAAATTTACTCAAATCCTGCACCTTTAACTAAAAATCATAAAAAAATAAAAAGAAATTTAATTTAATTTCATCAAAATTTCATCAATTTCAGCTCCTTCTACTAAAAATCTTATGGAAATCCAAAGGAATCGAAGTGAATATCAACTAAATTTACTCAAATTCTGCATCTGTAACTAAAAATCATAAAAAAATTCAAAAAGATTTAATTCAATTTCACCAAAATTTTTTCAATTTCAGTTCCTCCTACTAAAAATGTTAAGATAATCAAAAAGAATCTAAGTGAATATCAACTAAATTTACTCAAATTCTGCACCTTTAACTAAAAATCATAAAAAATTGAAAAAGATTTAATTTAATTTCACCAAAATTTCTTCAATTTCAGCTCCGTCTACTAAAAATCTTATGAAAATCCAAAGGAATCGAAGTGAATATCAACTAAATTTACTCAAATTCTGCACCTTTAACTAAAAATCATAAATAAATTGAAATAGATTTAATTTAATTTCACCAAAATTTCATCAATTTCAGCACTTCCTCCTAAAAATCTTAAGAAAATCCAAAAGAATCTAAGTGAATATCAACTAAATTTACTCAAATTCTGCACCTTTAACTAAAAATCATAAAAAAATTCAAAAAGATTTAATTTAATTTTGCCAAAATTTCTTCAACTTCAGCTCCTTCTACTAAAAATCTTATGAAAATCCAAAGGAATCGATGTGAATATCAACTAAATTTACTCAAATCCTGCACCTTTAACTAAAAATCTTAAAAAAAATTCAAAAAGATTTAATTTAATTTCGCCAAAATTTCTTCAATTTCAGCTCCTTCTACTAAAAATCTTACGAAAATCCAAAGGAATCGAAGTGAATATCAACTAAGTTTACTCAAATTCTGCATCTGTAACTAAAAATCATAAAAAAATTGAAAAAGATTTAATTTTATTTCGCCAAAATTTCTTCAATTTCAGCTCCTTCTACTAAAAATCTTATGAAAATCCAAAAGAATCTAAGTGAATATCAACTAAATTTACTCAAATTCTGCACCTTTAACTAAAAATCATAAAAAAATTCAAAAAGATTTAATTTAATTTCCCCAAAATTTCATCAATTTCAGCTATTCCTCCTAAAAATCTTAAGAAAATCCAAAAGAATCTAAGTGAATATCAACTAAATTTACTCAAATTCTCCACCTTTAACTAAAAATCTTAAAAAAAATTGAAAAAGATTTAATTTAATTTCGCCAAAATTTCTTCAATTTCAGCTCCTTCTACTAAAATTCTTATGAAAATCCAAAGGAATCGAAGTGAATATCAACTAAATTTACTCAAATTCTGCATCTGTAACTAAAAATCATAAAAAAATTCAAAAAGATTTAATTTAATTTCCCCAAAATTTCATCAATTTCAGCTATTCCTCCTAAAAATCTTAAGAAAATCCAAAAGAATCTAAGTGAATATCAACTTAATTTACTCAAATTCTGCACCTTTAACTAAAAATCATTAAAAAATTCAAAAAGATTTAATTTAATTTCGCCAAAATTTCTTCAATTTCCTTCTATTAAAAATCTTATGAAAATCCAAAGGAATCGAAGTGAATATCAACTAAATTTACTCAAATCCTGCACCTTTAACTAAAAATCATAAAAAAATAAAAAGAAATTTAATTTAATTTCATCAAAATTTCATCAATTTCAGCTCCTTCTACTAAAAATCTTATGGAAATCCAAAGGAATCGAAGTGAATATCAACTAAATTTACTCAAATTCTGCATCTGTAACTAAAAATCATAAAAAAATTCAAAAAGATTTAATTCAATTTCACCAAAATTTTTTCAATTTCAGTTCCTCCTACTAAAAATGTTAAGATAATCAAAAAGAATCTAAGTGAATATCAACTAAATTTACTCAAATTCTGCACCTTTAACTAAAAATCATAAAAAATTGAAAAAGATTTAATTTAATTTCACCAAAATTTCTTCAATTTCAGCTCCGTCTACTAAAAATCTTATGAAAATCCAAAGGAATCGAAGTGAATATCAACTAAATTTACTCAAATTCTGCACCTTTAACTAAAAATCATAAATAAATTGAAATAGATTTAATTTAATTTCACCAAAATTTCATCAATTTCAGCACTTCCTCCTAAAAATCTTAAGAAAATCCAAAAGAATCTAAGTGAATATCAACTAAATTTACTCAAATTCTGCACCTTTAACTAAAAATCATAAAAAAATTCAAAAAGATTTAATTTAATTTTGCCAAAATTTCTTCAACTTCAGCTCCTTCTACTAAAAATCTTATGAAAATCCAAAGGAATCGATGTGAATATCAACTAAATTTACTCAAATCCTGCACCTTTAACTAAAAATCTTAAAAAAAATTCAAAAAGATTTAATTTAATTTCGCCAAAATTTCTTCAATTTCAGCTCCTTCTACTAAAAATCTTACGAAAATCCAAAGGAATCGAAGTGAATATCAACTAAGTTTACTCAAATTCTGCATCTGTAACTAAAAATCATAAAAAAATTGAAAAAGATTTAATTTTATTTCGCCAAAATTTCTTCAATTTCAGCTCCTTCTACTAAAAATCTTATGAAAATCCAAAAGAATCTAAGTGAATATCAACTAAATTTACTCAAATTCTGCACCTTTAACTAAAAATCATAAAAAAATTCAAAAAGATTTAATTTAATTTCCCCAAAATTTCATCAATTTCAGCTATTCCTCCTAAAAATCTTAAGAAAATCCAAAAGAATCTAAGTGAATATCAACTAAATTTACTCAAATTCTGCACCTTTAACTAAAAATCTTAAAAAAAATTGAAAAAGATTTAATTTAATTTCGCCAAAATTTCTTCAATTTCAGCTCCTTCTACTAAAATTCTTATGAAAATCCAAAGGAATCGAAGTGAATATCAACTAAATTTACTCAAATTCTGCATCTGTAACTAAAAATCATAAAAAAATTCAAAAAGATTTAATTTAATTTCCCCAAAATTTCATCAATTTCAGCTATTCCTCCTAAAAATCTTAAGAAAATCCAAAAGAATCTAAGTGAATATCAACTAAATTTACTCAAATCCTGCATCTGTAACTAAAAATCATAAAAAAATTGAAAAAGATTTAATTTTATTTCGCCAAAATTTCTTCAATTTCAGCTCCTTCTACTAAAAATCTTATGAAAATCCAAAAGAATCTAAGTGAATATCAACTAAATTTACTCAAATTCTGCACCTTTAACTAAAAATCATAAAAAAATTCAAAAAGATTTAATTTAATTTTGCCAAAATTTCTTCAATTTCAGCTCCTTCTACTAAAAATCTTATGAAAATCCAAAAGAATCTAAGTGAATATCAACTAAATTTACTCAAATTCTGCACCTTTAACTAAAAATCATAAAAAAATTCAAAAAGATTTAATTTAATTTCGCCAAAATTTCTTCAACTTCAGCTCCTTCTACTAAAAATCTTATGAAAATCCAAAGGAATCGAAGTGAATATCAACTAAGTTTACTCAAATTCTGCATCTGTAACTAAAAATCATAAAAAAATTCAAAAAGATTTAATTTTATTTCGCCAAAATTTCTTCAATTTCAGCTCCTTCTACTAAAAATCTTATGAAAATCAAAAAGAATCTAAGTGAATATCAACTAAATTTACTCAAATACTGCATCTGTAACTAAAAATCATAAAAAAATTGAAATAGATTTAATTTTATTTCGCCAAAATTTCTTCAATTTCAGCTCCTTCTACTAAAAATCTTATGAAAATCCAAAAGAATCTAAGTGAATATCAACTAAATTTACTCAAATTCTGCACCTTTAACTAAAAATCATAAAAAAATTCAAAAAGATTTAATTTAATTTCGCCAAAATTTCTTCAATTTCAGCTCCTTCTACTAAAGATCTTATGAAAATCCAAAGGAATCGAAGTGAATATCAACTAAGTTTACTCAAATTCTGCATCTGTAACTAAAAATCATAAAAAAATTCAAAAAGATTTAATTTTATTTCGCCAAAATTTCTTCAATTTCAGCTCCTTCTACTAAAAATCTTATGAAAATCCAAGGGAATCTAAGTGAATATCAACTAAATTTACTCAAATTCTGCACCTTTAACTAAAAATCATAAAAAAATTCAAAAAGATTTAATTTAATTTTGCCAAAATTTCTTCAACTTCAGCTCCTTCTACTAAAAATCTTATGAAAATCCAAAGGAATCGATGTGAATATCAACTAAATTTACTCAAATCCTGCACCTTTAACTAAAAATCTTAAAAAAAAATTCAAAAAGATTTAATTTAATTTCGCCAAAATTTCTTCAATTTCAGCTCCTTCTACCAAAAATCTTATGAAAATCCAATGGAATCGAAGTGAATATCAACTAAGTTTACTCAAATTCTGCATCTGTAACTAAAAATCATAAAAAAATTCAAAAAGATTTAATTTAATTTCCCCAAAATTTCATCAATTTCAGCTATTCCTCCTAAAAATCTTAAGAAAATCCAAAAGAATCTAAGTGAATATCAACTAAATTTACTCAAATTCTGCATCTGTAACTAAAAATCATAAAAAAATTCAAAAAGATTTAATTTAATTTCCCCAAAATTTCATCAATTTCAGCTCTTCCTCCTAAAAATCTTAAGAAAATCCAATAGAATCGAAGTGAATATCAACTAAATTTACTCAAATTCTGCACCTTTAACTAAAAATCTTAAAAAAAATTGAAAAAGATTTAATTTAATTTCGCCAAAATTTCTTCAATTTCAGCTCCTTCTACTAAAAATCTTATGAAAATCCAAAGGAATCGAAGTGAATATCAACTAAATTTACTCAAATTCTGCACCTTTAACTAAAAATCATAAAAAAATTCAAAAAGATTTAATTTAATTTCGCCAAAATTTCTTCAATTTCAGCTCCTTCTACTAAAAATCTTATGAAAATCCAAAGGAATCGAAGTGAATATCAACTAAATTTACTCAAATCCTGCATCTGTAACTAAAAATCATAAAAAAATTGAAAAAGATTTAATTTTATTTCGCCAAAATTTCTTCAATTTCAGCTCCTTCTACTAAAATTCTTATGAAAATCCAAAGGAATCGAAGTGAATATCAACTAAATTTACTCAAATCCTGCACCTTTAACTAAAAATCTTAAAAAAAATTCAAAAAGATTTAATTTAATTTCGCCAAAATTTCTTCAATTTCAGCTCCTTCTACTAAAAATCTTACGAAAATCCAAAGGAATCGAAGTGAATATCAACTAAGTTTACTCAAATTCTGCATCTGTAACTAAAAATCATAAAAAAATTGAAAAAGATTTAATTTTATTTCGCCAAAATTTCTTCAATTTCAGCTCCTTCTACTAAAAATCTTATGAAAATCCAAAAGAATCTAAGTGAATATCAACTAAATTTACTCAAATTCTGCACCTTTAACTAAAAATCGTAAAAAAATTCAAAAAGATTTAATTTAATTTCCCAATAATTTCATCAATTTCAGCTCTTCCTCCTAAAAATCTTAAGAAAATCCAAAAGAATCGAAGTGAATATCAACTAAATTTACTCAAATTCTGCACCTTTAACTAAAAATCTTAAAAAAAATTGAAAAAGATTTAATTTAATTTCGCCAAAATTTCTTCAATTTCAGCTCCTTCTACTAAAAATCTTATGAAAATCCAAAGGAATCGAAGTGAATATCAACTAAATTTACTCAAATTCTGCACCTTTAACTAAAAATCATAAAAAAATTCAAAAAGATTTAATTTAATTTCGCCAAAATTTCTTCAATTTCAGCTCCTTCTACTAAAAATCTTATGAAAATCCAAAGGAATCGAAGTGAATATCAACTAAATTTACTCAAATCCTGCATCTGTAACTAAAAATCATAAAAAAATTGAAAAAGATTTAATTTTATTTCGCCAAAATTTCTTCAATTTCAGCTCCTTCTACTAAAATTCTTATGAAAATCCAAAGGAATCGATGTGAATATCAACTAAATTTACTCAAATTCTGCACCTTTAACTAAAAATCATAAAAAAATTCAAAAAGATTTAATTTAATTTCCCCAAAATTTCATCAATTTCAGCTATTCCTCCTAAAAATCTTAAGAAAATCCAAAAGAATCTAAGTGAATATCAACTAAATTTACTCAAATTCTGCACCTTTAACTAAAAATCATAAAAAAATTCAAAAAGATTTAATTTAATTTTGCCAAAATTTCTTCAACTTCAGCTCCTTCTACTAAAAATCTTATGAAAATCCAAAGGAATCGATGTGAATATCAACTAAATTTACTCAAATCCTGCACCTTTAACTAAAAATCTTAAAAAAAATTCAAAAAGATTTAATTTAATTTCGCCAAAATTTCTTCAATTTCAGCTCCTTCTACTAAAAATCTTACGAAAATCCAAAGGAATCGAAGTGAATATCAACTAAGTTTACTCAAATTCTGCATCTGTAACTAAAAATCATAAAAAAATTGAAAAAGATTTAATTTTATTTCGCCAAAATTTCTTCAATTTCAGCTCCTTCTACTAAAAATCTTATGAAAATCCAAAAGAATCTAAGTGAATATCAACTAAATTTACTCAAATTCTGCACCTTTAACTAAAAATCATAAAAAAATTCAAAAAGATTTAATTTAATTTCCCCAAAATTTCATCAATTTCAGCTATTCCTCCTAAAAATCTTAAGAAAATCCAAAAGAATCTAAGTGAATATCAACTAAATTTACTCAAATTCTCCACCTTTAACTAAAAATCTTAAAAAAAATTGAAAAAGATTTAATTTAATTTCGCCAAAATTTCTTCAATTTCAGCTCCTTCTACTAAAATTCTTATGAAAATCCAAAGGAATCGAAGTGAATATCAACTAAATTTACTCAAATTCTGCATCTGTAACTAAAAATCATAAAAAAATTCAAAAAGATTTAATTTAATTTCCCCAAAATTTCATCAATTTCAGCTATTCCTCCTAAAAATCTTAAGAAAATCCAAAAGAATCTAAGTGAATATCAACTTAATTTACTCAAATTCTGCACCTTTAACTAAAAATCATTAAAAAATTCAAAAAGATTTAATTTAATTTCGCCAAAATTTCTTCAATTTCCTTCTATTAAAAATCTTATGAAAATCCAAAGGAATCGAAGTGAATATCAACTAAATTTACTCAAATCCTGCACCTTTAACTAAAAATCATAAAAAAATAAAAAGAAATTTAATTTAATTTCATCAAAATTTCATCAATTTCAGCTCCTTCTACTAAAAATCTTATGGAAATCCAAAGGAATCGAAGTGAATATCAACTAAATTTACTCAAATTCTGCATCTGTAACTAAAAATCATAAAAAAATTCAAAAAGATTTAATTCAATTTCACCAAAATTTTTTCAATTTCAGTTCCTCCTACTAAAAATGTTAAGATAATCAAAAAGAATCTAAGTGAATATCAACTAAATTTACTCAAATTCTGCACCTTTAACTAAAAATCATAAAAAATTGAAAAAGATTTAATTTAATTTCACCAAAATTTCTTCAATTTCAGCTCCGTCTACTAAAAATCTTATGAAAATCCAAAGGAATCGAAGTGAATATCAACTAAATTTACTCAAATTCTGCACCTTTAACTAAAAATCATAAATAAATTGAAATAGATTTAATTTAATTTCACCAAAATTTCATCAATTTCAGCACTTCCTCCTAAAAATCTTAAGAAAATCCAAAAGAATCTAAGTGAATATCAACTAAATTTACTCAAATTCTGCACCTTTAACTAAAAATCATAAAAAAATTCAAAAAGATTTAATTTAATTTTGCCAAAATTTCTTCAACTTCAGCTCCTTCTACTAAAAATCTTATGAAAATCCAAAGGAATCGATGTGAATATCAACTAAATTTACTCAAATCCTGCACCTTTAACTAAAAATCTTAAAAAAAATTCAAAAAGATTTAATTTAATTTCGCCAAAATTTCTTCAATTTCAGCTCCTTCTACTAAAAATCTTACGAAAATCCAAAGGAATCGAAGTGAATATCAACTAAGTTTACTCAAATTCTGCATCTGTAACTAAAAATCATAAAAAAATTGAAAAAGATTTAATTTTATTTCGCCAAAATTTCTTCAATTTCAGCTCCTTCTACTAAAAATCTTATGAAAATCCAAAAGAATCTAAGTGAATATCAACTAAATTTACTCAAATTCTGCACCTTTAACTAAAAATCATAAAAAAATTCAAAAAGATTTAATTTAATTTCCCCAAAATTTCATCAATTTCAGCTATTCCTCCTAAAAATCTTAAGAAAATCCAAAAGAATCTAAGTGAATATCAACTAAATTTACTCAAATTCTCCACCTTTAACTAAAAATCTTAAAAAAAATTGAAAAAGATTTAATTTAATTTCGCCAAAATTTCTTCAATTTCAGCTCCTTCTACTAAAATTCTTATGAAAATCCAAAGGAATCGAAGTGAATATCAACTAAATTTACTCAAATTCTGCATCTGTAACTAAAAATCATAAAAAAATTCAAAAAGATTTAATTTAATTTCCCCAAAATTTCATCAATTTCAGCTATTCCTCCTAAAAATCTTAAGAAAATCCAAAAGAATCTAAGTGAATATCAACTTAATTTACTCAAATTCTGCACCTTTAACTAAAAATCATTAAAAAATTCAAAAAGATTTAATTTAATTTCGCCAAAATTTCTTCAATTTCCTTCTATTAAAAATCTTATGAAAATCCAAAGGAATCGAAGTGAATATCAACTAAATTTACTCAAATCCTGCACCTTTAACTAAAAATCATAAAAAAATAAAAAGAAATTTAATTTAATTTCATCAAAATTTCATCAATTTCAGCTCCTTCTACTAAAAATCTTATGGAAATCCAAAGGAATCGAAGTGAATATCAACTAAATTTACTCAAATTCTGCATCTGTAACTAAAAATCATAAAAAAATTCAAAAAGATTTAATTCAATTTCACCAAAATTTTTTCAATTTCAGTTCCTCCTACTAAAAATGTTAAGATAATCAAAAAGAATCTAAGTGAATATCAACTAAATTTACTCAAATTCTGCACCTTTAACTAAAAATCATAAAAAATTGAAAAAGATTTAATTTAATTTCACCAAAATTTCTTCAATTTCAGCTCCGTCTACTAAAAATCTTATGAAAATCCAAAGGAATCGAAGTGAATATCAACTAAATTTACTCAAATTCTGCACCTTTAACTAAAAATCATAAATAAATTGAAATAGATTTAATTTAATTTCACCAAAATTTCATCAATTTCAGCACTTCCTCCTAAAAATCTTAAGAAAATCCAAAAGAATCTAAGTGAATATCAACTAAATTTACTCAAATTCTGCACCTTTAACTAAAAATCATAAAAAAATTCAAAAAGATTTAATTTAATTTTGCCAAAATTTCTTCAACTTCAGCTCCTTCTACTAAAAATCTTATGAAAATCCAAAGGAATCGATGTGAATATCAACTAAATTTACTCAAATCCTGCACCTTTAACTAAAAATCTTAAAAAAAATTCAAAAAGATTTAATTTAATTTCGCCAAAATTTCTTCAATTTCAGCTCCTTCTACTAAAAATCTTACGAAAATCCAAAGGAATCGAAGTGAATATCAACTAAGTTTACTCAAATTCTGCATCTGTAACTAAAAATCATAAAAAAATTGAAAAAGATTTAATTTTATTTCGCCAAAATTTCTTCAATTTCAGCTCCTTCTACTAAAAATCTTATGAAAATCCAAAAGAATCTAAGTGAATATCAACTAAATTTACTCAAATTCTGCACCTTTAACTAAAAATCATAAAAAAATTCAAAAAGATTTAATTTAATTTCCCCAAAATTTCATCAATTTCAGCTATTCCTCCTAAAAATCTTAAGAAAATCCAAAAGAATCTAAGTGAATATCAACTAAATTTACTCAAATTCTGCACCTTTAACTAAAAATCTTAAAAAAAATTGAAAAAGATTTAATTTAATTTCGCCAAAATTTCTTCAATTTCAGCTCCTTCTACTAAAATTCTTATGAAAATCCAAAGGAATCGAAGTGAATATCAACTAAATTTACTCAAATTCTGCATCTGTAACTAAAAATCATAAAAAAATTCAAAAAGATTTAATTTAATTTCCCCAAAATTTCATCAATTTCAGCTATTCCTCCTAAAAATCTTAAGAAAATCCAAAAGAATCTAAGTGAATATCAACTAAATTTACTCAAATCCTGCATCTGTAACTAAAAATCATAAAAAAATTGAAAAAGATTTAATTTTATTTCGCCAAAATTTCTTCAATTTCAGCTCCTTCTACTAAAAATCTTATGAAAATCCAAAAGAATCTAAGTGAATATCAACTAAATTTACTCAAATTCTGCACCTTTAACTAAAAATCATAAAAAAATTCAAAAAGATTTAATTTAATTTTGCCAAAATTTCTTCAATTTCAGCTCCTTCTACTAAAAATCTTATGAAAATCCAAAAGAATCTAAGTGAATATCAACTAAATTTACTCAAATTCTGCACCTTTAACTAAAAATCATAAAAAAATTCAAAAAGATTTAATTTAATTTCGCCAAAATTTCTTCAACTTCAGCTCCTTCTACTAAAAATCTTATGAAAATCCAAAGGAATCGAAGTGAATATCAACTAAGTTTACTCAAATTCTGCATCTGTAACTAAAAATCATAAAAAAATTCAAAAAGATTTAATTTTATTTCGCCAAAATTTCTTCAATTTCAGCTCCTTCTACTAAAAATCTTATGAAAATCAAAAAGAATCTAAGTGAATATCAACTAAATTTACTCAAATCCTGCATCTGTAACTAAAAATCATAAAAAAATTGAAATAGATTTAATTTTATTTCGCCAAAATTTCTTCAATTTCAGCTCCTTCTACTAAAAATCTTATGAAAATCCAAAAGAATCTAAGTGAATATCAACTAAATTTACTCAAATTCTGCACCTTTAACTAAAAATCATAAAAAAATTCAAAAAGATTTAATTTAATTTCGCCAAAATTTCTTCAATTTCAGCTCCTTCTACTAAAGATCTTATGAAAATCCAAAGGAATCGAAGTGAATATCAACTAAGTTTACTCAAATTCTGCATCTGTAACTAAAAATCATAAAAAAATTCAAAAAGATTTAATTTTATTTCGCCAAAATTTCTTCAATTTCAGCTCCTTCTACTAAAAATCTTATGAAAATCCAAGGGAATCTAAGTGAATATCAACTAAATTTACTCAAATTCTGCACCTTTAACTAAAAATCATAAAAAAATTCAAAAAGATTTAATTTAATTTTGCCAAAATTTCTTCAACTTCAGCTCCTTCTACTAAAAATCTTATGAAAATCCAAAGGAATCGATGTGAATATCAACTAAATTTACTCAAATCCTGCACCTTTAACTAAAAATCTTAAAAAAAAATTCAAAAAGATTTAATTTAATTTCGCCAAAATTTCTTCAATTTCAGCTCCTTCTACCAAAAATCTTATGAAAATCCAATGGAATCGAAGTGAATATCAACTAAGTTTACTCAAATTCTGCATCTGTAACTAAAAATCATAAAAAAATTCAAAAAGATTTAATTTAATTTCCCCAAAATTTCATCAATTTCAGCTATTCCTCCTAAAAATCTTAAGAAAATCCAAAAGAATCTAAGTGAATATCAACTAAATTTACTCAAATTCTGCATCTGTAACTAAAAATCATAAAAAAATTCAAAAAGATTTAATTTAATTTCCCCAAAATTTCATCAATTTCAGCTCTTCCTCCTAAAAATCTTAAGAAAATCCAATAGAATCGAAGTGAATATCAACTAAATTTACTCAAATTCTGCACCTTTAACTAAAAATCTTAAAAAAAATTGAAAAAGATTTAATTTAATTTCGCCAAAATTTCTTCAATTTCAGCTCCTTCTACTAAAAATCTTATGAAAATCCAAAGGAATCGAAGTGAATATCAACTAAATTTACTCAAATTCTGCACCTTTAACTAAAAATCATAAAAAAATTCAAAAAGATTTAATTTAATTTCGCCAAAATTTCTTCAATTTCAGCTCCTTCTACTAAAAATCTTATGAAAATCCAAAGGAATCGAAGTGAATATCAACTAAATTTACTCAAATCCTGCATCTGTAACTAAAAATCATAAAAAAATTGAAAAAGATTTAATTTTATTTCGCCAAAATTTCTTCAATTTCAGCTCCTTCTACTAAAATTCTTATGAAAATCCAAAGGAATCGAAGTGAATATCAACTAAATTTACTCAAATTCTGCATCTGTAACTAAAAATCATAAAAAAATTCAAAAAGATTTAATTTAATTTCCCCAAAATTTCATCAATTTCAGCTATTCCTCCTAAAAATCTTAAGAAAATCCAAAAGAATCTAAGTGAATATCAACTTAATTTACTCAAATTCTGCACCTTTAACTAAAAATCATTAAAAAATTCAAAAAGATTTAATTTAATTTCGCCAAAATTTCTTCAATTTCCTTCTATTAAAAATCTTATGAAAATCCAAAGGAATCGAAGTGAATATCAACTAAATTTACTCAAATCCTGCACCTTTAACTAAAAATCATAAAAAAATAAAAAGAAATTTAATTTAATTTCATCAAAATTTCATCAATTTCAGATCCTTCTACTAAAAATCTTATGGAAATCCAAAGGAATCGAAGTGAATATCAACTAAATTTACTCAAATTCTGCATCTGTAACTAAAAATCATAAAAAAATTCAAAAAGATTTAATTCAATTTCACCAAAATTTTTTCAATTTCAGTTCCTCCTACTAAAAATGTTAAGAAAATCAAAAAGAATCTAAGTGAATATCAACTAAATTCACTCAAATTCTGCACCTTTAACTAAAAATCATAAAAAAATTGAAAAAGATTTAATTTAATTTCACCAAAATTTCTTCAATTTCAGCTCCGTCTACTAAAAATCTTATGAAAATCCAAAGGAATCGAAGTGAATATCAACTAAATTTACTCAAATTCTGCACCTTTAACTAAAAATCATAAATAAATTGAAATAGATTTAATTTAATTTCACCAAAATTTCATCAATTTCAGCACTTCCTCCTAAAAATCTTAAGAAAATCCAAAAGAATCTAAGTGAATATCAACTAAATTTACTCAAATTCTGCACCTTTAACTAAAAATCATAAAAAAATTCAAAAAGATTTAATTTAATTTTGCCAAAATTTCTTCAACTTCAGCTCCTTCTACTAAAAATCTTATGAAAATCCAAAGGAATGGAAGTGAATATCAACTAAATTTACTCAAATTCTGCATCTGTAACTAAAAATCATAAAAAAATTCATAAAGATTTAATTTAATTTCCCCAAAATTTCATCAATTTCAGCTCTTCCTCCTAAAAATCTTAAGAAAATCCAATAGAATCTAAGTGAATATCAACTAAATTTACTCAAATTCTGCACCTTTAACTAAAAATCTTAAAAAAAATTGAAAAAGATTTAATTTAATTTCACCAAAATTTCTTCAATTTCAGCTCCTTCTACTAAAAATCTTATGAAAATCCAAAGGAATCGAAGTGAATATCAACTAAATTTACTCAAATTCTGCACCTTTAACTAAAAATCATAAAAAAATTGAAAAAGATTTAATTTAATTTCACCAAAATTTCTTCAATTTCAGCTCCTTCTACTAAAAATCTTATGAAAATCCAAAGGAATCGAAGTGAATATCAACTAAATTTACTCAAATTCTGCACCTTTAACTAAAAATCATAAAAAAATTCAAAAAGATTTAATTTAATTTCGCCAAAATTTCTTCAATTTCAGCTCCTTCTACTAAAAATCTTATGAAAATCCAAAGGAATCGAAGTGAATATCAACTAAATTTACTCAAATCCTGCATCTGTAACTAAAAATCATAAAAAAATTGAAAAAGATTTAATTTTATTTCGCCAAAATTTCTTCAATTTCAGCTCCTTCTACTAAAAATCTTATGAAAATCCAAAAGAATCTAAGTGAATATCAACTAAATTTACTCAAATTCTGCACCTTTAGCTAAAAATCATAAAAAAATTCAAAAAGATTTAATTTAATTTCCCCAAAATTTCATCAATTTCAGCTATTCCTCCTAAAAATCTTAAGAAAATCCAAAAGAATCTAAGTGAATATCAACTTAATTTACTCAAATTCTGCACCTTTAACTAAAAATCATTAAAAAATTCAAAAAGATTTAATTTAATTTCGCCAAAATTTCTTCAATTTCCTTCTATTAAAAATCTTATGAAAATCCAAAGGAATCGAAGTGAATATCAACTAAATTTACTCAAATCCTGCACCTTTAACTAAAAATCATAAAAAAATAAAAAGAAATTTAATTTAATTTCATCAAAATTTCATCAATTTCAGCTCCTTCTACTAAAAATCTTATGGAAATCCAAAGGAATCGAAGTGAATATCAACTAAATTTACTCAAATTCTGCATCTGTAACTAAAAATCATAAAAAAATTCAAAAAGATTTAATTCAATTTCACCAAAATTTTTTCAATTTCAGCTCCTTCTACTAAAAATCTTATGAAAATCCAAAGGAATCGAAGTGAATATCATCTAAATTTACTCAAATCCTGCACCTTTAAATAAAAATCATAAAAAAAATCCAAAAGGATTTAATTTAATTTCGCCAAAATTTCTTCAATTTCAGCTCCTTCTACTAAAAATCTTATGAAAATCCAAAAGAATCTAAGTGAATATCAACTAAAATTACTCAAATTCTGCACCTTTAACTAAAAATCATAAAAAAATTCAAAAAGATTTAATTTAATTTTGCCAAAATTTCTTCAATTTCAGCTCCTTCTACTAAAAATCTTATGAAAATCCAAAAGAATCTAAGTGAATATCAACTAAATTTACTCAAATTCTGCACCTTTAACTAAAAATCATAAAAAAATTCAAAAAGATTTAATTTAATTTCGCCAAAATTTCTTCAACTTCAGCTCCTTCTACTAAAAATCTTATGAAAATCCAAAGGAATCGAAGTGAATATCAACTAAGTTTACTCAAATTCTGCATCTGTAACTAAAAATCATAAAAAAATTCAAAAAGATTTAATTTTATTTCGCCAAAATTTCTTCAATTTCAGCTCCTTCTACTAAAAATCTTATGAAAATCCAAAAGAATCTAAGTGAATATCAACTAAATTTACTCAAATTCTGCACCTTTAACTAAAAATCATAAAAAAATTCAAAAAGATTTAATTTAATTTCCCCAAAATTTCATCAATTTCAGCTATTCCTCCTAAAAATCTTAAGAAAATCCAAAAGAATCTAAGTGAATATCAACTAAATTTACTCAAATTCTGCACCTTTAACTAAAAATCATAAAAAAATTCAAAAAGATTTAATTTAATTTCGCCAAAATTTCTTCAATTTCAGCTCCTTCTACTAAAAATCTTATGAAAATCCAAAGGAATCGAAGTGAATATCAACTAAGTTTACTCAAATTCTGCATCTGTAACTGAAAATCATAAAAAAATTCAAAAAGATTTAATTTTATTTCGCCAAAATTTCTTCAATTTCAGCTCCTTCTACTAAAAATCTTATGAAAATCCAAGGGAATCTAAGTGAATATCAACTAAATTTACTCAAATCCTGCACCTTTAACTAAAAATCTTAAAAAAAAATTCAAAAAGATTTAATTTAATTTCGCCAAAATTTCTTCAATTTCAGCTCCTTCTACTAAAAATCTTATGAAAATCCAAAAGAATCTAAGTGAATATCAACTAAATTTACTCAAATTCTGCACCTTTAACTAAAAATCATAAAAAAATTCAAAAAGATTTAATTTAATTTCCCCAAAATTTCATCAATTTCAGCTATTCCTCCTAAAAATCTTAAGAAAATCCAAAAGAATCTAAGTGAATATCAACTAAATTTACTCAAATTCTGCACCTTTAACTAAAAATCTTAAAAAAAATTGAAAAAGATTTAATTTAATTTCGCCAAAATTTCTTCAATTTCAGCTCCTTCTACTAAAATTCTTATGAAAATCCAAAGGAATCGAAGTGAATATCAACTAAATTTACTCAAATTCTGCATCTGTAACTAAAAATCATAAAAAAATTCAAAAAGATTTAATTTAATTTCCCCAAAATTTCATCAATTTCAGCTATTCCTCCTAAAAATCTTAAGAAAATCCAAAAGAATCTAAGTGAATATCAACTAAATTTACTCAAATTCTCCACCTTTAACTAAAAATCATAAAAAAATTCAAAAAGATTTAATTTAATTTCCCCAAAATTTCATCAATTTCAGCTATTCCTCCTAAAAATCTTAAGAAAATCCAAAAGAATCTAAGTGAATATCAACTTAATTTACTCAAATTCTGCACCTTTAACTAAAAATCATTAAAAAATTCAAAAAGATTTAATTTAATTTCGCCAAAATTTCTTCAATTTCCTTCTATTAAAAATCTTATGAAAATCCAAAGGAATCGAAGTGAATATCAACTAAATTTACTCAAATCCTGCACCTTTAACTAAAAATCATAAAAAAATAAAAAGAAATTTAATTTAATTTCATCAAAGTTTCATCAATTTCAGCTCCTTCTACTAAAAATCTTATGGAAATCCAAAGGAATCGAAGTGAATATCAACTAAATTTACTCAAATTCTGCACCTTTAACTAAAAATCATAAAAAAATTCAAAAAGATTTAATTTAATTTCCCCAAAATTTCATCAATTTCAGCTATTCCTCCTAAAAATCTTAAGAAAATCCAAAAGAATCTAAGTGAATATCAACTAAATTTACTCAAATTCTCCACCTTTAACTAAAAATCTTAAAAAAAATTGAAAAAGATTTAATTTAATTTCGCCAAAATTTCTTCAATTTCAGCTCCTTCTACTAAAATTCTTATGAAAATCCAAAGGAATCGAAGTGAATATCAACTAAATTTACTCAAATTCTGCATCTGTAACTAAAAATCATAAAAAAATTCAAAAAGATTTAATTTAATTTCCCCAAAATTTCATCAATTTCAGCTATTCCTCCTAAAAATCTTAAGAAAATCCAAAAGAATCTAAGTGAATATCAACTTAATTTACTCAAATTCTGCACCTTTAACTAAAAATCATTAAAAAATTCAAAAAGATTTAATTTAATTTCGCCAAAATTTCTTCAATTTCCTTCTATTAAAAATCTTATGAAAATCCAAAGGAATCGAAGTGAATATCAACTAAATTTACTCAAATCCTGCACCTTTAACTAAAAATCATAAAAAAATAAAAAGAAATTTAATTTAATTTCATCAAAATTTCATCAATTTCAGCTCCTTCTACTAAAAATCTTATGGAAATCCAAAGGAATCGAAGTGAATATCAACTAAATTTACTCAAATTCTGCATCTGTAACTAAAAATCATAAAAAAATTCAAAAAGATTTAATTCAATTTCACCAAAATTTTTTCAATTTCAGTTCCTCCTACTAAAAATGTTAAGATAATCAAAAAGAATCTAAGTGAATATCAACTAAATTTACTCAAATTCTGCACCTTTAACTAAAAATCATAAATAAATTGAAATAGATTTAATTTAATTTCACCAAAATTTCATCAATTTCAGCACTTCCTCCTAAAAATCTTAAGAAAATCCAAAAGAATCTAAGTGAATATCAACTAAATTTACTCAAATTCTGCACCTTTAACTAAAAATCATAAAAAAATTCAAAAAGATTTAATTTAATTTTGCCAAAATTTCTTCAACTTCAGCTCCTTCTACTAAAAATCTTATGAAAATCCAAAGGAATGGAAGTGAATATCAACTAAATTTACTCAAATTCTGCATCTGTAACTAAAAATCATAAAAAAATTCATAAAGATTTAATTTAATTTCCCCAAAATTTCATCAATTTCAGCTCTTCCTCCTAAAAATCTTAAGAAAATCCAATAGAATCTAAGTGAATATCAACTAAATTTACTCAAATTCTGCACCTTTAACTAAAAATCTTAAAAAAAATTGAAAAAGATTTAATTTAATTTCACCAAAATTTCTTCAATTTCAGCTCCTTCTACTAAAAATCTTATGAAAATCCAAAGGAATCGAAGTGAATATCAACTAAATTTACTCAAATTCTGCACCTTTAACTAAAAATCATAAAAAAATTGAAAAAGATTTAATTTAATTTCACCAAAATTTCTTCAATTTCAGCTCCTTCTACTAAAAATCTTATGAAAATCCAAAGGAATCGAAGTGAATATCAACTAAATTTACTCAAATTCTGCACCTTTAACTAAAAATCATAAAAAAATTCAAAAAGATTTAATTTAATTTCGCCAAAATTTCTTCAATTTCAGCTCCTTCTACTAAAAATCTTATGAAAATCCAAAGGAATCGAAGTGAATATCAACTAAATTTACTCAAATCCTGCATCTGTAACTAAAAATCATAAAAAAATTGAAAAAGATTTAATTTTATTTCGCCAAAATTTCTTCAATTTCAGCTCCTTCTACTAAAAATCTTATGAAAATCCAAAAGAATCTAAGTGAATATCAACTAAATTTACTCAAATTCTGCACCTTTAGCTAAAAATCATAAAAAAATTCAAAAAGATTTAATTTAATTTCCCCAAAATTTCATCAATTTCAGCTATTCCTCCTAAAAATCTTAAGAAAATCCAAAAGAATCTAAGTGAATATCAACTTAATTTACTCAAATTCTGCACCTTTAACTAAAAATCATTAAAAAATTCAAAAAGATTTAATTTAATTTCGCCAAAATTTCTTCAATTTCCTTCTATTAAAAATCTTATGAAAATCCAAAGGAATCGAAGTGAATATCAACTAAATTTACTCAAATCCTGCACCTTTAACTAAAAATCATAAAAAAATAAAAAGAAATTTAATTTAATTTCATCAAAATTTCATCAATTTCAGCTCCTTCTACTAAAAATCTTATGGAAATCCAAAGGAATCGAAGTGAATATCAACTAAATTTACTCAAATTCTGCATCTGTAACTAAAAATCATAAAAAAATTCAAAAAGATTTAATTCAATTTCACCAAAATTTTTTCAATTTCAGCTCCTTCTACTAAAAATCTTATGAAAATCCAAAGGAATCGAAGTGAATATCATCTAAATTTACTCAAATCCTGCACCTTTAAATAAAAATCATAAAAAAAATCCAAAAGGATTTAATTTAATTTCGCCAAAATTTCTTCAATTTCAGCTCCTTCTACTAAAAATCTTATGAAAATCCAAAAGAATCTAAGTGAATATCAACTAAAATTACTCAAATTCTGCACCTTTAACTAAAAATCATAAAAAAATTCAAAAAGATTTAATTTAATTTTGCCAAAATTTCTTCAATTTCAGCTCCTTCTACTAAAAATCTTATGAAAATCCAAAAGAATCTAAGTGAATATCAACTAAATTTACTCAAATTCTGCACCTTTAACTAAAAATCATAAAAAAATTCAAAAAGATTTAATTTAATTTCGCCAAAATTTCTTCAACTTCAGCTCCTTCTACTAAAAATCTTATGAAAATCCAAAGGAATCGAAGTGAATATCAACTAAGTTTACTCAAATTCTGCATCTGTAACTAAAAATCATAAAAAAATTCAAAAAGATTTAATTTTATTTCGCCAAAATTTCTTCAATTTCAGCTCCTTCTACTAAAAATCTTATGAAAATCCAAAAGAATCTAAGTGAATATCAACTAAATTTACTCAAATTCTGCACCTTTAACTAAAAATCATAAAAAAATTCAAAAAGATTTAATTTAATTTCCCCAAAATTTCATCAATTTCAGCTATTCCTCCTAAAAATCTTAAGAAAATCCAAAAGAATCTAAGTGAATATCAACTAAATTTACTCAAATTCTGCACCTTTAACTAAAAATCATAAAAAAATTCAAAAAGATTTAATTTAATTTCGCCAAAATTTCTTCAATTTCAGCTCCTTCTACTAAAAATCTTATGAAAATCCAAAGGAATCGAAGTGAATATCAACTAAGTTTACTCAAATTCTGCATCTGTAACTGAAAATCATAAAAAAATTCAAAAAGATTTAATTTTATTTCGCCAAAATTTCTTCAATTTCAGCTCCTTCTACTAAAAATCTTATGAAAATCCAAGGGAATCTAAGTGAATATCAACTAAATTTACTCAAATCCTGCACCTTTAACTAAAAATCTTAAAAAAAAATTCAAAAAGATTTAATTTAATTTCGCCAAAATTTCTTCAATTTCAGCTCCTTCTACTAAAAATCTTATGAAAATCCAAAAGAATCTAAGTGAATATCAACTAAATTTACTCAAATTCTGCACCTTTAACTAAAAATCATAAAAAAATTCAAAAAGATTTAATTTAATTTCCCCAAAATTTCATCAATTTCAGCTATTCCTCCTAAAAATCTTAAGAAAATCCAAAAGAATCTAAGTGAATATCAACTAAATTTACTCAAATTCTGCACCTTTAACTAAAAATCTTAAAAAAAATTGAAAAAGATTTAATTTAATTTCGCCAAAATTTCTTCAATTTCAGCTCCTTCTACTAAAATTCTTATGAAAATCCAAAGGAATCGAAGTGAATATCAACTAAATTTACTCAAATTCTGCATCTGTAACTAAAAATCATAAAAAAATTCAAAAAGATTTAATTTAATTTCCCCAAAATTTCATCAATTTCAGCTATTCCTCCTAAAAATCTTAAGAAAATCCAAAAGAATCTAAGTGAATATCAACTAAATTTACTCAAATTCTCCACCTTTAACTAAAAATCATAAAAAAATTCAAAAAGATTTAATTTAATTTCCCCAAAATTTCATCAATTTCAGCTATTCCTCCTAAAAATCTTAAGAAAATCCAAAAGAATCTAAGTGAATATCAACTTAATTTACTCAAATTCTGCACCTTTAACTAAAAATCATTAAAAAATTCAAAAAGATTTAATTTAATTTCGCCAAAATTTCTTCAATTTCCTTCTATTAAAAATCTTATGAAAATCCAAAGGAATCGAAGTGAATATCAACTAAATTTACTCAAATCCTGCACCTTTAACTAAAAATCATAAAAAAATAAAAAGAAATTTAATTTAATTTCATCAAAATTTCATCAATTTCAGCTCCTTCTACTAAAAATCTTATGGAAATCCAAAGGAATCGAAGTGAATATCAACTAAATTTACTCAAATTCTGCACCTTTAACTAAAAATCATAAAAAAATTCAAAAAGATTTAATTTAATTTCCCCAAAATTTCATCAATTTCAGCTATTCCTCCTAAAAATCTTAAGAAAATCCAAAAGAATCTAAGTGAATATCAACTAAATTTACTCAAATTCTCCACCTTTAACTAAAAATCTTAAAAAAAATTGAAAAAGATTTAATTTAATTTCGCCAAAATTTCTTCAATTTCAGCTCCTTCTACTAAAATTCTTATGAAAATCCAAAGGAATCGAAGTGAATATCAACTAAATTTACTCAAATTCTGCATCTGTAACTAAAAATCATAAAAAAATTCAAAAAGATTTAATTTAATTTCCCCAAAATTTCATCAATTTCAGCTATTCCTCCTAAAAATCTTAAGAAAATCCAAAAGAATCTAAGTGAATATCAACTTAATTTACTCAAATTCTGCACCTTTAACTAAAAATCATTAAAAAATTCAAAAAGATTTAATTTAATTTCGCCAAAATTTCTTCAATTTCCTTCTATTAAAAATCTTATGAAAATCCAAAGGAATCGAAGTGAATATCAACTAAATTTACTCAAATCCTGCACCTTTAACTAAAAATCATAAAAAAATAAAAAGAAATTTAATTTAATTTCATCAAAATTTCATCAATTTCAGCTCCTTCTACTAAAAATCTTATGGAAATCCAAAGGAATCGAAGTGAATATCAACTAAATTTACTCAAATTCTGCATCTGTAACTAAAAATCATAAAAAAATTCAAAAAGATTTAATTCAATTTCACCAAAATTTTTTCAATTTCAGTTCCTCCTACTAAAAATGTTAAGATAATCAAAAAGAATCTAAGTGAATATCAACTAAATTTACTCAAATTCTGCACCTTTAACTAAAAATCATAAAAAATTGAAAAAGATTTAATTTAATTTCACCAAAATTTCTTCAATTTCAGCTCCGTCTACTAAAAATCTTATGAAAATCCAAAGGAATCGAAGTGAATATCAACTAAATTTACTCAAATTCTGCACCTTTAACTAAAAATCATAAATAAATTGAAATAGATTTAATTTAATTTCACCAAAATTTCATCAATTTCAGCACTTCCTCCTAAAAATCTTAAGAAAATCCAAAAGAATCTAAGTGAATATCAACTAAATTTACTCAAATTCTGCACCTTTAACTAAAAATCATAAAAAAATTCAAAAAGATTTAATTTAATTTTGCCAAAATTTCTTCAACTTCAGCTCCTTCTACTAAAAATCTTATGAAAATCCAAAGGAATCGATGTGAATATCAACTAAATTTACTCAAATCCTGCACCTTTAACTAAAAATCTTAAAAAAAATTCAAAAAGATTTAATTTAATTTCGCCAAAATTTCTTCAATTTCAGCTCCTTCTACTAAAAATCTTACGAAAATCCAAAGGAATCGAAGTGAATATCAACTAAGTTTACTCAAATTCTGCATCTGTAACTAAAAATCATAAAAAAATTGAAAAAGATTTAATTTTATTTCGCCAAAATTTCTTCAATTTCAGCTCCTTCTACTAAAAATCTTATGAAAATCCAAAAGAATCTAAGTGAATATCAACTAAATTTACTCAAATTCTGCACCTTTAACTAAAAATCATAAAAAAATTCAAAAAGATTTAATTTAATTTCCCCAAAATTTCATCAATTTCAGCTATTCCTCCTAAAAATCTTAAGAAAATCCAAAAGAATCTAAGTGAATATCAACTAAATTTACTCAAATTCTGCACCTTTAACTAAAAATCTTAAAAAAAATTGAAAAAGATTTAATTTAATTTCGCCAAAATTTCTTCAATTTCAGCTCCTTCTACTAAAATTCTTATGAAAATCCAAAGGAATCGAAGTGAATATCAACTAAATTTACTCAAATTCTGCATCTGTAACTAAAAATCATAAAAAAATTCAAAAAGATTTAATTTAATTTCCCCAAAATTTCATCAATTTCAGCTATTCCTCCTAAAAATCTTAAGAAAATCCAAAAGAATCTAAGTGAATATCAACTAAATTTACTCAAATCCTGCATCTGTAACTAAAAATCATAAAAAAATTGAAAAAGATTTAATTTTATTTCGCCAAAATTTCTTCAATTTCAGCTCCTTCTACTAAAAATCTTATGAAAATCCAAAAGAATCTAAGTGAATATCAACTAAATTTACTCAAATTCTGCACCTTTAACTAAAAATCATAAAAAAATTCAAAAAGATTTAATTTAATTTCCCCAAAATTTCATCAATTTCAGCTATTCCTCCTAAAAATCTTAAGAAAATCCAAAAGAATCTAAGTGAATATCAACTAAATTTACTCAAATTCTGCACCTTTAACTAAAAATCTTAAAAAAAATTGAAAAAGATTTAATTTAATTTCGCCAAAATTTCTTCAATTTCAGCTCCTTCTACTAAAATTCTTATGAAAATCCAAAGGAATCGAAGTGAATATCAACTAAATTTACTCAAATTCTGCATCTGTAACTAAAAATCATAAAAAAATTCAAAAAGATTTAATTTAATTTCCCAAAAATTTCATCAATTTCAGCTATTCCTCCTAAAAATCTTAAGAAAATCCAAAAGAATCTAAGTGAATATCAACTTAATTTACTCAAATTCTGCACCTTTAACTAAAAATCATTAAAAAATTCAAAAAGATTTAATTTAATTTCGCCAAAATTTCTTCAATTTCCTTCTATTAAAAATCTTATGAAAATCCAAAGGAATCGAAGTGAATATCAACTAAATTTACTCAAATCCTGCACCTTTAACTAAAAATCATAAAAAAATAAAAAGAAATTTAATTTAATTTCATCAAAATTTCATCAATTTCAGCTCCTTCTACTAAAAATCTTATGGAAATCCAAAGGAATCGAAGTGAATATCAACTAAATTTACTCAAATTCTGCATCTGTAACTAAAAATCATAAAAAAATTCAAAAAGATTTAATTTAATTTCACCAAAATTTTTTCAATTTCAGTTCCTCCTACTAAAAATGTTAAGAAAATCAAAAAGAATCTAAGTGAATATCAACTAAATTTACTCAAATTCTGCACCTTTAACTAAAAATCATAAAAAAATTGAAAAAGATTTAATTTAATTTCGCCAAAATTTCTTCAATTTCAGCTCCTTCTACTAAAAATCTTATGAAAATCCAAAAGAATCTAAGTGAATATCAACTAAATTTACACAAATTCTGCACCTTTAACTAAAAATCATAAAAAAATTCAAAAAGATTTAATTTAATTTTGCCAAAATTTCTTCAATTTCAGCTCCTTCTACTAAAAATCTTATGAAAATCCAAAAGAATCTAAGTGAATATCAACTAAATTTACTCAAATTCTGCACCTTTAACTAAAAATCATAAAAAAATTCAAAAAGATTTAATTTAATTTCGCCAAAATTTCTTCAACTTCAGCTCCTTCTACTAACAATCTTATGAAAATCCAAAGGAATCGAAGTGAATATCAACTAAGTTTACTCAAATTCTGCATCTGTAACTAAAAATCATAAAAAAATTCAAAAAGATTTAATTTTATTTCGCCAAAATTTCTTCAATTTCAGCTCCTTCTACTAAAAATCTTATGAAAATCCAAAGGAATCGAAGTGAATATCAACTAAATTTACTCAAATCCTGCACCTTTAACTAAAAATCATAAAAAAATAAAAAGAAATTTAATTTAATTTCATCAAAATTTCATCAATTTCAGCTCCTTCTACTAAAAATCTTATGGAAATCCAAAGGAATCGAAGTGAATATCAACTAAATTTACTCAAATTCTGCATCTGTAACTAAAAATCATAAAAAAATTCAAAAAGATTTAATTCAATTTCACCAAAATTTTTTCAATTTCAGTTCCTCCTACTAAAAATGTTAAGAAAATCAAAAAGAATCTAAGTGAATATCAACTAAATTTACTCAAATTCTGCACCTTTAACTAAAAATCATAAAAAAATTGAAAAAGATTTCATTTAATTTCGCAAAAATTTCTTCAATTTCAGCTCCTTCTACTAAAAATCTTATGAAAATCCAAAGGAATGGAAGTGAATATCAACTAAATTTACTCAAATTCTGCATCTGTAACTAAAAATCATAAAAAAATTGAAAAAGATTTAATTTAATTTCACCAAAATTTCTTCAATTTCAGCTCCTTCTACTAAAAATCTTATGAAAATCCAAAGGAATCGAAGTGAATATCAACTAAGTTTACTCAAATTCTGCATCTGTAACTAAAAATCGTAAAAAAATTCAAAAAGATTTAATTTAATTTCGCCAAAATTTCTTCAATTTCAGCTCCTTCTACTAAAACTCTTATGAAAATCCAAAGGAATCGCAGTGAATATCAACTAAGTTTACATAAATTCTGCATCTGTAACTAAAAATCATAAAAAAATTCAAAAAGATTTAATTCAATTTCCCAAAATTTCATCAATTTCAGCTATACCTCCTAAAAATCTTAAGAAAATCCAAAAGAATCTAAGTGAATATCAACTAAATTTACTCAAATTCTGCACCTTTAACTAAAAATCTTAAAAAAAATTGAAAAAGATTTAATTTAATTTCGCCAAAATTTCTTCAATTTCAGCTCCTTCTCCTAAAAATCTTATGAAAATCCAAAGGAATCGAAGTGAATATCAACTAAGTTTACTCAAATTCTGCACCTTCAACAAAAATCATAAAAAAATTGAAAAAGATTTAATTTAATTTCACCAAAATTTCTTCAATTTCAGCTCCTTCTACTAAAAAACTTATGAAAATCCAAAAGAATCGAAGTAAATATCAACTAATTTTACTCAAAATCTGCACCTTTAACTAAAAATCAGAAAAAATTTAAAAAAGATTTAATTTAATATCGCCAAAATTTCTTCAATTTCAGCTCCTTCTACTAAAAATCTTATGAAAATCCAAAGGAATCGATGTGAATATCAACTAAATTTACTCAAATCCTGTACCTTTAACTAAAAATCTTAAAAAGAATTCAAAAAGGTTTAATTTAATTTCTCCAAAATGTCTTCAATTTCAGCTCCTTCTACTAAAAATCTTATGAAAATCCAAAGGAATCGAAGTGAATATCAACTAAATTTACTCAAATTCTGCACCTTTAACTAAAAATCATAAAAAAATTCAAAAAGATTTAATTTAATTTCACCAAAATTTTTTCAATTTCAGCTCCTTCTACTAAAAATCTTATGAAAATCCAAAGGAATCGAAGTGAATATCATCTAAATTTACTCAAATCCTGCACCTTTAACTACAAATCTTAAAAAAAATTCAAAAAGATTTAATTTAATTTCGCCAAAATTTCTTCAATTTCAGCTCCTTCTACTAAAAATCTTATGAAAATCCAAAGGAATCGAAGTGAATATCAACTAAGTTTACTCAAATTCTGCACCTTTAACTAAAAATCATAAAAAAATTCAAAAAGATTTAATTTAATTTCGCCAAAATTTTTTCAATTTCAGCTCCTTCTACTAAAAATCTTATGAAAATCCAATGGAATCGAAGTGAATATCAACTAAATTTACTCAAATCCTGCACCTTTAACTAAAAATCATAAAAAAATAAAAAGAAATTTAATTTAATTTCACCAAAATTTCTTCAATTTCAGCTCCTTCTACTAAAAATCTTATGAAAATCCAAAGGAATCGATGTGAATATCAACTAAATTTACTCAAATCCTGTACCTTTAACTAAAAATCTTAAAAAGAATTCAAAAAGGTTTAATTTAATTTCTCCAAAATGTCTTCAATTTCAGCTCCTTCTACTAAAAATCTTATGAAAATCCAAAGGAATCGAAGTGAATATCAACTAAATTTACTCAAATTCTGCACCTTTAACTAAAAATCATAAAAAAATTCAAAAAGATTTAATTTAATTTCACCAAAATTTTTTCAATTTCAGCTCCTTCTACTAAAAATCTTATGAAAATCCAAAGGAATCGAAGTGAATATCATCTAAATTTACTCAAATCCTGCACCTTTAACTACAAATCTTAAAAAAAATTCAAAAAGATTTAATTTAATTTCGCCAAAATTTCTTCAATTTCAGCTCCTTCTACTAAAAATCTTATGAAAATCCAAAGGAATCGAAGTGAATATCAACTAAGTTTACTCAAATTCTGCACCTTTAACTAAAAATCTTAAAAAAAATTCAAAAAGATTTAATTTAATTTCGCCAAAATTTCTTCAATATCAGCTCCTTCTACTAAAATTCTTATGAAAATCCAAAGGAATCGATGTGAATATCAACTAAATTTACTCAAATCCTGTACCTTTAACTAAAAATCTTAAAAAAAATTCAAAAAGATTTAATTTAATTTCCCCAAAATTTCATCAATTTCAGCTATTCCTCCTAAAAATCTTAAGAAAATCCAAAAGAATCTAAGTGAATATCAACTTAATTTACTCAAATTCTGCACCTTTAACTAAAAATCATTAAAAAATTCAAAAAGATTTAATTTAATTTCGCCAAAATTTCTTCAATTTCCTTCTATTAAAAATCTTATGAAAATCCAAAGGAATCGAAGTGAATATCAACTAAATTTACTCAAATCCTGCACCTTTAACTAAAAATCATAAAAAAATAAAAAGAAATTTAATTTAATTTCATCAAAATTTCATCAATTTCAGCTCCTTCTACTAAAAATCTTATGGAAATCCAAAGGAATCGAAGTGAATATCAACTAAATTTACTCAAATTCTGCATCTGTAACTAAAAATCATAAAAAAATTCAAAAAGATTTAATTCAATTTCACCAAAATTTTTTCAATTTCAGTTCCTCCTACTAAAAATGTTAAGAAAATCAAAAAGAATCTAAGTGAATATCAACTAAATTTACTCAAATTCTGCACCTTTAACTAAAAATCATAAAAAAATTGAAAAAGATTTAATTTAATTTCGCCAAAATTTCTTCAATTTCAGCTCCTTCTACTAAAAATCTTATGAAAATCCAAAAGAATCTAAGTGAATATCAACTAAATTTACTCAAATTCTGCACCTTTAACTAAAAATCATAAAAAAATTCAAAAAGATTTAATTTAATTTTGCCAAAATTTCTTCAATTTCAGCTCCTTCTACTAAAAATCTTATGAAAATCCAAAAGAATCTAAGTGAATATCAACTAAATTTACTCAAATTCTGCACCTTTAACTAAAAATCATAAAAAAATTCAAAAAGATTTAATTTAATTTCGCCAAAATTTCTTCAACTTCAGCTCCTTCTACTAACAATCTTATGAAAATCCAAAGGAATCGAAGTGAATATCAACTAAGTTTACTCAAATTCTGCATCTGTAACTAAAAATCATAAAAAAATTCAAAAAGATTTAATTTTATTTCGCCAAAATTTCTTCAATTTCAGCTCCTTCTACTAAAAATCTTATGAAAATCCAAAGGAATCGAAGTGAATATCAACTAAATTTACTCAAATCCTGCACCTTTAACTAAAAATCATAAAAAAATAAAAAGAAATTTAATTTAATTTCATCAAAATTTCATCAATTTCAGCTCCTTCTACTAAAAATCTTATGGAAATCCAAAGGAATCGAAGTGAATATCAACTAAATTTACTCAAATTCTGCATCTGTAACTAAAAATCATAAAAAAATTCAAAAAGATTTAATTCAATTTCACCAAAATTTTTTCAATTTCAGTTCCTCCTACTAAAAATGTTAAGAAAATCAAAAAGAATCTAAGTGAATATCAACTAAATTTACTCAAATTCTGCACCTTTAACTAAAAATCATAAAAAAATTGAAAAAGATTTCATTTAATTTCGCAAAAATTTCTTCAATTTCAGCTCCTTCTACTAAAAATCTTATGAAAATCCAAAGGAATGGAAGTGAATATCAACTAAATTTACTCAAATTCTGCATCTGTAACTAAAAATCATAAAAAAATTGAAAAAGATTTAATTTAATTTCACCAAAATTTCTTCAATTTCAGCTCCTTCTACTAAAAATCTTATGAAAATCCAAAGGAATCGAAGTGAATATCAACTAAGTTTACTCAAATTCTGCATCTGTAACTAAAAATCGTAAAAAAATTCAAAAAGATTTAATTTAATTTCGCCAAAATTTCTTCAATTTCAGCTCCTTCTACTAAAACTCTTATGAAAATCCAAAGGAATCGCAGTGAATATCAACTAAGTTTACATAAATTCTGCATCTGTAACTAAAAATCATAAAAAAATTCAAAAAGATTTAATTCAATTTCCCAAAATTTCATCAATTTCAGCTATACCTCCTAAAAATCTTAAGAAAATCCAAAAGAATCTAAGTGAATATCAACTAAATTTACTCAAATTCTGCACCTTTAACTAAAAATCTTAAAAAAAATTGAAAAAGATTTAATTTAATTTCGCCAAAATTTCTTCAATTTCAGCTCCTTCTCCTAAAAATCTTATGAAAATCCAAAGGAATCGAAGTGAATATCAACTAAGTTTACTCAAATTCTGCACCTTCAACAAAAATCATAAAAAAATTGAAAAAGATTTAATTTAATTTCACCAAAATTTCTTCAATTTCAGCTCCTTCTACTAAAAAACTTATGAAAATCCAAAAGAATCGAAGTAAATATCAACTAATTTTACTCAAAATCTGCACCTTTAACTAAAAATCAGAAAAAATTTAAAAAAGATTTAATTTAATATCGCCAAAATTTCTTCAATTTCAGCTCCTTCTACTAAAAATCTTATGAAAATCCAAAGGAATCGATGTGAATATCAACTAAATTTACTCAAATCCTGTACCTTTAACTAAAAATCTTAAAAAGAATTCAAAAAGGTTTAATTTAATTTCTCCAAAATGTCTTCAATTTCAGCTCCTTCTACTAAAAATCTTATGAAAATCCAAAGGAATCGAAGTGAATATCAACTAAATTTACTCAAATTCTGCACCTTTAACTAAAAATCATAAAAAAATTCAAAAAGATTTAATTTAATTTCACCAAAATTTTTTCAATTTCAGCTCCTTCTACTAAAAATCTTATGAAAATCCAAAGGAATCGAAGTGAATATCATCTAAATTTACTCAAATCCTGCACCTTTAACTACAAATCTTAAAAAAAATTCAAAAAGATTTAATTTAATTTCGCCAAAATTTCTTCAATTTCAGCTCCTTCTACTAAAAATCTTATGAAAATCCAAAGGAATCGAAGTGAATATCAACTAAGTTTACTCAAATTCTGCACCTTTAACTAAAAATCATAAAAAAATTCAAAAAGATTTAATTTAATTTCGCCAAAATTTTTTCAATTTCAGCTCCTTCTACTAAAAATCTTATGAAAATCCAATGGAATCGAAGTGAATATCAACTAAATTTACTCAAATCCTGCACCTTTAACTAAAAATCATAAAAAAATAAAAAGAAATTTAATTTAATTTCACCAAAATTTCTTCAATTTCAGCTCCTTCTACTAAAAATCTTATGAAAATCCAAAGGAATCGATGTGAATATCAACTAAATTTACTCAAATCCTGTACCTTTAACTAAAAATCTTAAAAAGAATTCAAAAAGGTTTAATTTAATTTCTCCAAAATGTCTTCAATTTCAGCTCCTTCTACTAAAAATCTTATGAAAATCCAAAGGAATCGAAGTGAATATCAACTAAATTTACTCAAATTCTGCACCTTTAACTAAAAATCATAAAAAAATTCAAAAAGATTTAATTTAATTTCACCAAAATTTTTTCAATTTCAGCTCCTTCTACTAAAAATCTTATGAAAATCCAAAGGAATCGAAGTGAATATCATCTAAATTTACTCAAATCCTGCACCTTTAACTACAAATCTTAAAAAAAATTCAAAAAGATTTAATTTAATTTCGCCAAAATTTCTTCAATTTCAGCTCCTTCTACTAAAAATCTTATGAAAATCCAAAGGAATCGAAGTGAATATCAACTAAGTTTACTCAAATTCTGCACCTTTAACTAAAAATCTTAAAAAAAATTCAAAAAGATTTAATTTAATTTCGCCAAAATTTCTTCAATATCAGCTCCTTCTACTAAAATTCTTATGAAAATCCAAAGGAATCGATGTGAATATCAACTAAATTTACTCAAATCCTGTACCTTTAACTAAAAATCTTAAAAAAAATTCAAAAAGATTTAATTTAATTTCCCCAAAATTTCATCAATTTCAGCTATTCCTCCTAAAAATCTTAAGAAAATCCAAAAGAATCTAAGTGAATATCAACTTAATTTACTCAAATTCTGCACCTTTAACTAAAAATCATTAAAAAATTCAAAAAGATTTAATTTAATTTCGCCAAAATTTCTTCAATTTCCTTCTATTAAAAATCTTATGAAAATCCAAAGGAATCGAAGTGAATATCAACTAAATTTACTCAAATCCTGCACCTTTAACTAAAAATCATAAAAAAATAAAAAGAAATTTAATTTAATTTCATCAAAATTTCATCAATTTCAGCTCCTTCTACTAAAAATCTTATGGAAATCCAAAGGAATCGAAGTGAATATCAACTAAGTTTACTCAAATTCTGCATCTGTAACTAAAAATCATAAAAAAATTGAAAAAGATTTAATTTTATTTCGCCAAAATTTCTTCAATTTCAGCTCCTTCTACTAAAAATCTTATGAAAATCCAAAAGAATCTAAGTGAATATCAACTAAATTTACTCAAATTCTGCACCTTTAACTAAAAATCATAAAAAAATTCAAAAAGATTTAATTTAATTTCCCCAAAATTTCATCAATTTCAGCTATTCCTCCTAAAAATCTTAAGAAAGTCCAAAAGAATCTAAGTGAATATCAACTAAATTTACTCAAATTCTGCACCTTTAACTAAAAATCTTAAAAAAAATTGAAAAAGATTTAATTTAATTTCGCCAAAATTTCTTCATTTTCTGCTCCTTCTACTAAAATTCTTATGAAAATCCAAAGGAATCGAAGTGAATATCAACTAAATTTACTCAAATTCTGCATCTGTAACTAAAAATCATAAAAAAATTCAAAAAGATTTAATTTAATTTCCCCAAAATTTCATCAATTTCAGCTATTCCTCCTAAAAATCTTAAGAAAATCCAAAAGAATCTAAGTGAATATCAACTAAATTTACTCAAATCCTGCATCTGTAACTAAAAATCATAAAAAAATTGAAAAAGATTTAATTTTATTTCGCCAAAATTTCTTCAATTTCAGCTCCTTCTACTAAAAATCTTATGAAAATCCAAAAGAATCTAAGTGAATATCAACTAAATTTACTCAAATTCTGCACCTTTAACTAAAAATCATAAAAAAATTCAAAAAGATTTAATTTAATTTCCCCAAAATTTCATCAATTTCAGCTATTCCTCCTAAAAATCTTAAGAAAATCCAAAAGAATCTAAGTGAATATCAACTAAATTTACTCAAATTCTGCACCTTTAACTAAAAATCTTAAAAAAAATTGAAAAAGATTTAATTTAATTTCGCCAAAATTTCTTCAATTTCAGCTCCTTCTACTAAAATTCTTATGAAAATCCAAAGGAATCGAAGTGAATATCAACTAAATTTACTCAAATTCTGCATCTGTAACTAAAAATCATAAAAAAATTCAAAAAGATTTAATTTAATTTCCCCAAAATTTCATCAATTTCAGCTATTCCTCCTAAAAATCTTAAGAAAATCCAAAAGAATCTAAGTGAATATCAACTTAATTTACTCAAATTCTGCACCTTTAACTAAAAATCATTAAAAAATTCAAAAAGATTTAATTTAATTTCGCCAAAATTTCTTCAATTTCCTTCTATTAAAAATCTTATGAAAATCCAAAGGAATCGAAGTGAATATCAACTAAATTTACTCAAATCCTGCACCTTTAACTAAAAATCATAAAAAAATAAAAAGAAATTTAATTTAATTTCATCAAAATTTCATCAATTTCAGCTCCTTCTACTAAAAATCTTATGGAAATCCAAAGGAATCGAAGTGAATATCAACTAAATTTACTCAAATTCTGCATCTGTAACTAAAAATCATAAAAAAATTCAAAAAGATTTAATTCAATTTCACCAAAATTTTTTCAATTTCAGTTCCTCCTACTAAAAATGTTAAGAAAATCAAAAAGAATCTAAGTGAATATCAACTAAATTTACTCAAATTCTGCACCTTTAACTAAAAATCATAAAAAAATTGAAAAAGATTTAATTTAATTTCACCAAAATTTCTTCAATTTCAGCTCCGTCTACTAAAAATCTTATGAAAATCCAAAGGAATCGAAGTGAATATCAACTAAATTTACTCAAATTCTGCACCTTTAACTAAAAATCATAAATAAATTGAAATAGATTTAATTTAATTTCACCAAAATTTCATCAATTTCAGCTATTCCTCCTAAAAATCTTAAGAAAATCCAAAAGAATCTAAGTGAATATCAACTTAATTTACTCAAATTCTGCACCTTTAACTAAAAATCATTAAAAAATTCAAAAAGATTTAATTTAACTTCGCCAAAATTTCTTCAATTTCCTTCTATTAAAAATCTTATGAAAATCCAAAGGAATCGAAGTGAATATCAACTAAATTTACTCAAATCCTGTACCTTTAACTAAAAATCTTAAAAAAAATTCAAAAAGATTTAATTTAATTTCGCCAAAATTTCTTCAATATCAGCTCCTTCTACTAAAATTCTTATGAAAATCCAAAGGAATCGATGTGAATATCAACTAAATTTACTCAAATCCTGTACCTTTAACTAAAAATCTTAAAAAAAATTCAAAAAGATTTAATTTAATTTCCCCAAAATTTCATCAATTTCAGCTATTCCTCCTAAAAATCTTAAGAAAATCCAAAAGAATCTAAGTGAATATCAACTAAATTTACTCAAATTCTGCACCTTTAACTAAAAATCTTAAAAAAAATTGAAAAAGATTTAATTTAATTTCGCCAAAATTTCTTCAATTTCAGCTCCTTCTACTAAAATTCTTATGAAAATCCAAAGGAATCGAAGTGAATATCAACTAAGTTTACTCAAATTCTGCATCTGTAACTAAAAATCATAAAAAAATTGAAAAAGATTTAATTTTATTTCGCCAAAATTTCTTCAATTTCAGCTCCTTCTACTAAAAATCTTATGAAAATCCAAAAGAATCTAAGTGAATATCAACTAAATTTACTCAAATTCTGCACCTTTAACTAAAAATCATAAAAAAATTCAAAAAGATTTAATTTAATTTCCCCAAAATTTCATCAATTTCAGCTATTCCTCCTAAAAATCTTAAGAAAATCCAAAAGAATCTAAGTGAATATCAACTAAATTTACTCAAATTCTGCACCTTTAACTAAAAATCTTAAAAAAAATTGAAAAAGATTTAATTTAATTTCGCCAAAATTTCTTCATTTTCAGCTCCTTCTACTAAAATTCTTATGAAAATCCAAAGGAATCGAAGTGAATATCAACTAAATTTACTCAAATTCTGCATCTGTAACTAAAAATCATAAAAAAATTCAAAAAGATTTAATTTAATTTCCCCAAAATTTCATCAATTTCAGCTATTCCTCCTAAAAATCTTAAGAAAATCCAAAAGAATCTAAGTGAATATCAACTAAATTTACTCAAATCCTGCATCTGTAACTAAAAATCATAAAAAAATTGAAAAAGATTTAATTTTATTTCGCCAAAATTTCTTCAATTTCAGCTCCTTCTACTAAAAATCTTATGAAAATCCAAAAGAATCTAAGTGAATATCAACTAAATTTACTCAAATTCTGCACCTTTAACTAAAAATCATAAAAAAATTCAAAAAGATTTAATTTAATTTCCCCAAAATTTCATCAATTTCAGCTATTCCTCCTAAAAATCTTAAGAAAATCCAAAAGAATCTAAGTGAATATCAACTAAATTTACTCAAATTCTGCACCTTTAACTAAAAATCTTAAAAAAAATTGAAAAAGATTTAATTTAATTTCGCCAAAATTTCTTCAATTTCAGCTCCTTCTACTAAAATTCTTATGAAAATCCAAAGGAATCGAAGTGAATATCAACTAAATTTACTCAAATTCTGCATCTGTAACTAAAAATCATAAAAAAAATCAAAAAGATTTAATTTAATTTCCCCAAAATTTCATCAATTTCAGCTATTCCTCCTAAAAATCTTAAGAAAATCCAAAAGAATCTAAGTGAATATCAACTTAATTTACTCAAATTCTGCACCTTTAACTAAAAATCATTAAAAAATTCAAAAAGATTTAATTTAATTTCGCCAAAATTTCTTCAATTTCCTTCTATTAAAAATCTTATGAAAATCCAAAGGAATCGAAGTGAATATCAACTAAATTTACTCAAATCCTGCACCTTTAACTAAAAATCATAAAAAAATAAAAAGAAATTTAATTTAATTTCATCAAAATTTCATCAATTTCAGCTCCTTCTACTAAAAATCTTATGGAAATCCAAAGGAATCGAAGTGAATATCAACTAAATTTACTCAAATTCTGCATCTGTAACTAAAAATCATAAAAAAATTCAAAAAGATTTAATTCAATTTCACCAAAATTTTTTCAATTTCAGTTCCTCCTACTAAAAATGTTAAGAAAATCAAAAAGAATCTAAGTGAATATCAACTAAATTTACTCAAATTCTGCACCTTTAACTAAAAATCATAAATAAATTGAAATAGATTTAATTTAATTTCACCAAAATTTCATCAATTTCAGCTATTCCTCCTAAAAATCTTAAGAAAATCCAAAAGAATCTAAGTGAATATCAACTTAATTTACTCAAATTCTGCACCTTTAACTAAAAATCATTAAAAAATTCAAAAAGATTTAATTTAACTTCGCCAAAATTTCTTCAATTTCCTTCTATTAAAAATCTTATGAAAATCCAAAGGAATCGAAGTGAATATCAACTAAATTTACTCAAATCCTGCACCTTTAACTAAAAATCTTAAAAAAAATTGAAAAAGATTTAATTTAATTTCGCCAAAATTTCTTCAATTTCAGCTCCTTCTACTAAAAATCTTATGGAAATCCAAAGGAATCGAAGTGAATATCAACTAAATTTACTCAAATTCTGCATCTGTAACTAAAAATCATAAAAAAATTCAAAAAGATTTAATTCAATTTCACCAAAATTTTTTCAATTTCAGTTCCTCCTACTAAAAATGTTAAGAAAATCAAAAAGAATCTAAGTGAATATCAACTAAATTTACTCAAATTCTGCACCTTTAACTAAAAATCACAAAAAAATTGAAAAAGATTTAATTTAATTTCGCAAAAATTTCTTCAATTTCAGCTCCTTCTACTAAAAATCTTATGAAAACCCAAAAGAATCTAAGTGAATATCAACTAAATTTACTCAAATCCTGCATCTGTAACTAAAAATCATAAAAAAATTGAAAAAGATTTAATTTAATTTCACCAAAATTTCATAAATTTCAGCACTTCCTCCTAAAAATCTTAAGAAAATCCAAAAGAATCGAAGTGAATATCAACTAAATTTACTCAAATTCTGCACCTTCAACAAAAATCATAAAAAAATTCAAAAAGATTTAATTTAATTTCGCCAAAATTTCTTCAATTTCAGCTCCTTCTACTAAAAATCTTATGAAAATCCAAAGGAATGGAAGTGAATATCAACTAAATTTACTCAAATTCTGCATCTGTAACTAAAAATCATAAAAAAATTGAAAAAGATTTAATTTAATTTCACCAAAATTTCTTCAATTTCAGCTCCTTCTACTAAAAATCTTATGAAAATCCAAAGGAATCGAAGTGAATATCAACTAAGTTTACTCAAATTCTGCATCTGTAACTAAAAATCGTAAAAAAATTCAAAAAGATTTAATTTAATTTCGCCAAAATTTCTTCAATTTCAGCTCCTTCTACTAAAACTCTTATGAAAATCCAAAGGAATCGCAGTGAATATCAACTAAGTTTACATAAATTCTGCATCTGTAACTAAAAATCATAAAAAAATTCAAAAAGATTTAATTCAATTTCCCAAAATTTCATCAATTTCAGCTATACCTCCTAAAAATCTTAAGAAAATCCAAAAGAATCTAAGTGAATATCAACTAAATTTACTCAAATTCTGCACCTTTAACTAAAAATCTTAAAAAAAATTGAAAAAGATTTAATTTAATTTCGCCAAAATTTCTTCAATTTCAGCTCCTTCTACTAAAAATCTTATGAAAATCCAAAGGAATCGAAGTGAATATCAACTAAGTTTACTCAAATTCTGCACCTTCAACAAAAATCATAAAAAAATTGAAAAAGATTTAATTTAATTTCACCAAAATTTCTTCAATTTCAGCTCCTTCTACTAAAAAACTTATGAAAATCCAAAAGAATCGAAGTAAATATCAACTAATTTTACTCAAAATCTGCACCTTTAACTAAAAATCAGAAAAAATTTAAAAAAGATTTAATTTAATATCGCCAAAATTTCTTCAATTTCAGCTCCTTCTACTAAAAATCTTATGAAAATCCAAAGGAATCGATGTGAATATCAACTAAATTTACTCAAATCCTGTACCTTTAACTAAAAATCTTAAAAAGAATTCAAAAATATTTAATTTAATTTCTCCAAAATGTCTTCAATTTCAGCTCCATCTACTAAAAATCTTATGAAAATCCAAAGGAATCGAAGTGAATATCAACTAAATTTACTCAAATTCTGCACCTTTAACTAAAAATCATAAATAAATTGAAATAGATTTAATTTAATTTCACCAAAATTTCATCAATTTCAGCTATTCCTCCTAAAAATCTTAAGAAAATCCAAAAGAATCTAAGTGAATATCAACTTAATTTACTCAAATTCTGCACCTTTAACTAAAAATCATTAAAAAATTCAAAAAGATTTAATTTAACTTCGCCAAAATTTCTTCAATTTCCTTCTATTAAAAATCTTATGAAAATCCAAAGGAATCGAAGTGAATATCAACTAAATTTACTCAAATCCTGTACCTTTAACTAAAAATCTTAAAAAAAATTCAAAAAGATTTAATTTAATTTCGCCAAAATTTCTTCAATATCAGCTCCTTCTACTAAAATTCTTATGAAAATCCAAAGGAATCGATGTGAATATCAACTAAATTTACTCAAATCCTGTACCTTTAACTAAAAATCTTAAAAAAAATTCAAAAAGATTTAATTTAATTTCCCCAAAATTTCATCAATTTCAGCTATTCCTCCTAAAAATCTTAAGAAAATCCAAAAGAATCTAAGTGAATATCAACTAAATTTACTCAAATTCTGCACCTTTAACTAAAAATCTTAAAAAAAATTGAAAAAGATTTAATTTAATTTCGCCAAAATTTCTTCAATTTCAGCTCCTTCTACTAAAATTCTTATGAAAATCCAAAGGAATCGAAGTGAATATCAACTAAGTTTACTCAAATTCTGCATCTGTAACTAAAAATCATAAAAAAATTGAAAAAGATTTAATTTTATTTCGCCAAAATTTCTTCAATTTCAGCTCCTTCTACTAAAAATCTTATGAAAATCCAAAAGAATCTAAGTGAATATCAACTAAATTTACTCAAATTCTGCACCTTTAACTAAAAATCATAAAAAAATTCAAAAAGATTTAATTTAATTTCCCCAAAATTTCATCAATTTCAGCTATTCCTCCTAAAAATCTTAAGAAAATCCAAAAGAATCTAAGTGAATATCAACTAAATTTACTCAAATTCTGCACCTTTAACTAAAAATCTTAAAAAAAATTGAAAAAGATTTAATTTAATTTCGCCAAAATTTCTTCATTTTCAGCTCCTTCTACTAAAATTCTTATGAAAATCCAAAGGAATCGAAGTGAATATCAACTAAATTTACTCAAATTCTGCATCTGTAACTAAAAATCATAAAAAAATTCAAAAAGATTTAATTTAATTTCCCCAAAATTTCATCAATTTCAGCTATTCCTCCTAAAAATCTTAAGAAAATCCAAAAGAATCTAAGTGAATATCAACTAAATTTACTCAAATCCTGCATCTGTAACTAAAAATCATAAAAAAATTGAAAAAGATTTAATTTTATTTCGCCAAAATTTCTTCAATTTCAGCTCCTTCTACTAAAAATCTTATGAAAATCCAAAAGAATCTAAGTGAATATCAACTAAATTTACTCAAATTCTGCACCTTTAACTAAAAATCATAAAAAAATTCAAAAAGATTTAATTTAATTTCCCCAAAATTTCATCAATTTCAGCTATTCCTCCTAAAAATCTTAAGAAAATCCAAAAGAATCTAAGTGAATATCAACTAAATTTACTCAAATTCTGCACCTTTAACTAAAAATCTTAAAAAAAATTGAAAAAGATTTAATTTAATTTCGCCAAAATTTCTTCAATTTCAGCTCCTTCTACTAAAATTCTTATGAAAATCCAAAGGAATCGAAGTGAATATCAACTAAATTTACTCAAATTCTGCATCTGTAACTAAAAATCATAAAAAAAATCAAAAAGATTTAATTTAATTTCCCCAAAATTTCATCAATTTCAGCTATTCCTCCTAAAAATCTTAAGAAAATCCAAAAGAATCTAAGTGAATATCAACTTAATTTACTCAAATTCTGCACCTTTAACTAAAAATCATTAAAAAATTCAAAAAGATTTAATTTAATTTCGCCAAAATTTCTTCAATTTCCTTCTATTAAAAATCTTATGAAAATCCAAAGGAATCGAAGTGAATATCAACTAAATTTACTCAAATCCTGCACCTTTAACTAAAAATCATAAAAAAATAAAAAGAAATTTAATTTAATTTCATCAAAATTTCATCAATTTCAGCTCCTTCTACTAAAAATCTTATGGAAATCCAAAGGAATCGAAGTGAATATCAACTAAATTTACTCAAATTCTGCATCTGTAACTAAAAATCATAAAAAAATTCAAAAAGATTTAATTCAATTTCACCAAAATTTTTTCAATTTCAGTTCCTCCTACTAAAAATGTTAAGAAAATCAAAAAGAATCTAAGTGAATATCAACTAAATTTACTCAAATTCTGCACCTTTAACTAAAAATCATAAATAAATTGAAATAGATTTAATTTAATTTCACCAAAATTTCATCAATTTCAGCTATTCCTCCTAAAAATCTTAAGAAAATCCAAAAGAATCTAAGTGAATATCAACTTAATTTACTCAAATTCTGCACCTTTAACTAAAAATCATTAAAAAATTCAAAAAGATTTAATTTAACTTCGCCAAAATTTCTTCAATTTCCTTCTATTAAAAATCTTATGAAAATCCAAAGGAATCGAAGTGAATATCAACTAAATTTACTCAAATCCTGCACCTTTAACTAAAAATCTTAAAAAAAATTGAAAAAGATTTAATTTAATTTCGCCAAAATTTCTTCAATTTCAGCTCCTTCTACTAAAAATCTTATGGAAATCCAAAGGAATCGAAGTGAATATCAACTAAATTTACTCAAATTCTGCATCTGTAACTAAAAATCATAAAAAAATTCAAAAAGATTTAATTCAATTTCACCAAAATTTTTTCAATTTCAGTTCCTCCTACTAAAAATGTTAAGAAAATCAAAAAGAATCTAAGTGAATATCAACTAAATTTACTCAAATTCTGCACCTTTAACTAAAAATCACAAAAAAATTGAAAAAGATTTAATTTAATTTCGCAAAAATTTCTTCAATTTCAGCTCCTTCTACTAAAAATCTTATGAAAACCCAAAAGAATCTAAGTGAATATCAACTAAATTTACTCAAATCCTGCATCTGTAACTAAAAATCATAAAAAAATTGAAAAAGATTTAATTTAATTTCACCAAAATTTCATAAATTTCAGCACTTCCTCCTAAAAATCTTAAGAAAATCCAAAAGAATCGAAGTGAATATCAACTAAATTTACTCAAATTCTGCACCTTCAACAAAAATCATAAAAAAATTCAAAAAGATTTAATTTAATTTCGCCAAAATTTCTTCAATTTCAGCTCCTTCTACTAAAAATCTTATGAAAATCCAAAGGAATGGAAGTGAATATCAACTAAATTTACTCAAATTCTGCATCTGTAACTAAAAATCATAAAAAAATTGAAAAAGATTTAATTTAATTTCACCAAAATTTCTTCAATTTCAGCTCCTTCTACTAAAAATCTTATGAAAATCCAAAGGAATCGAAGTGAATATCAACTAAGTTTACTCAAATTCTGCATCTGTAACTAAAAATCGTAAAAAAATTCAAAAAGATTTAATTTAATTTCGCCAAAATTTCTTCAATTTCAGCTCCTTCTACTAAAACTCTTATGAAAATCCAAAGGAATCGCAGTGAATATCAACTAAGTTTACATAAATTCTGCATCTGTAACTAAAAATCATAAAAAAATTCAAAAAGATTTAATTCAATTTCCCAAAATTTCATCAATTTCAGCTATACCTCCTAAAAATCTTAAGAAAATCCAAAAGAATCTAAGTGAATATCAACTAAATTTACTCAAATTCTGCACCTTTAACTAAAAATCTTAAAAAAAATTGAAAAAGATTTAATTTAATTTCGCCAAAATTTCTTCAATTTCAGCTCCTTCTACTAAAAATCTTATGAAAATCCAAAGGAATCGAAGTGAATATCAACTAAGTTTACTCAAATTCTGCACCTTCAACAAAAATCATAAAAAAATTGAAAAAGATTTAATTTAATTTCACCAAAATTTCTTCAATTTCAGCTCCTTCTACTAAAAAACTTATGAAAATCCAAAAGAATCGAAGTAAATATCAACTAATTTTACTCAAAATCTGCACCTTTAACTAAAAATCAGAAAAAATTTAAAAAAGATTTAATTTAATATCGCCAAAATTTCTTCAATTTCAGCTCCTTCTACTAAAAATCTTATGAAAATCCAAAGGAATCGATGTGAATATCAACTAAATTTACTCAAATCCTGTACCTTTAACTAAAAATCTTAAAAAGAATTCAAAAATATTTAATTTAATTTCTCCAAAATGTCTTCAATTTCAGCTCCATCTACTAAAAATCTTATGAAAATCCAAAGGAATCGAAGTGAATATCAACTAAATTTACTCAAATTCTGCACCTTTAACTAAAAATCATAAAAAAATTCAAAAAGATTTAATTTAATTTCACCAAAATTTTTTCAATTTCAGCTCCTTCTACTAAAAATCTTATGAAAATCCAAAGAAATCGATGTGAATATCAACTAAATTTACTCAAATCCTGCACCTTTAACTAAAAATCTTAAAAAAAATTCAAAAAGATTTAATTTAATTTCGCCAAAATTTCTTCAATTTCAGCTCCTTCTACCAAAAATCTTATGAAAATCCAAAGGAATCGAAGTGAATATCAACTAAGTTTACTCAAATTCTGCATCTGTAACTAAAAATCATAAAAAAATTCAAAAAGATTTAATTTAATTTCCCCAAAATTTCATCAATTTCAGCTATTCCTCCTAAAAATCTTAAGAAAATCCAAAAGAATCTAAGTGAATATCAACTAAATTTACTCAAATTCTGCATCTGTAACTAAAAATCATAAAAAAATTCAAAAAGATTTAATTTAATTTCCCCAAAATTTCATCAATTTCAGCTCTTCCTCCTAAAAATCTTAAGAAAATCCAATAGAATCTAAGTGAATATCAACTAAATTTACTCAAATTCTGCACCTTTAACTAAAAATCTTAAAAAAAATTGAAAAAGATTTAATTTAATTTCGCCAAAATTTCTTCAATTTCAGCTCCTTCTACTAAAAATCTTATGAAAATCCAAAGGAATCGAAGTGAATATCAACTAAATTTTCTCAAATTCTGCACCTTTAACTAAAAATCATAAAAAAATTCAAAAAGATTTAATTTAATTTCGCCAAAATTTCTTCAATTTCAGCTCCTTCTACTAAAAATCTTATGAAAATCCAAAGGAATCGAAGTGAATATCAACTAAATTTACTCAAATCCTGCATCTGTAACTAAAAATCATAAAAAAATTGAAAAAGATTTAATTTTATTTCGCCAAAATTTCTTCAATTTCAGCTCCTTCTACTAAAAATCTTATGAAAATCCAAAAGAATCTAAGTGAATATCAACTAAATTTACTCAAATTCTGCACCTTTAACTAAAAATCATAAAAAAATTCAAAAAGATTTAATTTAATTTCCCCAAAATTTCATCAATTTCAGCTATTCCTCCTAAAAATCTTAAGAAAATCCAAAAGAATCTAAGTGAATATCAACTAAATTTACTCAAATTCTGCACCTTTAACTAAAAATCTTAAAAAAAATTGAAAAAGATTTAATTTAATTTCGCCAAAATTTCTTCAATTTCAGCTCCTTCTACTAAAATTCTTATGAAAATCCAAAGGAATCGAAGTGAATATCAACTAAATTTACTCAAATTCTGCATCTGTAACTAAAAATCATAAAAAAATTCAAAAAGATTTAATTTAATTTCCCCAAAATTTCATCAATTTCAGCTATTCCTCCTAAAAATCTTAAGAAAATCCAAAACAATCTAAGTGAATATCAACTTAATTTACTCAAATTCTGCACCTTTAACTAAAAATCATTAAAAAATTCAAAAAGATTTAATTTAACTTCGCCAAAATTTCTTCAATTTCCTTCTATTAAAAATCTTATGAAAATCCAAAGGAATCGAAGTGAATATCAACTAAATTTACTCAAATCCTGCACCTTTAACTAAAAATCATAAAAAAATAAAAAGAAATTTAATTTAATTTCATCCAAATTTCATCAATTTCAGCTCCTTCTACTAAAAATCTTATGGAAATCCAAAGGAATCGAAGTGAATATCAACTAAATTTACTCAAATTCTGCATCTGTAACTAAAAATCATAAAAAAATTCAAAAAGATTTAATTCAATTTCACCAAAATTTTTTCAATTTCAGTTCCTCCTACTAAAAATGTTAAGAAAATCAAAAAGAATCTAAGTGAATATCAACTAAATTTACTCAAATTCTGCACCTTTAACTAAAAATCACAAAAAAATTGAAAAAGATTTAATTTAATTTCGCAAAAATTTCTTCAATTTCAGCTCCTTCTACTAAAAATCTTATGAAAACCCAAAAGAATCTAAGTGAATATCAACTAAATTTACTCAAATCCTGCATCTGTAACTAAAAATCATAAAAAAATTAAAAAAGATTTAATTTAATTTCACCAAAATTTCATAAATTTCAGCACTTCCTCCTAAAAATCTTAAGAAAATCCAAAAGAATCGAAGTGAATATCAACTAAATTTACTCAAATTCTGCACCTTCAACAAAAATCATAAAAAAATTCAAAAAGATTTAATTTAATTTCGCCAAAATTTCTTCAATTTCAGCTCCTTCTACTAAAAATCTTATGAAAATCCAAAGGAATGGAAGTGAATATCAACTAAATTTACTCAAATTCTGCATCTGTAACTAAAAATCATAAAAAAATTGAAAAAGATTTAATTTAATTTCACCAAAATTTCTTCAATTTCAGCTCCTTCTACTAAAAATCTTATGAAAATCCAAAGGAATCGAAGTGAATATCAACTAAGTTTACTCAAATTCTGCATCTGTAACTAAAAATCGTAAAAAAATTCAAAAAGATTTAATTTAATTTCGCCAAAATTTCTTCAATTTCAGCTCCTTCTACTAAAACTCTTATGAAAATCCAAAGGAATCGCAGTGAATATCAACTAAGTTTACATAAATTCTGCATCTGTAACTAAAAATCATAAAAAAATTCAAAAAGATTTAATTCAATTTCCCAAAATTTCATCAATTTCAGCTATACCTCCTAAAAATCTTAAGAAAATCCAAAAGAATCTAAGTGAATATCAACTAAATTTACTCAAATTCTGCACCTTTAACTAAAAATCTTAAAACAAATTGAAAAAGATTTAATTTAATTTCGCCAAAATTTCTTCAATTTCAGCTCCTTCTAGTAAAAATCTTATGAAAATCCAAAGGAATCGAAGTGAATATCAACTAAGTTTACTCAAATTCTGCACCTTCAACAAAAATCATAAAAAAATTGAAAAAGATTTAATTTAATTTCACCAAAATTTCTTCAATTTCAGCTCCTTCTACTAAAACTCTTATGAAAATCCAAAAGAATCGAAGTAAATATCAACTAATTTTACTCAAAATCTGCACCTTTAACTAAAAATCAGAAAAAATTTAAAAAGATTTAATTCAATTTCCCAAAATTTCATCAATTTCAGCTATACCTCCTAAAAATCTTAAGAAAATCCAAAAGAATCTAAGTGAATATCAACTAAATTTACTCAAATTCTGCACCTTTAACTAAAAATCTTAAAACAAATTGAAAAAGATTTAATTTAATTTCGCCAAAATTTCTTCAATTTCAGCTCCTTCTAGTAAAAATCTTATGAAAATCCAAAGGAATCGAAGTGAATATCAACTAAGTTTACTCAAATTCTGCACCTTCAACAAAAATCATAAAAAAATTGAAAAAGATTTAATTTAATTTCACCAAAATTTCTTCAATTTCAGCTCCTTCTACTAAAAAACTTATGAAAATCCAAAAGAATCGAAGTAAATATCAACTAATTTTACTCAAAATCTGCACCTTTAACTAAAAATCAGAAAAAATTTAAAAAAGATTTAATTTAATATCGCCAAAATTTCTTCAATTTCAGCTCCTTCTACTAAAAATCTTATGAAAATCCAAAGGAATCGATGTGAATATCAACTAAATTTACTCAAATCCTGTACCTTTAACTAAAAATCTTAAAAAGAATTCAAAAATATTTAATTTAATTTCTCCAAAATGTCTTCAATTTCAGCTCCTTCTACTAAAAATCTTATGAAAATCCAAAGGAATCGAAGTGAATATCAACTAAATTTACTCAAATTCTGCACCTTTAACTAAAAATCATAAAAAAATTCAAAAAGATTTAATTTAATTTCACCAAAATTTTTTCAATTTCAGCTCCTTCTACTAAAAATCTTATGAAAATCCAAAGGAATCGAAGTGAATATCATCTAAATTTACTCAAATCCTGCACCTTTAACTAAAAATCTTAAAAAAAATTCAAAAAGATTTAATTTAATTTCGCCAAAATTTCTTCAATTTCAGCTCCTTCTACTAAAAATCTTATGAAAATCCAAAGGAATCGAAGTGAATATCAACTAAGTTTACTCAAATTCTGCACCTTTAACTAAAAATCATAAAAAAATTCAAAAAGATTTAATTTAATTTCGCCAAAATTTTTTCAATTTCAGCTCCTTCTACTAAAAATCTTATGAAAATCCAATGGAATCGAAGTGAATATCAACTAAATTTACTCAAATCCTGCACCTTTAACTAAAAATCATAAAAAAATAAAAAGAAATTTAATTTAATTTCACCAAAATTTCTTCAATTTCAGCTCCTTCTACTAAAAAACTTATGAAAATCCAAAAGAATCGAAGTAAATATCAACTAATTTTACTCAAAATCTGCACCTTTAACTAAAAATCAGAAAAAAATTAAAAAAGATTTAATTTAATATTGCCAAAATTTCTTCAATTTCAGCACCTTCTACTAAAAATCTTATGAAAATCCAAAGGAATCGATGTGAATATCAACTAAATTTACTCAAATCCTGTACCTTTAACTAAAAATCTTAAAAAGAATTCAAAAAGATTTAATTTAATTTCTCCAAAATGTCTTCAATTTCAGCTCCTTCTACTAAAAATCTTATGAAAATCCAAAGAAATCGATGTGAATATCAACTAAATTTACTCAAATCCTGCACCTTTAACTAAAAATCTTAAAAAAAATTCAAAAAGATTTAATTTAATTTCGCCAAAATTTCTTCAATTTCAGCTCCTTCTACCAAAAATCTTATGAAAATCCAAAGGAATCGAAGTGAATATCAACTAAGTTTACTCAAATTCTGCATCTGTAACTAAAAATCATAAAAAAATTCAAAAAGATTTAATTTAATTTCCCCAAAATTTCATCAATTTCAGCTATTCCTCCTAAAAATCTTAAGAAAATCCAAAAGAATCTAAGTGAATATCAACTAAATTTACTCAAATTCTGCATCTGTAACTAAAAATCATAAAAAAATTCAAAAAGATTTAATTTAATTTCCCCAAAATTTCATCAATTTCAGCTCTTCCTCCTAAAAATCTTAAGAAAATCCAATAGAATCTAAGTGAATATCAACTAAATTTACTCAAATTCTGCACCTTTAACTAAAAATCTTAAAAAAAATTGAAAAAGATTTAATTTAATTTCGCCAAAATTTCTTCAATTTCAGCTCCTTCTACTAAAAATCTTATGAAAATCCAAAGGAATCGAAGTGAATATCAACTAAATTTACTCAAATTCTGCACCTTTAACTAAAAATCGTAAAAAAATTCAAAAAGATTTAATTTAATTTCGCCAAAATTTCTTCAATTTCAGCTCCTTCTACTAAAAATCTTATGAAAATCCAAAGGAATCGAAGTGAATATCAACTAAATTTACTCAAATCCTGCATCTGTAACTAAAAATCATAAAAAAATTGAAAAAGATTTAATTTTATTTCGCCAAAATTTCTTCAATTTCAGCTCCTTCTACTAAAAATCTTATGAAAATCCAAAAGAATCTAAGTGAATATCAACTAAATTTACTCAAATTCTGCACCTTTAACTAAAAATCATAAAAAAATTCAAAAAGATTTAATTTAATTTCCCCAAAATTTCATCAATTTCAGCTATTCCTCCTAAAAATCTTAAGAAAATCCAAAAGAATCTAAGTGAATATCAACTAAATTTACTCAAATTCTGCACCTTTAACTAAAAATCTTAAAAAAAATTGAAAAAGATTTAATTTAATTTCGCCAAAATTTCTTCAATTTCAGCTCCTTCTACTAAAATTCTTATGAAAATCCAAAGGAATCGAAGTGAATATCAACTAAATTTACTCAAATTCTGCATCTGTAACTAAAAATCATAAAAAAATTCAAAAAGATTTAATTTAATTTCCCCAAAATTTCATCAATTTCAGCTATTCCTCCTAAAAATCTTAAGAAAATCCAAAAGAATCTAAGTGAATATCAACTTAATTTACTCAAATTCTGCACCTTTAACTAAAAATCATTAAAAAATTCAAAAAGATTTAATTTAATTTCGCCAAAATTTCTTCAATTTCCTTCTATTAAAAATCTTATGAAAATCCAAAGGAATCGAAGTGAATATCAACTAAATTTACTCAAATCCTGCACCTTTAACTAAAAATCATAAAAAAATAAAAAGAAATTTAATTTAATTTCATCAAAATTTCATCAATTTCAGCTCCTTCTACTAAAAATCTTATGGAAATCCAAAGGAATCGAAGTGAATATCAACTAAATTTACTCAAATTCTGCATCTGTAACTAAAAATCATAAAAAAATTCAAAAAGATTTAATTCAATTTCACCAAAATTTTTTCAATTTCAGTTCCACCTACTAAAAATGTTAAGAAAATCAAAAAGAATCTAAGTGAATATCAACTAAATTTACTCAAATTCTGCACCTTTAACTAAAAATCATAAAAAAATTGAAAAAGATTTAATTTAATTTCACCAAAATTTCTTCAATTTCAGCTCCGTCTACTAAAAATCTTATGAAAATCCAAAGGAATCGAAGTGAATATCAACTAAATTTACTCAAATTCTGCACCTTTAACTAAAAATCATAAATAAATTGAAATAGATTTAATTTAATTTCACCAAAATTTCATCAATTTCAGCACTTCCTCCTCAAAATCTTAAGAAAATCCAAAAGAATCTAAGTGAATATCAACTAAATTTACTCAAATTCTGCACCTTTAACTAAAAATCATAAAAAAATTCAAAAAGATTTAATTTAATTTTGCCAAAATTTCTTCAACTTCAGCTCCTTCTACTAAAAATCTTATGAAAATCCAAAGGAATGGAAGTGAATATCAACTAAATTTACTCAAATTCTGCATCTGTAACTAAAAATCATAAAAAAATTCAAAAAGATTTAATTTAATTTCCCCAAAATTTCATCAATTTCAGCTCTTCCTCCTAAAAATCTTAAGAAAATCCAATAGAATCTAAGTGAATATCAACTAAATTTACTCAAATTCTGCACCTTTAACTAAAAATCTTAAAAAAAATTGAAAAAGATTTAATTTAATTTCACCAAAATTTCTTCAATCTCAGCTCCTTCTACTAAAAATCTTATGAAAATCCAAAGGAATCGAAGTGAATATCAACTAAATTTACTCAAATTCTGCACCTTTAACTAAAAATCATAAAAAAATTGAAAAAGATTTAATTTAATTTCACCAAAATTTCTTCAATTTCAGCTCCTTCTACTAAAAATCTTATGAAAATCCAAAGGAATCGAAGTGAATATCAACTAAATTTACTCAAATTCTGCACCTTTAACTAAAAATCATAAAAAAATTCAAAAAGATTTAATTTAATTTCGCCAAAATTTCTTCAATTTCAGCTCCTTCTACTAAAAATCTTATGAAAATCCAAAGGAATCGAAGTGAATATCAACTAAATTTACTCAAATCCTGCATCTGTAACTAAAAATCATAAAAAAATTGAAAAAGATTTAATTTTATTTCGCCAAAATTTCTTCAATTTCAGCTCCTTCTACTAAAAATCTTATGAAAATCCAAAAGAATCTAAGTGAATATCAACTAAATTTACTCAAATTCTGCACCTTTAACTAAAAATCATAAAAAAATTCAAAAAGATTTAATTTAATTTCCCCAAAATTTCATCAATTTCAGCTATTCCTCCTAAAAATCTTAAGAAAATCCAAAAGAATCTAAGTGAATATCAACTAAATTTACTCAAATTCTGCACCTTTAACTAAAAATCTTAAAAAAAATTGAAAAAGATTTAATTTAATTTCGCCAAAATTTCTTCAATTTCAGCTCCTTCTACTAAAATTCTTATGAAAATCCAAAGGAATCGAAGTGAATATCAACTAAATTTACTCAAATTCTGCATCTGTAACTAAAAATCATAAAAAAATTCAAAAAGATTTAATTTAATTTCCCCAAAATTTCATCAATTTCAGCTATTCCTCCTAAAAATCTTAAGAAAATCCAAAAGAATCTAAGTGAATATCAACTTAATTTACTCAAATTCTGCACCTTTAACTAAAAATCATTAAAAAATTCAAAAAGATTTAATTTAATTTCGCCAAAATTTCTTCAATTTCCTTCTAATAAAAATCTTATGAAAATCCAAAGGAATCGAAGTGAATATCAACTAAATTTACTCAAATCCTGCACCTTTAACTAAAAATCATAAAAAAATAAAAAGAAATTTAATTTAATTTCATCAAAATTTCATCAATTTCAGCTCCTTCTACTAAAAATCTTATGGAAATCCAAAGGAATCGAAGTGAATATCAACTAAATTTACTCAAATTCTGCATCTGTAACTAAAAATCATAAAAAAATTCAAAAAGATTTAATTCAATTTCACCAAAATTTTTTCAATTTCAGTTCCTCCTACTAAAAATGTTAAGAAAATCAAAAAGAATCTAAGTGAATATCAACTAAATTTACTCAAATTCTGCACCTTTAACTAAAAATCATAAAAAAATTGAAAAAGATTTAATTTAATTTCACCAAAATTTCTTCAATTTCAGCTCCGTCTACTAAAAATCTTATGAAAATCCAAAGGAATCGAAGTGAATATCAACTAAATTTACTCAAATTCTGCACCTTTAACTAAAAATCATAAATAAATTGAAATAGATTTAATTTAATTTCACCAAAATTTCATCAATTTCAGCACTTCCTCCTAAAAATCTTAAGAAAATCCAAAAGAATCTAAGTGAATATCAACTAAATTTACTCAAATTCTGCACCTTTAACTAAAAATCATAAAAGAATTCAAAAAGATTTAATTTAATTTTGCCAAAATTTCTTCAACTTCAGCTCCTTCTACTAAAAATCTTATGAAAATCCAAAGGAATCGATGTGAATGTCAACTAAATTTACTCAAATCCTGCACCTTTAACTAAAAATCTTAAAAAAAATTCAAAAAGATTTAATTTAATTTCGCCAAAATTTCTTCAATTTCAGCTCCTTCTACTAAAAATCTTATGAAAATCCAAAGGAATCGAAGTGAATATCAACTAAGTTTACTCAAATTCTGCATCTGTAACTAAAAATCATAAAAAAATTGAAAAAGATTTAATTTTATTTCGCCAAAATTTCTTCAATTTCAGCTCCTTCTACTAAAAATCTTATGAAAATCCAAAAGAATCTAAGTGAATATCAACTAAATTTACTCAAATTCTGCACCTTTAACTAAAAATCATAAAAAAATTAAAAAAGATTTAATTTAATTTCCCCAAAATTTCATCAATTTCAGCTTTTCCTCCTAAAAATCTTAAGAAAATCCAAAAGAATCTAAGTGAATATCAACTAAATTTACTCAAATTCTGCACCTTTAACTAAAAATCTTAAAAAAAATTGAAAAAGATTTAATTTAATTTCGCCAAAATTTCTTCAATTTCAGCTCCTTCTACTAAAAATCTTATGAAAATCCAAAGGAATCGAAGTGAATATCAACTAAATTTACTCAAATTCTGCACCTTTAACTAAAAATCATAAATAAATTGAAATAGATTTAATTTAATTTCACCAAAATTTCATCAATTTCAGCACTTCCTCCTAAAAATCTTAAGAAAATCCAAAAGAATCTAAGTGAATATCAACTAAATTTACTCAAATTCTGCACCTTTAACTAAAAATCATAAAAAAATTCAAAAAGATTTAATTTAATTTTGCCAAAATTTCTTCAACTTCAGCTCCTTCTACTAAAAATCTTATGAAAATCCAAAGGAATCGATGTGAATATCAACTAAATTTACTCAAATCCTGCACCTTTAACTAAAAATCTTAAAAAAAATTCAAAAAGATTTAATTTAATTTCGCCAAAATTTCTTCAATTTCAGCTCCTTCTACTAAAAATCTTACGAAAATCCAAAGGAATCGAAGTGAATATCAACTAAGTTTACTCAAATTCTGCATCTGTAACTAAAAATCATAAAAAAATTGAAAAAGATTTAATTTTATTTCGCCAAAATTTCTTCAATTTCAGCTCCTTCTACTAAAAATCTTATGAAAATCCAAAAGAATCTAAGTGAATATCAACTAAATTTACTCAAATTCTGCACCTTTAACTAAAAATCATAAAAAAATTCAAAAAGATTTAATTTAATTTCCCCAAAATTTCATCAATTTCAGCTATTCCTCCTAAAAATCTTAAGAAAATCCAAAAGAATCTAAGTGAATATCAACTAAATTTACTCAAATTCTGCACCTTTAACTAAAAATCTTAAAAAAAATTGAAAAAGATTTAATTTAATTTCGCCAAAATTTCTTCAATTTCAGCTCCTTCTACTAAAATTCTTATGAAAATCCCAAGGAATCGAAGTGAATATCAACTAAATTTACTCAAATTCTGCATCTGTAACTAAAAATCATAAAAAAATTCAAAAAGATTTAATTTAATTTCCCCAAAATTTCATCAATTTCAGCTATTCCTCCTAAAAATCTTAAGAAAATCCAAAAGAATCTAAGTGAATATTAACTAAATTTACTCAAATTCTGCACCTTTAACTAAAAATCTTAAAAAAAATTGAAAAAGATTTAATTTTATTTCGCCAAAATTTCTTCAATTTCAGCTCCTTCTACTAAAATTCTTATGAAAATCCAAAGGAATCGAAGTGAATATCAACTAAATTTACTCAAATTCTGCATCTGTAACTAAAAATCATAAAAAAATTCAAAAAGATTTAATTTAATTTCCCCAAAATTTCATCAATCTCAGCTATTCCTCCTAAAAATCTTAAGAAAATCCAAAAGAATCTAAGTGAATATCAACTTAATTTACTCAAATTCTGCACCTTTAACTAAAAATCATTAAAAAATTCAAAAAGATTTAATTTAATTTCGCCAAAATTTCTTCAATTTCCTTCTATTAAAAATCTTATGAAAATCCAAAGGAATCGAAGTGAATATCAACTAAATTTACTCAAATCCTGCACCTTTAACTAAAAATCATAAAAAAATAAAAAGAAATTTAATTTAATTTCATCAAAATTTCATCAATTTCAGCTCCTTCTACTAAAAATCTTATGGAAATCCAAAGGAATCGAAGTGAATATCAACTAAATTTACTCAAATTCTGCATCTGTAACTAAAAATCATAAAAAAATTCAAAAAGATTTAATTCAATTTCACCAAAATTTTTTCAATTTCAGTTCCACCTACTAAAAATGTTAAGAAAATCAAAAAGAATCTAAGTGAATATCAACTAAATTTACTCAAATTCTGCACCTTTAACTAAAAATCATAAAAAAATTGAAAAAGATTTAATTTAATTTCACCAAAATTTCTTCAATTTCAGCTCCGTCTACTAAAAATCTTATGAAAATCCAAAGGAATCGAAGTGAATATCAACTAAATTTACTCAAATTCTGCACCTTTAACTAAAAATCATAAATAAATTGAAATAGATTTAATTTAATTTCACCAAAATTTCATCAATTTCAGCACTTCCTCCTCAAAATCTTAAGAAAATCCAAAAGAATCTAAGTGAATATCAACTAAATTTACTCAAATTCTGCACCTTTAACTAAAAATCATAAAAAAATTCAAAAAGATTTAATTTAATTTTGCCAAAATTTCTTCAACTTCAGCTCCTTCTACTAAAAATCTTATGAAAATCCAAAGGAATGGAAGTGAATATCAACTAAATTTACTCAAATTCTGCATCTGTAACTAAAAATCATAAAAAAATTCAAAAAGATTTAATTTAATTTCCCCAAAATTTCATCAATTTCAGCTCTTCCTCCTAAAAATCTTAAGAAAATCCAATAGAATCTAAGTGAATATCAACTAAATTTACTCAAATTCTGCACCTTTAACTAAAAATCTTAAAAAAAATTGAAAAAGATTTAATTTAATTTCACCAAAATTTCTTCAATTTCAGCTCCTTCTACTAAAAATCTTATGAAAATCCAAAGGAATCGAAGTGAATATCAACTAAATTTACTCAAATTCTGCACCTTTAACTAAAAATCATAAATAAATTGAAATAGATTTAATTTAATTTCACCAAAATTTCATCAATTTCAGCACTTCCTCCTAAAAATCTTAAGAAAATCCAAAAGAATCTAAGTGAATATCAACTAAATTTACTCAAATCCTGCATCTGTAACTAAAAATCATAAAAAAATTGAAAAAGATTTAATTTTATTTCGCCAAAATTTCTTCAATTTCAGCTCCTTCTACTAAAAATCTTATGAAAATCCAAAAGAATCTAAGTGAATATCAACTAAATTTATTCAAATTCTGCACCTTTAACTAAAAATCATAAAAAAATTCAAAAAGATTTAATTTAATTTCCCCAAAATTTCATCAATTTCAGCTATTCCTCCTAAAAATCTTAAGAAAATCCAAAAGAATCTAAGTGAATATCAACTAAATTTACTCAAATTCTGCACCTTTAACTAAAAATCTTAAAAAAAATTGAAAAAGATTTAATTTAATTTCGCCAAAATTTCTTCAATTTCAGCTCCTTCTACTAAAATTCTTATGAAAATCCAAAGGAATCGAAGTGAATATCAACTAAATTTACTCAAATTCTGCATCTGTAACTAAAAATCATAAAAAAATTCAAAAAGATTTAATTTAATTTCCCCAAAATTTCATCAATTTCAGCTATTCCTCCTAAAAATCTTAAGAAAATCCAAAAGAATCTAAGTGAATATCAACTTAATTTACTCAAATTCTGCACCTTTAACTAAAAATCATTAAAAAATTCAAAAAGATTTAATTTAATTTCGCCAAAATTTCTTCAATTTCCTTCTATTAAAAATCTTATGAAAATCCAAAGGAATCGAAGTGAATATCAACTAAATTTACTCAAATCCTGCACCTTTAACTAAAAATCATAAAAAAATAAAAAGAAATTTAATTTAATTTCATCAAAATTTCATCAATTTCAGCTCCTTCTACTAAAAATCTTATGGAAATCCAAAGGAATCGAAGTGAATATCAACTAAATTTACTCAAATTCTGCATCTGTAACTAAAAATCATAAAAAAATTCAAAAAGATTTAATTCAATTTCACCAAAATTTTTTCAATTTCAGTTCCTCCTACTAAAAATGTTAAGAAAATCAAAAAGAATCTAAGTGAATATCAACTAAATTTACTCAAATTCTGCACCTTTAACTAAAAATCATAAAAAAATTGAAAAAGATTTAATTTAATTTCACCAAAATTTCTTCAATTTCAGCTCCGTCTACTAAAAATCTTATGAAAATCCAAAGGAATCGAAGTGAATATCAACTAAATTTACTCAAATTCTGCACCTTTAACTAAAAATCATAAATAAATTGAAATAGATTTAATTTAATTTCACCAAAATTTCATCAATTTCAGCACTTCCTCCTAAAAATCTTAAGAAAATCCAAAAGAATCTAAGTGAATATCAACTAAATTTACTCAAATTCTGCACCTTTAACTAAAAATCATAAAAGAATTCAAAAAGATTTAATTTAATTTTGCCAAAATTTCTTCAACTTCAGCTCCTTCTACTAAAAATCTTATGAAAATCCAAAGGAATCGATGTGAATGTCAACTAAATTTACTCAAATCCTGCACCTTTAACTAAAAATCTTAAAAAAAATTCAAAAAGATTTAATTTAATTTCGCCAAAATTTCTTCAATTTCAGCTCCTTCTACTAAAAATCTTATGAAAATCCAAAGGAATCGAAGTGAATATCAACTAAGTTTACTCAAATTCTGCATCTGTAACTAAAAATCATAAAAAAATTGAAAAAGATTTAATTTTATTTCGCCAAAATTTCTTCAATTTCAGCTCCTTCTACTAAAAATCTTATGAAAATCCAAAAGAATCTAAGTGAATATCAACTAAATTTACTCAAATTCTGCACCTTTAACTAAAAATCATAAAAAAATTCAAAAAGATTTAATTTAATTTCCCCAAAATTTCATCAATTTCAGCTATTCCTCCTAAAAATCTTAAGAAAATCCAAAAGAATCTAAGTGAATATCAACTAAATTTACTCAAATTCTGCACCTTTAACTAAAAATCTTAAAAAAAATTGAAAAAGATTTAATTTAATTTCGCCAAAATTTCTTCAATTTCAGCTCCTTCTACTAAAAATCTTATGAAAATCCAAAGGAATCGAAGTGAATATCAACTAAATTTACTCAAATTCTGCACCTTTAACTAAAAATCATAAATAAATTGAAATAGATTTAATTTAATTTCACCAAAATTTCATCAATTTCAGCACTTCCTCCTAAAAATCTTAAGAAAATCCAAAAGAATCTAAGTGAATAACAACTAAATTTACTCAAATTCTGCACCTTTAACTAAAAATCATAAAAAAATTCAAAAAGATTTAATTTAATTTTGCCAAAATTTCTTCAACTTCAGCTCCTTCTACTAAAAATCTTATGAAAATCCAAAGGAATCGATGTGAATATCAACTAAATTTACTCAAATCCTGCACCTTTAACTAAAAATCTTAAAAAAAATTCAAAAAGATTTAATTTAATTTCGCCAAAATTTCTTCAATTTCAGCTCCTTCTACTAAAAATCTTACGAAAATCCAAAGGAATCGAAGTGAATATCAACTAAGTTTACTCAAATTCTGCATCTGTAACTAAAAATCATAAAAAAATTGAAAAAGATTTAATTTTATTTCGCCAAAATTTCTTCAATTTCAGCTCCTTCTACTAAAAATCTTATGAAAATCCAAAAGAATCTAAGTGAATATCAACTAAATTTACTCAAATTCTGCACCTTTAACTAAAAATCATAAAAAAATTCAAAAAGATTTAATTTAATTTCCCCAAAATTTCATCAATTTCAGCTATTCCTCCTAAAAATCTTAAGAAAATCCAAAAGAATCTAAGTGAATATCAACTAAATTTACTCAAATTCTGCACCTTTAACTAAAAATCTTAAAAAAAATTGAAAAAGATTTAATTTAATTTCGCCAAAATTTCTTCAATTTCAGCTCCTTCTACTAAAATTCTTATGAAAATCCCAAGGAATCGAAGTGAATATCAACTAAATTTACTCAAATTCTGCATCTGTAACTAAAAATCATAAAAAAATTCAAAAAGATTTAATTTAATTTCCCCAAAATTTCATCAATTTCAGCTATTCCTCCTAAAAATCTTAAGAAAATCCAAAAGAATCTAAGTGAATATCAACTAAATTTACTCAAATCCTGCATCTGTAACTAAAAATCATAAAAAAATTGAAAAAGATTTAATTTTATTTCGCCAAAATTTCTTCAATTTCAGCTCCTTCTACTAAAAATCTTATGAAAATCCAAAAGAATCTAAGTGAATATCAACTAAATTTACTCAAATCCTGCACCTTTAACTAAAAATCTTAAAAAAAATTCAAAAAGATTTAATTTAATTTCGCCAAAATTTCTTCAATTTCAGCTCCTTCTACTAAAAATCTTACGAAAATCCAAAGGAATCGAAGTGAATATCAACTAAGTTTACTCAAATTCTGCATCTGTAACTAAAAATCATAAAAAAATTGAAAAAGATTTAATTTTATTTCGCCAAAATTTCTTCAATTTCAGCTCCTTCTACTAAAAATCTTATGAAAATCCAAAAGAATCTAAGTGAATATCAACTAAATTTACTCAAATTCTGCACCTTTAACTAAAAATCTTAAAAAAAATTGAAAAAGATTTAATTTAATTTCGCCAAAATTTCTTCAATTTCAGCTCCTTCTACTAAAAATCTTATGAAAATCCAAAGGAATCGATGTGAATATCAACTAAATTTACTCAAATCCTGCACCTTTAACTAAAAATCTTAAAAAAAATTCAAAAAGATTTAATTTAATTTCGCCAAAATTTCTTCAATTTCAGCTCCTTCTACTAAAAATCTTACGAAAATCCAAAGGAATCGAAGTGAATATCAACTAAGTTTACTCAAATTCTGCATCTGTAACTAAAAATCATAAAAAAAGTGAAAAAGATTTAATTTTATTTCGCCAAAATTTCTTCAATTTCAGCTCCTTCTACTAAAAATCTTATGAAAATCCAAAAGAATCTAAGTGAATATCAACTAAATTTACTCAAATTCTGCACCTTTAACTAAAAATCATAAAAAAATTCAAAAAGATTTAATTTAATTTCCCCAAAATTTCATCAATTTCAGCTATTCCTCCTAAAAATCTTAAGAAAATCCAAAAGAATCTAAGTGAATATCAACTAAATTTACTCAAATTCTGCACCTTTAACTAAAAATCTTAAAAAAAATTGAAAAAGATTTAATTTAATTTCGCCAAAATTTCTTCAATTTCAGCTCCTTCTACTAAAATTCTTATGAAAATCCCAAGGAATCGAAGTGAATATCAACTAAATTTACTCAAATTCTGCATCTGTAACTAAAAATCATAAAAAAATTCAAAAAGATTTAATTTAATTTCCCCAAAATTTCATCAATTTCAGCTATTCCTCCTAAAAATCTTAAGAAAATCCAAAAGAATCTAAGTGAATATCAACTAAATTTACTCAAATCCTGCATCTGTAACTAAAAATCATAAAAAAATTGAAAAAGATTTAATTTTATTTCGCCAAAATTTCTTCAATTTCAGCTCCTTCTACTAAAAATCTTATGAAAATCCAAAAGAATCTAAGTGAATATCAACTAAATTTACTCAAATTCTGCACCTTTAACTAAAAATCATAAAAAAATTCAAAAAGATTTAATTTAATTTCCCCAAAATTTCATCAATTTCAGCTCCTTCTACTAAAAATCTTAAGAAAATCCAAAAGAATCTAAGTGAATATCAACTAAATTTACTCAAATTCTGCACCTTTAACTAAAAATCTTAAAAAAAATTGAAAAAGATTTAATTTAATTTCGCCAAAATTTCTTCAATTTCAGCTCCTTCTACTAAAATTCTTATGAAAATCCAAAGGAATCGAAGTGAATATCAACTAAATTTACTCAAATTCTGCATCTGTAACTAAAAATCATAAAAAAATTCAAAAAGATTTAATTTAATTTCCCCAAAATTTCATCAATTTCAGCTATTCCTCCTAAAAATCTTAAGAAAATCCAAAAGAATCTAAGTGAATATCAACTTAATTTACTCAAATTCTGCACCTTTAACTAAAAATCATTAAAAAATTCAAAAAGATTTAATTTAATTTCGCCAAAATTTCTTCAATTTCCTTCTATTAAAAATCTTATGAAAATCCAAAGGAATCGAAGTGAATATCAACTAAATTTACTCAAATCCTGCACCTTTAACTAAAAATCATAAAAAAATAAAAAGAAATTTAATTTAATTTCATCAAAATTTCATCAATTTCAGCTCCTTCTACTAAAAATCTTATGGAAATCCAAAGGAATCGAAGTGAATATCAACTAAATTTACTCAAATTCTGCATCTGTAACTAAAAATCATAAAAAAATTCAAAAAGATTTAATTCAATTTCACCAAAATTTTTTCAATTTCAGTTCCTCCTACTAAAAATGTTAAGAAAATCAAAAAGAATCTAAGTGAATATCAACTAAATTTACTCAAATTCTGCACCTTTAACTAAAAATCATAAAAAAATTGAAAAAGATTTAATTTAATTTCACCAAAATTTCTTCAATTTCAGCTCCGTCTACTAAAAATCTTATGAAAATCCAAAGGAATCGAAGTGAATATCAACTAAATTTACTCAAATTCTGCATCTGTAACTAAAAATCATAAAAAAATTGAAATAGATTTAATTTAATTTCACCAAAATTTCATCAATTTCAGTTCCTCCTACTAAAAATGTTAAGAAAATCAAAAAGAATCTAAGTGAATATCAACTAAATTTACTCAAATTCTGCACCTTTAACTAAAAATCATAAAAAAATTGAAAAAGATTTAATTTAATTTCACCAAAATTTCTTCAATTTCAACTCCGTCTACTAAAAATCTTATGAAAATCCAAAGGAATCGAAGTGAATATCAACTAAATTTACTCAAATTCTGCACCTTTAACTAAAAATCATAAATAAATTGAAATAGATTTAATTTAATTTCACCAAAATTTCATCAATTTCAGCACTTCCTCCTAAAAATCTTAAGAAAATCCAAAAGAATCTAAGTGAATATCAACTAAATTTACTCAAATTCTGCACCTTTAACTAAAAATCATAAAAAAATTCAAAAAGATTTAATTTAATTTCGCCAAAATTTCTTCAATTTCAGCTCCTTCTACTAAAATTCTTATGAAAATCCAAAGGAATCGAAGTGAATATCAACTAAATTTACTCAAATTCTGCATCTGTAACTAAAAATCATAAAAAAATTCAAAAAGATTTAATTTAATTTCCCCAAAATTTCATCAATTTCAGCTATTCCTCCTAAAAATCTTAAGAAAATCCAAAAGAATCTAAGTGAATATCAACTTAATTTACTCAAATTCTGCACCTTTAACTAAAAATCATTAAAAAATTCAAAAAGATTTAATTTAATTTCGCCAAAATTTCTTCAATTTCCTTCTATTAAAAATCTTATGAAAATCCAAAGGAATCGAAGTGAATATCAACTAAATTTACTCAAATCCTGCACCTTTAACTAAAAATCATAAAAAAATAAAAAGAAATTTAATTTAATTTCATCAAAATTTCATCAATTTCAGCTCCTTCTACTAAAAATCTTATGGAAATCCAAAGGAATCGAAGTGAATATCAACTAAATTTACTCAAATTCTGCATCTGTAACTAAAAATCATAAAAAAATTCAAAAAGATTTAATTCAATTTCACCAAAATTTTTTCAATTTCAGTTCCTCCTACTAAAAATGTTAAGAAAATCAAAAAGAATCTAAGTGAATATCAACTAAATTTACTCAAATTCTGCACCTTTACCTAAAAATCATAAAAAAATTGAAAAAGATTTAATTTAATTTCACCAAAATTTCTTCAATTTCAGCTCCGTCTACTAAAAATCTTATGAAAATCCAAAGGAATCGAAGTGAATATCAACTATATTTACTCAAATTCTGCACCTTTAACTAAAAATCATAAATAAATTGAAATAGATTTAATTTAATTTCACCAAAATTTCATCAATTTCAGCACTTCCTCCTAAAAATCTTAAGAAAATCCAAAAGAATCTAAGTGAATATCAACTAAATTTACTCAAATTCTGCACCTTTAACTAAAAATCATAAAAAAATTCAAAAAGATTTAATTTAATTTTGCCAAAATTTCTTCAACTTCAGCTCCTTCTACTAAAAATCTTATGAAAATCCAAAGGAATCGATGTGAATATCAACTAAATTTACTCAAATCCTGCACCTTTAACTAAAAATCTTAAAAAAAATTCAAAAAGATTTAATTTAATTTCGCCAAAATTTCTTCAATTTCAGCTCCTTCTACTAAAAATCTTATGAAAATCCAAAGGAATCGAAGTGAATATCAACTAAGTTTACTCAAATTCTGCATCTGTAACTAAAAATCATAAAAAAATTCAAAAAGATTTAATTTAATTTCCCCAAAATTTCATCAATTTCAGCTATTCCTCCTAAAAATCTTAAGAAAATCCAAAAGAATCTAAGTGAATATCAACTAAATTTACTCAAATTCTGCACCTTTAACTAAAAATCTTAAAAAAAATTGAAAAAGATTTAATTTAATTTCACCAAAATTTTTTCAATTTCAGCTCCTTCTACTAAAAATCTTATGAAAATCCAAAGGAATCGAAGTGAATATCATCTAAATTTACTCAAATCCTGCACCTTTAAATAAAAATCATAAAAAAAATCCAAAAGGATTTAATTTAATTTCGCCAAAATTTCTTCAATTTCAGCTCCTTCTACTAAAAATCTTATGAAAATCCAAAAGAATCTAAGTGAATATCAACTAAATTTACTCAAATTCTGCACCTTTAACTAAAAATCATAAAAAAATTCAAAAAGATTTAATTTAATTTTGCCAAAATTTCTTCAATTTCAGCTCCTTCTACTAAAAATCTTATGAAAATCCAAAAGAATCTAAGTGAATATCAACTAAATTTACTCAAATTCTGCACCTTTAACTAAAAATCATAAAAAAATTCAAAAAGATTTAATTTAATTTCGCCAAAATTTCTTCAACTTCAGCTCCTTCTACTAAAAATCTTATGAAAATCCAAAGGAATCGAAGTGAATATCAACTAAGTTTACTCAAATTCTGCATCTGTAACTAAAAATCATAAAAAAATTCAAAAAGATTTAATTTTATTTCGCCAAAATTTCTTCAATTTCAGCTCCTTCTACTAAAAATCTTATGAAAATCAAAAAGAATCTAAGTGAATATCAACTAAATTTACTCAAATCCTGCATCTGTAACTAAAAATCATAAAAAAATTGAAATAGATTTAATTTTATTTCGCCAAAATTTCTTCAATTTCAGCTCCTTCTACTAAAAATCTTATGAAAATCCAAAAGAATCTAAGTGAATATCAACTAAATTTACTCAAATTCTGCACCTTTAACTAAAAATCATAAAAAATTCAAAAAGATTTAATTTAATTTCGCCAAAATTTCTTCAATTTCAGCTCCTTCTACTAAAGATCTTATGAAAATCCAAAGGAATCGAAGTGAATATCAACTAAGTTTACTCAAATTCTGCATCTGTAACTAAAAATCATAAAAAAATTCAAAAAGATTTAATTTTATTTCGCCAAAATTTCTTCAATTTCAGCTCCTTCTACTAAAAATCTTATGAAAATCCAAGGGAATCTAAGTGAATATCAACTAAATTTACTCAAATTCTGCACCTTTAACTAAAAATCATAAAAAAATTCAAAAAGATTTAATTTAATTTTGCCAAAATTTCTTCAACTTCAGCTCCTTCTACTAAAAATCTTATGAAAATCCAAAGGAATCGATGTGAATATCAACTAAATTTACTCAAATCCTGCACCTTTAACTAAAAATCTTAAAAAAAAATTCAAAAAGATTTAATTTAATTTCGCCAAAATTTCTTCAATTTCAGCTCCTTCTACCAAAAATCTTATGAAAATCCAATGGAATCGAAGTGAATATCAACTAAGTTTACTCAAATTCTGCATCTGTAACTAAAAATCATAAAAAAATTCAAAAAGATTTAATTTAATTTCCCCAAAATTTCATCAATTTCAGCTATTCCTCCTAAAAATCTTAAGAAAATCCAAAAGAATCTAAGTGAATATCAACTAAATTTACTCAAATTCTGCATCTGTAACTAAAAATCATAAAAAAATTCAAAAAGATTTAATTTAATTTCCCCAAAATTTCATCAATTTCAGCTCTTCCTCCTAAAAATCTTAAGAAAATCCAATAGAATCGAAGTGAATATCAACTAAATTTACTCAAATTCTGCACCTTTAACTAAAAATCTTAAAAAAAATTGAAAAAGATTTAATTTAATTTCGCCAAAATTTCTTCAATTTCAGCTCCTTCTACTAAAAATCTTATGAAAATCCAAAGGAATCGAAGTGAATATCAACTAAATTTACTCAAATTCTGCACCTTTAACTAAAAATCATAAAAAAATTCAAAAAGATTTAATTTAATTTCGCCAAAATTTCTTCAATTTCAGCTCCTTCTACTAAAAATCTTATGAAAATCCAAAGGAATCGAAGTGAATATCAACTAAATTTACTCAAATCCTGCATTTGTAACTAAAAATCATAAAAAAATTGAAAAAGATTTAATTTTATTTCGCCAAAATTTCTTCAATTTCAGCTCCTTCTACTAAAATTCTTATGAAAATCCAAAGGAATCGCAGTGAATATCAACTAAATTTACTCAAATTCTGCATCTGTAACTAAAAATCATAAAAAAATTCAAAAAGATTTAATTTAATTTCCCCAAAATTTCATCAATTTCAGCTATTCCTCCTAAAAATCTTAAGAAAATCCAAAAGAATCTAAGTGAATATCAACTTAATTTACTCAAATTCTGCACCTTTAACTAAAAATCATTAAAAAATTCAAAAAGATTTAATTTAATTTCGCCAAAATTTCTTCAATTTCCTTCTATTAAAAATCTTATGAAAATCCAAAGGAATCGAAGTGAATATCAACTAAATTTACTCAAATCCTGCACCTTTAACTAAAAATCATAAAAAAATAAAAAGAAATTTAATTTAATTTCATCAAAATTTCATCAATTTCAGATCCTTCTACTAAAAATCTTATGGAAATCCAAAGGAATCGAAGTGAATATCAACTAAATTTACTCAAATTCTGCATCTGTAACTAAAAATCATAAAAAAATTCAAAAAGATTTAATTCAATTTCACCAAAATTTTTTCAATTTCAGTTCCTCCTACTAAAAATGTTAAGAAAATCAAAAAGAATCTAAGTGAATATCAACTAAATTCACTCAAATTCTGCACCTTTAACTAAAAATCATAAAAAAATTGAAAAAGATTTAATTTAATTTCACCAAAATTTCTTCAATTTCAGCTCCGTCTACTAAAAATCTTATGAAAATCCAAAGGAATCGAAGTGAATATCAACTAAATTTACTCAAATTCTGCACCTTTAACTAAAAATCATAAATAAATTGAAATAGATTTAATTTAATTTCACCAAAATTTCATCAATTTCAGCACTTCCTCCTAAAAATCTTAAGAAAATCCAAAAGAATCTAAGTGAATATCAACTAAATTTACTCAAATTCTGCACCTTTAACTAAAAATCATAAAAAAATTCAAAAAGATTTAATTTAATTTTGCCAAAATTTCTTCAACTTCAGCTCCTTCTACTAAAAATCTTATGAAAATCCAAAGGAATGGAAGTGAATATCAACTAAATTTACTCAAATTCTGCATCTGTAACTAAAAATCATAAAAAAATTCATAAAGATTTAATTTAATTTCCCCAAAATTTCATCAATTTCAGCTCTTCCTCCTAAAAATCTTAAGAAAATCCAATAGAATCTAAGTGAATATCAACTAAATTTACTCAAATTCTGCACCTTTAACTAAAAATCTTAAAAAAAATTGAAAAAGATTTAATTTAATTTCACCAAAATTTCTTCAATTTCAGCTCCTTCTACTAAAAATCTTATGAAAATCCAAAGGAATCGAAGTGAATATCAACTAAATTTACTCAAATTCTGCACCTTTAACTAAAAATCATAAAAAAATTGAAAAAGATTTAATTTAATTTCACCAAAATTTCTTCAATTTCAGCTCCTTCTACTAAAAATCTTATGAAAATCCAAAGGAATCGAAGTGAATATCAACTAAATTTACTCAAATTCTGCACCTTTAACTAAAAATCATAAAAAAATTCAAAAAGATTTAATTTAATTTCGCCAAAATTTCTTCAATTTCAGCTCCTTCTACTAAAAATCTTATGAAAATCCAAAGGAATCGAAGTGAATATCAACTAAATTTACTCAAATCCTGCATCTGTAACTAAAAATCATAAAAAAATTGAAAAAGATTTAATTTTATTTCGCCAAAATTTCTTCAATTTCAGCTCCTTCTACTAAAAATCTTATGAAAATCCAAAAGAATCTAAGTGAATATCAACTAAATTTACTCAAATTCTGCACCTTTAGCTAAAAATCATAAAAAAATTCAAAAAGATTTAATTTAATTTCCCCAAAATTTCATCAATTTCAGCTATTCCTCCTAAAAATCTTAAGAAAATCCAAAAGAATCTAAGTGAATATCAACTTAATTTACTCAAATTCTGCACCTTTAACTAAAAATCATTAAAAAATTCAAAAAGATTTAATTTAATTTCGCCAAAATTTCTTCAATTTCCTTCTATTAAAAATCTTATGAAAATCCAAAGGAATCGAAGTGAATATCAACTAAATTTACTCAAATCCTGCACCTTTAACTAAAAATCATAAAAAAATAAAAAGAAATTTAATTTAATTTCATCAAAATTTCATCAATTTCAGCTCCTTCTACTAAAAATCTTATGGAAATCCAAAGGAATCGAAGTGAATATCAACTAAATTTACTCAAATTCTGCATCTGTAACTAAAAATCATAAAAAAATTCAAAAAGATTTAATTCAATTTCACCAAAATTTTTTCAATTTCAGCTCCTTCTACTAAAAATCTTATGAAAATCCAAAGGAATCGAAGTGAATATCATCTAAATTTACTCAAATCCTGCACCTTTAAATAAAAATCATAAAAAAAATCCAAAAGGATTTAATTTAATTTCGCCAAAATTTCTTCAATTTCAGCTCCTTCTACTAAAAATCTTATGAAAATCCAAAAGAATCTAAGTGAATATCAACTAAAATTACTCAAATTCTGCACCTTTAACTAAAAATCATAAAAAAATTCAAAAAGATTTAATTTAATTTTGCCAAAATTTCTTCAATTTCAGCTCCTTCTACTAAAAATCTTATGAAAATCCAAAAGAATCTAAGTGAATATCAACTAAATTTACTCAAATTCTGCACCTTTAACTAAAAATCATAAAAAAATTCAAAAAGATTTAATTTAATTTCGCCAAAATTTCTTCAACTTCAGCTCCTTCTACTAAAAATCTTATGAAAATCCAAAGGAATCGAAGTGAATATCAACTAAGTTTACTCAAATTCTGCATCTGTAACTAAAAATCATAAAAAAATTCAAAAAGATTTAATTTTATTTCGCCAAAATTTCTTCAATTTCAGCTCCTTCTACTAAAAATCTTATGAAAATCCAAAAGAATCTAAGTGAATATCAACTAAATTTACTCAAATTCTGCACCTTTAACTAAAAATCATAAAAAAATTCAAAAAGATTTAATTTAATTTCCCCAAAATTTCATCAATTTCAGCTATTCCTCCTAAAAATCTTAAGAAAATCCAAAAGAATCTAAGTGAATATCAACTAAATTTACTCAAATTCTGCACCTTTAACTAAAAATCATAAAAAAATTCAAAAAGATTTAATTTAATTTCGCCAAAATTTCTTCAATTTCAGCTCCTTCTACTAAAAATCTTATGAAAATCCAAAGGAATCGAAGTGAATATCAACTAAGTTTACTCAAATTCTGCATCTGTAACTAAAAATCATAAAAAAATTCAAAAAGATTTAATTTTATTTCGCCAAAATTTCTTCAATTTCAGCTCCTTCTACTAAAAATCTTATGAAAATCCAAGGGAATCTAAGTGAATATCAACTAAATTTACTCAAATTCTGCACCTTTAACTAAAAATCATAAAAAAATTCAAAAAGATTTAATTCAATTTCACCAAAATTTTTTCAATTTCAGCTCCTTCTACTAAAAATCTTATGAAAATCCAAAGGAATCGAAGTGAATATCAACTAAATTTACTCAAATTCTGCATCTGTAACTAAAAATCATAAAAAAATTCAAAAAGATTTAATTCAATTTCACCAAAATTTTTTCAATTTCAGCTCCTTCTACTAAAAATCTTATGAAAATCCAAAAGAATCTAAGTGAATATCAACTAAATTTACTCAAATTCTGCACCTTTAACTAAAAATCATAAAAAAATTCAAAAAGATTTAATTTAATTTCGCCAAAATTTCTTCAATTTCAGCTCCTTCTACTAAAAATCTTATGAAAATCCAAAGGAATCGAAGTGAATATCAACTAAGTTTACTCAAATTCTGCATCTGTAACTAAAAATCATAAAAAAATTCAAAAAGATTTAATTTTATTTCGCCAAAATTTCTTCAATTTCAGCTCCTTCTACTAAAAATCTTATGAAAATCCAAGGGAATCTAAGTGAATATCAACTAAATTTACTCAAATTCTGCACCTTTAACTAAAAATCATAAAAAAATTCAAAAAGATTTAATTTAATTTTGCCAAAATTTCTTCAACTTCAGCTCCTTCTACTAAAAATCTTATGAAAATCCAAAGGAATCGATGTGAATATCAACTAAATTTACTCAAATCCTGCACCTTTAACTAAAAATCTTAAAAAAAAATTCAAAAAGATTTAATTTAATTTCGCCAAAATTTCTTCAATTTCAGCTCCTTCTACTAAAAATCTTATGGAAATCCAAAGGAATCGAAGTGAATATCATCTAAATTTACTCAAATCCTGCACCTTTAAATAAAAATCATAAAAAAAATCCAAAAGGATTTAATTTAATTTCGCCAAAATTTCTTCAATTTCAGCTCCTTCTACTAAAAATCTTATGAAAATCCAAAAGAATCTAAGTGAATATCAACTAAATTTACTCAAATTCTGCACCTTTAACTAAAAATCATAAAAAAATTCAAAAAGATTTAATTTAATTTTGCCAAAATTTCTTCAATTTCAGCTCCTTCTACTAAAAATCTTATGAAAATCCAAAAGAATCTAAGTGAATATCAACTAAATTTACTCAAATTCTGCACCTTTAACTAAAAATCATAAAAAAATTCAAAAAGATTTAATTTAATTTCGCCAAAATTTCTTCAACTTCAGCTCCTTCTACTAAAAATCTTATGAAAATCCAAAGGAATCGAAGTGAATATCAACTAAGTTTACTCAAATTCTGCATCTGTAACTAAAAATCATAAAAAAATTCAAAAAGATTTAATTTTATTTCGCCAAAATTTCTTCAATTTCAGCTCCTTCTACTAAAAATCTTATGAAAATCAAAAAGAATCTAAGTGAATATCAACTAAATTTACTCAAATCCTGCATCTGTAACTAAAAATCATAAAAAAATTGAAATAGATTTAATTTTATTTCGCCAAAATTTCTTCAATTTCAGCTCCTTCTACTAAAAATCTTATGAAAATCCAAAAGAATCTAAGTGAATATCAACTAAATTTACTCAAATTCTGCACCTTTAACTAAAAATCATAAAAAAATTCAAAAAGATTTAATTTAATTTCGCCAAAATTTCTTCAACTTCAGCTCCTTCTACTAAAAATCTTATGAAAATCCAAAGGAATCGAAGTGAATATCAACTAAGTTTACTCAAATTCTGCACCTTTAAATAAAAATCATAAAAAAAATCCAAAAGGATTTAATTTAATTTCGCCAAAATTTCTTCAATTTCAGCTCCTTCTACTAAAAATCTTATGAAAATCCAAAAGAATCTAAGTGAATATCAACTAAATTTACTCAAATTCTGCACCTTTAACTAAAAATCATAAAAAAATTCAAAAAGATTTAATTTAATTTCGCCAAAATTTCTTCAACTTCAGCTCCTTCTACTAAAAATCTTATGAAAATCCAAAGGAATCGAAGTGAATATCAACTAAGTTTACTCAAATTCTGCATCTGTAACTAAAAATCATAAAAAAATTCAAAAAGATTTAATTTTATTTCGCCAAAATTTCTTCAATTTCAGCTCCTTCTACTAAAAATCTTATGAAAATCAAAAAGAATCTAAGTGAATATCAACTAAATTTACTCAAATCCTGCATCTGTAACTAAAAATCATAAAAAAATTGAAATAGATTTAATTTTATTTCGCCAAAATTTCTTCAATTTCAGCTCCTTCTACTAAAAATCTTATGAAAATCCAAAAGAATCTAAGTGAATATCAACTAAATTTACTCAAATTCTGCACCTTTAACTAAAAATCATAAAAAAATTCAAAAAGATTTAATTTAATTTTGCCAAAATTTCTTCAATTTCAGCTCCTTCTACTAAAAATCTTATGAAAATCCAAAAGAATCTAAGTGAATATCAACTGAATTTACTCAAATTCTGCACCTTTAACTAAAAATCATAAAAAAATTCAAAAAGATTTAATTTAATTTCGCCAAAATTTCTTCAACTTCAGCTCCTTCTACTAAAAATCTTATGAAAATCCAAAGGAATCGAAGTGAATATCAACTAAGTTTACTCAAATTCTGCATCTGTAACTAAAAATCATAAAAAAATTCAAAAAGATTTAATTTTATTTCGCCAAAATTTCTTCAATTTCAGCTCCTTCTACTAAAAATCTTATGAAAATCAAAAAGAATCTAAGTGAATATCAACTAAATTTACTCAAATCCTGCATCTGTAACTAAAAATCATAAAAAAATTCAAAAAGATTTAATTTAATTTCGCCAAAATTTCTTCAATTTCAGCTCCTTCTACTAAAAATCTTACGAAAATCCAAAGGAATCGAAGTGAATATCAACTAAGTTTACTCAAATTCTGCATCTGTAACTAAAAATCATAAAAAAATTGAAAAAGATTTAATTTTATTTCGCCAAAATTTCTTCAATTTCAGCTCCTTCTACTAAAAATCTTAAGAAAATCCAAAAGAATCTAAGTGAATATCAACTTAATTTACTCAAATTCTGCACCTTTAACTAAAAATCATTAAAAAATTCAAAAAGATTTAATTTAATTTCGCCAAAATTTCTTCAATTTCCTTCTATTAAAAATCTTATGAAAATCCAAAGGAATCGAAGTGAATATCAACTAAATTTACTCAAATCCTGCACCTTTAACTAAAAATCATAAAAAAATAAAAAGAAATTTAATTTAATTTCATCAAAATTTCATCAATTTCAGATCCTTCTACTAAAAATCTTATGGAAATCCAAAGGAATCGAAGTGAATATCAACTAAATTTACTCAAATTCTGCATCTGTAACTAAAAATCATAAAAAAATTCAAAAAGATTTAATTCAATTTCACCAAAATTTTTTCAATTTCAGTTCCTCCTACTAAAAATGTTAAGAAAATCAAAAAGAATCTAAGTGAATATCAACTAAATTCACTCAAATTCTGCACCTTTAACTAAAAATCATAAAAAAATTGAAAAAGATTTAATTTAATTTCACCAAAATTTCTTCAATTTCAGCTCCGTCTACTAAAAATCTTATGAAAATCCAAAGGAATCGAAGTGAATATCAACTAAATTTACTCAAATTCTGCACCTTTAACTAAAAATCATAAATAAATTGAAATAGATTTAATTTAATTTCACCAAAATTTCATCAATTTCAGCACTTCCTCCTAAAAATCTTAAGAAAATCCAAAAGAATCTAAGTGAATATCAACTAAATTTACTCAAATTCTGCACCTTTAACTAAAAATCATAAAAAAATTCAAAAAGATTTAATTTAATTTTGCCAAAATTTCTTCAACTTCAGCTCCTTCTACTAAAAATCTTATGAAAATCCAAAGGAATGGAAGTGAATATCAACTAAATTTACTCAAATTCTGCATCTGTAACTAAAAATCATAAAAAAATTCATAAAGATTTAATTTAATTTCCCCAAAATTTCATCAATTTCAGCTCTTCCTCCTAAAAATCTTAAGAAAATCCAATAGAATCTAAGTGAATATCAACTAAATTTACTCAAATTCTGCACCTTTAACTAAAAATCTTAAAAAAAATTGAAAAAGATTTAATTTAATTTCACCAAAATTTCTTCAATTTCAGCTCCTTCTACTAAAAATCTTATGAAAATCCAAAGGAATCGAAGTGAATATCAACTAAATTTACTCAAATTCTGCACCTTTAACTAAAAATCATAAAAAAATTGAAAAAGATTTAATTTAATTTCACCAAAATTTCTTCAATTTCAGCTCCTTCTACTAAAAATCTTATGAAAATCCAAAGGAATCGAAGTGAATATCAACTAAATTTACTCAAATTCTGCACCTTTAACTAAAAATCATAAAAAAATTCAAAAAGATTTAATTTAATTTCGCCAAAATTTCTTCAATTTCAGCTCCTTCTACTAAAAATCTTATGAAAATCCAAAGGAATCGAAGTGAATATCAACTAAATTTACTCAAATCCTGCATCTGTAACTAAAAATCATAAAAAAATTGAAAAAGATTTAATTTTATTTCGCCAAAATTTCTTCAATTTCAGCTCCTTCTACTAAAAATCTTATGAAAATCCAAAAGAATCTAAGTGAATATCAACTAAATTTACTCAAATTCTGCACCTTTAGCTAAAAATCATAAAAAAATTCAAAAAGATTTAATTTAATTTCCCCAAAATTTCATCAATTTCAGCTATTCCTCCTAAAAATCTTAAGAAAATCCAAAAGAATCTAAGTGAATATCAACTTAATTTACTCAAATTCTGCACCTTTAACTAAAAATCATTAAAAAATTCAAAAAGATTTAATTTAATTTCGCCAAAATTTCTTCAATTTCCTTCTATTAAAAATCTTATGAAAATCCAAAGGAATCGAAGTGAATATCAACTAAATTTACTCAAATCCTGCACCTTTAACTAAAAATCATAAAAAAATAAAAAGAAATTTAATTTAATTTCATCAAAATTTCATCAATTTCAGCTCCTTCTACTAAAAATCTTATGGAAATCCAAAGGAATCGAAGTGAATATCAACTAAATTTACTCAAATTCTGCATCTGTAACTAAAAATCATAAAAAAATTCAAAAAGATTTAATTCAATTTCACCAAAATTTTTTCAATTTCAGCTCCTTCTACTAAAAATCTTATGAAAATCCAAAGGAATCGAAGTGAATATCATCTAAATTTACTCAAATCCTGCACCTTTAAATAAAAATCATAAAAAAAATCCAAAAGGATTTAATTTAATTTCGCCAAAATTTCTTCAATTTCAGCTCCTTCTACTAAAAATCTTATGAAAATCCAAAAGAATCTAAGTGAATATCAACTAAAATTACTCAAATTCTGCACCTTTAACTAAAAATCATAAAAAAATTCAAAAAGATTTAATTTAATTTTGCCAAAATTTCTTCAATTTCAGCTCCTTCTACTAAAAATCTTATGAAAATCCAAAAGAATCTAAGTGAATATCAACTAAATTTACTCAAATTCTGCACCTTTAACTAAAAATCATAAAAAAATTCAAAAAGATTTAATTTAATTTCGCCAAAATTTCTTCAACTTCAGCTCCTTCTACTAAAAATCTTATGAAAATCCAAAGGAATCGAAGTGAATATCAACTAAGTTTACTCAAATTCTGCATCTGTAACTAAAAATCATAAAAAAATTCAAAAAGATTTAATTTTATTTCGCCAAAATTTCTTCAATTTCAGCTCCTTCTACTAAAAATCTTATGAAAATCCAAAAGAATCTAAGTGAATATCAACTAAATTTACTCAAATTCTGCACCTTTAACTAAAAATCATAAAAAAATTCAAAAAGATTTAATTTAATTTCCCCAAAATTTCATCAATTTCAGCTATTCCTCCTAAAAATCTTAAGAAAATCCAAAAGAATCTAAGTGAATATCAACTAAATTTACTCAAATTCTGCACCTTTAACTAAAAATCATAAAAAAATTCAAAAAGATTTAATTTAATTTCGCCAAAATTTCTTCAATTTCAGCTCCTTCTACTAAAAATCTTATGAAAATCCAAAGGAATCGAAGTGAATATCAACTAAGTTTACTCAAATTCTGCATCTGTAACTAAAAATCATAAAAAAATTCAAAAAGATTTAATTTTATTTCGCCAAAATTTCTTCAATTTCAGCTCCTTCTACTAAAAATCTTATGAAAATCCAAGGGAATCTAAGTGAATATCAACTAAATTTACTCAAATTCTGCACCTTTAACTAAAAATCATAAAAAAATTCAAAAAGATTTAATTCAATTTCACCAAAATTTTTTCAATTTCAGCTCCTTCTACTAAAAATCTTATGAAAATCCAAAGGAATCGAAGTGAATATCAACTAAATTTACTCAAATTCTGCATCTGTAACTAAAAATCATAAAAAAATTCAAAAAGATTTAATTCAATTTCACCAAAATTTTTTCAATTTCAGCTCCTCCTACTAAAAATCTTATGAAAATCCAAAAGAATCTAAGTGAATATCAACTAAATTTACTCAAATTCTGCACCTTTAACTAAAAATCATAAAAAAATTCAAAAAGATTTAATTTAATTTCGCCAAAATTTCTTCAATTTCAGCTCCTTCTACTAAAAATCTTATGAAAATCCAAAGGAATCGAAGTGAATATCAACTAAGTTTACTCAAATTCTGCATCTGTAACTAAAAATCATAAAAAAATTCAAAAAGATTTAATTTTATTTCGCCAAAATTTCTTCAATTTCAGCTCCTTCTACTAAAAATCTTATGAAAATCCAAGGGAATCTAAGTGAATATCAACTAAATTTACTCAAATTCTGCACCTTTAACTAAAAATCATAAAAAAATTCAAAAAGATTTAATTTAATTTCCCCAAAATTTCATCAATTTCAGCTATTCCTCCTAAAAATCTTAAGAAAATCCAAAAGAATCTAAGTGAATATCAACTAAATTTACTCAAATTCTGCATCTGTAACTAAAAATCATAAAAAAATTCAAAAAGATTTAATTTAATTTCCCCAAAATTTCATCAATTTCAGCTCTTCCTCCTAAAAATCTTAAGAAAATCCAATAGAATCTAAGTGAATATCAACTAAATTTACTCAAATTCTGCACCTTTAACTAAAAATCTTAAAAAAAATTGAAAAAGATTTAATTTAATTTCGCCAAAATTTCTTCAATTTCAGCTCCTTCTACTAAAAATCTTATGAAAATCCAAAGGAATCGATGTGAATATCAACTAAATTTACTCAAATCCTGCACCTTTAACTAAAAATCTTAAAAAAAAATTCAAAAAGATTTAATTTAATTTCGCCAAAATTTCTTCAATTTCAGCTCCTTCTACCAAAAATCTTATGAAAATCCAAAGGAATCGAAGTGAATATCAACTAAGTTTACTCAAATTCTGCATCTGTAACTAAAAATCATAAAAAAATTCAAAAAGATTTAATTTAATTTCCCCAAAATTTCATCAATTTCAGCTATTCCTCCTAAAAATCTTAAGAAAATCCAAAAGAATCTAAGTGAATATCAACTAAATTTACTCAAATTCTGCACCTTTAACTAAAAATCATAAAAAAATTGAAAAAGATTTAATTTAATTTCGCCAAAATTTCTTCAATTTCAGCTCCTTCTACTAAAAATCTTATGAAAATCCAAAGGAATCGAAGTGAATATCAACTAAATTTACTCAAATTCTGCACCTTTAACTAAAAATCATAAAAAAATTCAAAAAGATTTAATTTAATTTCGCCAAAATTTCTTCAATTTCAGCTCCTTCTACTAAAAATCTTATGAAAATCCAAAGGAATCGAAGTGAATATCAACTAAATTTACTCAAATCCTGCATCTGTAACTAAAAATCATAAAAAAATTGAAAAAGATTTAATTTTATTTCGCCAAAATTTCTTCAATTTCAGCTCCTTCTACTAAAAATCTTATGAAAATCCAAAAGAATCTAAGTGAATATCAACTTAATTTACTCAAATTCTGCACCTTTAACTAAAAATCATTAAAAAATTCAAAAAGATTTAATTTAATTTCGCCAAAATTTCTTCAATTTCCTTCTATTAAAAATCTTATGAAAATCCAAAGGAATCGAAGTGAATATCAACTAAATTTACTCAAATCCTGCACCTTTAACTAAAAATCATAAAAAAATAAAAAGAAATTTAATTTAATTTCATCAAAATTTCATCAATTTCAGCTCCTTCTACTAAAAATCTTATGGAAATCCAAAGGAATCGAAGTGAATATCAACTAAATTTACTCAAATTCTGCATCTGTAACTAAAAATCATAAAAAAATTCAAAAAGATTTAATTCAATTTCACCAAAATTTTTTCAATTTCAGTTCCTCCTACTAAAAATGTTAAGAAAATCAAAAAGAATCTAAGTGAATATCAACTAAATTTACTCAAATTCTGCACCTTTAACTAAAAATCATAAAAAAATTCAAAAAGATTTAATTTAATTTCGCCAAAATTTCTTCAACTTCAGCTCCTTCTACTAAAAATCTTATGAAAATCCAAAGGAATCGATGTGAATATCAACTAAATTTACTCAAATCCTGCACCTTTAACTAAAAATCTTAAAAAAAATTCAAAAAGATTTAATTTAATTTCGCCAAAATTTCTTCAATTTCAGCTCCTTCTACTAAAAATCTTACGAAAATCCAAAGGAATCGAAGTGAATATCAACTAAGTTTACTCAAATTCTGCATCTGTAACTAAAAATCATAAAAAAATTGAAAAAGATTTAATTTTATTTCGCCAAAATTTCTTCAATTTCAGCTCCTTCTACTAAAAATCTTATGAAAATCCAAAAGAATCTAAGTGAATATCAACTAAATTTACTCAAATTCTGCACCTTTAACTAAAAATCATAAAAAAATTCAAAAAGATTTAATTTAATTTCCCCAAAATTTCATCAATTTCAGCTATTCCTCCTAAAAATCTTAAGAAAATCCAAAAGAATCTAAGTGAATATCAACTAAATTTACTCAAATTCTGCACCTTTAACTAAAAATCTTAAAAAAAATTGAAAAAGATTTAATTTAATTTCGCCAAAATTTCTTCAATTTCAGCTCCTTCTACTAAAATTCTTATGAAAATCCAAAGGAATCGAAGTGAATATCAACTAAATTTACTCAAATTCTGCATCTGTAACTAAAAATCATAAAAAAATTCAAAAAGATTTAATTTAATTTCCCCAAAATTTCATCAATTTCAGCTATTCCTCCTAAAAATCTTAAGAAAATCCAAAAGAATCTAAGTGAATATCAACTAAATTTACTCAAATTCTGCATCTGTAACTAAAAATCATAAAAAAATTCAAAAAGATTTAATTCAATTTCACCAAAATTTTTTCAATTTCAGTTCCTCCTACTAAAAATGTTAAGATAATCAAAAAGAATCTAAGTGAATATCAACTAAATTTACTCAAATTCTGCACCTTTAACTAAAAATCATAAAAAATTGAAAAAGATTTAATTTAATTTCACCAAAATTTCTTCAATTTCAGCTCCGTCTACTAAAAATCTTATGAAAATCCAAAGGAATCGAAGTGAATATCAACTAAATTTACTCAAATTCTGCACCTTTAACTAAAAATCATAAATAAATTGAAATAGATTTAATTTAATTTCACCAAAATTTCATCAATTTCAGCACTTCCTCCTAAAAATCTTAAGAAAATCCAAAAGAATCTAAGTGAATATCAACTAAATTTACTCAAATTCTGCACCTTTAACTAAAAATCATAAAAAAATTCAAAAAGATTTAATTTAATTTTGCCAAAATTTCTTCAACTTCAGCTCCTTCTACTAAAAATCTTATGAAAATCCAAAGGAATCGATGTGAATATCAACTAAATTTACTCAAATCCTGCACCTTTAACTAAAAATCTTAAAAAAAATTCAAAAAGATTTAATTTAATTTCGCCAAAATTTCTTCAATTTCAGCTCCTTCTACTAAAAATCTTACGAAAATCCAAAGGAATCGAAGTGAATATCAACTAAGTTTACTCAAATTCTGCATCTGTAACTAAAAATCATAAAAAAATTGAAAAAGATTTAATTTTATTTCGCCAAAATTTCTTCAATTTCAGCTCCTTCTACTAAAAATCTTATGAAAATCCAAAAGAATCTAAGTGAATATCAACTAAATTTACTCAAATTCTGCACCTTTAACTAAAAATCATAAAAAAATTCAAAAAGATTTAATTTAATTTCCCCAAAATTTCATCAATTTCAGCTATTCCTCCTAAAAATCTTAAGAAAATCCAAAAGAATCTAAGTGAATATCAACTAAATTTACTCAAATTCTGCACCTTTAACTAAAAATCTTAAAAAAAATTGAAAAAGATTTAATTTAATTTCGCCAAAATTTCTTCAATTTCAGCTCCTTCTACTAAAATTCTTATGAAAATCCAAAGGAATCGAAGTGAATATCAACTAAATTTACTCAAATTCTGCATCTGTAACTAAAAATCATAAAAAAATTCAAAAAGATTTAATTTAATTTCCCCAAAATTTCATCAATTTCAGCTATTCCTCCTAAAAATCTTAAGAAAATCCAAAAGAATCTAAGTGAATATCAACTAAATTTACTCAAATCCTGCATCTGTAACTAAAAATCATAAAAAAATTGAAAAAGATTTAATTTTATTTCGCCAAAATTTCTTCAATTTCAGCTCCTTCTACTAAAAATCTTATGAAAATCCAAAAGAATCTAAGTGAATATCAACTAAATTTACTCAAATTCTGCACCTTTAACTAAAAATCATAAAAAAATTCAAAAAGATTTAATTTAATTTCCCCAAAATTTCATCAATTTCAGCTATTCCTCCTAAAAATCTTAAGAAAATCCAAAAGAATCTAAGTGAATATCAACTAAATTTACTCAAATTCTGCACCTTTAACTAAAAATCTTAAAAAAAATTGAAAAAGATTTAATTTAATTTCGCCAAAATTTCTTCAATTTCAGCTCCTTCTACTAAAATTCTTATGAAAATCCAAAGGAATCGAAGTGAATATCAACTAAATTTACTCAAATTCTGCATCTGTAACTAAAAATCATAAAAAAATTCAAAAAGATTTAATTTAATTTCCCCAAAATTTCATCAATTTCAGCTATTCCTCCTAAAAATCTTAAGAAAATCCAAAAGAATCTAAGTGAATATCAACTTAATTTACTCAAATTCTGCACCTTTAACTAAAAATCATTAAAAAATTCAAAAAGATTTAATTTAATTTCGCCAAAATTTCTTCAATTTCCTTCTATTAAAAATCTTATGAAAATCCAAAGGAATCGAAGTGAATATCAACTAAATTTACTCAAATCCTGCACCTTTAACTAAAAATCATAAAAAAATAAAAAGAAATTTAATTTAATTTCATCAAAATTTCATCAATTTCAGCTCCTTCTACTAAAAATCTTATGGAAATCCAAAGGAATCGAAGTGAATATCAACTAAGTTTACTCAAATTCTGCATCTGTAACTAAAAATCATAAAAAAATTCAAAAAGATTTAATTTTATTTCGCCAAAATTTCTTCAATTTCAGCTCCTTCTACTAAAAATCTTATGAAAATCCAAGGGAATCTAAGTGAATATCAACTAAATTTACTCAAATTCTGCACCTTTAACTAAAAATCATAAAAAAATTCAAAAAGATTTAATTTAATTTTGCCAAAATTTCTTCAACTTCAGCTCCTTCTACTAAAAATCTTATGAAAATCCAAAGGAATCGATGTGAATATCAACTAAATTTACTCAAATCCTGCACCTTTAACTAAAAATCTTAAAAAAAAATTCAAAAAGATTTAATTTAATTTCGCCAAAATTTCTTCAATTTCAGCTCCTTCTACCAAAAATCTTATGAAAATCCAAAGGAATCGAAGTGAATATCAACTAAGTTTACTCAAATTCTGCATCTGTAACTAAAAATCATAAAAAAATTCAAAAAGATTTAATTTAATTTCCCCAAAATTTCATCAATTTCAGCTATTCCTCCTAAAAATCTTAAGAAAATCCAAAAGAATCTAAGTGAATATCAACTAAATTTACTCAAATTCTGCATCTGTAACTAAAAATCATAAAAAAATTCAAAAAGATTTAATTTAATTTCCCCAAAATTTCATCAATTTCAGCTCTTCCTCCTAAAAATCTTAAGAAAATCCAATAGAATCTAAGTGAATATCAACTAAATTTACTCAAATTCTGCACCTTTAACTAAAAATCTTAAAAAAAATTGAAAAAGATTTAATTTAATTTCGCCAAAATTTCTTCAATTTCAGCTCCTTCTACTAAAAATCTTATGAAAATCCAAAGGAATCGAAGTGAATATCAACTAAATTTACTCAAATTCTGCACCTTTAACTAAAAATCATAAAAAAATTCAAAAAGATTTAATTTAATTTCGCCAAAATTTCTTCAATTTCAGCTCCTTCTACTAAAAATCTTATGAAAATCCAAAGGAATCGAAGTGAATATCAACTAAATTTACTCAAATCCTGCATCTGTAACTAAAAATCATAAAAAAATTGAAAAAGATTTAATTTTATTTCGCCAAAATTTCTTCAATTTCAGCTCCTTCTACTAAAAATCTTATGAAAATCCAAAAGAATCTAAGTGAATATCAACTTAATTTACTCAAATTCTGCACCTTTAACTAAAAATCATTAAAAAATTCAAAAAGATTTAATTTAATTTCGCCAAAATTTCTTCAATTTCCTTCTATTAAAAATCTTATGAAAATCCAAAGGAATCGAAGTGAATATCAACTAAATTTACTCAAATCCTGCACCTTTAACTAAAAATCATAAAAAAATAAAAAGAAATTTAATTTAATTTCATCAAAATTTCATCAATTTCAGCTCCTTCTACTAAAAATCTTATGGAAATCCAAAGGAATCGAAGTGAATATCAACTAAATTTACTCAAATTCTGCATCTGTAACTAAAAATCATAAAAAAATTGAAATAGATTTAATTTAATTTCACCAAAATTTCATCAATTTCAGTTCCTCCTACTAAAAATGTTAAGAAAATCAAAAAGAATCTAAGTGAATATCAACTAAATTTACTCAAATTCTGCACCTTTAACTAAAAATCATAAAAAAATTGAAAAAGATTTAATTTAATTTCACCAAAATTTCTTCAATTTCAGCTCCGTCTACTAAAAATCTTATGAAAATCCAAAGGAATCGAAGTGAATATCAACTAAATTTACTCAAATTCTGCACCTTTAACTAAAAATCATAAATAAATTGAAATAGATTTAATTTAATTTCACCAAAATTTCATCAATTTCAGCACTTCCTCCTAAAAATCTTAAGAAAATCCAAAAGAATCTAAGTGAATATCAACAAAATTTACTCAAATTCTGCACCTTTAACTAAAAATCGTAAAAAAAATTCAAAAAGATTTAATTTAATTTTGCCAAAATTTCTTCAACTTCAGCTCCTTCTACTAAAAATCTTATGAAAATCCAAAGGAATCGATGTGAATGTCAACTAAATTTACTCAAATCCTGCACCTTTAACTAAAAATCTTAAAAAAAATTCAAAAAGATTTAATTTAATTTCGCCAAAATTTCTTCAATTTCAGCTCCTTCTACTAAAAATCTTATGAAAATCCAAAGGAATCGAAGTGAATATCAACTAAGTTTACTCAAATTCTGCATCTGTAACTAAAAATCATAAAAAAATTGAAAAAGATTTAATTTTATTTCGCCAAAATTTCTTCAATTTCAGCTCCTTCTACTAAAAATCTTATGAAAATCCAAAAGAATCTAAGTGAATATCAACTAAATTTACTAAAATTCTGCACCTTTAACTAAAAATCATAAAAAAATTCAAAAAGATTTAATTTAATTTCCCCAAAATTTCATCAATTTCAGCTATTCCTCCTAAAAATCTTAAGAAAATCCAAAAGAATCTAAGTGAATATCAACTAAATTTACTCAAATTCTGCACCTTTAACTAAAAATCTTAAAAAAAATTGAAAAAGATTTAATTTAATTTCGCCAAAATTTCTTCAATTTCAGCTCCTTCTACTAAAATTCTTATGAAAATCCAAAGGAATCGAAGTGAATATCAACTAAATTTACTCAAATTCTGCATCTGTAACTAAAAATCATAAAAAAATTCAAAAAAATTTAATTTAATTTCCCCAAAATTTCATCAATTTCAGCTATTCCTCCTAAAAATCTTAAGAAAATCCAAAAGAATCTAAGTGAATATCAACTTAATTTACTCAAATTCTGCACCTTTAACTAAAAATCATTAAAAAATTCAAAAAGATTTAATTTAATTTCGCCAAAATTTCTTCAATTTCCTTCTATTAAAAATCTTATGAAAATCCAAAGGAATCGAAGTGAATATCAACTAAATTTACTCAAATCCTGCACCTTTAACTAAAAATCATAAAAAAATAAAAAGAAATTTAATTTAATTTCATCAAAATTTCATCAATTTCAGCTCCTTCTACTAAAAATCTTATGGAAATCCAAAGGAATCGAAGTGAATATCAACTAAATTTACTCAAATTCTGCATCTGTAACTAAAAATCATAAAAAAATTCAAAAAGATTTAATTCAATTTCACCAAAATTTTTTCAATTTCAGTTCCTCCTACTAAAAATGTTAAGAAAATCAAAAAGAATCTAAGTGAATATCAACTAAATTTACTCAAATTCTGCACCTTTACCTAAAAATCATAAAAAAATTGAAAAAGATTTAATTTAATTTCACCAAAATTTCTTCAATTTCAGCTCCGTCTACTAAAAATCTTATGAAAATCCAAAGGAATCGAAGTGAATATCAACTAAATTTACTCAAATTCTGCACCTTTAACTAAAAATTATAAATAAATTGAAATAGATTTAATTTAATTTCACCAAAATTTCATCAATTTCAGCACTTTCTCCTAAAAATCTTAAGAAAATCCAAAAGAATCTAAGTGAATATCAACTAAATTTACTCAAATTCTGCACCTTTAACTAAAAATCATAAAAAAATTCAAAAAGATTTAATTTAATTTTGCCAAAATTTCTTCAACTTCAGCTCCTTCTACTAAAAATCTTATGAAAATCCAAAGGAATCGATGTGAATATCAACTAAATTTACTCAAATCCTGCACCTTTAACTAAAAATCTTAAAAAAAATTCAAAAAGATTTAATTTAATTTCGCCAAAATTTCTTCAATTTCAGCTCCTTCTACTAAAAATCTTATGAAAATCCAAAGGAATCGAAGTGAATATCAACTAAGTTTACTCAAATTCTGCATCTGTAACTAAAAATCATAAAAAAATTCAAAAAGATTTAATTTAATTTCCATAAAAATTCATCAATTTCAGCTATTCCTCCTAAAAATCTTATGAAAATCCAAAGGAATCGATGTGAATATCAACTAAATTTACTCAAATCCTGCACCTTTAACTAAAAATCTTAAAAAAAATTCAAAAAGATTTAATTTAATTTCGCCAAAATTTCTTCAATTTCAGCTCCTTCTACTAAAAATCTTATGAAAATCCAAAAGAATCTAAGTGAATATCAACTAAATTTACTCAAATTCTGCATCTGTAACTAAAAATCATAAAAAAATTCAAAAAGATTTAATTTAATTTCCCCAAAATTTCATCAATTTCAGCTATTCCTCCTAAAAATCTTAAGAAAATCCAAAAGAATCTAAGTGAATATCAACTTAATTTACTCAAATTCTGCACCTTTAACTAAAAATCATTAAAAAATTCAAAAAGATTTAATTTAATTTCGCCAAAATTTCTTCAATTTCCTTCTATTAAAAATCTTATGAAAATCCAAAGGAATCGAAGTGAATATCAACTAAATTTACTCAAATCCTGCACCTTTAACTAAAAATCATAAAAAAATAAAAAGAAATTTAATTTAATTTCATCAAAATTTCATCAATTTCAGCGCCAGTGTACTAAAAATCTTATGGAAATCCAAAGGAATCGAAGTGAATATCAACTAAATTTACTCAAATTCTGCATCTGTAACTAAAAATCATAAAAAAATTCAAAAAGATTTAATTCAATTTCACCAAAATTTCTTCAATTTCAGCTCCGTCTACTAAAAATCTTATGAAAATCCAAAGGAATCGAAGTGAATATCAACTAAATTTACTCAAATTCTGCACCTTTAACTAAAAATCATAAATAAATTGAAATAGATTTAATTTAATTTCACCAAAATTTCATCAATTTCAGCACTTCCTCCTAAAAATCTTAAGAAAATCCAAAAGAATCTAAGTGAATATCAACTAAATTTACTCAAATTCTGCACCTTTAACTAAAAATCATAAAAAAATTCAAAAAGATTTAATTTAATTTTGCCAAAATTTCTTCAACTTCAGCTCCTTCTACTAAAAATCTTATGAAAATCCAAAGGAATCGATGTGAATATCAACTAAATTTACTCAAATCCTGCACCTTTAACTAAAAATCTTAAAAACAATTCAAAAAGATTTAATTTAATTTCGCCAAAATTTCTTCAATTTCAGCTCCTTCTACTAAAAATCTTACGAAAATCCAAAGGAATCGAAGTGAATATCAACTAAGTTTACTCAAATTCTGCATCTGTAACTAAAAATCATAAAAAAATTGAAAAAGATTTAATTTTATTTCGCCAAAATTTCTTCAATTTCAGCTCCTTCTACTAAAAATCTTATGAAAATACAAAAGAATCTAAGTGAATATCAACTAAATTTACTCAAATTCTGCACCTTTAACTAAAAATCATAAAAAAATTCAAAAAGATTTAATTTAATTTCCCCAAAATTTCATCAATTTCAGCTATTCCTCCTAAAAATCTTAAGAAAATCCAAAAGAATCTAAGTGAATATCAACTAAATTTACTCAAATTCTGCACCTTTAACTAAAAATCTTAAAAAAAATTGAAAAAGATTTAATTTAATTTCGCCAAAATTTCTTCAATTTCAGCTCCTTCTACTAAAATTCTTATGAAAATCCAAAGGAATCGAAGTGAATATCAACTAAATTTACTCAAATTCTGCATCTGTAACTAAAAATCATAAAAAAATTCAAAAAGATTTAATTTAATTTCCCCAAAATTTCATCAATTTCAGCTATTCCTCCTAAAAATCTTAAGAAAATCCAAAAGAATCTAAGTGAATATCAACTAAATTTACTCAAATCCTGCATCTGTAACTAAAAATCATAAAAAAATTGAAAAAGATTTAATTTAATTTCGCCAAAATTTCTTCAATTTCAGCTCCTTCTACTAAAATTCTTATGAAAATCCAAAGGAATCGAAGTGAATATCAACTAAGTTTACTCAAATTCTGCATCTGTAACTAAAAATCATAAAAAAATTCAAAAAGATTTAATTTAATTTCCCCAAAATTTCATCAATTTCAGCTATTCCTCCTAAAAATCTTAAGAAAATCCAAAAGAATCTAAGTGAATATCAACTAAGTTTACTCAAATTCTGCATCTGTAACTAAAAATCATAAAAAAATTCAAAAAGATTTAATTTTATTTCGCCAAAATTTCTTCAATTTCAGCTCCTTCTACTAAAAATCTTATGAAAATCAAAAAGAATCTAAGTGAATATCAACTAAATTTACTCAAATCCTGCATCTGTAACTAAAAATCATAAAAAAATTGAAATAGATTTAATTTTATTTCGCCAAAATTTCTTCAATTTCAGCTCCTTCTACTAAAAATCTTACGAAAATCCAAAAGAATCTAAGTGAATATCAACTAAATTTACTCAAATTCTGCACCTTTAACTAAAAATCATAAAAAAATTCAAAAAGATTTAATTTATTTTCGCCAAAATTTCTTCAATTTCAGCTCCTTCTACTAAAAATCTTATGAAAATCCAAAGGAATCGAAGTGAATATCAACTAAGTTTACTCAAATTCTGCATCTGTAACTAAAAATCATAAAAAAATTCAAAAAGATTTAATTTAATTTCCCCAAAATTTCATCAATTTCAGCTATTCCTCCTAAAAATCTTAAGAAAATCCAAAAGAATCTAAGTGAATATCAACTAAATTTACTCAAATTCTGCATCTGTAACTAAAAATCATAAAAAAATTCAAAAAGATTTAATTTAATTTCCCCAAAATTTCATCAATTTCAGCTCTTCCTCCTAAAAATCTTAAGAAAATCCAATAGAATCTAAGTGAATATCAACTAAATTTACTCAAATTCTGCACCTTTAACTAAAAATCTTAAAAAAAATTGAAAAAGATTTAATTTAATTTCGCCAAAATTTCTTCAATTTCAGCTCCTTCTACTAAAAATCTTATGAAAATCCAAAGGAATCGATGTGAATATCAACTAAATTTACTCAAATCCTGCACCTTTAACTAAAAATCTTAAAAAAAATTCAAAAAGATTTAATTTAATTTCGCCAAAATTTCTTCAATTTCAGCTCCTTCTACCAAAAATCTTATGAAAATCCAAAGGAATCGAAGTGAATATCAACTAAGTTTACTCAAATTCTGCATCTGTAACTAAAAATCATAAAAAAATTCAAAAAGATTTAATTTAATTTCCCCAAAATTTCATCAATTTCAGCTATTCCTCCTAAAAATCTTAAGAAAATCCAAAAGAATCTAAGTGAATATCAACTAAATTTACTCAAATTCTGCACCTTTAACTAAAAATCATAAAAAAATTGAAAAAGATTTAATTTAATTTCACCAAAATTTCTTCAATTTCAGCTCCTTCTACTAAAAATCTTATGAAAATCCAAAGGAATCGAAGTGAATATCAACTAAATTTACTCAAATTCTGCACCTTTAACTAAAAATCATAAAAAAATTCAAAAAGATTTAATTTAATTTCGCCAAAATTTCTTCAATTTCAGCTCCTTCTACTAAAAATCTTATGAAAATCCAAAGGAATCGAAGTGAATATCAACTAAATTTACTCAAATCCTGCATCTGTAACTAAAAATCATAAAAAAATTGAAAAAGATTTAATTTTATTTCGCCAAAATTTCTTCAATTTCAGCTCCTTCTACTAAAAATCTTATGAAAATCCAAAAGAATCTAAGTGAATATCAACTTAATTTACTCAAATTCTGCACCTTTAACTAAAAATCATTAAAAAATTCAAAAAGATTTAATTTAATTTCGCCAAAATTTCTTCAATTTCCTTCTATTAAAAATCTTATGAAAATCCAAAGGAATCGAAGTGAATATCAACTAAATTTACTCAAATCCTGCACCTTTAACTAAAAATCATAAAAAAATAAAAAGAAATTTAATTTAATTTCACCAAAATTTCATCAATTTCAGTTCCTCCTACTAAAAATGTTAAGAAAATCAAAAAGAATCTAAGTGAATATCAACTAAATTTACTCAAATTCTGCACCTTTAACTAAAAATCATAAAAAAATTGAAAAAGATTTAATTTAATTTCACCAAAATTTCTTCAATTTCAGCTCCGTCTACTAAAAATCTTATGAAAATCCAAAGGAATCGAAGTGAATATCAACTAAATTTACTCAAATTCTGCACCTTTAACTAAAAATCATAAATAAATTGAAATAGATTTAATTTAATTTCACCAAAATTTCATCAATTTCAGCACTTCCTCCTAAAAATCTTAAGAAAATCCAAAAGAATCTAAGTGAATATCAACAAAATTTACTCAAATTCTGCACCTTTAACTAAAAATCGTAAAAAAAATTCAAAAAGATTTAATTTAATTTTGCCAAAATTTCTTCAACTTCAGCTCCTTCTACTAAAAATCTTATGAAAATCCAAAGGAATCGATGTGAATGTCAACTAAATTTACTCAAATCCTGCACCTTTAACTAAAAATCTTAAAAAAAATTCAAAAAGATTTAATTTAATTTCGCCAAAATTTCTTCAATTTCAGCTCCTTCTACTAAAAATCTTATGAAAATCCAAAGGAATCGAAGTGAATATCAACTAAGTTTACTCAAATTCTGCATCTGTAACTAAAAATCATAAAAAAATTGAAAAAGATTTAATTTTATTTCGCCAAAATTTCTTCAATTTCAGCTCCTTCTACTAAAAATCTTATGAAAATCCAAAAGAATCTAAGTGAATATCAACTAAATTTACTCAAATTCTGCACCTTTAACTAAAAATCATAAAAAAATTCAAAAAGATTTAATTTAATTTCCCCAAAATTTCATCAATTTCAGCTATTCCTCCTAAAAATCTTAAGAAAATCCAAAAGAATCTAAGTGAATATCAACTAAATTTACTCAAATTCTGCACCTTTAACTAAAAATCTTAAAAAAAATTGAAAAAGATTTAATTTAATTTCCCCAAAATTTCATCAATTTCAGCTATTCCTCCTAAAAATCTTAAGAAAATCCAAAAGAATCTAAGTGAATATCAACTTAATTTACTCAAATTCTGCACCTTTAACTAAAAATCATTAAAAAATTCAAAAAGATTTAATTTAATTTCGCCAAAATTTCTTCAATTTCCTTCTATTAAAAATCTTATGAAAATCCAAAGGAATCGAAGTGAATATCAACTAAATTTACTCAAATCCTGCACCTTTAACTAAAAATCATAAAAAAATAAAAAGAAATTTAATTTAATTTCATCAAAATTTCATCAATTTCAGCTCCTTCTACTAAAAATCTTATGGAAATCCAAAGGAATCGAAGTGAATATCAACTAAATTTACTCAAATTCTGCATCTGTAACTAAAAATCATAAAAAAATTCAAAAAAATTTAATTTAATTTCCCCAAAATTTCATCAATTTCAGCTATTCCTCCTAGAAATCTTAAGAAAATCCAAAAGAATCTAAGTGAATATCAACTTAATTTACTCAAATTCTGCACCTTTAACTAAAAATCATTAAAAAATTCAAAAAGATTTAATTTAATTTCGCCAAAATTTCTTCAATTTCCTTCTATTAAAAATCTTATGAAAATCCAAAGGAATCGAAGTGAATATCAACTAAATTTACTCAAATCCTGCACCTTTAACTAAAAATCATAAAAAAATAAAAAGAAATTTAATTTAATTTCATCAAAATTTCATCAATTTCAGCTCCTTCTACTAAAAATCTTATGGAAATCCAAAGGAATCGAAGTGAATATCAACTAAATTTACTCAAATTCTGCATCTGTAACTAAAAATCATAAAAAAATTCAAAAAGATTTAATTCAATTTCACCAAAATTTTTTCAATTTCAGTTCCTCCTACTAAAAATGTTAAGAAAATCAAAAAGAATCTAAGTGAATATCAACTAAATTTACTCAAATTCTGCACCTTTACCTAAAAATCATAAAAAAATTGAAAAAGATTTAATTTAATTTCACCAAAATTTCTTCAATTTCAGCTCCTTCTACCAAAAATCTTATGAAAATCCAAAGGAATCGAAGTGAATATCAACTAAGTTTACTCAAATTCTGCATCTGTAACTAAAAATCATAAAAAAATTCAAAAAGATTTAATTTAATTTCCCCAAAATTTCATCAATTTCAGCTATTCCTCCTAAAAATCTTAAGAAAATCCAAAAGAATCTAAGTGAATATCAACTAAATTTACTCAAATTCTGCACCTTTAACTAAAAATCATAAAAAAATTGAAAAAGATTTAATTTAATTTCGCCAAAATTTCTTCAATTTCAGCTCCTTCTACTAAAAATCTTATGAAAATCCAAAGGAATCGAAGTGAATATCAACTAAATTTACTCAAATTCTGCACCTTTAACTAAAAATCATAAAAAAATTCAAAAAGATTTAATTTAATTTCGCCAAAATTTCTTCAATTTCAGCTCCTTCTACTAAAAATCTTATGAAAATCCAAAGGAATCGAAGTGAATATCAACTAAATTTACTCAAATCCTGCATCTGTAACTAAAAATCATAAAAAAATTGAAAAAGATTTAATTTTATTTCGCCAAAATTTCTTCAATTTCAGCTCCTTCTACTAAAAATCTTATGAAAATCCAAAAGAATCTAAGTGAATATCAACTTAATTTACTCAAATTCTGCACCTTTAACTAAAAATCATTAAAAAATTCAAAAAGATTTAATTTAATTTCGCCAAAATTTCTTCAATTTCCTTCTATTAAAAATCTTATGAAAATCCAAAGGAATCGAAGTGAATATCAACTAAATTTACTCAAATCCTGCACCTTTAACTAAAAATCATAAAAAAATAAAAAGAAATTTAATTTAATTTCACCAAAATTTCATCAATTTCAGTTCCTCCTACTAAAAATGTTAAGAAAATCAAAAAGAATCTAAGTGAATATCAACTAAATTTACTCAAATTCTGCACCTTTAACTAAAAATCATAAAAAAATTGAAAAAGATTTAATTTAATTTCACCAAAATTTCTTCAATTTCAGCTCCGTCTACTAAAAATCTTATGAAAATCCAAAGGAATCGAAGTGAATATCAACTAAATTTACTCAAATTCTGCACCTTTAACTAAAAATCATAAATAAATTGAAATAGATTTAATTTAATTTCACCAAAATTTCATCAATTTCAGCACTTCCTCCTAAAAATCTTAAGAAAATCCAAAAGAATCTAAGTGAATATCAACAAAATTTACTCAAATTCTGCACCTTTAACTAAAAATCGTAAAAAAAATTCAAAAAGATTTAATTTAATTTTGCCAAAATTTCTTCAACTTCAGCTCCTTCTACTAAAAATCTTATGAAAATCCAAAGGAATCGATGTGAATGTCAACTAAATTTACTCAAATCCTGCACCTTTAACTAAAAATCTTAAAAAAAATTCAAAAAGATTTAATTTAATTTCGCCAAAATTTCTTCAATTTCAGCTCCTTCTACTAAAAATCTTATGAAAATCCAAAGGAATCGAAGTGAATATCAACTAAGTTTACTCAAATTCTGCATCTGTAACTAAAAATCATAAAAAAATTGAAAAAGATTTAATTTTATTTCGCCAAAATTTCTTCAATTTCAGCTCCTTCTACTAAAAATCTTATGAAAATCCAAAAGAATCTAAGTGAATATCAACTAAATTTACTCAAATTCTGCACCTTTAACTAAAAATCATAAAAAAATTCAAAAAGATTTAATTTAATTTCCCCAAAATTTCATCAATTTCAGCTATTCCTCCTAAAAATCTTAAGAAAATCCAAAAGAATCTAAGTGAATATCAACTAAATTTACTCAAATTCTGCACCTTTAACTAAAAATCTTAAAAAAAATTGAAAAAGATTTAATTTAATTTCCCCAAAATTTCATCAATTTCAGCTATTCCTCCTAAAAATCTTAAGAAAATCCAAAAGAATCTAAGTGAATATCAACTTAATTTACTCAAATTCTGCACCTTTAACTAAAAATCATTAAAAAATTCAAAAAGATTTAATTTAATTTCGCCAAAATTTCTTCAATTTCCTTCTATTAAAAATCTTATGAAAATCCAAAGGAATCGAAGTGAATATCAACTAAATTTACTCAAATCCTGCACCTTTAACTAAAAATCATAAAAAAATAAAAAGAAATTTAATTTAATTTCATCAAAATTTCATCAATTTCAGCTCCTTCTACTAAAAATCTTATGGAAATCCAAAGGAATCGAAGTGAATATCAACTAAATTTACTCAAATTCTGCATCTGTAACTAAAAATCATAAAAAAATTCAAAAAAATTTAATTTAATTTCCCCAAAATTTCATCAATTTCAGCTATTCCTCCTAGAAATCTTAAGAAAATCCAAAAGAATCTAAGTGAATATCAACTTAATTTACTCAAATTCTGCACCTTTAACTAAAAATCATTAAAAAATTCAAAAAGATTTAATTTAATTTCGCCAAAATTTCTTCAATTTCCTTCTATTAAAAATCTTATGAAAATCCAAAGGAATCGAAGTGAATATCAACTAAATTTACTCAAATCCTGCACCTTTAACTAAAAATCATAAAAAAATAAAAAGAAATTTAATTTAATTTCATCAAAATTTCATCAATTTCAGCTCCTTCTACTAAAAATCTTATGGAAATCCAAAGGAATCGAAGTGAATATCAACTAAATTTACTCAAATTCTGCATCTGTAACTAAAAATCATAAAAAAATTCAAAAAGATTTAATTCAATTTCACCAAAATTTTTTCAATTTCAGTTCCTCCTACTAAAAATGTTAAGAAAATCAAAAAGAATCTAAGTGAATATCAACTAAATTTACTCAAATTCTGCACCTTTACCTAAAAATCATAAAAAAATTGAAAAAGATTTAATTTAATTTCACCAAAATTTCTTCAATTTCAGCTCCGTCTACTAAAAATCTTATGAAAATCCAAAGGAATCGAAGTGAATATCAACTAAATTTACTCAAATTCTGCACCTTTAACTAAAAATTATAAATAAATTGAAATAGATTTAATTTAATTTCACCAAAATTTCATCAATTTCAGCACTTCCTCCTAAAAATCTTAAGAAAATCCAAAAGAATCTAAGTGAATATCAACTAAATTTACTCAAATTCTGCACCTTTAACTAAAAATCATAAAAAAATTCAAAAAGATTTAATTTAATTTTGCCAAAATTTCTTCAACTTCAGCTCCTTCTACTAAAAATCTTATGAAAATCCAAAGGAATCGATGTGAATATCAACTAAATTTACTCAAATCCTGCACCTTTAACTAAAAATCTTAAAAAAAATTCAAAAAGATTTAATTTAATTTCGCCAAAATTTCTTCAATTTCAGCTCCTTCTACTAAAAATCTTATGAAAATCCAAAGGAATCGAAGTGAATATCAACTAAGTTTACTCAAATTCTGCATCTGTAACTAAAAATCATAAAAAAATTCAAAAAGATTTAATTTAATTTCCCCAAAATTTCATCAATTTCAGCTATTCCTCCTAAAAATCTTAAGAAAATCCAAAAGAATCTAAGTGAATATCAACTAAATTTACTCAAATTCTGCACCTTTAACTAAAAATCTTAAAAAAAATTGAAAAAGATTTAATTTAATTTCGCCAAAATTTCTTCAATTTCAGCTCCTTCTACTAAAAATCTTATGAAAATCCAAAGGAATCGAAGTGAATATCAACTAAATTTACTCAAATTCTGCATCTGTAACTAAAAATCATAAAAAAATTCAAAAAGATTTAATTTAATTTTGCCAAAATTTCTTCAACTTCAGCTCCTTCTACTAAAAATCTTATGAAAATCCAAAGGAATCGATGTGAATATCAACTAAATTTACTCAAATCCTGCACCTTTAACTAAAAATCTTAAAAAAAATTCAAAAAGATTTAATTTAATTTCGCCAAAATTTCTTCAATTTCAGCTCCTTCTACTAAAAATCTTATGAAAATCCAAAAGAATCTAAGTGAATATCAACTAAATTTACTCAAATTCTGCATCTGTAACTAAAAATCATAAAAAAATTCAAAAAGATTTAATTTAATTTCCCCAAAATTTCATCAATTTCAGCTATTCCTCCTAAAAATCTTAAGAAATTCCAAAAGAATCTAAGTGAATATCAACTTAATTTACTCAAATTCTGCACCTTTAACTAAAAATCATTAAAAAATTCAAAAAGATTTAATTTAATTTCGCCAAAATTTCTTCAATTTCCTTCTATTAAAAATCTTATGAAAATCCAAAGGAATCGAAGTGAATATCAACTAAATTTACTCAAATCCTGCACCTTTAACTAAAAATCATAAAAAAATAAAAAGAAATTTAATTTAATTTCATCAAAATTTCATCAATTTCAGCTCCTTCTACTAAAAATCTTATGGAAATCCAAAGGAATCGAAGTGAATATCAACTAAATTTACTCAAATTCTGCATCTGTAACTAAAAATCATAAAAAAATTCAAAAAGATTTAATTCAATTTCACCAAAATTTTTTCAATTTCAGTTCCTCCTACTAAAAATGTTAAGATAATCAAAAAGAATCTAAGTGAATATCAACTAAATTTACTCAAATTCTGCACCTTTAACTAAAAATCATAAAAAATTGAAAAAGATTTAATTTAATTTCACCAAAATTTCTTCAATTTCAGCTCCGTCTACTAAAAATCTTATGAAAATCCAAAGGAATCGAAGTGAATATCAACTAAATTTACTCAAATTCTGCACCTTTAACTAAAAATCATAAATAAATTGAAATAGATTTAATTTAATTTCACCAAAATTTCATCAATTTCAGCACTTCCTCCTAAAAATCTTAAGAAAATCCAAAAGAATCTAAGTGAATATCAACTAAATTTACTCAAATTCTGCACCTTTAACTAAAAATCATAAAAAAATTCAAAAAGATTTAATTTAATTTTGCCAAAATTTCTTCAACTTCAGCTCCTTCTACTAAAAATCTTATGAAAATCCAAAGGAATCGATGTGAATATCAACTAAATTTACTCAAATCCTGCACCTTTAACTAAAAATCTTAAAAAAAATTCAAAAAGATTTAATTTAATTTCGCCAAAATTTCTTCAATTTCAGCTCCTTCTACTAAAAATCTTACGAAAATCCAAAGGAATCGAAGTGAATATCAACTAAGTTTACTCAAATTCTGCATCTGTAACTAAAAATCATAAAAAAATTGAAAAAGATTTAATTTTATTTCGCCAAAATTTCTTCAATTTCAGCTCCTTCTACTAAAAATCTTATGAAAATACAAAAGAATCTAAGTGAATATCAACTAAATTTACTCAAATTCTGCACCTTTAACTAAAAATCATAAAAAAATTCAAAAAGATTTAATTTAATTTCCCCAAAATTTCATCAATTTCAGCTATTCCTCCTAAAAATCTTAAGAAAATCCAAAAGAATCTAAGTGAATATCAACTAAATTTACTCAAATTCTGCACCTTTAACTAAAAATCTTAAAAAAAATTGAAAAAGATTTAATTTAATTTCGCCAAAATTTCTTCAATTTCAGCTCCTTCTACTAAAATTCTTATGAAAATCCAAAGGAATCGAAGTGAATATCAACTAAATTTACTCAAATTCTGCATCTGTAACTAAAAATCATAAAAAAATTCAAAAAGATTTAATTTAATTTCCCCAAAATTTCATCAATTTCAGCTATTCCTCCTAAAAATCTTAAGAAAATCCAAAAGAATCTAAGTGAATATCAACTAAATTTACTCAAATCCTGCATCTGTAACTAAAAATCATAAAAAAATTGAAAAAGATTTAATTTTATTTCGCCAAAATTTCTTCAATTTCAGCTCCTTCTACTAAAAATCTTATGAAAATCCAAAAGAATCTAAGTGAATATCAACTAAATTTACTCAAATTCTGCACCTTTAACTAAAAATCATAAAAAAATTCAAAAAGATTTAATTTAATTTCCCCAAAATTTCATCAATTTCAGCTATTCCTCCTAAAAATCTTAAGAAAATCCAAAAGAATCTAAGTGAATATCAACTAAATTTACTCAAATTCTGCACCTTTAACTAAAAATCTTAAAAAAAATTGAAAAAGATTTAATTTAATTTCGCCAAAATTTCTTCAATTTCAGCTCCTTCTACTAAAATTCTTATGAAAATCCAAAGGAATCGAAGTGAATATCAACTAAATTTACTCAAATTCTGCATCTGTAACTAAAAATCATAAAAAAATTCTAAAAGATTTAATTTAATTTCCCCAAAATTTCATCAATTTCAGCTATTCCTCCTAAAAATCTTAAGAAAATCCAAAAGAATCTAAGTGAATATCAACTTAATTTACTCAAATTCTGCACCTTTAACTAAAAATCATTAAAAAATTCAAAAAGATTTAATTTAATTTCGCCAAAATTTCTTCAATTTCCTTCTATTAAAAATCTTATGAAAATCCAAAGGAATCGAAGTGAATATCAACTAAATTTACTCAAATCCTGCACCTTTAACTAAAAATCATAAAAAAATAAAAAGAAATTTAATTTAATTTCATCAAAATTTCATCAATTTCAGCTCCTTCTACTAAAAATCTTATGGAAATCCAAAGGAATCGAAGTGAATATCAACTAAATTTACTCAAATTCTGCATCTGTAACTAAAAATCATAAAAAAATTCAAAAAGATTTAATTCAATTTCACCAAAATTTTTTCAATTTCAGTTCCTCCTACTAAAAATGTTAAGAAAATCAAAAAGAATCTAAGTGAATATCAACTAAATTTACTCAAATTCTGCACCTTTACCTAAAAATCATAAAAAAATTGAAAAAGATTTAATTTAATTTCACCAAAATTTCTTCAATTTCAGCTCCGTCTACTAAAAATCTTATGAAAATCCAAAGGAATCGAAGTGAATATCAACTAAATTTACTCAAATTCTGCACCTTTAACTAAAAATTATAAATAAATTGAAATAGATTTAATTTAATTTCACCAAAATTTCATCAATTTCAGCACTTCCTCCTAAAAATCTTAAGAAAATCCAAAAGAATCTAAGTGAATATCAACTAAATTTACTCAAATTCTGCACCTTTAACTAAAAATCATAAAAAAATTCAAAAAGATTTAATTTAATTTTGCCAAAATTTCTTCAACTTCAGCTCCTTCTACTAAAAATCTTATGAAAATCCAAAGGAATCGATGTGAATATCAACTAAATTTACTCAAATCCTGCACCTTTAACTAAAAATCTTAAAAAAAAATTCAAAAAGATTTAATTTAATTTCGCCAAAATTTCTTCAATTTCAGCTCCTTCTACTAAAAATCTTATGAAAATCCAAAGGAATCGAAGTGAATATCAACTAAATTTACTCAAATTCTGCATCTGTAACTAAAAATCATAAAAAAATTCAAAAAGATTTAATTTAATTTTGCCAAAATTTCTTCAACTTCAGCTCCTTCTACTAAAAATCTTATGAAAATCCAAAGGAATCGATGTGAATATCAACTAAATTTACTCAAATCCTGCACCTTTAACTAAAAATCTTAAAAAAAATTCAAAAAGATTTAATTTAATTTCGCCAAAATTTCTTCAATTTCAGCTCCTTCTACTAAAAATCTTATGAAAATCCAAAAGAATCTAAGTGAATATCAACTAAATTTACTCAAATTCTGCATCTGTAACTAAAAATCATAAAAAAATTCAAAAAGATTTAATTTAATTTCCCCAAAATTTCATCAATTTCAGCTATTCCTCCTAAAAATCTTAAGAAAATCCAAAAGAATCTAAGTGAATATCAACTTAATTTACTCAAATTCTGCACCTTTAACTAAAAATCATTAAAAAATTCAAAAAGATTTAATTTAATTTCGCCAAAATTTCTTCAATTTCCTTCTATTAAAAATCTTATGAAAATCCAAAGGAATCGAAGTGAATATCAACTAAATTTACTCAAATCCTGCACCTTTAACTAAAAATCATAAAAAAATAAAAAGAAATTTAATTTAATTTCATCAAAATTTCATCAATTTCAGCTCCTTCTACTAAAAATCTTACGGAAATCCAAAGGAATCGAAGTGAATATCAACTAAATTTACTCAAATTCTGCATCTGTAACTAAAAATCATAAAAAAATTCAAAAAGATTTAATTCAATTTCACCAAAATTTTTTCAATTTCAGTTCCTCCTACTAAAAATGTTAAGATAATCAAAAAGAATCTAAGTGAATATCAACTAAATTTACTCAAATTCTGCACCTTTAACTAAAAATCATAAAAAATTGAAAAAGATTTAATTTAATTTCACCAAAATTTCTTCAATTTCAGCTCCGTCTACTAAAAATCTTATGAAAATCCAAAGGAATCGAAGTGAATATCAACTAAATTTACTCAAATTCTGCATCTGTAACTAAAAATCATAAAAAAATTCAAAAAGATTTAATTTAATTTCCCCAAAATTTCATCAATTTCAGCTATTCCTCCTAAAAATCTTAAGAAAATCCAAAAGAATCTAAGTGAATATCAACTAAATTTACTCAAATCCTGCATCTGTAACTAAAAATCATAAAAAAATTGAAAAAGATTTAATTTTATTTCGCCAAAATTTCTTCAATTTCAGCTCCTTCTACTAAAAATCTTATGAAAATCCAAAAGAATCTAAGTGAATATCAACTAAATTTACTCAAATTCTGCACCTTTAACTAAAAATCATAAAAAAATTCAAAAAGATTTAATTTAATTTCCCCAAAATTTCATCAATTTCAGCTATTCCTCCTAAAAATCTTAAGAAAATCCAAAAGAATCTAAGTGAATATCAACTAAATTTACTCAAATTCTGCACCTTTAACTAAAAATCTTAAAAAAAATTGAAAAAGATTTAATTTAATTTCGCCAAAATTTCTTCAATTTCAGCTCCTTCTACTAAAATTCTTATGAAAATCCAAAGGAATCGAAGTGAATATCAACTAAATTTACTCAAATTCTGCATCTGTAACTAAAAATCATAAAAAAATTCAAAAAGATTTAATTTAATTTCCCCAAAATTTCATCAATTTCAGCTATTCCTCCTAAAAATCTTAAGAAAATCCAAAAGAATCTAAGTGAATATCAACTTAATTTACTCAAATTCTGCACCTTTAACTAAAAATCTTAAAAAAAATTGAAAAAGATTTAATTTAATTTCGCCAAAATTTCTTCAATTTCAGCTCCTTCTACTAAAAATCTTATGAAAATCCAAAGGAATCGAAGTGAATATCAACTAAATTTACTCAAATTCTGCATCTGTAACTAAAAATCATAAAAAAATTCAAAAAGATTTAATTTAATTTTGCCAAAATTTCTTCAACTTCAGCTCCTTCTACTAAAAATCTTATGAAAATCCAAAGGAATCGATGTGAATATCAACTAAATTTACTCAAATCCTGCACCTTTAACTAAAAATCTTAAAAAAAATTCAAAAAGATTTAATTTAATTTCGCCAAAATTTCTTCAATTTCAGCTCCTTCTACTAAAAATCTTATGAAAATCCAAAAGAATCTAAGTGAATATCAACTAAATTTACTCAAATTCTGCACCTTTAACTAAAAATCTTAAAAAAAATTGAAAAAGATTTAATTTAATTTCGCCAAAATTTCTTCAATTTCAGCTCCTTCTACTAAAATTCTTATGAAAATCCAAAGGAATCGAAGTGAATATCAACTAAATTTACTCAAATTCTGCATCTGTAACTAAAAATCATAAAAAAATTCAAAAAGATTTAATTTAATTTCCCCAAAATTTCATCAATTTCAGCTATTCCTCCTAAAAATCTTAAGAAAATCCAAAAGAATCTAAGTGAATATCAACTAAATTTACTCAAATCCTGCATCTGTAACTAAAAATCATAAAAAAATTGAAAAAGATTTAATTTTATTTCGCCAAAATTTCTTCAATTTCAGCTCCTTCTACTAAAAATCTTATGAAAATCCAAAAGAATCTAAGTGAATATCAACTAAATTTACTCAAATTCTGCACCTTTAACTAAAAATCATAAAAAAATTCAAAAAGATTTAATTTAATTTCCCCAAAATTTCATCAATTTCAGCTATTCCTCCTAAAAATCTTAAGAAAATCCAAAAGAATCTAAGTGAATATCAACTAAATTTACTCAAATTCTGCACCTTTAACTAAAAATCTTAAAAAAAATTGAAAAAGATTTAATTTAATTTTGCCAAAATTTCTTCAATTTCAGCTCCTTCTACTAAAATTCTTATGAAAATCCAAAGGAATCGAAGTGAATATCAACTAAATTTACTCAAATTCTGCATCTGTAACTAAAAATCATAAAAAAATTCTAAAAGATTTAATTTAATTTCCCCAAAATTTCATCAATTTCAGCTATTCCTCCTAAAAATCTTAAGAAAATCCAAAAGAATCTAAGTGAATATCAACTTAATTTACTCAAATTCTGCACCTTTAACTAAAAATCATTAAAAAATTCAAAAAGATTTAATTTAATTTCGCCAAAATTTCTTCAATTTCCTTCTATTAAAAATCTTATGAAAATCCAAAGGAATCGAAGTGAATATCAACTAAATTTACTCAAATCCTGCACCTTTAACTAAAAATCATAAAAAAATAAAAAGAAATTTAATTTAATTTCATCAAAATTTCATCAATTTCAGCTCCTTCTACTAAAAATCTTATGGAAATCCAAAGGAATCGAAGTGAATATCAACTAAATTTACTCAAATTCTGCATCTGTAACTAAAAATCATAAAAAAATTCAAAAAGATTTAATTCAATTTCACCAAAATTTTTTCAATTTCAGTTCCTCCTACTAAAAATGTTAAGAAAATCAAAAAGAATCTAAGTGAATATCAACTAAATTTACTCAAATTCTGCACCTTTACCTAAAAATCATAAAAAAATTGAAAAAGATTTAATTTAATTTCACCAAAATTTCTTCAATTTCAGCTCCGTCTACTAAAAATCTTATGAAAATCCAAAGGAATCGAAGTGAATATCAACTAAATTTACTCAAATTCTGCACCTTTAACTAAAAATTATAAATAAATTGAAATAGATTTAATTTAATTTCACCAAAATTTCATCAATTTCAGCACTTCCTCCTAAAAATCTTAAGAAAATCCAAAAGAATCTAAGTGAATATCAACTAAATTTACTCAAATTCTGCACCTTTAACTAAAAATCATAAAAAAATTCAAAAAGATTTAATTTAATTTTGCCAAAATTTCTTCAACTTCAGCTCCTTCTACTAAAAATCTTATGAAAATCCAAAGGAATCGATGTGAATATCAACTAAATTTACTCAAATCCTGCACCTTTAACTAAAAATCTTAAAAAAAATTCAAAAAGATTTAATTTAATTTCGCCAAAATTTCTTCAATTTCAGCTCCTTCTACTAAAAATCTTATGAAAATCCAAAGGAATCGAAGTGAATATCAACTAAATTTACTCAAATTCTGCATCTGTAACTAAAAATCATAAAAAAATTCAAAAAGATTTAATTTAATTTTGCCAAAATTTCTTCAACTTCAGCTCCTTCTACTAAAAATCTTATGAAAATCCAAAGGAATCGATGTGAATATCAACTAAATTTACTCAAATCCTGCACCTTTAACTAAAAATCTTAAAAAAAATTCAAAAAGATTTAATTTAATTTCGCCAAAATTTCTTCAATTTCAGCTCCTTCTACTAAAAATCTTATGAAAATCCAAAAGAATCTAAGTGAATATCAACTAAATTTACTCAAATTCTGCATCTGTAACTAAAAATCATAAAAAAATTCAAAAAGATTTAATTTAATTTCCCCAAAATTTCATCAATTTCAGCTATTCCTCCTAAAAATCTTAAGAAAATCCAAAAGAATCTAAGTGAATATCAACTTAATTTACTCAAATTCTGCACCTTTAACTAAAAATCATTAAAAAATTCAAAAAGATTTAATTTAATTTCGCCAAAATTTCTTCAATTTCCTTCTATTAAAAATCTTATGAAAATCCAAAGGAATCGAAGTGAATATCAACTAAATTTACTCAAATCCTGCACCTTTAACTAAAAATCATAAAAAAATAAAAAGAAATTTAATTTAATTTCATCAAAATTTCATCAATTTCAGCTCCTTCTACTAAAAATCTTACGGAAATCCAAAGGAATCGAAGTGAATATCAACTAAATTTACTCAAATTCTGCATCTGTAACTAAAAATCATAAAAAAATTCAAAAAGATTTAATTCAATTTCACCAAAATTTTTTCAATTTCAGTTCCTCCTACTAAAAATGTTAAGATAATCAAAAAGAATCTAAGTGAATATCAACTAAATTTACTCAAATTCTGCACCTTTAACTAAAAATCATAAAAAATTGAAAAAGATTTAATTTAATTTCACCAAAATTTCTTCAATTTCAGCTCCGTCTACTAAAAATCTTATGAAAATCCAAAGGAATCGAAGTGAATATCAACTAAATTTACTCAAATTCTGCATCTGTAACTAAAAATCATAAAAAAATTCAAAAAGATTTAATTTAATTTCCCCAAAATTTCATCAATTTCAGCTATTCCTCCTAAAAATCTTAAGAAAATCCAAAAGAATCTAAGTGAATATCAACTAAATTTACTCAAATCCTGCATCTGTAACTAAAAATCATAAAAAAATTGAAAAAGATTTAATTTTATTTCGCCAAAATTTCTTCAATTTCAGCTCCTTCTACTAAAAATCTTATGAAAATCCAAAAGAATCTAAGTGAATATCAACTAAATTTACTCAAATTCTGCACCTTTAACTAAAAATCATAAAAAAATTCAAAAAGATTTAATTTAATTTCCCCAAAATTTCATCAATTTCAGCTATTCCTCCTAAAAATCTTAAGAAAATCCAAAAGAATCTAAGTGAATATCAACTAAATTTACTCAAATTCTGCACCTTTAACTAAAAATCTTAAAAAAAATTGAAAAAGATTTAATTTAATTTCGCCAAAATTTCTTCAATTTCAGCTCCTTCTACTAAAATTCTTATGAAAATCCAAAGGAATCGAAGTGAATATCAACTAAATTTACTCAAATTCTGCATCTGTAACTAAAAATCATAAAAAAATTCAAAAAGATTTAATTTAATTTCCCCAAAATTTCATCAATTTCAGCTATTCCTCCTAAAAATCTTAAGAAAATCCAAAAGAATCTAAGTGAATATCAACTTAATTTACTCAAATTCTGCACCTTTAACTAAAAATCTTAAAAAAAATTGAAAAAGATTTAATTTAATTTCGCCAAAATTTCTTCAATTTCAGCTCCTTCTACTAAAAATCTTATGAAAATCCAAAGGAATCGAAGTGAATATCAACTAAATTTACTCAAATTCTGCATCTGTAACTAAAAATCATAAAAAAATTCAAAAAGATTTAATTTAATTTTGCCAAAATTTCTTCAACTTCAGCTCCTTCTACTAAAAATCTTATGAAAATCCAAAGGAATCGATGTGAATATCAACTAAATTTACTCAAATCCTGCACCTTTAACTAAAAATCTTAAAAAAAATTCAAAAAGATTTAATTTAATTTCGCCAAAATTTCTTCAATTTCAGCTCCTTCTACTAAAAATCTTATGAAAATCCAAAAGAATCTAAGTGAATATCAACTAAATTTACTCAAATTCTGCATCTGTAACTAAAAATCATAAAAAAATTCAAAAAGATTTAATTTAATTTCCCCAAAATTTCATCAATTTCAGCTATTCCTCCTAAAAATCTTAAGAAAATCCAAAAGAATCTAAGTGAATATCAACTTAATTTACTCAAATTCTGCACCTTTAACTAAAAATCATTAAAAAATTCAAAAAGATTTAATTTAATTTCGCCAAAATTTCTTCAATTTCCTTCTATTAAAAATCTTATGAAAATCCAAAGGAATCGAAGTGAATATCAACTAAATTTACTCAAATCCTGCACCTTTAACTAAAAATCATAAAAAAATAAAAAGAAATTTAATTTAATTTCATCAAAATTTCATCAATTTCAGCTCCTTCTACTAAAAATCTTACGGAAATCCAAAGGAATCGAAGTGAATATCAACTAAATTTACTCAAATTCTGCATCTGTAACTAAAAATCATAAAAAAATTCAAAAAGATTTAATTCAATTTCACCAAAATTTTTTCAATTTCAGTTCCTCCTACTAAAAATGTTAAGATAATCAAAAAGAATCTAAGTGAATATCAACTAAATTTACTCAAATTCTGCACCTTTAACTAAAAATCATAAAAAATTGAAAAAGATTTAATTTAATTTCACCAAAATTTCTTCAATTTCAGCTCCGTCTACTAAAAATCTTATGAAAATCCAAAGGAATCGAAGTGAATATCAACTAAATTTACTCAAATTCTGCACCTTTAACTAAAAATCATAAATAAATTGAAATAGATTTAATTTAATTTCACCAAAATTTCATCAATTTCAGCACTTCCTCCTAAAAATCTTAAGAAAATCCAAAAGAATCTAAGTGAATATCAACTAAATTTACTCAAATTCTGCACCTTTAACTAAAAATCATAAAAAAATTCAAAAAGATTTAATTTAATTTTGCCAAAATTTCTTCAACTTCAGCTCCTTCTACTAAAAATCTTATGAAAATCCAAAGGAATCGATGTGAATATCAACTAAATTTACTCAAATCCTGCACCTTTAACTAAAAATCTTAAAAAAAATTCAAAAAGATTTAATTTAATTTCGCCAAAATTTCTTCAATTTCAGCTCCTTCTACTAAAAATCTTACGAAAATCCAAAGGAATCGAAGTGAATATCAACTAAGTTTACTCAAATTCTGCATCTGTAACTAAAAATCATAAAAAAATTGAAAAAGATTTAATTTTATTTCGCCAAAATTTCTTCAATTTCAGCTCCTTCTACTAAAAATCTTATGAAAATACAAAAGAATCTAAGTGAATATCAACTAAATTTACTCAAATTCTGCACCTTTAACTAAAAATCATAAAAAAATTCAAAAAGATTTAATTTAATTTCCCCAAAATTTCATCAATTTCAGCTATTCCTCCTAAAAATCTTAAGAAAATCCAAAAGAATCTAAGTGAATATCAACTAAATTTACTCAAATTCTGCACCTTTAACTAAAAATCTTAAAAAAAATTGAAAAAGATTTAATTTAATTTCGCCAAAATTTCTTCAATTTCAGCTCCTTCTACTAAAATTCTTATGAAAATCCAAAGGAATCGAAGTGAATATCAACTAAATTTACTCAAATTCTGCATCTGTAACTAAAAATCATAAAAAAATTCAAAAAGATTTAATTTAATTTCCCCAAAATTTCATCAATTTCAGCTATTCCTCCTAAAAATCTTAAGAAAATCCAAAAGAATCTAAGTGAATATCAACTTAATTTACTCAAATTCTGCACCTTTAACTAAAAATCTTAAAAAAAATTGAAAAAGATTTAATTTAATTTCGCCAAAATTTCTTCAATTTCAGCTCCTTCTACTAAAAATCTTATGAAAATCCAAAGGAATCGAAGTGAATATCAACTAAATTTACTCAAATTCTGCATCTGTAACTAAAAATCATAAAAAAATTCAAAAAGATTTAATTTAATTTTGCCAAAATTTCTTCAACTTCAGCTCCTTCTACTAAAAATCTTATGAAAATCCAAAGGAATCGATGTGAATATCAACTAAATTTACTCAAATTCTGCACCTTTAACTAAAAATCTTAAAAAAAATTGAAAAAGATTTAATTTAATTTCGCCAAAATTTCTTCAATTTCAGCTCCTTCTACTAAAATTCTTATGAAAATCCAAAGGAATCGAAGTGAATATCAACTAAATTTACTCAAATTCTGCATCTGTAACTAAAAATCATAAAAAAATTCAAAAAGATTTAATTTAATTTCCCCAAAATTTCATCAATTTCAGCTATTCCTCCTAAAAATCTTAAGAAAATCCAAAAGAATCTAAGTGAATATCAACTTAATTTACTCAAATTCTGCACCTTTAACTAAAAATCTTAAAAAAAATTGAAAAAGATTTAATTTAATTTCGCCAAAATTTCTTCAATTTCAGCTCCTTCTACTAAAAATCTTATGAAAATCCAAAGGAATCGAAGTGAATATCAACTAAATTTACTCAAATTCTGCATCTGTAACTAAAAATCATAAAAAAATTCAAAAAGATTTAATTTAATTTTGCCAAAATTTCTTCAACTTCAGCTCCTTCTACTAAAAATCTTATGAAAATCCAAAGGAATCGATGTGAATATCAACTAAATTTACTCAAATCCTGCACCTTTAACTAAAAATCTTAAAAAAAATTCAAAAAGATTTAATTTAATTTCGCCAAAATTTCTTCAATTTCAGCTCCTTCTACTAAAAATCTTATGAAAATCCAAAAGAATCTAAGTGAATATCAACTAAATTTACTCAAATTCTGCATCTGTAACTAAAAATCATAAAAAAATTCAAAAAGATTTAATTTAATTTCCCCAAAATTTCATCAATTTCAGCTATTCCTCCTAAAAATCTTAAGAAAATCCAAAAGAATCTAAGTGAATATCAACTTAATTTACTCAAATTCTGCACCTTTAACTAAAAATCATTAAAAAATTCAAAAAGATTTAATTTAATTTCGCCAAAATTTCTTCAATTTCCTTCTATTAAAAATCTTATGAAAATCCAAAGGAATCGAAGTGAATATCAACTAAATTTACTCAAATCCTGCACCTTTAACTAAAAATCATAAAAAAATAAAAAGAAATTTAATTTAATTTCATCAAAATTTCATCAATTTCAGCTCCTTCTACTAAAAATCTTACGGAAATCCAAAGGAATCGAAGTGAATATCAACTAAATTTACTCAAATTCTGCATCTGTAACTAAAAATCATAAAAAAATTCAAAAAGATTTAATTCAATTTCACCAAAATTTTTTCAATTTCAGTTCCTCCTACTAAAAATGTTAAGATAATCAAAAAGAATCTAAGTGAATATCAACTAAATTTACTCAAATTCTGCACCTTTAACTAAAAATCATAAAAAATTGAAAAAGATTTAATTTAATTTCACCAAAATTTCTTCAATTTCAGCTCCGTCTACTAAAAATCTTATGAAAATCCAAAGGAATCGAAGTGAATATCAACTAAATTTACTCAAATTCTGCACCTTTAACTAAAAATCATAAATAAATTGAAATAGATTTAATTTAATTTCACCAAAATTTCATCAATTTCAGCACTTCCTCCTAAAAATCTTAAGAAAATCCAAAAGAATCTAAGTGAATATCAACTAAATTTACTCAAATTCTGCACCTTTAACTAAAAATCATAAAAAAATTCAAAAAGATTTAATTTAATTTTGCCAAAATTTCTTCAACTTCAGCTCCTTCTACTAAAAATCTTATGAAAATCCAAAGGAATCGATGTGAATATCAACTAAATTTACTCAAATCCTGCACCTTTAACTAAAAATCTTAAAAAAAATTCAAAAAGATTTAATTTAATTTCGCCAAAATTTCTTCAATTTCAGCTCCTTCTACTAAAAATCTTACGAAAATCCAAAGGAATCGAAGTGAATATCAACTAAGTTTACTCAAATTCTGCATCTGTAACTAAAAATCATAAAAAAATTGAAAAAGATTTAATTTTATTTCGCCAAAATTTCTTCAATTTCAGCTCCTTCTACTAAAAATCTTATGAAAATACAAAAGAATCTAAGTGAATATCAACTAAATTTACTCAAATTCTGCACCTTTAACTAAAAATCATAAAAAAATTCAAAAAGATTTAATTTAATTTCCCCAAAATTTCATCAATTTCAGCTATTCCTCCTAAAAATCTTAAGAAAATCCAAAAGAATCTAAGTGAATATCAACTAAATTTACTCAAATTCTGCACCTTTAACTAAAAATCTTAAAAAAAATTGAAAAAGATTTAATTTAATTTCGCCAAAATTTCTTCAATTTCAGCTCCTTCTACTAAAATTCTTATGAAAATCCAAAGGAATCGAAGTGAATATCAACTAAATTTACTCAAATTCTGCATCTGTAACTAAAAATCATAAAAAAATTCAAAAAGATTTAATTTAATTTCCCCAAAATTTCATCAATTTCAGCTATTCCTCCTAAAAATCTTAAGAAAATCCAAAAGAATCTAAGTGAATATCAACTAAATTTACTCAAATCCTGCATCTGTAACTAAAAATCATAAAAAAATTGAAAAAGATTTAATTTTATTTCGCCAAAATTTCTTCAATTTCAGCTCCTTCTACTAAAAATCTTATGAAAATCCAAAAGAATCTAAGTGAATATCAACTAAATTTACTCAAATTCTGCACCTTTAACTAAAAATCATAAAAAAATTCAAAAAGATTTAATTTAATTTCCCCAAAATTTCATCAATTTCAGCTATTCCTCCTAAAAATCTTAAGAAAATCCAAAAGAATCTAAGTGAATATCAACTAAATTTACTCAAATTCTGCACCTTTAACTAAAAATCTTAAAAAAAATTGAAAAAGATTTAATTTAATTTCGCCAAAATTTCTTCAATTTCAGCTCCTTCTACTAAAATTCTTATGAAAATCCAAAGGAATCGAAGTGAATATCAACTAAATTTACTCAAATTCTGCATCTGTAACTAAAAATCATAAAAAAATTCAAAAAGATTTAATTTAATTTCCCCAAAATTTCATCAATTTCAGCTATTCCTCCTAAAAATCTTAAGAAAATCCAAAAGAATCTAAGTGAATATCAACTTAATTTACTCAAATTCTGCACCTTTAACTAAAAATCATTAAAAAATTCAAAAAGATTTAATTTAATTTCGCCAAAATTTCTTCAATTTCCTTCTATTAAAAATCTTATGAAAATCCAAAGGAATCGAAGTGAATATCAACTAAATTTACTCACATCCTGCACCTTTAACTAAAAATCATAAAAAAATAAAAAGAAATTTAATTTAATTTCATCAAAATTTCATCAATTTCAGCTCCTTCTACTAAAAATCTTATGGAAATCCAAAGGAATCGAAGTGAATATCAACTAAATTTACTCAAATTCTGCATCTGTAACTAAAAATCATAAAAAAATTCAAAAAGATTTAATTCAATTTCACCAAAATTTTTTCAATTTCAGTTCCTCCTACTAAAAATGTTAAGAAAATCAAAAAGAATCTAAGTGAATATCAACTAAATTTACTCAAATTCTGCACCTTTAACTAAAAATCATAAAAAAATTGAAAAAGATTTAATTTAATTTCGCCAAAATTTCTTCAATTTCAGCTCCTTCTACTAAAAATCTTATGAAAATCAAAAAGAATCTAAGTGAATATCAACTAAATTTACTCAAATCCTGCATCTGTAACTAAAAATCATAAAAAAATTGAAATAGATTTAATTTTATTTCGCCAAAATTTCTTCAATTTCAGCTCCTTCTACTAAAAATCTTACGAAAATCCAAAAGAATCTAAGTGAATATCAACTAAATTTACTCAAATTCTGCACCTTTAACTAAAAATCATAAAAAAATTCAAAAAGATTTAATTTAATTTCGCCAAAATTTCTTCAATTAAAGCTCCTTCTACTAAAAATCTTATGAAAATCCAAAGGAATCGAAGTGAATATCAACTAAGTTTACTCAAATTCTGCATCTGTAACTAAAAATCATAAAAAAATTCAAAAAGATTTAATTTTATTTCGCCAAAATTTCTTCAATTTCAGCTCCTTCTACTAAAAATCTTATGAAAATCCAAGGGAATCTAAGTGAATATCAACTAAATTTACTCAAATTCTGCACCTTTAACTAAAAATCATAAAAAAATTCAAAAAGATTTAATTTAATTTTGCCAAAATTTCTTCAACTTCAGCTCCTTCTACTAAAAATCTTATGAAAATCCAAAGGAATCGATATGAATATCAACTAAATTTACTCAAATCCTGCACCTTTAACTAAAAATCTTAAAAAAAAATTCAAAAAGATTTAATTTAATTTCGCCAAAATTTCTTCAATTTCAGCTCCTTCTACCAAAAATCTTATGAAAATCCAAAGGAATCGAAGTGAATATCAACTAAGTTTACTCAAATTCTGCATCTGTAACTAAAAATCATAAAAAAATTCAAAAAGATTTAATTTAATTTCCCCAAAATTTCATCAATTTCAGCTATTCCTCCTAAAAATCTTAAGAAAATCCAAAAGAATCTAAGTGAATATCAACTAAATTTACTCAAATTCTGCATCTGTAACTAAAAATCATAAAAAAATTCAAAAAGATTTAATTTAATTTCCCCAAAATTTCATCAATTTCAGCTCTTCCTCCTAAAAATCTTAAGAAAATCCAATAGAATCTAAGTGAATATCAACTAAATTTACTCAAATTCTGCACCTTTAACTAAAAATCTTAAAAAAAATTGAAAAAGATTTAATTTAATTTCGCCAAAATTTCTTCAATTTCAGCTCCTTCTACTAAAAATCTTATGAAAATCCAAAGGAATCGAAGTGAATATCAACTAAATTTACTCAAATTCTGCACCTTTAACTAAAAATCATAAAAAAATTCAAAAAGATTTAATTTAATTTCGCCAAAATTTCTTCAATTTCAGCTCCTTCTACTAAAAATCTTATGAAAATCCAAAGGAATCGAAGTGAATATCAACTAAATTTACTCAAATCCTGCATCTGTAACTAAAAATCATAAAAAAATTGAAAAAGATTTAATTTTATTTCGCCAAAATTTCTTCAATTTCAGCTCCTTCTACTAAAAATCTTATGAAAATCCAAAAGAATCTAAGTGAATATCAACTTAATTTACTCAAATTCTGCACCTTTAACTAAAAATCATTAAAAAATTCAAAAAGATTTAATTTAATTTCGCCAAAATTTCTTCAATTTCCTTCTATTAAAAATCTTATGAAAATCCAAAGGAATCGAAGTGAATATCAACTAAATTTACTCAAATCCTGCACCTTTAACTAAAAATCATAAAAAAATAAAAAGAAATTTAATTTAATTTCATCAAAATTTCATCAATTTCAGCTCCTTCTACTAAAAATCTTATGGAAATCCAAAGGAATCGAAGTGAATATCAACTAAATTTACTCAAATTCTGCATCTGTAACTAAAAATCATAAAAAAATTGAAATAGATTTAATTTAATTTCACCAAAATTTCATCAATTTCAGTTCCTCCTACTAAAAATGTTAAGAAAATCAAAAAGAATCTAAGTGAATATCAACTAAATTTACTCAAATTCTGCACCTTTAACTAAAAATCATAAAAAAATTGAAAAAGATTTAATTTAATTTCACCAAAATTTCTTCAATTTCAGCTCCGTCTACTAAAAATCTTATGAAAATCCAAAGGAATCGAAGTGAATATCAACTAAATTTACTCAAATTCTGCACCTTTAACTAAAAATCATAAATAAATTGAAATAGATTTAATTTAATTTCACCAAAATTTCATCAATTTCAGCACTTCCTCCTAAAAATCTTAAGAAAATCCAAAAGAATCTAAGTGAATATCAACAAAATTTACTCAAATTCTGCACCTTTAACTAAAAATCGTAAAAAAATTCAAAAAGATTTAATTTAATTTTGCCAAAATTTCTTCAACTTCAGCTCCTTCTACTAAAAATCTTATGAAAATCCAAAGGAATCGATGTGAATGTCAACTAAATTTACTCAAATCCTGCACCTTTAACTAAAAATCTTAAAAAAAATTCAAAAAGATTTAATTTAATTTCGCCAAAATTTCTTCAATTTCAGCTCCTTCTACTAAAAATCTTATGAAAATCCAAAGGAATCGAAGTGAATATCAACTAAGTTTACTCAAATTCTGCATCTGTAACTAAAAATCATAAAAAAATTGAAAAAGATTTAATTTTATTTCGCCAAAATTTCTTCAATTTCAGCTCCTTCTACTAAAAATCTTATGAAAATCCAAAAGAATCTAAGTGAATATCAACTAAATTTACTCAAATTCTGCACCTTTAACTAAAAATCATAAAAAAATTCAAAAAGATTTAATTTAATTTCCCCAAAATTTCATCAATTTCAGCTATTCCTCCTAAAAATCTTAAGAAAATCCAAAAGAATCTAAGTGAATATCAACTAAATTTACTCAAATTCTGCACCTTTAACTAAAAATCTTAAAAAAAATTGAAAAAGATTTAATTTAATTTCGCCAAAATTTCTTCAATTTCAGCTCCTTCTACTAAAATTCTTATGAAAATCCAAAGGAATCGAAGTGAATATCAACTAAATTTACTCAAATCCTGCACCTTTAACTAAAAATCATAAAAAAATAAAAAGAAATTTAATTTAATTTCATCAAAATTTCATCAATTTCAGCTCCTTCTACTAAAAATCTTATGGAAATCCAAAGGAATCGAAGTGAATATCAACTAAATTTACTCAAATTCTGCATCTGTAACTAAAAATCATAAAAAAATTCAAAAAGATTTAATTCAATTTCACCAAAATTTTTTCAATTTCAGTTCCTCCTACTAAAAATGTTAAGAAAATCAAAAAGAATCTAAGTGAATATCAACTAAATTTACTCAAATTCTGCACCTTTACCTAAAAATCATAAAAAAATTGAAAAAGATTTAATTTAATTTCACCAAAATTTCTTCAATTTCAGCTCCGTCTACTAAAAATCTTATGAAAATCCAAAGGAATCGAAGTGAATATCAACTAAATTTACTCAAATTCTGCACCTTTAACTAAAAATTATAAATAAATTGAAATAGATTTAATTTAATTTCACCAAAATTTCATCAATTTCAGCACTTCCTCCTAAAAATCTTAAGAAAATCCAAAAGAATCTAAGTGAATATCAACTAAATTTACTCAAATTCTGCACCTTTAACTAAAAATCATAAAAAAATTCAAAAAGATTTAATTTAATTTTGCCAAAATTTCTTCAACTTCAGCTCCTTCTACTAAAAATCTTATGAAAATCCAAAGGAATCGATGTGAATATCAACTAAATTTACTCAAATCCTGCACCTTTAACTAAAAATCTTAAAAAAAATTCAAAAAGATTTAATTTAATTTCGCCAAAATTTCTTCAATTTCAGCTCCTTCTACTAAAAATCTTATGAAAATCCAAAGGAATCGAAGTGAATATCAACTAAGTTTACTCAAATTCTGCATCTGTAACTAAAAATCATAAAAAAATTCAAAAAGATTTAATTTAATTTCCCCAAAATTTCATCAATTTCAGCTATTCCTCCTAAAAATCTTAAGAAAATCCAAAAGAATCTAAGTGAATATCAACTAAATTTACTCAAATTCTGCACCTTTAACTAAAAATCTTAAAAAAAATTGAAAAAGATTTAATTTAATTTCGCCAAAATTTCTTCAATTTCAGCTCCTTCTACTAAAAATCTTATGAAAATCCAAAGGAATCGAAGTGAATATCAACTAAATTTACTCAAATTCTGCATCTGTAACTAAAAATCATAAAAAAATTCAAAAAGATTTAATTTAATTTTGCCAAAATTTCTTCAACTTCAGCTCCTTCTACTAAAAATCTTATGAAAATCCAAAGGAATCGATGTGAATATCAACTAAATTTACTCAAATCCTGCACCTTTACCTAAAAATCATAAAAAAATTGAAAAAGATTTAATTTAATTTCACCAAAATTTCTTCAATTTCAGCTCCGTCTACTAAAAATCTTATGAAAATCCAAAGGAATCGAAGTGAATATCAACTAAATTTACTCAAATTCTGCACCTTTAACTAAAAATTATAAATAAATTGAAATAGATTTAATTTAATTTCACCAAAATTTCATCAATTTCAGCACTTCCTCCTAAAAATCTTAAGAAAATCCAAAAGAATCTAAGTGAATATCAACTAAATTTACTCAAATTCTGCACCTTTAACTAAAAATCATAAAAAAATTCAAAAAGATTTAATTTAATTTTGCCAAAATTTCTTCAACTTCAGCTCCTTCTACTAAAAATCTTATGAAAATCCAAAGGAATCGAAGTGAATATCAACTAAATTTACTCAAATCCTGCACCTTTAACTAAAAATCTTAAAAAAAATTCAAAAAGATTTAATTTAATTTCGCCAAAATTTCTTCAATTTCAGCTCCTTCTACTAAAAATCTTAAGAAAATCCAAAGGAATCGAAGTGAATATCAACTAAATTTACTCAAATTCTGCACCTTTAACTAAAAATCATAAATAAATTGAAATAGATTTAATTTAATTTCACCAAAATTTCATCAATTTCAGCACTTCCTCCTAAAAATCTTAAGAAAATCCAAAAGAATCTAAGTGAATATCAACAAAATTTACTCAAATTCTGCACCTTTAACTAAAAATCGTAAAAAAATTCAAAAAGATTTAATTTAATTTTGCCAAAATTTCTTCAACTTCAGCTCCTTCTACTAAAAATCTTATGAAAATCCAAAGGAATCGATGTGAATGTCAACTAAATTTACTCAAATCCTGCACCTTTAACTAAAAATCTTAAAAAAAATTCAAAAAGATTTAATTTAATTTCGCCAAAATTTCTTCAATTTCAGCTCCTTCTACTAAAAATCTTATGAAAATCCAAAGGAATCGAAGTGAATATCAACTAAGTTTACTCAAATTCTGCATCTGTAACTAAAAATCATAAAAAAATTGAAAAAGATTTAATTTTATTTCGCCAAAATTTCTTCAATTTCAGCTCCTTCTACTAAAAATCTTATGAAAATCCAAAAGAATCTAAGTGAATATCAACTAAATTTACTCAAATTCTGCACCTTTAACTAAAAATCATAAAAAAATTCAAAAAGATTTAATTTAATTTCCCCAAAATTTCATCAATTTCAGCTATTCCTCCTAAAAATCTTAAGAAAATCCAAAAGAATCTAAGTGAATATCAACTAAATTTACTCAAATTCTGCACCTTTAACTAAAAATCTTAAAAAAAATTGAAAAAGATTTAATTTAATTTCGCCAAAATTTCTTCAATTTCAGCTCCTTCTACTAAAATTCTTATGAAAATCCAAAGGAATCGAAGTGAATATCAACTAAATTTACTCAAATTCTGCATCTGTAACTAAAAATCATAAAAAAATTCAAAAAAATTTAATTTAATTTCCCCAAAATTTCATCAATTTCAGCTATTCCTCCTAAAAATCTTAAGAAAATCCAAAAGAATCTAAGTGAATATCAACTTAATTTACTCAAATTCTGCACCTTTAACTAAAAATCATTAAAAAATTCAAAAAGATTTAATTTAATTTCGCCAAAATTTCTTCAATTTCCTTCTATTAAAAATCTTATGAAAATCCAAAGGAATCGAAGTGAATATCAACTAAATTTACTCAAATCCTGCACCTTTAACTAAAAATCATAAAAAAATAAAAAGAAATTTAATTTAATTTCATCAAAATTTCATCAATTTCAGCTCCTTCTACTAAAAATCTTATGGAAATCCAAAGGAATCGAAGTGAATATCAACTAAATTTACTCAAATTCTGCATCTGTAACTAAAAATCATAAAAAAATTCAAAAAGATTTAATTCAATTTCACCAAAATTTTTTCAATTTCAGTTCCTCCTACTAAAAATGTTAAGAAAATCAAAAAGAATCTAAGTGAATATCAACTAAATTTACTCAAATTCTGCACCTTTACCTAAAAATCATAAAAAAATTGAAAAAGATTTAATTTAATTTCACCAAAATTTCTTCAATTTCAGCTCCGTCTACTAAAAATCTTATGAAAATCCAAAGGAATCGAAGTGAATATCAACTAAATTTACTCAAATTCTGCACCTTTAACTAAAAATTATAAATAAATTGAAATAGATTTAATTTAATTTCACCAAAATTTCATCAATTTCAGCACTTCCTCCTAAAAATCTTAAGAAAATCCAAAAGAATCTAAGTGAATATCAACTAAATTTACTCAAATTCTGCACCTTTAACTAAAAATCATAAAAAAATTCAAAAAGATTTAATTTAATTTTGCCAAAATTTCTTCAACTTCAGCTCCTTCTACTAAAAATCTTATGAAAATCCAAAGGAATCGATGTGAATATCAACTAAATTTACTCAAATCCTGCACCTTTAACTAAAAATCTTAAAAAAAATTCAAAAAGATTTAATTTAATTTCGCCAAAATTTCTTCAATTTCAGCTCCTTCTACTAAAAATCTTATGAAAATCCAAAGGAATCGAAGTGAATATCAACTAAGTTTACTCAAATTCTGCATCTGTAACTAAAAATCATAAAAAAATTCAAAAAGATTTAATTTAATTTCCCCAAAATTTCATCAATTTCAGCTATTCCTCCTAAAAATCTTAAGAAAATCCAAAAGAATCTAAGTGAATATCAACTAAATTTACTCAAATTCTGCACCTTTAACTAAAAATCTTAAAAAAAATTGAAAAAGATTTAATTTAATTTCGCCAAAATTTCTTCAATTTCAGCTCCTTCTACTAAAAATCTTATGAAAATCCAAAGGAATCGAAGTGAATATCAACTAAATTTACTCAAATTCTGCATCTGTAACTAAAAATCATAAAAAAATTCAAAAAGATTTAATTTAATTTTGCCAAAATTTCTTCAACTTCAGCTCCTTCTACTAAAAATCTTATGAAAATCCAAAGGAATCGATGTGAATATCAACTAAATTTACTCAAATCCTGCACCTTTAACTAAAAATCTTAAAAAAAATTCAAAAAGATTTAATTTAATTTCGCCAAAATTTCTTCAATTTCAGCTCCTTCTACTAAAAATCTTATGAAAATCCAAAAGAATCTAAGTGAATATCAACTAAATTTACTCAAATTCTGCATCTGTAACTAAAAATCATAAAAAAATTCAAAAAGATTTAATTTAATTTCCCCAAAATTTCATCAATTTCAGCTATTCCTCCTAAAAATCTTAAGAAAATCCAAAAGAATCTAAGTGAATATCAACTTAATTTACTCAAATTCTGCACCTTTAACTAAAAATCATTAAAAAATTCAAAAAGATTTAATTTAATTTCGCCAAAATTTCTTCAATTTCCTTCTATTAAAAATCTTATGAAAATCCAAAGGAATCGAAGTGAATATCAACTAAATTTACTCAAATCCTGCACCTTTAACTAAAAATCATAAAAAAATAAAAAGAAATTTAATTTAATTTCATCAAAATTTCATCAATTTCAGCTCCTTCTACTAAAAATCTTATGGAAATCCAAAGGAATCGAAGTGAATATCAACTAAATTTACTCAAATTCTGCATCTGTAACTAAAAATCATAAAAAAATTCAAAAAGATTTAATTCAATTTCACCAAAATTTTTTCAATTTCAGTTCCTCCTACTAAAAATGTTAAGATAATCAAAAAGAATCTAAGTGAGTATCAACTAAATTTACTCAAATTCTGCACCTTTAACTAAAAATCATAAAAAATTGAAAAAGATTTAATTTAATTTCACCAAAATTTCTTCAATTTCAGCTCCGTCTACTAAAAATCTTATGAAAATCCAAAGGAATCGAAGTGAATATCAACTAAATTTACTCAAATTCTGCACCTTTAACTAAAAATCATAAATAAATTGAAATAGATTTAATTTAATTTCACCAAAATTTCATCAATTTCAGCACTTCCTCCTAAAAATCTTAAGAAAATCCAAAAGAATCTAAGTGAATATCAACTAAATTTACTCAAATTCTGCACCTTTAACTAAAAATCATAAAAAAATTCAAAAAGATTTAATTTAATTTTGCCAAAATTTCTTCAACTTCAGCTCCTTCTACTAAAAATCTTATGAAAATCCAAAGGAATCGATGTGAATATCAACTAAATTTACTCAAATCCTGCACCTTTAACTAAAAATCTTAAAAAAAATTCAAAAAGATTTAATTTAATTTCGCCAAAATTTCTTCAATTTCAGCTCCTTCTACTAAAAATCTTACGAAAATCCAAAGGAATCGAAGTGAATATCAACTAAGTTTACTCAAATTCTGCATCTGTAACTAAAAATCATAAAAAAATTGAAAAAGATTTAATTTTATTTCGCCAAAATTTCTTCAATTTCAGCTCCTTCTACTAAAAATCTTATGAAAATACAAAAGAATCTAAGTGAATATCAACTAAATTTACTCAAATTCTGCACCTTTAACTAAAAATCATAAAAAAATTCAAAAAGATTTAATTTAATTTCCCCAAAATTTCATCAATTTCAGCTATTCCTCCTAAAAATCTTAAGAAAATCCAAAAGAATCTAAGTGAATATCAACTAAATTTACTCAAATTCTGCACCTTTAACTAAAAATCTTAAAAAAAAATTGAAAAAGATTTAATTTAATTTCGCCAAAATTTCTTCAATTTCAGCTCCTTCTACTAAAATTCTTATGAAAATCCAAAGGAATCGAAGTGAATATCAACTAAATTTACTCAAATTCTGCATCTGTAACTAAAAATCATAAAAAAATTCAAAAAGATTTAATTTAATTTCCCCAAAATTTCATCAATTTCAGCTATTCCTCCTAAAAATCTTAAGAAAATCCAAAAGAATCTAAGTGAATATCAACTAAATTTACTCAAATCCTGCATCTGTAACTAAAAATCATAAAAAAATTGAAAAAGATTTAATTTTATTTCGCCAAAATTTCTTCAATTTCAGCTCCTTCTACTAAAAATCTTATGAAAATCCAAAAGAATCTAAGTGAATATCAACTAAATTTACTCAAATTCTGCACCTTTAACTAAAAATCATAAAAAAATTCAAAAAGATTTAATTTAATTTCCCCAAAATTTCATCAATTTCAGCTATTCCTCCTAAAAATCTTAAGAAAATCCAAAAGAATCTAAGTGAATATCAACTAAATTTACTCAAATTCTGCACCTTTAACTAAAAATCTTAAAAAAAATTGAAAAAGATTTAATTTAATTTCGCCAAAATTTCTTCAATTTCAGCTCCTTCTACTAAAATTCTTATGAAAATCCAAAGGAATCGAAGTGAATATCAACTAAATTTACTCAAATTCTGCATCTGTAACTAAAAATCATAAAAAAATTCAAAAAGATTTAATTTAATTTCCCCAAAATTTCATCAATTTCAGCTATTCCTCCTAAAAATCTTAAGAAAATCCAAAAGAATCTAAGTGAATATCAACTTAATTTACTCAAATTCTGCACCTTTAACTAAAAATCATTAAAAAATTCAAAAAGATTTAATTTAATTTCGCCAAAATTTCTTCAATTTCCTTCTATTAAAAATCTTATGAAAATCCAAAGGAATCGAAGTGAATATCAACTAAATTTACTCAAATCCTGCACCTTTAACTAAAAATCATAAAAAAATAAAAAGAAATTTAATTTAATTTCATCAAAATTTCATCAATTTCAGCTCCTTCTACTAAAAATCTTATGGAAATCCAAAGGAATCGAAGTGAATATCAACTAAATTTACTCAAATTCTGCATCTGTAACTAAAAATCATAAAAAAATTCAAAAAGATTTAATTCAATTTCACCAAAATTTTTTCAATTTCAGTTCCTCCTACTAAAAATGTTAAGAAAATCAAAAAGAATCTAAGTGAATATCAACTAAATTTACTCAAATTCTGCACCTTTAACTAAAAATCATAAAAAAATTCAAAAAGATTTAATTTAATTTCGCCAAAATTTCTTCAATTTCAGCTCCTTCTACTAAAAATCTTAAGAAAATCCAAAAGAATCTAAGTGAATATCAACTAAATTTACACAAATTCTGCACCTTTAACTAAAAATCATAAAAAAATTCAAAAAGATTTAATTTAATTTTGCCAAAATTTCTTCAATTTCAGCTCCTTCTACTAAAAATCTTATGAAAATCCAAAAGAATCTAAGTGAATATCAACTAAATTTACTCAAATTCTGCACCTTTAACTAAAAATCATAAAAAAATTCAAAAAGATTTAATTTAATTTCGCCAAAATTTCTTCAACTTCAGCTCCTTCTACTAACAATCTTATGAAAATCCAAAGGAATCGAAGTGAATATCAACTAAGTTTACTCAAATTCTGCATCTGTAACTAAAAATCATAAAAAAATTCAAAAAGATTTAATTTTATTTCGCCAAAATTTCTTCAATTTCAGCTCCTTCTACTAAAAATCTTATGAAAATCAAAAAGAATCTAAGTGAATATCAACTAAATTTACTCAAATCCTGCATCTGTAACTAAAAATCATAAAAAAATTGAAATAGATTTAATTTTATTTCGCCAAAATTTCTTCAATTTCAGCTCCTTCTACTAAAAATCTTACGAAAATCCAAAAGAATCTAAGTGAATATCAACTAAATTTACTCAAATTCTGCACCTTTAACTAAAAATCATAAAAAAATTCAAAAAGATTTAATTTAATTTCGCCAAAATTTCTTCAATTAAAGCTCCTTCTACTAAAAATCTTATGAAAATCCAAAGGAATCGAAGTGAATATCAACTAAGTTTACTCAAATTCTGCATCTGTAACTAAAAATCATAAAAAAATTCAAAAAGATTTAATTTTATTTCGCCAAAATTTCTTCAATTTCAGCTCCTTCTACTAAAAATCTTATGAAAATCCAAGGGAATCTAAGTGAATATCAACTAAATTTACTCAAATTCTGCACCTTTAACTAAAAATCATAAAAAAATTCAAAAAGATTTAATTTAATTTTGCCAAAATTTCTTCAACTTCAGCTCCTTCTACTAAAAATCTTATGAAAATCCAAAGGAATCGATGTGAATATCAACTAAATTTACTCAAATCCTGCACCTTTAACTAAAAATCTTAAAAAAAAATTCAAAAAGATTTAATTTAATTTCGCCAAAATTTCTTCAATTTCAGCTCCTTCTACCAAAAATCTTATGAAAATCCAAAGGAATCGAAGTGAATATCAACTAAGTTTACTCAAATTCTGCATCTGTAACTAAAAATCATAAAAAAATTCAAAAAGATTTAATTTAATTTCCCCAAAATTTCATCAATTTCAGCTATTCCTCCTAAAAATCTTAAGAAAATCCAAAAGAATCTAAGTGAATATCAACTAAATTTACTCAAATTCTGCATCTGTAACTAAAAATCATAAAAAAATTCAAAAAGATTTAATTTAATTTCCCCAAAATTTCATCAATTTCAGCTCTTCCTCCTAAAAATCTTAAGAAAATCCAATAGAATCTAAGTGAATATCAACTAAATTTACTCAAATTCTGCACCTTTAACTAAAAATCTTAAAAAAAATTGAAAAAGATTTAATTTAATTTCGCCAAAATTTCTTCAATTTCAGCTCCTTCTACTAAAAATCTTATGAAAATCCAAAGGAATCGAAGTGAATATCAACTAAATTTACTCAAATTCTGCACCTTTAACTAAAAATCATAAAAAAATTCAAAAAGATTTAATTTAATTTCGCCAAAATTTCTTCAATTTCAGCTCCTTCTACTAAAAATCTTATGAAAATCCAAAGGAATCGAAGTGAATATCAACTAAATTTACTCAAATCCTGCATCTGTAACTAAAAATCATAAAAAAATTGAAAAAGATTTAATTTTATTTCGCCAAAATTTCTTCAATTTCAGCTCCTTCTACTAAAAATCTTATGAAAATCCAAAAGAATCTAAGTGAATATCAACTTAATTTACTCAAATTCTGCACCTTTAACTAAAAATCATTAAAAAATTCAAAAAGATTTAATTTAATTTCGCCAAAATTTCTTCAATTTCCTTCTATTAAAAATCTTATGAAAATCCAAAGGAATCGAAGTGAATATCAACTAAATTTACTCAAATCCTGCACCTTTAACTAAAAATCATAAAAAAATAAAAAGAAATTTAATTTAATTTCATCAAAATTTCATCAATTTCAGCTCCTTCTACTAAAAATCTTATGGAAATCCAAAGGAATCGAAGTGAATATCAACTAAATTTACTCAAATTCTGCATCTGTAACTAAAAATCATAAAAAAATTGAAATAGATTTAATTTAATTTCACCAAAATTTCATCAATTTCAGTTCCTCCTACTAAAAATGTTAAGAAAATCAAAAAGAATCTAAGTGAATATCAACTAAATTTACTCAAATTCTGCACCTTTAACTAAAAATCATAAAAAAATTGAAAAAGATTTAATTTAATTTCACCAAAATTTCTTCAATTTCAGCTCCGTCTACTAAAAATCTTATGAAAATCCAAAGGAATCGAAGTGAATATCAACTAAATTTACTCAAATTCTGCACCTTTAACTAAAAATCATAAATAAATTGAAATAGATTTAATTTAATTTCACAAAAATTTCATCAATTTCAGCACTTCCTCCTAAAAATCTTAAGAAAATCCAAAAGAATCTAAGTGAATATCAACAAAATTTACTCAAATTCTGCACCTTTAACTAAAAATCGTAAAAAAATTCAAAAAGATTTAATTTAATTTTGCCAAAATTTCTTCAACTTCAGCTCCTTCTACTAAAAATCTTATGAAAATCCAAAGGAATCGATGTGAATGTCAACTAAATTTACTCAAATCCTGCACCTTTAACTAAAAATCTTAAAAAAAATTCAAAAAGATTTAATTTAATTTCGCCAAAATTTCTTCAATTTCAGCTCCTTCTACTAAAAATCTTATGAAAATCCAAAGGAATCGAAGTGAATATCAACTAAGTTTACTCAAATTCTGCATCTGTAACTAAAAATCATAAAAAAATTGAAAAAGATTTAATTTTATTTCGCCAAAATTTCTTCAATTTCAGCTCCTTCTACTAAAAATCTTATGAAAATCCAAAAGAATCTAAGTGAATATCAACTAAATTTACTCAAATTCTGCACCTTTAACTAAAAATCATAAAAAAATTCAAAAAGATTTAATTTAATTTCCCCAAAATTTCATCAATTTCAGCTATTCCTCCTAAAAATCTTAAGAAAATCCAAAAGAATCTAAGTGAATATCAACTAAATTTACTCAAATTCTGCACCTTTATCTAAAAATCTTAAAAAAAATTGAAAAAGATTTAATTTAATTTCGCCAAAATTTCTTCAATTTCAGCTCCTTCTACTAAAATTCTTATGAAAATCCAAAGGAATCGAAGTGAATATCAACTAAATTTACTCAAATTCTGCATCTGTAACTAAAAATCATAAAAAAATTCAAAAAAATTTAATTTAATTTCCCCAAAATTTCATCAATTTCAGCTATTCCTCCTAAAAATCTTAAGAAAATCCAAAAGAATCTAAGTGAATATCAACTTAATTTACTCAAATTCTGCACCTTTAACTAAAAATCATTAAAAAATTCAAAAAGATTTAATTTAATTTCGCCAAAATTTCTTCAATTTCCTTCTATTAAAAATCTTATGAAAATCCAAAGGAATCGAAGTGAATATCAACTAAATTTACTCAAATCCTGCACCTTTAACTAAAAATCATAAAAAAATAAAAAGAAATTTAATTTAATTTCATCAAAATTTCATCAATTTCAGCTCCTTCTACTAAAAATCTTATGGAAATCCAAAGGAATCGAAGTGAATATCAACTAAATTTACTCAAATTCTGCATCTGTAACTAAAAATCATAAAAAAATTCAAAAAGATTTAATTCAATTTCACCAAAATTTTTTCAATTTCAGTTCCTCCTACTAAAAATGTTAAGAAAATCAAAAAGAATCTAAGTGAATATCAACTAAATTTACTCAAATTCTGCACCTTTACCTAAAAATCATAAAAAAATTGAAAAAGATTTAATTTAATTTCACCAAAATTTCTTCAATTTCAGCTCCGTCTACTAAAAATCTTATGAAAATCCAAAGGAATCGAAGTGAATATCAACTAAATTTACTCAAATTCTGCACCTTTAACTAAAAATTATAAATAAATTGAAATAGATTTAATTTAATTTCACCAAAATTTCATCAATTTCAGCACTTCCTCCTAAAAATCTTAAGAAAATCCAAAAGAATCTAAGTGAATATCAACTAAATTTACTCAAATTCTGCACCTTTAACTAAAAATCATAAAAAAATTCAAAAAGATTTAATTTAATTTTGCCAAAATTTCTTCAACTTCAGCTCCTTCTACTAAAAATCTTATGAAAATCCAAAGGAATCGATGTGAATATCAACTAAATTTACTCAAATCCTGCACCTTTAACTAAAAATCTTAAAAAAAATTCAAAAAGATTTAATTTAATTTCGCCAAAATTTCTTCAATTTCAGCTCCTTCTACTAAAAATCTTATGAAAATCCAAAAGAATCTAAGTGAATATCAACTAAGTTTACTCAAATTCTGCATCTGTAACTAAAAATCATAAAAAAATTCAAAAAGATTTAATTTAATTTCCCCAAAATTTCATCAATTTCAGCTATTCCTCCTAAAAATCTTAAGAAAATCCAAAAGAATCTAAGTGAATATCAACTAAATTTACTCAAATTCTGCACCTTTAACTAAAAATCTTAAAAAAAATTGAAAAAGATTTAATTTAATTTCGCCAAAATTTCTTCAATTTCAGCTCCTTCTACTAAAAATCTTATGAAAATCCAAAGGAATCGAAGTGAATATCAACTAAATTTACTCAAATTCTGCATCTGTAACTAAAAATCATAAAAAAATTCAAAAAGATTTAATTTAATTTTGCCAAAATTTCTTCAACTTCAGCTCCTTCTACTAAAAATCTTATGAAAATCCAAAGGAATCGATGTGAATATCAACTAAATTTACTCAAATCCTGCACCTTTAACTAAAAATCTTAAAAAAAATTCAAAAAGATTTAATTTAATTTCGCCAAAATTTCTTCAATTTCAGCTCCTTCTACTAAAAATCTTATGAAAATCCAAAAGAATCTAAGTGAATATCAACTAAATTTACTCAAATTCTGCACCTTTACCTAAAAATCATAAAAAAATTGAAAAAGATTTAATTTAATTTCACCAAAATTTCTTCAATTTCAGCTCCGTCTACTAAAAATCTTATGAAAATCCAAAGGAATCGAAGTGAATATCAACTAAATTTACTCAAATTCTGCACCTTTAACTAAAAATTATAAATAAATTGAAATAGATTTAATTTAATTTCACCAAAATTTCATCAATTTCAGCACTTCCTCCTAAAAATCTTAAGAAAATCCAAAAGAATCTAAGTGAATATCAACTAAATTTACTCAAATTCTGCACCTTTAACTAAAAATCATAAAAAAATTCAAAAAGATTTAATTTAATTTTGCCAAAATTTCTTCAACTTCAGCTCCTTCTACTAAAAATCTTATGAAAATCCAAAGGAATCGATGTGAATATCAACTAAATTTACTCAAATCCTGCACCTTTAACTAAAAATCTTAAAAAAAATTCAAAAAGATTTAATTTAATTTCGCCAAAATTTCTTCAATTTCAGCTCCTTCTACTAAAAATCTTACGAAAATCCAAAGGAATCGAAGTGAATATCAACTAAGTTTACTCAAATTCTGCATCTGTAACTAAAAATCATAAAAAAATTGAAAAAGATTTAATTTTATTTCGCCAAAATTTCTTCAATTTCAGCTCCTTCTACTAAAAATCTTATGAAAATCCAAAAGAATCTAAGTGAATATCAACTAAATTTACTCAAATTCTGCACCTTTAACTAAAAATCATAAAAAAATTCAAAAAGATTTAATTTAATTTCCCCAAAATTTCATCAATTTCAGCTATTCCTCCTAAAAATCTTAAGAAAATCCAAAAGAATCTAAGTGAATATCAACTAAATTTACTCAAATTCTGCACCTTTAACTAAAAATCTTAAAAAAAATTCAAAAAGATTTAATTTAATTTCGCCAAAATTTCTTCAATTTCAGCTCCTTCTACTAAAAATCTTACGAAAATCCAAAGGAATCGAAGTGAATATCAACTAAGTTTACTCAAATTCTGCATCTGTAACTAAAAATCATAAAAAAATTGAAAAAGATTTAATTTTATTTCGCCAAAATTTCTTCAATTTCAGCTATTCCTCCTAAAAATCTTAAGAAAATCCAAAAGAATCTAAGTGAATATCAACTAAATTTACTCAAATCCTGCATCTGTAACTAAAAATCATAAAAAAATTGAAAAAGATTTAATTTTATTTCGCCAAAATTTCTTCAATTTCAGCTCCTTCTACTAAAAATCTTATGAAAATCCAAAGGAATCGAAGTGAATATCAACTAAATTTACTCAAATTCTGCATCTGTAACTAAAAATCATAAAAAAATTCAAAAAGATTTAATTTAATTTCCCCAAAATTTCATCAATTTCAGCTATTCCTCCTAAAAATCTTAAGAAAATCCAAAAGAATCTAAGTGAATATCAACTTAATTTACTCAAATTCTGCACCTTTAAATAAAAATCATTAAAAAATTCAAAAAGATTTAATTTAATTTCGCCAAAATTTCTTCAATTTCCTTCTATTAAAAATCTTATGAAAATCCAAAGGAATCGAAGTGAATATCAACTAAATTTACTCAAATCCTGCACCTTTAACTAAAAATCATAAAAAAATAAAAAGAAATTTAATTTAATTTCATCAAAATTTCATCAATTTCAGCTCCTTCTACTAAAAATCTTATGGAAATCCAAAGGAATCGAAGTGAATATCAACTAAATTTACTCAAATTCTGCATCTGTAACTAAAAATCATAGAAAAATTCAAAAAGATTTAATTCAATTTCACCAAAATTTTTTCAATTTCAGTTCCTCCTACTAAAAATGTTAAGAAAATCAAAAAGAATCTAAGTGAATATCAACTAAATTTACTCAAATTCTGCACCTTTAACTAAAAATCATAAAAAAATTGAAAAAGATTTAATTTAATTTCACCAAAATTTCTTCAATTTCAGCTCCGTCTACTAAAAATCTTATGAAAATCCAAAGGAATCGAAGTGAATATCAACTAAATTTACTCAAATTCTGCACCTTTAACTAAAAATCATAAATAAATTGAAATAGATTTAATTTAATTTCACCAAAATTTCATCAATTTCAGCACTTCCTCCTAAAAATCTTAAGAAAATCCAAAAGAATCTAAGTGAATATCAACTAAATTTACTCAAATTCTGCACCTTTAACTAAAAATCATAAAAAAATTCAAAAAGATTTAATTTAATTTTGCCAAAATTTCTTCAACTTCAGCTCCTTCTACTAAAAATCTTATGAAAATCCAAAGGAATCGATGTGAATGTCAACTAAATTTACTCAAATCCTGTACCTTTAACTAAAATTCTTAAAAAAAATTCAAAAAGATTTAATTTAATTTCGCCAAAATTTCTTCAATTTCAGCTCCTTCTACTAAAAATCTTATGAAAATCCAAAGGAATCGAAGTGAATATCAACTAAGTTTACTCAAATTCTGCATCTGTAACTAAAAATCATAAAAAAATTCAAAAAGATTTAATTCAATTTCACCAAAATTTTTTCAATTTCAGTTTCCTCCTACTAAAAATGTTAAGAAAATCAAAAAGAATCTAAGTGAATATCAACTAAATTTACTCAAATTCTGCACCTTTACCTAAAAATCATAAAAAAATTGAAAAAGATTTAATTTAATTTCACCAAAATTTCTTCAATTTCAGCTCCGTCTACTAAAAATCTTATGAAAATCCAAAGGAATCGAAGTGAATATCAACTAAATTTACTCAAATTCTGCACCTTTAACTAAAAATTATAAATAAATTGAAATAGATTTAATTTAATTTCACCAAAATTTCATCAATTTCAGCACTTCCTCCTAAAAATCTTAAGAAAATCCAAAAGAATCTAAGTGAATATCAACTAAATTTACTCAAATTCTGCACCTTTAACTAAAAATCATAAAAAAATTCAAAAAGATTTAATTTAATTTTGCCAAAATTTCTTCAACTTCAGCTCCTTCTACTAAAAATCTTATGAAAATCCAAAGGAATCGATGTGAATATCAACTAAATTTACTCAAATCCTGCACCTTTAACTAAAAATCTTAAAAAAAATTCAAAAAGATTTAATTTAATTTCGCCAAAATTTCTTCAATTTCAGCTCCTTCTACTAAAAATCTTATGAAAATCCAAAGGAATCGAAGTGAATATCAACTAAGTTTACTCAAATTCTGCATCTGTAACTAAAAATCATAAAAAAATTCAAAAAGATTTAATTTAATTTCCCCAAAATTTCATCAATTTCAGCTATTCCTCCTAAAAATCTTAAGAAAATCCAAAAGAATCTAAGTGAATATCAACTAAATTTACTCAAATTCTGCACCTTTAACTAAAAATCTTAAAAAAAATTGAAAAAGATTTAATTTAATTTCGCCAAAATTTCTTCAATTTCAGCTCCTTCTACTAAAAATCTTATGAAAATCCAAAGGAATCGAAGTGAATATCAACTAAATTTACTCAAATTCTGCATCTGTAACTAAAAATCATAAAAAAATTCAAAAAGATTTAATTTAATTTTGCCAAAATTTCTTCAACTTCAGCTCCTTCTACTAAAAATCTTATGAAAATCCAAAGGAATCGATGTGAATATCAACTAAATTTACTCAAATCCTGCACCTTTAACTAAAAATCTTAAAAAAAATTCAAAAAGATTTAATTTAATTTCGCCAAAATTTCTTCAATTTCAGCTCCTTCTACTAAAAATCTTATGAAAATCCAAAAGAATCTAAGTGAATATCAACTAAATTTACTCAAATTCTGCACCTTTACCTAAAAATCATAAAAAAATTGAAAAAGATTTAATTTAATTTCACCAAAATTTCTTCAATTTCAGCTCCGTCTACTAAAAATCTTATGAAAATCCAAAGGAATCGAAGTGAATATCAACTAAATTTACTCAAATTCTGCACCTTTAACTAAAAATTATAAATAAATTGAAATAGATTTAATTTAATTTCACCAAAATTTCATCAATTTCAGCACTTCCTCCTAAAAATCTTAAGAAAATCCAAAAGAATCTAAGTGAATATCAACTAAATTTACTCAAATTCTGCACCTTTAACTAAAAATCATAAAAAAATTCAAAAAGATTTAATTTAATTTTGCCAAAATTTCTTCAACTTCAGCTCCTTCTACTAAAAATCTTATGAAAATCCAAAGGAATCGATGTGAATATCAACTAAATTTACTCAAATCCTGCACCTTTAACTAAAAATCTTAAAAAAAATTCAAAAAGATTTAATTTAATTTCGCCAAAATTTCTTCAATTTCAGCTCCTTCTACTAAAAATCTTAAGAAAATCCAAAGGAATCGAAGTGAATATCAACTAAATTTACTCAAATTCTGCACCTTTAACTAAAAATCATAAATAAATTGAAATAGATTTAATTTAATTTCACCAAAATTTCATCAATTTCAGCACTTCCTCCTAAAAATCTTAAGAAAATCCAAAAGAATCTAAGTGAATATCAACTAAATTTACTCAAATTCTGCACCTTTAACTAAAAATCATAAAAAAATTCAAAAAGATTTAATTTAATTTTGCCAAAATTTCTTCAACTTCAGCTCCTTCTACTAAAAATCTTATGAAAATCCAAAGGAATCGATGTGAATATCAACTAAATTTACTCAAATCCTGCACCTTTAACTAAAAATCTTAAAAAAAATTCAAAAAGATTTAATTTAATTTCGCCAAAATTTCTTCAATTTCAGCTCCTTCTACTAAAAATCTTACGAAAATCCAAAGGAATCGAAGTGAATATCAACTAAGTTTACTCAAATTCTGCATCTGTAACTAAAAATCATAAAAAAATTGAAAAAGATTTAATTTTATTTCGCCAAAATTTCTTCAATTTCAGCTCCTTCAACTAAAAATCTTATGAAAATCCAAAAGAATCTAAGTGAATATCAACTAAATTTACTCAAATTCTGCACCTTTAACTAAAAATCATAAAAAAATTCAAAAAGATTTAATTTAATTTCCCCAAAATTTCATCAATTTCAGCTATTCCTCCTAAAAATCTTAAGAAAATCCAAAAGAATCTAAGTGAATATCAACTAAATTTACTCAAATTCTGCACCTTTAACTAAAAATCTTAAAAAAAATTGAAAAAGATTTAATTTAATTTCGCCAAAATTTCTTCAATTTCAGCTCCTTCTACTAAAATTCTTATGAAAATCCAAAGGAATCGAAGTGAATATCAACTAAATTTACTCAAATTCTGCATCTGTAACTAAAAATCATAAAAAAATTCAAAAAGATTTAATTTAATTTCCCCAAAATTTCATCAATTTCAGCTATTCCTCCTAAAAATCTTAAGAAAATCCAAAAGAATCTAAGTGAATATCAACTAAATTTACTCAAATCCTGCATCTGTAACTAAAAATCATAAAAAAATTGAAAAAGATTTAATTTTATTTCGCCAAAATTTCTTCAATTTCAGCTCCTTCTACTAAAAATCTTATGAAAATCCAAAAGAATCTAAGTGAATATCAACTAAATTTACTCAAATTCTGCACCTTTAACTAAAAATCATAAAAAAATTCAAAAAGATTTAATTTAATTTCCCCAAAATTTCATCAATTTCAGCTATTCCTCCTAAAAATCTTAAGAAAATCCAAAAGAATCTAAGTGAATATCAACTAAATTTACTCAAATTCTGCACCTTTAACTAAAAATCTTAAAAAAAATTGAAAAAGATTTAATTTAATTTCGCCAAAATTTCTTCAATTTCAGCTCCTTCTACTAAAATTCTTATGAAAATCCAAAGGAATCGAAGTGAATATCAACTAAATTTACTCAAATTCTGCATCTGTAACTAAAAATCATAAAAAAATTCAAAAAGATTTAATTTAATTTCCCCAAAATTTCATCAATTTCAGCTATTCCTCCTAAAAATCTTAAGAAAATCCAAAAGAATCTAAGTGAATATCAACTTAATTTACTCAAATTCTGCACCTTTAACTAAAAATCATTAAAAAATTCAAAAAGATTTAATTTAATTTCGCCAAAATTTCTTCAATTTCCTTCTATTAAAAATCTTATGAAAATCCAAAGGAATCGAAGTGAATATCAACTAAATTTACTCAAATCCTGCACCTTTAACTAAAAATCATAAAAAAATAAAAAGAAATTTAATTTAATTTCATCAAAATTTCATCAATTTCAGCTCCTTCTACTAAAAATCTTATGGAAATCCAAAGGAATCGAAGTGAATATCAACTAAATATACTCAAATTCTGCATCTGTAACTAAAAATCATAAAAAAATTCAAAAAGATTTAATTCAATTTCACCAAAATTTTTTCAATTTCAGTTCCTCCTACTAAAAATGTTAAGAAAATCAAAAAGAATCTAAGTGAATATCAACTAAATTTACTCAAATTCTGCACCTTTAACTAAAAATCATAAAAAAATTGAAAAAGATTTAATTTAATTTCGCCAAAATTTCTTCGATTTCAGCTCCTTCTACTAAAAATCTTATGAAAATCCAAAAGAATCTAAGTGAATATCAACTAAATTTACACAAATTCTGCACCTTTAACTAAAAATCATAAAAAAATTCAAAAAGATTTAATTTAATTTTGCCAAAATTTCTTCAATTTCAGCTCCTTCTACTAAAAATCTTATGAAAATCCAAAAGAATCTAAGTGAATATCAACTAAATTTACTCAAATTCTGCACCTTTAACTAAAAATCATAAAAAAATTCAAAAAGATTTAATTTAATTTCGCCAAAATTTCTTCAACTTCAGCTCCTTCTACTAACAATCTTATGAAAATCCAAAGGAATCGAAGTGAATATCAACTAAGTTTACTCAAATTCTGCATCTGTAACTAAAAATCATAAAAAAATTCAAAAAGATTTAATTTTATTTCGCCAAAATTTCTTCAATTTCAGCTCCTTCTACTAAAAATCTTATGAAAATCAAAAAGAATCTAAGTGAATATCAACTAAATTTACTCAAATCCTGCATCTGTAACTAAAAATCATAAAAAAATTGAAATAGATTTAATTTTATTTCGCCAAAATTTCTTCAATTTCAGCTCCTTCTACTAAAAATCTTACGAAAATCCAAAAGAATCTAAGTGAATATCAACTAAATTTACTCAAATTCTGCACCTTTAACTAAAAATCATAAAAAAATTCAAAAAGATTTAATTTAATTTCGCCAAAATTTCTTCAATTTCAGCTCCTTCTACTAAAAATCTTATGAAAATCCAAAGGAATCGAAGTGAATATCAACTAAGTTTACTCAAATTCTGCATCTGTAACTAAAAATCATAAAAAAATTCAAAAAGATTTAATTTTATTTCGCCAAAATTTCTTCAATTTCAGCTCCTTCTACTAAAAATCTTATGAAAATCCAAGGGAATCTAAGTGAATATCAACTAAATTTACTCAAATTCTGCACCTTTAACTAAAAATCATAAAAAAATTCAAAAAGATTTAATTTAATTTTGCCAAAATTTCTTCAACTTCAGCTCCTTCTACTAAAAATCTTATGAAAATCCAAAGGAATCGATGTGAATATCAACTAAATTTACTCAAATCCTGCACTTTTAACTAAAAATCTTAAAAAAAAATTCAAAAAGATTTAATTTAATTTCGCCAAAATTTCTTCAATTTCAGCTCCTTCTACCAAAAATCTTATGAAAATCCAAAGGAATCGAAGTGAATATCAACTAAGTTTACTCAAATTCTGCATCTGTAACTAAAAATCATAAAAAAATTCAAAAAGATTTAATTTAATTTCCCCAAAATTTCATCAATTTCAGCTATTCCTCCTAAAAATCTTAAGAAAATCCAAAAGAATCTAAGTGAATATCAACTAAATTTACTCAAATTCTGCATCTGTAACTAAAAATCATAAAAAAATTCAAAAAGATTTAATTTAATTTCCCCAAAATTTCATCAATTTCAGCTCTTCCTCCTAAAAATCTTAAGAAAATCCAATAGAATCTAAGTGAATATCAACTAAATTTACTCAAATTCTGCACCATTAACTAAAAATCTTAAAAAAAATTGAAAAAGATTTAATTTAATTTCGCCAAAATTTCTTCAATTTCAGCTCCTTCTACTAAAAATCTTATGTAAATCCAAAGGAATCGAAGTGAATATCAACTAAATTTACTCAAATTCTGCACCTTTAACTAAAAATCATAAAAAAATTCAAAAAGATTTAATTTAATTTCGCCAAAATTTCTTCAATTTCAGCTCCTTCTACTAAAAATCTTATGAAAATCCAAAGGAATCGAAGTGAATATCAACTAAATTTACTCAAATCCTGCATCTGTAACTAAAAATCATAAAAAAATTGAAAAAGATTTAATTTTATTTCGCCAAAATTTCTTCAATTTCAGCTCCTTCTACTAAAAATCTTATGAAAATCCAAAAGAATCTAAGTGAATATCAACTTAATTTACTCAAATTCTGCACCTTTAACTAAAAATCATTAAAAAATTCAAAAAGATTTAATTTAATTTCGCCAAAATTTCTTCAATTTCCTTCTATTAAAAATCTTATGAAAATCCAAAGGAATCGAAGTGAATATCAACTAAATTTACTCAAATCCTGCACCTTTAACTAAAAATCATAAAAAAATAAAAAGAAACTTAATTTAATTTCATCAAAATTTCATCAATTTCAGCTCCTTCTACTAAAAATCTTATGGAAATCCAAAGGAATCGAAGTGAATATCAACTAAATTTACTCAAATTCTGCATCTGTAACTAAAAATCATAAAAAAATTGAAATAGATTTAATTTAATTTCACCAAAATTTCATCAATTTCAGTTCCTCCTACTAAAAATGTTAAGAAAATCAAAAAGAATCTAAGTGAATATCAACTAAATTTACTCAAATTCTGCACCTTTAACTAAAAATCATAAAAAAATTGAAAAAGATTTAATTTAATTTCACCAAAATTTCTTCAATTTCAGCTCCGTCTACTAAAAATCTTATGAAAATCCAAAGGAATCGAAGTGAATATCAACTAAATTTACTCAAATTCTGCACCTTTAACTAAAAATCATAAATAAATTGAAATAGATTTAATTTAATTTCACCAAAATTTCATCAATTTCAGCACTTCCTCCTAAAAATCTTAAGAAAATCCAAAAGAATCTAAGTGAATATCAACAAAATTTACTCAAATTCTGCACCTTTAACTAAAAATCGTAAAAAAATTCAAAAAGATTTAATTTAATTTTGCCAAAATTTCTTCAACTTCAGCTCCTTCTACTAAAAATCTTATGAAAATCCAAAGGAATCGATGTGAATGTCAACTAAATTTACTCAAATCCTGCACCTTTAACTAAAAATCTTAAAAAAAATTCAAAAAGATTTAATTTAATTTCGCCAAAATTTCTTCAATTTCAGCTCCTTCTACTAAAAATCTTATGAAAATCCAAAGGAATCGAAGTGAATATCAACTAAGTTTACTCAAATTCTGCATCTGTAACTAAAAATCATAAAAAAATTGAAAAAGATTTAATTTTATTTCGCCAAAATTTCTTCAATTTCAGCTCCTTCTACTAAAAATCTTATGAAAATCCAAAAGAATCTAAGTGAATATCAACTAAATTTACTCAAATTCTGCACCTTTAACTAAAAATCATAAAAAAATTCAAAAAGATTTAATTTAATTTCCCCAAAATTTCATCAATTTCAGCTATTCCTCCTAAAAATCTTAAGAAAATCCAAAAGAATCTAAGTGAATATCAACTAAATTTACTCAAATTCTGCACCTTTAACTAAAAATCTTAAAAAAAATTGAAAAAGATTTAATTTAATTTCGCCAAAATTTCTTCAATTTCAGCTCCTTCTACTAAAATTCTTATGAAAATCCAAAGGAATCGAAGTGAATATCAACTAAATTTACTCAAATTCTGCATCTGTAACTAAAAATCATAAAAAAATTGAAAAAGATTTAATTTTATTTCGCCAAAATTTCTTCAATTTCAGCTCCTTCTACTAAAAATCTTATGAAAATCCAAAAGAATCTAAGTGAATATCAACTAAATTTACTCAAATTCTGCACCTTTAACTAAAAATCATAAAAAAATTCAAAAAGATTTAATTTAATTTCCCCAAAATTTCATCAATTTCAGCTATTCCTCCTAAAAATCTTAAGAAAATCCAAAAGAATCTAAGTGAATATCAACTTAATTTACTCAAATTCTGCACCTTTAACTAAAAATCATTAAAAAATTCAAAAAGATTTAATTTAATTTCGCCAAAATTTCTTCAATTTCCTTCTATTAAAAATCTTATGAAAATCCAAAGGAATCGAAGTGAATATCAACTAAATTTACTCAAATCCTGCACCTTTAACTAAAAATCATAAAAAAATAAAAAGAAATTTAATTTAATTTCATCAAAATTTCATCAATTTCAGCTCCTTCTACTAAAAATCTTATGGAAATCCAAAGGAATCGAAGTGAATATCAACTAAATTTACTCAAATTCTGCATCTGTAACTAAAAATCATAAAAAAATTCAAAAAGATTTAATTCAATTTCACCAAAATTTTTTCAATTTCAGTTCCTCCTACTAAAAATGTTAAGAAAATCAAAAAGAATCTAAGTGAATATCAACTAAATTTACTCAAATTCTGCACCTTTACCTAAAAATCATAAAAAAATTGAAAAAGATTTAATTTAATTTCACCAAAATTTCTTCAATTTCAGCTCCGTCTACTAAAAATCTTATGAAAATCCAAAGGAATCGAAGTGAATATCAACTAAATTTACTCAAATTCTGCACCTTTAACTAAAAATTATAAATAAATTGAAATAGATTTAATTTAATTTCACCAAAATTTCATCAATTTCAGCACTTCCTCCTAAAAATCTTAAGAAAATCCAAAAGAATCTAAGTGAATATCAACTAAATTTACTCAAATTCTGCACCTTTAACTAAAAATCATAAAAAAATTCAAAAAGATTTAATTTAATTTTGCCAAAATTTCTTCAACTTCAGCTCCTTCTACTAAAAATCTTATGAAAATCCAAAGGAATCGATGTGAATATCAACTAAATTTACTCAAATCCTGCACCTTTAACTAAAAATCTTAAAAAAAATTCAAAAAGATTTAATTTAATTTCGCCAAAATTTCTTCAATTTCAGCTCCTTCTACTAAAAATCTTATGAAAATCCAAAGGAATCGAAGTGAATATCAACTAAGTTTACTCAAATTCTGCATCTGTAACTAAAAATCATAAAAAAATTCAAAAAGATTTAATTTAATTTCCCCAAAATTTCATCAATTTCAGCTATTCCTCCTAAAAATCTTAAGAAAATCCAAAAGAATCTAAGTGAATATCAACTAAATTTACTCAAATTCTGCACCTTTAACTAAAAATCTTAAAAAAAATTGAAAAAGATTTAATTTAATTTCGCCAAAATTTCTTCAATTTCAGCTCCTTCTACTAAAAATCTTATGAAAATCCAAAGGAATCGAAGTGAATATCAACTAAATTTACTCAAATTCTGCATCTGTAACTAAAAATCATAAAAAAATTCAAAAAGATTTAATTCAATTTCACCAAAATTTTTTCAATTTCAGCTCCTTCTACTAAAAATCTTATGAAAATCCAAAGGAATCGAAGTGAATATCATCTAAATTTACTCAAATCCTGCACCTTTAAATAAAAATCATAAAAAAAATCCAAAAGGATTTAATTTAATTTCGCCAAAATTTCTTCAATTTCAGCTCCTTCTACTAAAAATCTTATGAAAATGCAAAAGAATCTAAGTGAATATCAACTAAATTTACACAAATTCTGCACCTTTAACTAAAAATCATAAAAAAATTCAAAAAGATTTAATTTAATTTTGCCAAAATTTCTTCAATTTCAGCTCCTTCTACTAAAAATCTTATGAAAATCCAAAAGAATCTAAGTGAATATCAACTAAATTTACTCAAATTCTGCACCTTTAACTAAAAATCATAAAAAAATTCAAAAAGATTTAATTTAATTTCGCCAAAATTTCTTCAACTTCAGCTCCTTCTACTAAAAATCTTATGAAAATCCAAAGGAATCGAAGTGAATATCAACTAAGTTTACTCAAATTCTGCATCTGTAACTAAAAATCATAAAAAAATTCAAAAAGATTTAATTTTATTTCGCCAAAATTTCTTCAATTTCAGCTCCTTCTACTAAAAATCTTATGAAAATCAAAAAGAATCTAAGTGAATATCAACTAAATTTACTCAAATCCTGCATCTGTAACTAAAAATCATAAAAAAATTGAAATAGATTTAATTTTATTTCGCCAAAATTTCTTCAATTTCAGCTCCTTCTACTAAAAATCTTATTAAAATCCAAAAGAATCTAAGTGAATATCAACTAAATTTACTCAAATTCTGCACCTTTAACTAAAAATCATAAAAAAATTCAAAAAGATTTAATTTAATTTCGCCAAAATTTCTTCAATTTCAGCTCCTTCTACTAAAAATCTTATGAAAATCCAAAGGAATCGAAGTGAATATCAACTAAGTTTACTCAAATTCTGCATCTGTAACTAAAAATCATAAAAAAATTCAAAAAGATTTAATTTTATTTCGCCAAAATTTCTTCAATTTCAGCTCCTTCTACTAAAAATCTTATGAAAATCCAAGGGAATCTAAGTGAATATCAACTAAATTTACTCAAATTCTGCACCTTTAACTAAAAATCATAAAAAAATTCAAAAAGATTTAATTTAATTTTGCCAAAATTTCTTCAACTTCAGCTCCTTCTACTAAAAATCTTATGAAAATCCAAAGGAATCGATGTGAATATCAACTAAATTTACTCAAATCCTGCACCTTTAACTAAAAATCTTAAAAAAAAATTCAAAAAGATTTAATTTAATTTCGCCAAAATTTCTTCAATTTCAGCTCCTTCTACCAAAAATCTTATGAAAATCCAAAGGAATCGAAGTGAATATCAACTAAGTTTACTCAAATTCTGCATCTGTAACTAAAAATCATAAAAAAATTCAAAAAGATTTAATTTAATTTCCCCAAAATTTCATCAATTTCAGCTATTCCTCCTAAAAATCTTAAGAAAATCCAAAAGAATCTAAGTGAATATCAACTAAATTTACTCAAATTCTGCATCTGTAACTAAAAATCATAAAAAAATTCAAAAAGATTTAATTTAATTTCCCCAAAATTTCATCAATTTCAGCTCTTCCTCCTAAAAATCTTAAGAAAATCCAATAGAATCTAAGTGAATATCAACTAAATTTACTCAAATTCTGCACCTTTAACTAAAAATCTTAAAAAAAATTGAAAAAGATTTAATTTAATTTCGCCAAAATTTCTTCAATTTCAGCTCCTTCTACTAAAAATCTTATGAAAATCCAAAGGAATCGAAGTGAATATCAACTAAATTTACTCAAATTCTGCACCTTTAACTAAAAATCATAAAAAAATTCAAAAAGATTTAATTTAATTTCGCCAAAATTTCTTCAATTTCAGCTCCTTCTACTAAAAATCTTATGAAAATCCAAAGGAATCTAAGTGAATATCAACTAAATTTACTCAAATCCTGCATCTGTAACTAAAAATCATAAAAAAATTGAAAAAGATTTAATTTTATTTCGCCAAAATTTCTTCAATTTCAGCTCCTTCTACTAAAAATCTTATGAAAATCCAAAAGAATCTAAGTGAATATCAACTAAATTTACTCAAATTCTGCACCTTTAACTAAAAATCATAAAAAAATTCAAAAAGATTTAATTTAATTTCCCCAAAATTTCATCAATTTCAGCTATTCCTCCTAAAAATCTTAAGAAAATCCAAAAGAATCTAAGTGAATATCAACTAAATTTACTCAAATTCTGCACCTTTAACTAAAAATCTTAAAAAAAATTGAAAAAGATTTAATTTAATTTCGCCAAAATTTCTTCAATTTCAGCTCCTTCTACTAAAATTCTTATGAAAATCCAAAGGAATCGAAGTGAATATCAACTAAATTTACTCAAATTCTGCATCTGTAACTAAAAAACATAAAAAAAATTCAAAAAGATTTAATTTAATTTCCCCAAAATTTCATCAATTTCAGCTATTCCTCCTAAAAATCTTAAGAAAATCCAAAAGAATCTAAGTGAATATCAACTTAATTTACTCAAATTCTGCACCTTTAACTAAAAATCATTAAAAAATTCAAAAAGATTTAATTTAATTTCGCCAAAATTTCTTCAATTTCCTTCTATTAAAAATCTTATGAAAATCCAAAGGAATCGAAGTGAATATCAACTAAATTTACTCAAATCCTGCACCTTTAACTAAAAATCATAAAAAAATAAAAAGAAATTTAATTTAATTTCAGCAAAATTTCATCAATTTCAGCTCCTTCTACTAAAAATCTTATGGAAATCCAAAGGAATCGAAGTGAATATCAACTAAATTTACTCAAATTCTGCATCTGTAACTAAAAATCATAAAAAAATTCAAAAAGATTTAATTCAATTTCACCAAAATTTTTTCAATTTCAGTTCCTCCTACTAAAAATGTTAAGAAAATCAAAAAGAATCTAAGTGAATATCAACTAAATTCACTCAAATTCTGCACCTTTAACTAAAAATCATAAAAAAATTGAAAAAGATTTAATTTAATTTCACCAAAATTTCTTCAACTTCAGCTCCTTCTACTAAAAATCTTATGAAAATCCAAAGGAATGGAAGTGAATATCAACTAAATTTACTCAAATTCTGCATCTGTAACTAAAAATCATAAAAAAATTCAAAAAGATTTAATTTAATTTCCCCAAAATTTCATCAATTTCAGCTCTTCCTCCTAAAAATCTTAAGAAAATCCAATAGAATCTAAGTGAATATCAACTAAATTTACTCAAATTCTGCACCTTTAACTAAAAATCTTAAAAAAAATTGAAAAAGATTTAATTTAATTTCCCCAAAATTTCATCAATTTCAGCTATTCCTCCTAAAAATCTTAAGAAAATCCAAAAGAATCTAAGTGAATATCAACTAAATTTACTCAAATTCTGCATCTGTAACTAAAAATCATAAAAAAATTCAAAAAGATTTAATTTAATTTCCCCAAAATTTCATCAATTTCAGCTCTTCCTCCTAAAAATCTTAAGAAAATCCAATAGAATCGAAGTGAATATCAACTAAATTTACTCAAATTCTGCACCTTTAACTAAAAATCATAAAAAAATTCAAAAAGATTTAATTTAATTTCGCCAAAATTTCTTCAATTTCAGCTCCTTCTACTAAAAATCTTATGAAAATCCAAAGGAATCGAAGTGAATATCAACTAAATTTACTCAAATCCTGCATCTGTAACTAAAAATCAAAAAAAAATTGAAAAAGATTTAATTTTATTTCGCCAAAATTTCTTCAATTTCAGCTCCTTCTACTAAAAATCTTATGAAAATCCAAAAGAATCTAAGTGAATATCAACTAAATTTACTCAAATTCTGCACCTTTAGCTAAAAATCATAAAAAAATTCAAAAAGATTTAATTTAATTTCCCCAAAATTTCATCAATTTCAGCTATTCCTCCTAAAAATCTTAAGAAAATCCAAAAGAATCTAAGTGAATATCAACTTAATTTACTCAAATTCTGCACCTTTAACTAAAAATCATTAAAAAATTCAAAAAGATTTAATTTAATTTCGCCAAAATTTCTTCAATTTCCTTCTATTAAAAATCTTATGAAAATCCAAAGGAATCGAAGTGAATATCAACTAAATTTACTCAAATCCTGCACCTTTAACTAAAAATCATAAAAAAATAAAAAGAAATTTAATTTAATTTCATCAAAATTTCATCAATTTCAGCTCCTTCTACTAAAAATCTTATGGAAATCCAAAGGAATCGAAGTGAATATCAACTAAATTTACTCAAATTCTGCATCTGTAACTAAAAATCATAAAAAAATTCAAAAAGATTTAATTCAATTTCACCAAAATTTTTTCAATTTCAGTTCCACCTACTAAAAATGTTAAGAAAATCAAAAAGAATCTAAGTGAATATCAACTAAATTTACTCAAATTCTGCACCTTTAACTAAAAATCATAAAAAAATTGAAAAAGATTTAATTTAATTTCACCAAAATTTCTTCAATTTCAGCTCCGTCTACTAAAAATCTTATGAAAATCCAAAGGAATCGAAGTGAATATCAACTAAATTTACTCAAATTCTGCACCTTTAACTAAAAATCATAAATAAATTGAAATAGATTTAATTTAATTTCACCAAAATTTCATCAATTTCAGCACTTCCTCCTAAAAATCTTAAGAAAATCCAAAAGAATCTAAGTGAATATCAACTAAATTTACTCAAATTCTGCACCTTTAACTAAAAATTATAAATAAATTGAAATAGATTTAATTTAATTTCACCAAAATTTCATCAATTTCAGCACTTCCTCCTAAAAATCTTAAGAAAATCCAAAAGAATCTAAGTGAATATCAACTAAATTTACTCAAATTCTGCACCTTTAACTAAAAATCATAAAAAAATTCAAAAAGATTTAATTTAATTTTGCCAAAATTTCTTCAACTTCAGCTCCTTCTACTAAAAATCTTATGAAAATCCAAAGGAATCGATGTGAATATCAACTAAATTTACTCAAATCCTGCACCTTTAACTAAAAATCTTAAAAAAAATTCAAAAAGATTTAATTTAATTTCGCCAAAATTTCTTCAATTTCAGCTCCTTCTACTAAAAATCTTATGAAAATCCAAAGGAATCGAAGTGAATATCAACTAAGTTTACTCAAATTCTGCATCTGTAACTAAAAATCATAAAAAAATTCAAAAAGATTTAATTTAATTTCCCCAAAATTTCATCAATTTCAGCTATTCCTCCTAAAAATCTTAAGAAAATCCAAAAGAATCTAAGTGAATATCAACTAAATTTACTCAAATTCTGCACCTTTAACTAAAAATCTTAAAAAAAATTGAAAAAGATTTAATTTAATTTCGCCAAAATTTCTTCAATTTCAGCTCCTTCTACTAAAAATCTTATGAAAATCCAAAGGAATCGAAGTGAATATCAACTAAATTTACTCAAATTCTGCATCTGTAACTAAAAATCATAAAAAAATTCAAAAAGATTTAATTCAATTTCACCAAAATTTTTTCAATTTCAGCTCCTTCTACTAAAAATCTTATGAAAATCCAAAGGAATCGAAGTGAATATCATCTAAATTTACTCAAATCCTGCACCTTTAAATAAAAATCATAAAAAAAATCCAAAAGGATTTAATTTAATTTCGCCAAAATTTCTTCAATTTCAGCTCCTTCTACTAAAAATCTTATGAAAATCCAAAAGAATCTAAGTGAATATCAACTAAATTTACACAAATTCTGCACCTTTAACTAAAAATCATAAAAAAATTCAAAAAGATTTAATTTAATTTTGCCAAAATTTCTTCAATTTCAGCTCCTTCTACTAAAAATCTTATGAAAATCCAAAAGAATCTAAGTGAATATCAACTAAATTTACTCAAATTCTGCACCTTTAACTAAAAATCATAAAAAAATTCAAAAAGATTTAATTTAATTTCGCCAAAATTTCTTCAACTTCAGCTCCTTCTACTAAAAATCTTATGAAAATCCAAAGGAATCGAAGTGAATATCAACTAAGTTTACTCAAATTCTGCATCTGTAACTAAAAATCATAAAAAAATTCAAAAAGATTTAATTTTATTTCGCCAAAATTTCTTCAATTTCAGCTCCTTCTACTAAAAATCTTATGAAAATCAAAAAGAATCTAAGTGAATATCAACTAAATTTACTCAAATCCTGCATCTGTAACTAAAAATCATAAAAAAATTGAAATAGATTTAATTTTATTTCGCCAAAATTTCTTCAATTTCAGCTCCTTCTACTAAAAATCTTATTAAAATCCAAAAGAATCTAAGTGAATATCAACTAAATTTACTCAAATTCTGCACCTTTAACTAAAAATCATAAAAAAATTCAAAAAGATTTAATTTAATTTCGCCAAAATTTCTTCAATTTCAGCTCCTTCTACTAAAAATCTTATGAAAATCCAAAGGAATCGAAGTGAATATCAACTAAGTTTACTCAAATTCTGCATCTGTAACTAAAAATCATAAAAAAATTCAAAAAGATTTAATTTTATTTCGCCAAAATTTCTTCAATTTCAGCTCCTTCTACTAAAAATCTTATGAAAATCCAAGGGAATCTAAGTGAATATCAACTAAATTTACTCAAATTCTGCACCTTTAACTAAAAATCATAAAAAAATTCAAAAAGATTTAATTTAATTTTGCCAAAATTTCTTCAACTTCAGCTCCTTCTACTAAAAATCTTATGAAAATCCAAAGGAATCGATGTGAATATCAACTAAATTTACTCAAATCCTGCACCTTTAACTAAAAATCTTAAAAAAAAATTCAAAAAGATTTAATTTAATTTCGCCAAAATTTCTTCAATTTCAGCTCCTTCTACCAAAAATCTTATGAAAATCCAAAGGAATCGAAGTGAATATCAACTAAGTTTACTCAAATTCTGCATCTGTAACTAAAAATCATAAAAAAATTCAAAAAGATTTAATTTAATTTCCCCAAAATTTCATCAATTTCAGCTATTCCTCCTAAAAATCTTAAGAAAATCCAAAGGAATCGAAGTGAATATCAACTAAATTTACTCAAATTCTGCATCTGTAACTAAAAATCATAAAAAAATTCAAAAAGATTTAATTTAATTTCCCCAAAATTTCATCAATTTCAGCTCTTCCTCCTAAAAATCTTAAGAAAATCCAATCGAATCTAAGTGAATATCAACTAAATTTACTCAAATTCTGCACCTTTAACTAAAAATCTTAAAAAAAATTGAAAAAGATTTAATTTAATTTCGCCAAAATTTCTTCAATTTCAGCTCCTTCTACTAAAAATCTTATGAAAATCCAAAGGAATCGAAGTGAATATCAACTAAATTTACTCAAATTCTGCACCTTTAACTAAAAATCATAAAAAAATTCAAAAAGATTTAATTTAATTTCGCCAAAATTTCTTCAATTTCAGCTCCTTCTACTAAAAATCTTAAGAAAATCCAAAGGAATCGAAGTGAATATCAACTAAATTTACTCAAATCCTGCATCTGTAACTAAAAATCATAAAAAAATTGAAAAAGATTTAATTTTATTTCGCCAAAATTTCTTCAATTTCAGCTCCTTCTACTAAAAATCTTATGAAAATCCAAAAGAATCTAAGTGAATATCAACTAAATTTACTCAAATTCTGCACCTTTAACTAAAAATCATAAAAAAATTCAAAAAGATTTAATTTAATTTCCCCAAAATTTCATCAATTTCAGCTATTCCTCCTAAAAATCTTAAGAAAATCCAAAAGAATCTAAGTGAATATCAACTAAATTTACTCAAATTCTGCACCTTTAACTAAAAATCTTAAAAAAAATTGAAAAAGATTTAATTTAATTTCGCCAAAATTTCTTCAATTTCAGCTCCTTCTACTAAAATTCTTATGAAAATCCAAAGGAATCGAAGTGAATATCAACTAAATTTACTCAAATTCTGCATCTGTAACTAAAAAACATAAAAAAAATTCAAAAAGATTTAATTTAATTTCCCCAAAATTTCATCAATTTCAGCTATTCCTCCTAAAAATCTTAAGAAAATCCAAAAGAATCTAAGTGAATATCAACTTAATTTACTCAAATTCTGCACCTTTAACTAAAAATCATTAAAAAATTCAAAAAGATTTAATTTAATTTCGCCAAAATTTCTTCAATTTCCTTCTATTAAAAATCTTATGAAAATCCAAAGGAATCGAAGTGAATATCAACTAAATTTACTCAAATCCTGCACCTTTAACTAAAAATCATAAAAAAATAAAAAGAAATTTAATTTAATTTCAGCAAAATTTCATCAATTTCAGCTCCTTCTACTAAAAATCTTATGGAAATCCAAAGGAATCGAAGTGAATATCAACTAAATTTACTCAAATTCTGCATCTGTAACTAAAAATCATAAAAAAATTCAAAAAGATTTAATTCAATTTCACCAAAATTTTTTCAATTTCAGTTCCTCCTACTAAAAATGTTAAGAAAATCAAAAAGAATCTAAGTGAATATCAACTAAATTCACTCAAATTCTGCACCTTTAACTAAAAATCATAAAAAAATTGAAAAAGATTTAATTTAATTTCACCAAAATTTCTTCAACTTCAGCTCCTTCTACTAAAAATCTTATGAAAATCCAAAGGAATGGAAGTGAATATCAACTAAATTTACTCAAATTCTGCATCTGTAACTAAAAATCATAAAAAAATTCAAAAAGATTTAATTTAATTTCCCCAAAATTTCATCAATTTCAGCTCTTCCTCCTAATAATCTTAAGAAAATCCAATAGAATCTAAGTGAATATCAACTAAATTTACTCAAATTCTGCACCTTTAACTAAAAATCTTAAAAAAAATTGAAAAAGATTTAATTTAATTTCCCCAAAATTTCATCAATTTCAGCTATTCCTCCTAAAAATCTTAAGAAAATCCAAAAGAATCTAAGTGAATATCAACTAAATTTACTCAAATTCTGCATCTGTAACTAAAAATCATAAAAAAATTCAAAAAGATTTAATTTAATTTCCCCAAAATTTCATCAATTTCAGCTCTTCCTCCTAAAAATCTTAAGAAAATCCAATAGAATCGAAGTGAATATCAACTAAATTTACTCAAATTCTGCACCTTTAACTAAAAATCATAAAAAAATTCAAAAAGATTTAATTTAATTTCGCCAAAATTTCTTCAATTTCAGCTCCTTCTACTAAAAATCTTATGAAAATCCAAAGGAATCGAAGTGAATATCAACTAAATTTACTCAAATCCTGCATCTGTAACTAAAAATCAAAAAAAAATTGAAAAAGATTTAATTTTATTTCGCCAAAATTTCTTCAATTTCAGCTCCTTCTACTAAAAATCTTATGAAAATCCAAAAGAATCTAAGTGAATATCAACTAAATTTACTCAAATTCTGCACCTTTAGCTAAAAATCATAAAAAAATTCAAAAAGATTTAATTTAATTTCCCCAAAATTTCATCAATTTCAGCTATTCCTCCTAAAAATCTTAAGAAAATCCAAAAGAATCTAAGTGAATATCAACTTAATTTACTCAAATTCTGCACCTTTAACTAAAAATCATTAAAAAATTCAAAAAGATTTAATTTAATTTCGCCAAAATTTCTTCAATTTCCTTCTATTAAAAATCTTATGAAAATCCAAAGGAATCGAAGTGAATATCAACTAAATTTACTCAAATCCTGCACCTTTAACTAAAAATCATAAAAAAATAAAAAGAAATTTAATTTAATTTCATCAAAATTTCATCAATTTCAGCTCCTTCTACTAAAAATCTTATGGAAATCCAAAGGAATCGAAGTGAATATCAACTAAATTTACTCAAATTCTGCATCTGTAACTAAAAATCATAAAAAAATTCAAAAAGATTTAATTCAATTTCACCAAAATTTTTTCAATTTCAGTTCCACCTACTAAAAATGTTAAGAAAATCAAAAAGAATCTAAGTGAATATCAACTAAATTTACTCAAATTCTGCACCTTTAACTAAAAATCATAAAAAAATTGAAAAAGATTTAATTTAATTTCACCAAAATTTCTTCAATTTCAGCTCCGTCTACTAAAAATCTTATGAAAATCCAAAGGAATCGAAGTGAATATCAACTAAATTTACTCAAATTCTGCACCTTTAACTAAAAATCATAAATAAATTGAAATAGATTTAATTTAATTTCACCAAAATTTCATCAATTTCAGCACTTCCTCCTAAAAATCTTAAGAAAATCCAAAAGAATCTAAGTGAATATCAACTAAATTTACTCAAATTCTGCACCTTTAACTAAAAATCATAAAAAAATTCAAAAAGATTTAATTTAATTTTGCCAAAATTTCTTCAACTTCAGCTCCTTCTACTAAAAATCTTATGAAAATCCAAAGGAATCGATGTGAATATCAACTAAATTTACTCAAATTCTGCATCTGTAACTAAAAATCATAAAAAAATTCAAAAAGATTTAATTTAATTTCCCCAAAATTTCATCAATTTCAGCTTTTCCTCCTAAAAATCTTAAGAAAATCCAATAGAATCTAAGTGAATATCAACTAAATTTACTCAAATTCTGCACCTTTAACTAAAAATCTTAAAAAAAATTGAAAAAGATTTAATTTAATTTCGCCAAAATTTCTTCAATTTCAGCTCCTTCTACTAAAAATCTTATGAAAATCCAAAGGAATCGAAGTGAATATCAACTAAATTTACTCAAATTCTGCACCTTTAACTAAAAATCTTAAAAAAAATTGAAAAAGATTTAATTTAATTTCGCCAAAATTTCTTCAATTTCAGCTCCTTCTACTAAAAATCTTATGAAAATCCAAAGGAATCGAAGTGAATATCAACTAAATTTACTCAAATTCTGCACCTTTAACTAAAAATCATAAAAAAATTCAAAAAGATTTAATTTAATTTCGCCAAAATTTCTTCAATTTCAGCTCCTTCTACTAAAAATCTTATGAAAATCCAAAGGAATCGAAGTGAATATCAACTAAATTTACTCAAATCCTGCATCTGTAACTAGAAATCATAAAAAAATTGAAAAAGATTTAATTTTATTTCGCCAAAATTTCTTCAATTTCAGCTCCTTCTACTAAAAATCTTATGAAAATCCAAAAGAATCTAAGTGAATATCAACTAAATTTACTCAAATTCTGCACCTTTAACTAAAAATCATAAAAAAATTCAAAAAGATTTAATTTAATTTCCCCAAAATTTCATCAATTTCAGCTATTCCTCCTAAAAATCTTAAGAAAATCCAAAAGAATCTAAGTGAATATCAACTAAATTTACTCAAATTCTGCACCTTTAACTAAAAATCTTAAAAAAAATTGAAAAAGATTTAATTTAATTTCGCCAAAATTTCTTCAATTTCAGCTCCTTCTACTAAAATTCTTATGAAAATCCAAAGGAATCGAAGTGAATATCAACTAAATTTACTCAAATTCTGCATCTGTAACTAAAAATCATAAAAAAATTCAAAAAGATTTAATTTAATTTCCCCAAAATTTCATCAATTTCAGCTATTCCTCCTAAAAATCTTAAGAAAATCCAAAAGAATCTAAGTGAATATCAACTTAATTTACTCAAATTCTGCACCTTTAACTAAAAATCATTAAAAAATTCAAAAAGATTTAATTTAATTTCGCCAAAATTTCTTCAATTTCCTTCTATTAAAAATCTTATGAAAATCCAAAGGAATCGAAGTGAATATCAACTAAATTTACTCAAATCCTGCACCTTTAACTAAAAATCATAAAAAAATAAAAAGAAATTTAATTTAATTTCATCAAAATTTCATCAATTTCAGCTCCTTCTACTAAAAATCTTATGGAAATCCAAAGGAATCGAAGTGAATATCAACTAAATTTACTCAAATTCTGCACCTTTAACTAAAAATCATAAAAAAATTCAAAAAGATTTAATTCAATTTCACCAAAATTTTTTCAATTTCAGTTCCTCCTACTAAAAATGTTAAGAAAATCAAAAAGAATCTAAGTGAATATCAACTAAATTTACTCAAATTCTGCACCTTTAACTAAAAATCATAAAAAAATTCAAAAAGATTTAATTTAATTTTGCCAAAATTTCTTCAACTTCAGCTCCTTCTACTAAAAATCTTATGAAAATCCAAAGGAATCGATGTGAATATTAACTAAATTTACTCAAATCCTGCACCTTTAACTAAAAATCTTAAAAAAAATTCAAAAAGATTTAATTTAATTTCGCCAAAATTTCTTCAATTTCAGCTCCTTCTACTAAAAATCTTACGAAAATCCAAAGGAATCGAAGTGAATATCAACTAAGTTTCCTCAAATTCTGCATCTTTAACTAAAAATCATAAAAAAATTGAAAAAGATTTAATTTTATTTCGCCAAAATTTCTTCAATTTCAGCTCCTTCTACTAAAAATCTTATGAAAATCCAAAAGAATCTAAGTGAATATCAACTAAATTTACTCAAATTCTGCACCTTTAACTAAAAATCATAAAAAAATTCAAAAAGATTTAATTTAATTTCCCCAAAATTTCATCAATTTCAGCTATTCCTCCTAAAAATCTTAAGAAAATCCAAAAGAATCTAAGTGAATATCAACTAAATTTACTCAAATTCTGCACCTTTAACTAAAAATCTTAAAAAAAATTGAAAAAGATTTAATTTAATTTCGCCAAAATTTCTTCAATTTCAGCTCCTTCTACTAAAATTCTTATGAAAATCCAAAGGAATCGAAGTGAATATCAACTAAATTTACTCAAATTCTGCATCTGTAACTAAAAATCATAAAAAAATTCAAAAAGATTTAATTTAATTTCCCCAAAATTTCATCAATTTCAGCTATTCCTCCTAAAAATCTTAAGAAAATCCAAAAGAATCTAAGTGAATATCAACTAAATTTACTCAAATCCTGCATCTGTAACTAAAAATCATAAAAAAATTGAAAAAGATTTAATTTTATTTCGCCAAAATTTCTTCAATTTCAGCTCCTTCTACTAAAAATCTTATGAAAATCCAAAAGAATCTAAGTGAATATCAACTAAATTTACTCAAATTCTGCACCTTTAACTAAAAATCATAAAAAAATTCAAAAAGATATAATTTAATTTCCCCAAAATTTCATCAATTTCAGCTATTCCTCCTAAAAATCTTAAGAAAATCCAAAAGAATCTAAGTGAATATCAACTAAATTTACTCAAATTCTGCACCTTTAACTAAAAATCTTAAAAAAAATTGAAAAAGATTTAATTTAATTTCGCCAAAATTTCTTCAATTTCAGCTCCTTCTACTAAAATTCTTAGGAAAATCCAAAGGAATCGAAGTGAATATCAACTAAATTTACTCAAATTCTGCATCTGTAACTAAAAATCATAAAAAAATTCAAAAAGATTTAATTTAATTTCGCCAAAATTTCTTCAATTTCAGCTCCTTCTACTAAAAATCTTACGAAAATCCAAAGGAATCGAAGTGAATATCAACTAAATTTACTCAAATCCTGCACCTTTAACTAAAAATCTTAAAAAAAATTCAAAAAGATTTAATTTAATTTCGCCAAAATTTCTTCAATTTCAGCTCCTTCTACTAAAAATCTTACGAAAATCCAAAGGAATCGAAGTGAATATCAACTAAGTTTCCTCAAATTCTGCATCTGTAACTAAAAATCATAAAAAAATTGAAAAAGATTTAATTTTATTTCGCCAAAATTTCTTCAATTTCAGCTCCTTCTACTAAAAATCTTATGAAAATCCAAAAGAATCTAAGTGAATATCAACTAAATTTACTCAAATTCTGCACCTTTAACTAAAAATCATAAAAAAATTCAAAAAGATTTAATTTAATTTCCCCAAAATTTCATCAATTTCAGCTATTCCTCCTAAAAATCTTAAGAAAATCCAAAAGAATCTAAGTGAATATCAACTAAATTTACTCAAATTCTGCACCTTTAACTAAAAATCTTAAAAAAAATTGAAAAAGATTTAATTTAATTTCGCCAAAATTTCTTCAATTTCAGCTCCTTCTACTAAAATTCTTATGAAAATCCAAAGGAATCGAAGTGAATATCAACTAAATTTACTCAAATTCTGCATCTGTAACTAAAAATCATAAAAAAATTCAAAAAGATTTAATTTAATTTCCCCAAAATTTCATCAATTTCAGCTATTCCTCCTAAAAATCTTAAGAAAATCCAAAAGAATCTAAGTGAATATCAACTAAATTTACTCAAATCCTGCATCTGTAACTAAAAATCATAAAAAAATTGAAAAAGATTTAATTTTATTTCGCCAAAATTTCTTCAATTTCAGCTCCTTCTACTAAAAATCTTATGAAAATCCAAAAGAATCTAAGTGAATATCAACTAAATTTACTCAAATTCTGCACCTTTAACTAAAAATCATAAAAAAATTCAAAAAGATTTAATTTAATTTCCCCAAAATTTCATCAATTTCAGCTATTCCTCCTAAAAATCTTAAGAAAATCCAAAAGAATCTAAGTGAATATCAACTAAATTTACTCAAATTCTGCACCTTTAACTAAAAATCTTAAAAAAAATTGAAAAAGATTTAATTTAATTTCGCCAAAATTTCTTCAATTTCAGCTCCTTCTACTAAAATTCTTATGAAAATCCAAAGGAATCGAAGTGAATATCAACTAAATTTACTCAAATTCTGCATCTGTAACTAAAAATCATAAAAAAATTCAAAAAGATTTAATTTAATTTCGCCAAAATTACTTCAATTTCAGCTCCTTCTACTAAAAATCTTACGAAAATCCAAAGGAATCGAAGTGAATATCAACTAAGTTTACTCAAATTCTGCATCTGTAACTAAAAATCATAAAAAAATTGAAAAAGATTTAATTTTATTTCGCCAAAATTTCTTCAATTTCAGCTCCTTCTACTAAAAATCTTATGAAAATCCAAAAGAATCTAAGTGAATATCAACTAAATTTACTCAAATTCTGCACCTTTAACTAAAAATCATAAAAAAATTCAAAAAGATTTAATTTAATTTCCCCAAAATTTCATCAATTTCAGCTATTCCTCCTAAAAATCTTAAGAAAATCCAAAAGAATCTAAGTGAATATCAACTAAATTTACTCAAATTCTGCACCTTTAACTAAAAATCTTAAAAAAAATTGAAAAAGATTTAATTTAATTTCGCCAAAATTTCTTCAATTTCAGCTCCTTCTACTAAAATTCTTATGAAAATCCAAAGGAATCGAAGTGAATATCAACTAAATTTACTCAAATTCTGCATCTGTAACTAAAAATCATAAAAAAATTCAAAAAGATTTAATTTAATTTCCCCAAAATTTCATCAATTTCAGCTATTCCTCCTAAAAGTCTTAAGAAAATCCAAAAGAATCTAAGTGAATATCAACTAAATTTACTCAAATCCTGCATCTGTAACTAAAAATCATAAAAAAATTGAAAAAGATTTAATTTTATTTCGCCAAATTTTCTTCAATTTCAGCTCCTTCTACTAAAAATCTTATGAAAATCCAAAGGAATCGAAGTGAATATCAACTAAATTTACTCAAATTCTGCATCTGTAACTAAAAATCATAAAAAAATTCAAAAAGATTTAATTTAATTTCCCCAAAATTTCATCAATTTCAGCTATTCCTCCTAAAAATCTTAAGAAAATCCAAAAGAATCTAAGTGAATATCAACTTAATTTACTCAAATTCTGCACCTTTAACTAAAAATCATTAAAAAATTCAAAAAGATTTAATTTAATTTCGCCAAAATTTCTTCAATTTCCTTCTATTAAAAATCTTATGAAAATCCAAAGGAATCGAAGTGAATATCAACTAAATTTACTCAAATCCTGCACCTTTAACTAAAAATCATAAAAAAATAAAAAGAAATTTAATTTAATTTCATCAAAATTTCATCAATTTCAGCTCCTTCTACTAAAAATCTTATGGAAATCCAAAGGAATCGAAGTGAATATCAACTAAATTTACTCAAATTCTGCATCTGTAACTAAAAATCATAAAAAAATTCAAAAAGATTTAATTCAATTTCACCAAAATTTTTTCAATTTCAGTTCCTCCTACTAAAAATGTTAAGAAAATCAAAAAGAATCTAAGTGAATATCAACTAAATTTACTCAAATTCTGCACCTTTAACTAAAAATCATAAAAAAAAATGAAAAAGATTTAATTTAATTTCACCAAAATTTCTTCAATTTCAGCTCCGTCTACTAAAAATCTTATGAAAATCCAAAGGAATCGAAGTGAATATCAACTAAATTTACTCAAATTCTGCACCTTTAACTAAAAATCATAAATAAATTGAAATAGATTTAATTTAATTTCACCAAAATTTCATCAATTTCAGCACTTCCTCCTAAAAATCTTAAGAAAATCCAAAAGAATCTAAGTGAATATCAACTAAATTTACTCAAATTCTGCACCTTTAACTAAAAATCATAAAAAAATTCAAAAAGATTTAATTTAATTTTGCCAAAATTTCTTCAACTTCAGCTCCTTCTACTAAAAATCTTATGAAAATCCAAAGGAATCGATGTGAATGTCAACTAAATTTACTCAAATCCTGCACCTTTAACTAAAAATCTTAAAAAAAATTCAAAAAGATTTAATTTAATTTCGCCAAAATTTCTTCAATTTCAGCTCCTTCTACTAAAAATCTTATGAAAATCCAAAGGAATCGAAGTGAATATCAACTAAGTTTACTCAAATTCTGCATCTGTAACTAAAAATCATAAAAAAATTGAAAAAGATTTAATTTTATTTCGCCAAAATTTCTTCAATTTCAGCTCCTTCTACTAAAAATCTTATGAAAATCCAAAAGAATCTAAGTGAATATCAACTAAATTTACTCAAATTCTGCACCTTTAACTAAAAATCATAAAAAAATTCAAAAAGATTTAATTTAATTTCACCAAAATTTCATCAATTTCAGCACTTCCTCCTAAAAATCTTAAGAAAATCCAAAAGAATCTAAGTGAATATCAACTAAATTTACTCAAATTCTGCACCTTTAACTAAAAATCATAAATAAATTGAAATAGATTTAATTTAATTTCACCAAAATTTCATCAATTTCAGCACTTCCTCCTAAAAATCTTAAGAAAATCCAAAAGAATCTAAGTGAATATCAACTAAATTTACTCAAATTCTGCACCTTTAACTAAAAATCATAAAAAAATTCAAAAAGATTTAATTTAATTTTGCCAAAATTTCTTCAACTTCAGCTCCTTCTACTAAAAATCTTAAGAAAATCCAAAAGAATCTAAGTGAATATCAACTAAATTTACTCAAATTCTGCACCTTTAACTAAAAATCTTAAAAAAAATTGAAAAAGATTTAATTTAATTTCGCCAAAATTTCTTCAATTTCAGCTCCTTCTACTAAAATTCTTATGAAAATCCAAAGGAATCGAAGTGAATATCAACTAAATTTACTCAAATTCTGCATCTGTAACTAAAAATCATAAAAAAATTCAAAAAGATTTAATTTAATTTCCCCAAAATTTCATCAATTTCAGCTATTCCTCCTAAAAATCTTAAGAAAATCCAAAAGAATCTAAGTGAATATCAACTTAATTTACTCAAATTCTGCACCTTTAACTAACAATCATTAAAAAATTCAAAAAGATTTAATTTAATTTCGCCAAAATTTCTTCAATTTCCTTCTATTAAAAATCTTATGAAAATCCAAAGGAATCGAAGTGAATATCAACTAAATTTACTCAAATCCTGCACCTTTAACTAAAAATCATAAAAAAATAAAAAGAAATTTAATTTAATTTCATCAAAATTTCATCAATTTCAGCTCCTTCTACTAAAAATCTTATGGAAATCCAAAGGAATCGAAGTGAATATCAACTAAATTTACTCAAATTCTGCATCTGTAACTAAAAATCATAAAAAAATTCAAAAAGATTTAATTCAATTTCACCAAAATTTTTTCAATTTCAGTTCCTCCTACTAAAAATGTTAAGAAAATCAAAAAGAATCTAAGTGAATATCAACTAAATTTACTCAAATTCTGCACCTTTAACTAAAAATCATAAAAAAATTGAAAAAGATTTAATTTAATTTCACCAAAATTTCTTCAATTTCAGCTCCGTCTACTAAAAATCTTATGAAAATCCAAAGGAATCGAAGTGAATATCAACTAAATTTACTCAAATTCTGCACCTTTAACTAAAAATCATAAATAAATTGAAATAGATTTAATTTAATTTCACCAAAATTTCATCAATTTCAGCACTTCCTCCTAAAAATCTTAAGAAAATCCAAAAGAATCTAAGTGAATATCAACTAAATTTACTCAAATTCTGCACCTTTAACTAAAAATCATAAAAAAATTCAAAAAGATTTAATTTAATTTTGCCAAAATTTCTTCAACTTCAGCTCCTTCTACTAAAAATCTTAAGAAAATCCAAAAGAATCTAAGTGAATATCAACTAAATTTACTCAAATTCTGCACCTTTAACTAAAAATCTTAAAAAAAATTGAAAAAGATTTAATTTAATTTCGCCAAAATTTCTTCAATTTCAGCTCCTTCTACTAAAATTCTTATGAAAATCCAAAGGAATCGAAGTGAATATCAACTAAGTTTACTCAAATTCTGCATCTGTAACTAAAAATCATAAAAAAATTGAAAAAGATTTAATTTTATTTCGCCAAAATTTCTTCAATTTCAGCTCCTTCTACTAAAAATCTTATGAAAATCCAAAAGAATCTAAGTGAATATCAACTAAATTTACTCAAATTCTGCACCTTTAACTAAAAATCATAAAAAAATTCAAAAAGATTTAATTTAATTTCACCAAAATTTCATCAATTTCAGCACTTCCTCCTAAAAATCTTAAGAAAATCCAAAAGAATCTAAGTGAATATCAACTAAATTTACTCAAATTCTGCACCTTTAACTAAAAATCATAAATAAATTGAAATAGATTTAATTTAATTTCACCAAAATTTCATCAATTTCAGCACTTCCTCCTAAAAATCTTAAGAAAATCCAAAAGAATCTAAGTGAATATCAACTAAATTTACTCAAATTCTGCACCTTTAACTAAAAATCATAAAAAAATTCAAAAAGATTTAATTTAATTTTGCCAAAATTTCTTCAACTTCAGCTCCTTCTACTAAAAATCTTACGAAAATCCAAAGGAATCGAAGTGAATATCAACTAAGTTTCCTCAAATTCTGCATCTGTAACTAAAAATCATAAAAGAATTCAAAAAGATTTAATTTAATTTCGCCAAAATTTCTTCAATTTCAGCTCCTTCTACTAAAAATCTTACGAAAATCCAAAGGAATCGAAGTGAATATCAACTAAATTTACTCAAATCCTGCACCTTTAACTAAAAATCTTAAAAAAAATTCAAAAAGATTTAATTTAATTTCGCCAAAATTTCTTCAATTTCAGCTCCTTCTACTAAAAATCTTACGAAAATCCAAAGGAATCGAAGTGAATATCAACTAAGTTTCCTCAAATTCTGCATCTGTAACTAAAAATCATAAAAAAATTGAAAAAGATTTAATTTTATTTCGCCAAAATTTCTTCAATTTCAGCTCCTTCTACTAAAAATCTTATGAAAATCCAAAAGAATCTAAGTGAATATCAACTAAATTTACTCAAATTCTGCACCTTTAACTAAAAATCATAAAAAAATTCAAAAAGATTTAATTTAATTTCCCCAAAATTTCATCAATTTCAGCTATTCCTCCTAAAAATCTTAAGAAAATCCAAAAGAATCTAAGTGAATATCAACTAAATTTACTCAAATTCTGCACCTTTAACTAAAAATCTTAAAAAAAATTGAAAAAGATTTAATTTAATTTCGCCAAAATTTCTTCAATTTCAGCTCCTTCTACTAAAATTCTTAGGAAAATCCAAAGGAATCGAAGTGAATATCAACTAAATTTACTCAAATTCTGCATCTGTAACTAAAAATCATAAAAAAATTCAAAAAGATTTAATTTAATTTCGCCAAAATTTCTTCAATTTCAGCTCCTTCTACTAAAAATCTTACGAAAATCCAAAGGAATCGAAGTGAATATCAACTAAATTTACTCAAATCCTGCACCTTTAACTAAAAATCTTAAAAAAAATTCAAAAAGATTTAATTTAATTTCGCCAAAATTTCTTCAATTTCAGCTCCTTCTACTAAAAATCTTACGAAAATCCAAAGGAATCGAAGTGAATATCAACTAAGTTTCCTCAAATTCTGCATCTGTAACTAAAAATCATAAAAAAATTGAAAAAGATTTAATTTTATTTCGCCAAAATTTCTTCAATTCAGCTCCTTCTACTAAAAATCTTATGAAAATCCAAAAGAATCTAAGTGAATATCAACTAAATTTACTCAAATTCTGCACCTTTAACTAAAAATCATAAAAAAATTCAAAAAGATTTAATTTAATTTCCCCAAAATTTCATCAATTTCAGCTATTCCTCCTAAAAATCTTAAGAAAATCCAAAAGAATCTAAGTGAATATCAACTAAATTTACTCAAATTCTGCACCTTTAACTAAAAATCTTAAAAAAAATTGAAAAAGATTTAATTTAATTTCGCCAAAATTTCTTCAATTTCAGCTCCTTCTACTAAAATTCTTATGAAAATCCAAAGGAATCGAAGTGAATATCAACTAAATTTACTCAAATTCTGCATCTGTAACTAAAAATCATAAAAAAATTCAAAAAGATTTAATTTAATTTCGCCAAAATTTCATCAATTTCAGCTATTCCTCCTAAAAAATCTTAAGAAAATCCAAAAGAATCTAAGTGAATATCAACTAAATTTACTCAAATCCTGCATCTGTAACTAAAAATCATAAAAAAATTGAAAAAGATTTAATTTTATTTCGCCAAAATTTCTTCAATTTCAGCTCCTTCTACTAAAAATCTTATGAAAATCCAAAAGAATCTAAGTGAATATCAACTAAATTTACTCAAATTCTGCACCTTTAACTAAAAATCATAAAAAAATTCAAAAAGATTTAATTTAATTTCCCCAAAATTTCATCAATTTCAGCTATTCCTCCTAAAAATCTTAAGAAAATCCAAAAGAATCTAAGTGAATATCAACTAAATTTACTCAAATTCTGCACCTTTAACTAAAAATCTTAAAAAAAATTGAAAAAGATTTAATTTAATTTCGCCAAAATTTCTTCAATTTCAGCTCCTTCTACTAAAATTCTTATGAAAATCCAAAGGAATCGAAGTGAATATCAACTAAATTTACTCAAATTCTGCATCTGTAACTAAAAATCATAAAAAAATTCAAAAAGATTTAATTTAATTTCGCCAAAATTTCTTCAATTTCAGCTCCTTCTACTAAAAATCTTACGAAAATCCAAAGGAATCGAAGTGAATATCAACTAAGTTTACTCAAATTCTGCATCTGTAACTAAAAATCATAAAAAAATTGAAAAAGATTTAATTTTATTTCGCCAAAATTTCTTCAATTTCAGCTCCTTCTACTAAAAATCTTATGAAAATCCAAAAGAATCTAAGTGAATATCAACTAAATTTACTCAAATTCTGCACCTTTAACTAAAAATCATAAAAAAATTCAAAAAGATTTAATTTAATTTCCCCAAAATTTCATCAATTTCAGCTATTCCTCCTAAAAATCTTAAGAAAATCCAAAAGAATCTAAGTGAATATCAACTAAATTTACTCAAATTCTGCACCTTTAACTAAAAATCTTAAAAAAAATTGAAAAAGATTTAATTTAATTTCGCCAAAATTTCTTCAATTTCAGCTCCTTCTACTAAAATTCTTATGAAAATCCAAAGGAATCGAAGTGAATATCAACTAAATTTACTCAAATTCTGCATCTGTAACTAAAAATCATAAAAAAATTCAAAAAGATTTAATTTAATTTCCCCAAAATTTCATCAATTTCAGCTATTCCTCCTAAAAATCTTAAGAAAATCCAAAAGAATCTAAGTGAATATCAACTAAATTTACTCAAATCCTGCATCTGTAACTAAAAATCATAAAAAAATTGAAAAAGATTTAATTTTATTTCGCCAAAATTTCTTCAATTTCAGCTCCTTCTACTAAAAATCTTATGAAAATCCAAAGGAATCGAAGTGAATATCAACTAAATTTACTCAAATTCTGCATCTGTAACTAAAAATCATAAAAAAATTCAAAAAGATTTAATTTAATTTCCCCAAAATTTCATCAATTTCAGCTATTCCTCCTAAAAATCTTAAGAAAATCCAAAAGAATCTAAGTGAATATCAACTTAATTTACTCAAATTCTGCACCTTTAACTAAAAATCATTAAAAAATTCAAAAAGATTTAATTTAATTTCGCCAAAATTTCTTCAATTTCCTTCTATTAAAAATCTTATGAAAATCCAAAGGAATCGAAGTGAATATCAACTAAATTTACTCAAATCCTGCACCTTTAACTAAAAATCATAAAAAAATAAAAAGAAATTTAATTTAATTTCATCAAAATTTCATCAATTTCAGCTCCTTCTACTAAAAATCTTATGGAAATCCAAAGGAATCGAAGTGAATATCAACTAAATTTACTCAAATTCTGCATCTGTAACTAAAAATCATAAAAAAATTCAAAAAGATTTAATTCAATTTCACCAAAATTTTTTCAATTTCAGTTCCTCCTACTAAAAATGTTAAGAAAATCAAAAAGAATCTAAGTGAATATCAACTAAATTTACTCAAATTCTGCACCTTTAACTAAAAATCATAAAAAAAAATGAAAAAGATTTAATTTAATTTCACCAAAATTTCTTCAATTTCAGCTCCGTCTACTAAAAATCTTATGAAAATCCAAAGGAATCGAAGTGAATATCAACTAAATTTACTCAAATTCTGCACCTTTAACTAAAAATCATAAATAAATTGAAATAGATTTAATTTAATTTCACCAAAATTTCATCAATTTCAGCACTTCCTCCTAAAAATCTTAAGAAAATCCAAAAGAATCTAAGTGAATATCAACTAAATTTACTCAAATTCTGCACCTTTAACTAAAAATCATAAAAAAATTCAAAAAGATTTAATTTAATTTTGCCAAAATTTCTTCAACTTCAGCTCCTTCTACTAAAAATCTTATGAAAATCCAAAGGAATCGATGTGAATGTCAACTAAATTTACTCAAATCCTGCACCTTTAACTAAAAATCTTAAAAAAAATTCAAAAAGATTTAATTTAATTTCGCCAAAATTTCTTCAATTTCAGCTCCTTCTACTAAAAATCTTATGAAAATCCAAAGGAATCGAAGTGAATATCAACTAAGTTTACTCAAATTCTGCATCTGTAACTAAAAATCATAAAAAAATTGAAAAAGATTTAATTTTATTTCGCCAAAATTTCTTCAATTTCAGCTCCTTCTACTAAAAATCTTATGAAAATCCAAAAGAATCTAAGTGAATATCAACTAAATTTACTCAAATTCTGCACCTTTAACTAAAAATCATAAAAAAATTCAAAAAGATTTAATTTAATTTCACAAAAATTTCATCAATTTCAGCTTTTCCTCCTAAAAATCTTAAGAAAATCCAAAAGAATCTAAGTGAATATCAACTAAATTTACTCAAATTCTGCACCTTTAACTAAAAATCATAAATAAATTGAAATAGATTTAATTTAATTTCACCAAAATTTCATCAATTTCAGCACTTCCTCCTAAAAATCTTAAGAAAATCCAAAAGAATCTAAGTGAATATCAACTAAATTTACTCAAATTCTGCACCTTTAACTAAAAATCATAAAAAAATTCAAAAAGATTTAATTTAATTTTGCCAAAATTTCTTCAACTTCAGCTCCTTCTACTAAAAATCTTAAGAAAATCCAAAAGAATCTAAGTGAATATCAACTAAATTTACTCAAATTCTGCACCTTTAACTAAAAATCTTAAAAAAAATTGAAAAAGATTTAATTTAATTTCGCCAAAATTTCTTCAATTTCAGCTCCTTCTACTAAAATTCTTATGAAAATCCAAAGGAATCGAAGTGAATATCAACTAAATTTACTCAAATTCTGCATCTGTAACTAAAAATCATAAAAAAATTCAAAAAGATTTAATTTAATTTCCCCAAAATTTCATCAATTTCAGCTATTCCTCCTAAAAATCTTAAGAAAATCCAAAAGAATCTAAGTGAATATCAACTTAATTTACTCAAATTCTGCACCTTTAACTAACAATCATTAAAAAATTCAAAAAGATTTAATTTAATTTCGCCAAAATTTCTTCAATTTCCTTCTATTAAAAATCTTATGAAAATCCAAAGGAATCGAAGTGAATATCAACTAAATTTACTCAAATCCTGCACCTGTAACTAAAAATCATAAAAAAATAAAAAGAAATTTAATTTAATTTCATCAAAATTTCATCAATTTCAGCTCCTTCTACTAAAAATCTTATGGAAATCCAAAGGAATCGAAGTGAATATCAACTAAATTTACTCAAATTCTGCATCTGTAACTAAAAATCATAAAAAAATTCAAAAAGATTTAATTCAATTTCACCAAAATTTTTTCAATTTCAGTTCCTCCTACTAAAAATGTTAAGAAAATCAAAAAGAATCTAAGTGAATATCAACTAAATTTACTCAAATTCTGCACCTTTAACTAAAAATCATAAAAAAATTGAAAAAGATTTAATTTAATTTCACCAAAATTTCTTCAATTTCAGCTCCGTCTACTAAAAATCTTATGAAAATCCAAAGGAATCGAAGTGAATATCAACTAAATTTACTCAAATTCTGCACCTTTAACTAAAAATCATAAATAAATTGAAATAGATTTAATTTAATTTCACCAAAATTTCATCAATTTCAGCACTTCCTCCTAAAAATCTTAAGAAAATCCAAAAGAATCTAAGTGAATATCAACTAAATTTACTCAAATTCTGCACCTTTAACTAAAAATCATAAAAAAATTCAAAAAGATTTAATTTAATTTTGCCAAAATTTCTTCAACTTCAGCTCCTTCTACTAAAAATCTTATGAAAATCCAAAGGAATCGATGTGAATATCAACTAAATTTACTCAAATCCTGCACCTTTAACTAAAAATCTTAAAAAAAATTCAAAAAGATTTAATTTAATTTCGCCAAAATTTCTTCAATTTCAGCTCCTTCTACTAAAAATCTTACGAAAATCCAAAGGAATCGAAGTGAATATCAACTAAGTTTCCTCAAATTCTGCATCTGTAACTAAAAATCATAAAAAAATTGAAAAAGATTTAATTTTATTTCGCCAAAATTTCTTCAATTTCAGCTCCTTCTACTAAAAATCTTATGAAAATCCAAAAGAATCTAAGTGAATATCAACTAAATTTACTCAAATTCTGCACCTTTAACTAAAAATCATAAAAAAATTCAAAAAGATTTAATTTAATTTCCCCAAAATTTCATCAATTTCAGCTATTCCTCCTAAAAATCTTAAGAAAATCCAAAAGAATCTAAGTGAATATCAACTAAATTTACTCAAATTCTGCACCTTTAACTAAAAATCTTAAAAAAAATTGAAAAAGATTTAATTTAATTTCGCCAAAATTTCTTCAATTTCAGCTCCTTCTACTAAAATTCTTATGAAAATCCAAAGGAATCGAAGTGAATATCAACTAAATTTACTCAAATTCTGCATCTGTAACTAAAAATCATAAAAAAATTCAAAAAGATTTAATTTAATTTCCCCAAAATTTCATCAATTTCAGCTATTCCTCCTAAAAATCTTAAGAAAATCCAAAAGAATCTAAGTGAATATCAACTAAATTTACTCAAATCCTGCATCTGTAACTAAAAATCATAAAAAAATTGAAAAAGATTTAATTTTATTTCGCCAAAATTTCTTCAATTTCAGCTCCTTCTACTAAAAATCTTATGAAAATCCAAAGGAATCGAAGTGAATATCAACTAAGTTTACTCAAATTATGCATCTGTAACTAAAAATCATAAAAAAATTGAAAAAGATTTAATTTTATTTCGCCAAAATTTCTTCAATTTCAGCTCCTTCTACTAAAAATCTTATGAAAATCCAAAAGAATCTAAGTGAATATCAACTAAATTTACTCAAATTCTGCACCTTTAACTAAAAATCATAAAAAAATTCAAAAAGATTTAATTTAATTTCACCAAAATTTCATCAATTTCAGCACTTCCTCCTAAAAATCTTAAGAAAATCCAAAAGAATCTAAGTGAATATCAACTAAATTTACTCAAATTCTGCACCTTTAACTAAAAATCATAAATAAATTGAAATAGATTTAATTTAATTTCACCAAAATTTCATCAATTTCAGCACTTCCTCCTAAAAATCTTAAGAAAATCCAAAAGAATCTAAGTGAATATCAACTAAATTTACTCAAATTCTGCACCTTTAACTAAAAATCATAAAAAAATTCAAAAAGATTTAATTTAATTTTGCCAAAATTTCTTCAACTTCAGCTCCTTCTACTAAAAATCTTAAGAAAATCCAAAAGAATCTAAGTGAATATCAACTAAATTTACTCAAATTCTGCACCTTTAACTAAAAATCTTAAAAAAAAATTGAAAAAGATTTAATTTAATTTCGCCAAAATTTCTTCAATTTCAGCTCCTTCTACTAAAATTCTTATGAAAATCCAAAGGAATCGAAGTGAATATCAACTAAATTTACTCAAATTCTGCATCTGTAACTAAAAATCATAAAAAAATTCAAAAAGATTTAATTTAATTTCCCCAAAATTTCATCAATTTCAGCTATTCCTCCTAAAAATCTTAAGAAAATCCAAAAGAATCTAAGTGAATATCAACTTAATTTACTCAAATTCTGCACCTTTAACTAACAATCATTAAAAAATTCAAAAAGATTTAATTTCGCCAAAATTTCTTCAATTTCCTTCTATTAAAAATCTTATGAAAATCCAAAGGAATCGAAGTGAATATCAACTAAATTTACTCAAATCCTGCACCTTTAACTAAAAATCATAAAAAAATAAAAAGAAATTTAATTTAATTTCATCAAAATTTCATCAATTTCAGCTCCTTCTACTAAAAATCTTATGGAAATCCAAAGGAATCGAAGTGAATATCAACTAAATTTACTCAAATTCTGCATCTGTAACTAAAAATCATAAAAAAATTCAAAAAGATTTAATTCAATTTCACCAAAATTTTTTCAATTTCAGTTCCTCCTACTAAAAATGTTAAGAAAATCAAAAAGAATCTAAGTGAATATCAACTAAATTTACTCAAATTCTGCACCTTTAACTAAAAATCATAAAAAAATTGAAAAAGATTTAATTTAATTTCACCAAAATTTCTTCAATTTCAGCTCCGTCTACTAAAAATCTTATGAAAATCCAAAGGAATCGAAGTGAATATCAACTAAATTTACTCAAATTCTGCACCTTTAACTAAAAATCATAAATAAATTGAAATAGATTTAATTTAATTTCACCAAAATTTCATCAATTTCAGCACTTCCTCCTAAAAATCTTAAGAAAATCCAAAAGAATCTAAGTGAATATCAACTAAATTTACTCAAATTCTGCACCTTTAACTAAAAATCATAAAAAAATTCAAAAAGATTTAATTTAATTTTGCCAAAATTTCTTCAACTTCAGCTCCTTCTACTAAAAATCTTATGAAAATCCAAAGGAATCGATGTGAATATCAACTAAATTTACTCAAATCCTGCACCTTTAACTAAAAATCTTAAAAAAAATTCAAAAAGATTTAATTTAATTTCGCCAAAATTTCTTCAATTTCAGCTCCTTCTACTAAAAATCTTACGAAAATCCAAAGGAATCGAAGTGAATATCAACTAAGTTTCCTCAAATTCTGCATCTGTAACTAAAAATCATAAAAAAATTGAAAAAGATTTAATTTTATTTCGCCAAAATTTCTTCAATTTCAGCTCCTTCTACTAAAAATCTTATGAAAATCCAAAAGAATCTAAGTGAATATCAACTAAATTTACTCAAATTCTGCACCTTTAACTAAAAATCATAAAAAAATTCAAAAAGATTTAATTTAATTTCCCCAAAATTTCATCAATTTCAGCTATTCCTCCTAAAAATCTTAAGAAAATCCAAAAGAATCTAAGTGAATATCAACTAAATTTACTCAAATTCTGCACCTTTAACTAAAAATCTTAAAAAAAATTGAAAAAGATTTAATTTAATTTCGCCAAAATTTCTTCAATTTCAGCTCCTTCTACTAAAATTCTTATGAAAATCCAAAGGAATCGAAGTGAATATCAACTAAATTTACTCAAATTCTGCATCTGTAACTAAAAATCATAAAAAAATTCAAAAAGATTTAATTTAATTTCCCCAAAATTTCATCAATTTCAGCTATTCCTCCTAAAAATCTTAAGAAAATCCAAAAGAATCTAAGTGAATATCAACTAAATTTACTCAAATCCTGCATCTGTAACTAAAAATCATAAAAAAATTGAAAAAGATTTAATTTTATTTCGCCAAAATTTCTTCAATTTCAGCTCCTTCTACTAAAAATCTTATGAAAATCCAAAAGAATCTAAGTGAATATCAACTAAATTTACTCAAATTCTGCACCTTTAACTAAAAATCATAAAAAAATTCAAAAAGATTTAATTTAATTTCCCCAAAATTTCATCAATTTCAGCTATTCCTCCTAAAAATCTTAAGAAAATCCAAAAGAATCTAAGTGAATATCAACTAAATTTACTCAAATTCTGCACCTTTAACTAAAAATCTTAAAAAAAATTGAAAAAGATTTAATTTAATTTCGCCAAAATTTCTTCAATTTCAGCTCCTTCTACTAAAATTCTTATGAAAATCCAAAGGAATCGAAGTGAATATCAACTAAATTTACTCAAATTCTGCATCTGTAACTAAAAATCATAAAAAAATTCAAAAAGATTTAATTTAATTTCGCCAAAATTTCTTCAATTTCAGCTCCTTCTACTAAAAATCTTACGAAAATCCAAAGGAATCGAAGTGAATATCAACTAAGTTTACTCAAATTCTGCATCTGTAACTAAAAATCATAAAAAAATTGAAAAAGATTTAATTTTATTTCGCCAAAATTTCTTCAATTTCAGCTCCTTCTACTAAAAATCTTATGAAAATCCAAAAGAATCTAAGTGAATATCAACTAAATTTACTCAAATTCTGCACCTTTAACTAAAAATCATAAAAAAATTCAAAAAGATTTAATTTAATTTCCCCAAAATTTCATCAATTTCAGCTATTCCTCCTAAAAATCTTAAGAAAATCCAAAAGAATCTAAGTGAATATCAACTAAATTTACTCAAATTCTGCACCTTTAACTAAAAATCTTAAAAAAAATTGAAAAAGATTTCATTTAATTTCGCCAAAATTTCTTCAATTTCAGCTCCTTCTACTAAAATTCTTATGAAAATCCAAAGGAATCGAAGTGAATATCAACTAAATTTACTCAAATTCTGCATCTGTAACTAAAAATCATAAAAAAATTCAAAAAGATTTAATTTAATTTCGCCAAAATTTCTTCAATTTCAGCTCCTTCTACTAAAAATCTTACGAAAATCCAAAGGAATCGAAGTGAATATCAACTAAGTTTACTCAAATTCTGCATCTGTAACTAAAAATCATAAAAAAATTGAAAAAGATTTAATTTAATTTCACCAAAATTTCTTCAATTTCAGCTCCGTCTACTAAAAATCTTATGAAAATCCAAAGGAATCGAAGTGAATATCAACTAAATTTACTCAAATTCTGCACCTTTAACTAAAAATCATAAATAAATTGAAATAGATTTAATTTAATTTCACCAAAATTTCATCAATTTCAGCACTTCCTCCTAAAAATCTTAAGAAAATCCAAAAGAATCTAAGTGAACATCAACTAAATTTACTCAAATTCTGCACCTTTAACTAAAAATCATAAAAAAATTCAAAAAGATTTAATTTAATTTTGCCAAAATTTCTTCAACTTCAGCTCCTTCTACTAAAAATCTTATGAAAATCCAAAGGAATCGATGTGAATGTCAACTAAATTTACTCAAATCCTGCACCTTTAACTAAAAATCTTAAAAAAAATTCAAAAAGATTTAATTTAATTTCGCCAAAATTTCTTCAATTTCAGCTCCTTCTACTAAAAATCTTATGAAAATCCAAAGGAATCGAAGTGAATATCAACTAAGTTTACTCAAATTCTGCATCTGTAACTAAAAATCATAAAAAAATTGAAAAAGATTTAATTTTATTTCGCCAAAATTTCTTCAATTTCAGCTCCTTCTACTAAAAATCTTATGAAAATCCAAAAGAATCTAAGTGAATATCAACTAAATTTACTCAAATTCTGCACCTTTAACTAAAAATCATAAAAAAATTCAAAAAGATTTAATTTAATTTCACCAAAATTTCATCAATTTCAGCACTTCCTCCTAAAAATCTTAAGAAAATCCAAAAGAATCTAAGTGAATATCAACTAAATTTACTCAAATTCTGCACCTTTAACTAAAAATCATAAATAAATTGAAATAGATTTAATTTAATTTCACCAAAATTTCATCAATTTCAGCACTTCCTCCTAAAAATCTTAAGAAAATCCAAAAGAATCTAAGTGAATATCAACTAAATTTACTCAAATTCTGCACCTTTAACTAAAAATCATAAAAAAATTCAAAAAGATTTAATTTAATTTTGCCAAAATTTCTTCAACTTCAGCTCCTTCTACTAAAAATCTTAAGAAAATCCAAAAGAATCTAAGTGAATATCAACTAAATTTACTCAAATTCTGCACCTTTAACTAAAAATCTTAAAAAAAATTGAAAAAGATTTAATTTAATTTCGCCAAAATTTCTTCAATTTCAGCTCCTTCTACTAAAATTCTTATGAAAATCCAAAGGAATCGAAGTGAATATCAACTAAATTTACTCAAATTCTGCATCTGTAACTAAAAATCATAAAAAAATTCAAAAAGATTTAATTTAATTTCCCCAAAATTTCATCAATTTCAGCTATTCCTCCTAAAAATCTTAAGAAAATCCAAAAGAATCTAAGTGAATATCAACTTAATTTACTCAAATTCTGCACCTTTAACTAACAATCATTAAAAAATTCAAAAAGATTTAATTTAATTTCGCCAAAATTTCTTCAATTTCCTTCTATTAAAAATCTTATGAAAATCCAAAGGAATCGAAGTGAATATCAACTAAATTTACTCAAATCCTGCACCTTTAACTAAAAATCATAAAAAAATAAAAAGAAATTTAATTTAATTTCATCAAAATTTCATCAATTTCAGCTCCTTCTACTAAAAATCTTATGGAAATCCAAAGGAATCGAAGTGAATATCAACTAAATTTACTCAAATTCTGCATCTGTAACTAAAAATCATAAAAAAATTCAAAAAGATTTAATTCAATTTCACCAAAATTTTTTCAATTTCAGTTCCTCCTACTAAAAATGTTAAGAAAATCAAAAAGAATCTAAGTGAATATCAACTAAATTTACTCAAATTCTGCACCTTTAACTAAAAATCATAAAAAAATTGAAAAAGATTTAATTTAATTTCACCAAAATTTCTTCAATTTCAGCTCCGTCTACTAAAAATCTTATGAAAATCCAAAGGAATCGAAGTGAATATCAACTAAATTTACTCAAATTCTGCACCTTTAACTAAAAATCATAAATAAATTGAAATAGATTTAATTTAATTTCACCAAAATTTCATCAATTTCAGCACTTCCTCCTAAAAATCTTAAGAAAATCCAAAAGAATCTAAGTGAATATCAACTAAATTTACTCAAATTCTGCACCTTTAACTAAAAATCATAAAAAAATTCAAAAAGATTTAATTTAATTTTGCCAAAATTTCTTCAACTTCAGCTCCTTCTACTAAAAATCTTATGAAAATCCAAAGGAATCGATGTGAATATCAACTAAATTTACTCAAATCCTGCACCTTTAACTAAAAATCTTAAAAAAAATTCAAAAAGATTTAATTTAATTTCGCCAAAATTTCTTCAATTTCAGCTCCTTCTACTAAAAATCTTACGAAAATCCAAAGGAATCGAAGTGAATATCAACTAAGTTTCCTCAAATTCTGCATCTGTAACTAAAAATCATAAAAAAATTGAAAAAGATTTAATTTTATTTCGCCAAAATTTCTTCAATTTCAGCTCCTTCTACTAAAAATCTTATGAAAATCCAAAAGAATCTAAGTGAATATCAACTAAATTTACTCAAATTCTGCACCTTTAACTAAAAATCATAAAAAAATTAAAAAAGATTTAATTTAATTTCCCCAAAATTTCATCAATTTCAGCTATTCCTCCTAAAAATCTTAAGAAAATCCAAAAGAATCTAAGTGAATATCAACTAAATTTACTCAAATTCTGCACCTTTAACTAAAAATCTTAAAAAAAATTGAAAAAGATTTAATTTAATTTCGCCAAAATTTCTTCAATTTCAGCTCCTTCTACTAAAATTCTTATGAAAATCCAAAGGAATCGAAGTGAATATCAACTAAATTTACTCAAATTCTGCATCTGTAACTAAAAATCATAAAAAAATTCAAAAAGATTTAATTTAATTTCCCCAAAATTTCATCAATTTCAGCTATTCCTCCTAAAAATCTTAAGAAAATCCAAAAGAATCTAAGTGAATATCAACTAAATTTACTCAAATCCTGCATCTGTAACTAAAAATCATAAAAAAATTGAAAAAGATTTAATTTTATTTCGCCAAAATTTCTTCAATTTCAGCTCCTTCTACTAAAAATCTTATGAAAATCCAAAGGAATCGAAGTGAATATCAACTAAGTTTACTCAAATTCTGCATCTGTAACTAAAAATCATAAAAAAATTGAAAAAGATTTAATTTTATTTCGCCAAAATTTCTTCAATTTCAGCTCCTTCTACTAAAAATCTTATGAAAATCCAAAAGAATCTAAGTGAATATCAACTAAATTTACTCAAATTCTGCACCTTTAACTAAAAATCATAAAAAAATTCAAAAAGATTTAATTTAATTTCACCAAAATTTCATCAATTTCAGCACTTCCTCCTAAAAATCTTAAGAAAATCCAAAAGAATCTAAGTGAATATCAACTAAATTTACTCAAATTCTGCACCTTTAACTAAAAATCATAAATAAATTGAAATAGATTTAATTTAATTTCACCAAAATTTCATCAATTTCAGCACTTCCTCCTAAAAATCTTAAGAAAATCCAAAAGAATCTAAGTGAATATCAACTAAATTTACTCAAATTCTGCACCTTTAACTAAAAATCATAAAAAAATTCAAAAAGATTTAATTTAATTTTGCCAAAATTTCTTCAACTTCAGCTCCTTCTACTAAAAATCTTAAGAAAATCCAAAAGAATCTAAGTGAATATCAACTAAATTTACTCAAATTCTGCACCTTTAACTAAAAATCTTAAAAAAAATTGAAAAAGATTTAATTTAATTTCGCCAAAATTTCTTCAATTTCCTTCTATTAAAAATCTTATGAAAATCCAAAGGAATCGAAGTGAATATCAACTAAATTTACTCAAATCCTGCACCTTTAACTAAAAATCATAAAAAAATAAAAAGAAATTTAATTTAATTTCATCAAAATTTCATCAATTTCAGCTCCTTCTACTAAAAATCTTATGGAAATCCAAAGGAATCGAAGTGAATATCAACTAAATTTACTCAAATTCTGCATCTGTAACTAAAAATCATAAAAAAATTCAAAAAGATTTAATTCAATTTCACCAAAATTTTTTCAATTTCAGTTCCTCCTACTAAAAATGTTAAGAAAATCAAAAAGAATCTAAGTGAATATCAACTAAATTTACTCAAATTCTGCACCTTTAACTAAAAATCATAAAAAAATTGAAAAAGATTTAATTTAATTTCACCAAAATTTCTTCAATTTCAGCTCCGTCTACTAAAAATCTTATGAAAATCCAAAGGAATCGAAGTGAATATCAACTAAATTTACTCAAATTCTGCACCTTTAACTAAAAATCATAAATAAATTGAAATAGATTTAATTTAATTTCACCAAAATTTCATCAATTTCAGCACTTCCTCCTAAAAATCTTAAGAAAATCCAAAAGAATCTAAGTGAATATCAACTAAATTTACTCAAATTCTGCACCTTTAACTAAAAATCATAAAAAAATTCAAAAAGATTTAATTTAATTTTGCCAAAATTTCTTCAACTTCAGCTCCTTCTACTAAAAATCTTATGAAAATCCAAAGGAATCGATGTGAATATCAACTAAATTTACTCAAATCCTGCACCTTTAACTAAAAATCTTAAAAAAAATTCAAAAAGATTTAATTTAATTTCGCCAAAATTTCTTCAATTTCAGCTCCTTCTACTAAAAATCTTACGAAAATCCAAAGGAATCGAAGTGAATATCAACTAAGTTTCCTCAAATTCTGCATCTGTAACTAAAAATCATAAAAAAATTGAAAAAGATTTAATTTTATTTCGCCAAAATTTCTTCAATTTCAGCTCCTTCTACTAAAAATCTTATGAAAATCCAAAAGAATCTAAGTGAATATCAACTAAATTTACTCAAATTCTGCACCTTTAACTAAAAATCATAAAAAAATTCAAAAAGATTTAATTTAATTTCCCCAAAATTTCATCAATTTCAGCTATTCCTCCTAAAAATCTTAAGAAAATCCAAAAGAATCTAAGTGAATATCAACTAAATTTACTCAAATTCTGCACCTTTAACTAAAAATCTTAAAAAAAATTGAAAAAGATTTAATTTAATTTCGCCAAAATTTCTTCAATTTCAGCTCCTTCTACTAAAATTCTTATGAAAATCCAAAGGAATCGAAGTGAATATCAACTAAATTTACTCAAATTCTGCATCTGTAACTAAAAATCATAAAAAAATTCAAAAAGATTTAATTTAATTTCCCCAAAATTTCATCAATTTCAGCTATTCCTCCTAAAAATCTTAAGAAAATCCAAAAGAATCTAAGTGAATATCAACTAAATTTACTCAAATCCTGCATCTGTAACTAAAAATCATAAAAAAATTGAAAAAGATTTAATTTTATTTCGCCAAAATTTCTTCAATTTCAGCTCCTTCTACTAAAAATCTTATGAAAATCCAAAAGAATCTAAGTGAATATCAACTAAATTTACTCAAATTCTGCACCTTTAACTAAAAATCATAAAAAAATTCAAAAAGATTTAATTTAATTTCCCCAAAATTTCATCAATTTCAGCTATTCCTCCTAAAAATCTTAAGAAAATCCAAAAGAATCTAAGTGAATATCAACTAAATTTACTCAAATTCTGCACCTTTAACTAAAAATCATAAAAAAATTCAAAAAGATTTAATTTAATTTTGCCAAAATTTCTTCAACTTCAGCTCCTTCTACTAAAAATCTTATGAAAATCCAAAGGAATCGATGTGAATATCAACTAAATTTACTCAAATCCTGCACCTTTAACTAAAAATCTTAAAAAAAATTCAAAAAGATTTAATTTAATTTCGCCAAAATTTCTTCAATTTCAGCTCCTTCTACTAAAAATCTTACGAAAATCCAAAGGAATCGAAGTGAATATCAACTAAGTTTCCTCAAATTCTGCATCTGTAACTAAAAATCATAAAAAAATTGAAAAAGATTTAATTTTATTTCGCCAAAATTTCTTCAATTTCAGCTCCTTCTACTAAAAATCTTATGAAAATCCAAAAGAATCTAAGTGAATATCAACTAAATTTACTCAAATTCTGCACCTTTAACTAAAAATCATAAAAAAATTCAAAAAGATTTAATTTAATTTCCCCAAAATTTCATCAATTTCAGCTATTCCTCCTAAAAATCTTAAGAAAATCCAAAAGAATCTAAGTGAATATCAACTAAATTTACTCAAATTCTGCACCTTTAACTAAAAATCTTAAAAAAAATTGAAAAAGATTTAATTTAATTTCGCCAAAATTTCTTCAATTTCAGCTCCTTCTACTAAAATTCTTATGAAAATCCAAAGGAATCGAAGTGAATATCAACTAAATTTACTCAAATTCTGCATCTGTAACTAAAAATCATAAAAAAATTCAAAAAGATTTAATTTAATTTCCCCAAAATTTCATCAATTTCAGCTATTCCTCCTAAAAATCTTAAGAAAATCCAAAAGAATCTAAGTGAATATCAACTAAATTTACTCAAATCCTGCATCTGTAACTAAAAATCATAAAAAAATTGAAAAAGATTTAATTTTATTTCGCCAAAATTTCTTCAATTTCAGCTCCTTCTACTAAAAATCTTATGAAAATCCAAAAGAATCTAAGTGAATATCAACTAAATTTACTCAAATTCTGCACCTTTAACTAAAAATCATAAAAAAATTCAAAAAGATTTAATTTAATTTCCCCAAAATTTCATCAATTTCAGCTATTCCTCCTAAAAATCTTAAGAAAATCCAAAAGAATCTAAGTGAATATCAACTAAATTCACTCAAATTCTGCACCTTTAACTAAAAATCTTAAAAAAAATTGAAAAAGATTTAATTTAATTTCGCCAAAATTTCTTCAATTTCAGCTCCTTCTACTAAAATTCTTATGAAAATCCAAAGGAATCGAAGTGAATATCAACTAAATTTACTCAAATTCTGCATCTGTAACTAAAAATCATAAAAAAATTCAAAAAGATTTAATTTAATTTCGCCAAAATTTCTTCAATTTCAGCTCCTTCTACTAAAAATCTTACGAAAATCCAAAGGAATCGAAGTGAATATCAACTAAGTTTACTCAAATTCTGCATCTGTAACTAAAAATCATAAAAAAATTGAAAAAGATTTAATTTTATTTCGCCAAAATTTCTTCAATTTCAGCTCCTTCTACTAAAAATCTTATGAAAATCCAAAAGAATCTAAGTGAATATCAACTAAATTTACTCAAATTCTGCACCTTTAACTAAAAATCATAAAAAAATTCAAAAAGATTTAATTTAATTTCCCCAAAATTTCATCAATTTCAGCTATTCCTCCTAAAAATCTTAAGAAAATCCAAAAGAATCTAAGTGAATATCAACTAAATTTACTCAAATTCTGCACCTTTAACTAAAAATCTTAAAAAAAATTGAAAAAGATTTAATTTAATTTCGCCAAAATTTCTTCAATTTCAGCTCCTTCTACTAAAATTCTTATGAAAATCCAAAGGAATCGAAGTGAATATCAACTAAATTTACTCAAATTCTGCATCTGTAACTAAAAATCATAAAAAAATTCAAAAAGATTTAATTTAATTTCGCCAAAATTTCTTCAATTTCAGCTCCTTCTACTAAAAATCTTACGAAAATCCAAAGGAATCGAAGTGAATATCAACTAAGTTTACTCAAATTCTGCATCTGTAACTAAAAATCATAAAAAAATTGAAAAAGATTTAATTTTATTTCGCCAAAATTTCTTCAATTTCAGCTCCTTCTACTAAAAATCTTATGAAAATCCAAAAGAATCTAAGTGAATATCAACTAAATTTACTCAAATTCTGCACCTTTAACTAAAAATCATAAAAAAATTCAAAAAGATTTAATTTAATTTCCCCAAAATTTCATCAATTTCAGCTATTCCTCCTAAAAATCTTAAGAAAATCCAAAAGAATCTAAGTGAATATCAACTAAATTTACTCAAATTCTGCACCTTTAACTAAAAATCTTAAAAAAAATTGAAAAAGATTTAATTTAATTTCGCCAAAATTTCTTCAATTTCAGCTCCTTCTACTAAAATTCTTATGAAAATCCAAAGGAATCGAAGTGAATATCAACTAAATTTACTCAAATTCTGCATCTGTAACTAAAAATCATAAAAAAATTCAAAAAGATTTAATTTAATTTCCCCAAAATTTCATCAATTTCAGCTATTCCTCCTAAAAATCTTAAGAAAATCCAAAAGAATCTAAGTGAATATCAACTAAATTTACTCAAATCCTGCATCTGTAACTAAAAATCATAAAAAAATTGAAAAAGATTTAATTTTATTTCGCCAAAATTTCTTCAATTTCAGCTCCTTCTACTAAAAATCTTATGAAAATCCAAAGGAATCGAAGTGAATATCAACTAAATTTACTCAAATTCTGCATCTGTAACTAAAAATCATAAAAAAATTCAAAAAGATTTAATTTAATTTCCCCAAAATTTCATCAATTTCAGCTATTCCTCCTAAAAATCTTAAGAAAATCCAAAAGAATCTAAGTGAATATCAACTTAATTTACTCAAATTCTGCACCTTTAACTAAAAATCATTAAAAAATTCAAAAAGATTTAATTTAATTTCGCCAAAATTTCTTCAATTTCCTTCTATTAAAAATCTTATGAAAATCCAAAGGAATCGAAGTGAATATCAACTAAATTTACTCAAATCCTGCACCTTTAACTAAAAATCATAAAAAAATAAAAAGAAATTTAATTTAATTTCATCAAAATTTCATCAATTTCAGCTCCTTCTACTAAAAATCTTATGGAAATCCAAAGGAATCGAAGTGAATATCAACTAAATTTACTCAAATTCTGCATCTGTAACTAAAAATCATAAAAAAATTCAAAAAGATTTAATTCAATTTCACCAAAATTTTTTCAATTTCAGTTCCTCCTACTAAAAATGTTAAGAAAATCAAAAAGAATCTAAGTGAATATCAACTAAATTTACTCAAATTCTGCACCTTTAACTAAAAATCATAAAAAAAAATGAAAAAGATTTAATTTAATTTCACCAAAATTTCTTCAATTTCAGCTCCGTCTACTAAAAATCTTATGAAAATCCAAAGGAATCGAAGTGAATATCAACTAAATTTACTCAAATTCTGCACCTTTAACTAAAAATCATAAATAAATTGAAATAGATTTAATTTAATTTCACCAAAATTTCATCAATTTCAGCACTTCCTCCTAAAAATCTTAAGAAAATCCAAAAGAATCTAAGTGAATATCAACTAAATTTACTCAAATTCTGCACCTTTAACTAAAAATCATAAAAAAATTCAAAAAGATTTAATTTAATTTTGCCAAAATTTCTTCAACTTCAGCTCCTTCTACTAAAAATCTTATGAAAATCCAAAGGAATCGATGTGAATGTCAACTAAATTTACTCAAATCCTGCACCTTTAACTAAAAATCTTAAAAAAAATTCAAAAAGATTTAATTTAATTTCGCCAAAATTTCTTCAATTTCAGCTCCTTCTACTAAAAATCTTATGAAAATCCAAAGGAATCGAAGTGAATATCAACTAAGTTTACTCAAATTCTGCATCTGTAACTAAAAATCATAAAAAAATTGAAAAAGATTTAATTTTATTTCGCCAAAATTTCTTCAATTTCAGCTCCTTCTACTAAAAATCTTATGAAAATCCAAAAGAATCTAAGTGAATATCAACTAAATTTACTCAAATTCTGCACCTTTAACTAAAAATCATAAAAAAATTCAAAAAGATTTAATTTAATTTCACCAAAATTTCATCAATTTCAGCACTTCCTCCTAAAAATCTTAAGAAAATCCAAAAGAATCTAAGTGAATATCAACTAAATTTACTCAAATTCTGCACCTTTAACTAAAAATCATAAATAAATTGAAATAGATTTAATTTAATTTCACCAAAATTTCATCAATTTCAGCACTTCCTCCTAAAAATCTTAAGAAAATCCAAAAGAATCTAAGTGAATATCAACTAAATTTACTCAAATTCTGCACCTTTAACTAAAAATCATAAAAAAATTCAAAAAGATTTAATTTAATTTTGCCAAAATTTCTTCAACTTCAGCTCCTTCTACTAAAAATCTTAAGAAAATCCAAAAGAATCTAAGTGAATATCAACTAAATTTACTCAAATTCTGCACCTTTAACTAAAAATCTTAAAAAAAATTGAAAAAGATTTAATTTAATTTCGCCAAAATTTCTTCAATTTCAGCTCCTTCTACTAAAATTCTTATGAAAATCCAAAGGAATCGAAGTGAATATCAACTAAATTTACTCAAATTCTGCATCTGTAACTAAAAATCATAAAAAAATTCAAAAAGATTTAATTTAATTTCCCCAAAATTTCATCAATTTCAGCTATTCCTCCTAAAAATCTTAAGAAAATCCAAAAGAATCTAAGTGAATATCAACTTAATTTACTCAAATTCTGCACCTTTAACTAAAAATCATTAAAAAATTCAAAAAGATTTAATTTAATTTCGCCAAAATTTCTTCAATTTCCTTCTATTAAAAATCTTATGAAAATCCAAAGGAATCGAAGTGAATATCAACTAAATTTACTCAAATCCTGCACCTTTAACTAAAAATCATAAAAAAATAAAAAGAAATTTAATTTAATTTCATCAAAATTTCATCAATTTCAGCTCCTTCTACTAAAAATCTTATGGAAATCCAAAGGAATCGAAGTGAATATCAACTAAATTTACTCAAATTCTGCATCTGTAACTAAAAATCATAAAAAAATTCAAAAAGATTTAATTCAATTTCACCAAAATTTTTTCAATTTCAGTTCCTCCTACTAAAAATGTTAAGAAAATCAAAAAGAATCTAAGTGAATATCAACTAAATTTACTCAAATTCTGCACCTTTAACTAAAAATCATAAAAAAATTGAAAAAGATTTAATTTAATTTCACCAAAATTTCTTCAATTTCAGCTCCGTCTACTAAAAATCTTATGAAAATCCAAAGGAATCGAAGTGAATATCAACTAAATTTACTCAAATTCTGCACCTTTAACTAAAAATCATAAATAAATTGAAATAGATTTAATTTAATTTCACCAAAATTTCATCAATTTCAGCACTTCCTCCTAAAAATCTTAAGAAAATCCAAAAGAATCTAAGTGAATATCAACTAAATTTACTCAAATTCTGCACCTTTAACTAAAAATCATAAAAAAATTCAAAAAGATTTAATTTAATTTTGCCAAAATTCCTCAACTTCAGCTCCTTCTACTAAAAATCTTATGAAAATCCAAAGGAATCGATGTGAATATCAACTAAATTTACTCAAATCCTGCACCTTTAACTAAAAATCTTAAAAAAAATTCAAAAAGATTTAATTTAATTTCGCCAAAATTTCTTCAATTTCAGCTCCTTCTACTAAAAATCTTACGAAAATCCAAAGGAATCGAAGTGAATATCAACTAAGTTTCCTCAAATTCTGCATCTGTAACTAAAAATCATAAAAAAATTGAAAAAGATTTAATTTTATTTCGCCAAAATTTCTTCAATTTCAGCTCCTTCTACTAAAAATCTTATGAAAATCCAAAAGAATCTAAGTGAATATCAACTAAATTTACTCAAATTCTGCACCTTTAACTAAAAATCATAAAAAAATTCAAAAAGATTTAATTTAATTTCCCCAAAATTTCATCAATTTCAGCTATTCCTCCTAAAAATCTTAAGAAAATCCAAAAGAATCTAAGTGAATATCAACTAAATTTACTCAAATTCTGCACCTTTAACTAAAAATCTTAAAAAAAATTGAAAAAGATTTAATTTAATTTCGCCAAAATTTCTTCAATTTCAGCTCCTTCTACTAAAATTCTTATGAAAATCCAAAGGAATCGAAGTGAATATCAACTAAATTTACTCAAATTCTGCATCTGTAACTAAAAATCATAAAAAAATTCAAAAAGATTTAATTTAATTTCCCCAAAATTTCATCAATTTCAGCTATTCCTCCTAAAAATCTTAAGAAAATCCAAAAGAATCTAAGTGAATATCAACTAAATTTACTCAAATCCTGCATCTGTAACTAAAAATCATAAAAAAATTGAAAAAGATTTAATTTTATTTCGCCAAAATTTCTTCAATTTCAGCTCCTTCTACTAAAAATCTTATGAAAATCCAAAAGAATCTAAGTGAATATCAACTAAATTTACTCAAATTCTGCACCTTTAACTAAAAATCATAAAAAAATTCAAAAAGATTTAATTTAATTTCCCCAAAATTTCATCAATTTCAGCTATTCCTCCTAAAAATCTTAAGAAAATCCAAAAGAATCTAAGTGAATATCAACTAAATTTACTCAAATTCTGCACCTTTAACTAAAAATCTTAAAAAAAATTGAAAAAGATTTAATTTAATTTCGCCAAAATTTCTTCAATTTCAGCTCCTTCTACTAAAATTCTTATGAAAATCCAAAGGAATCGAAGTGAATATCAACTAAATTTACTCAAATTCTGCATCTGTAACTAAAAATCATAAAAAAATTCAAAAAGATTTAATTTAATTTCGCCAAAATTTCTTCAATTTCAGCTCCTTCTACTAAAAATCTTACGAAAATCCAAAGGAATCGAAGTGAATATCAACTAAGTTTACTCAAATTCTGCATCTGTAACTAAAAATCATAAAAAAATTGAAAAAGATTTAATTTTATTTCGCCAAAATTTCTTCAATTTCAGCTCCTTCTACTAAAAATCTTATGAAAATCCAAAAGAATCTAAGTGAATATCAACTAAATTTACTCAAATTCTGCACCTTTAACTAAAAATCATAAAAAAATTCAAAAAGATTTAATTTAATTTCCCCAAAATTTCATCAATTTCAGCTATTCCTCCTAAAAATCTTAAGAAAATCCAAAAGAATCTAAGTGAATATCAACTAAATTTACTCAAATTCTGCACCTTTAACTAAAAATCTTAAAAAAAATTGAAAAAGATTTAATTTAATTTCGCCAAAATTTCTTCAATTTCAGCTCCTTCTACTAAAATTCTTATGAAAATCCAAAGGAATCGAAGTGAATATCAACTAAATTTACTCAAATCCTGCACCTTTAACTAAAAATCATAAAAAAATAAAAAGAAATTTAATTTAATTTCATCAAAATTTCATCAATTTCAGCTCCTTCTACTAAAAATCTTATGGAAATCCAAAGGAATCGAAGTGAATATCAACTAAATTTACTCAAATTCTGCATCTGTAACTAAAAATCATAAAAAAATTCAAAAAGATTTAATTCAATTTCACCAAAATTTTTTCAATTTCAGTTCCTCCTACTAAAAATGTTAAGAAAATCAAAAAGAATCTAAGTGAATATCAACTAAATTTACTCAAATTCTGCACCTTTAACTAAAAATCATAAAAAAATTGAAAAAGATTTAATTTAATTTCACCAAAATTTCTTCAATTTCAGCTCCGTCTACTAAAAATCTTATGAAAATCCAAAGGAATCGAAGTGAATATCAACTAAATTTACTCAAATTCTGCACCTTTAACTAAAAATCATAAATAAATTGAAATAGATTTAATTTAATTTCACCAAAATTTCATCAATTTCAGCACTTCCTCCTAAAAATCTTAAGAAAATCCAAAAGAATCTAAGTGAATATCAACTAAATTTACTCAAATTCTGCACCTTTAACTAAAAATCATAAAAAAATTGAAAAAGATTTAATTTAATTTCGCCAAAATTTCTTCAATTTCAGCTCCTTCTACTAAAATTCTTATGAAAATCCAAAGGAATCGAAGTGAATATCAACTAAATTTACTCAAATTCTGCATCTGTAACTAAAAATCATAAAAAAATTCAAAAAGATTTAATTTAATTTCCCCAAAATTTCATCAATTTCAGCTATTCCTCCTAAAAATCTTAAGAAAATCCAAAAGAATCTAAGTGAATATCAACTAAATTTACTCAAATCCTGCATCTGTAACTAAAAATCATAAAAAAATTGAAAAAGATTTAATTTTATTTCGCCAAAATTTCTTCAATTTCAGCTCCTTCTACTAAAAATCTTATGAAAATCCAAAAGAATCTAAGTGAATATCAACTAAATTTACTCAAATTCTGCACCTTTAACTAAAAATCATAAAAAAATTCAAAAAGATTTAATTTAATTTCCCCAAAATTTCATCAATTTCAGCTATTCCTCCTAAAAATCTTAAGAAAATCCAAAAGAATCTAAGTGAATATCAACTAAATTCACTCAAATTCTGCACCTTTAACTAAAAATCTTAAAAAAAATTGAAAAAGATTTAATTTAATTTCGCCAAAATTTCTTCAATTTCAGCTCCTTCTACTAAAATTCTTATGAAAATCCAAAGGAATCGAAGTGAATATCAACTAAATTTACTCAAATTCTGCATCTGTAACTAAAAATCATAAAAAAATTCAAAAAGATTTAATTTAATTTCGCCAAAATTTCTTCAATTTCAGCTCCTTCTACTAAAAATCTTACGAAAATCCAAAGGAATCGAAGTGAATATCAACTAAGTTTACTCAAATTCTGCATCTGTAACTAAAAATCATAAAAAAATTGAAAAAGATTTAATTTTATTTCGCCAAAATTTCTTCAATTTCAGCTCCTTCTACTAAAAATCTTATGAAAATCCAAAAGAATCTAAGTGAATATCAACTAAATTTACTCAAATTCTGCACCTTTAACTAAAAATCATAAAAAAATTCAAAAAGATTTAATTTAATTTCCCCAAAATTTCATCAATTTCAGCTATTCCTCCTAAAAATCTTAAGAAAATCCAAAAGAATCTAAGTGAATATCAACTAAATTTACTCAAATTCTGCACCTTTAACTAAAAATCTTAAAAAAAATTGAAAAAGATTTAATTTAATTTCGCCAAAATTTCTTCAATTTCAGCTCCTTCTACTAAAATTCTTATGAAAATCCAAAGGAATCGAAGTGAATATCAACTAAATTTACTCAAATTCTGCATCTGTAACTAAAAATCATAAAAAAATTCAAAAAGATTTAATTTAATTTCGCCAAAATTTCTTCAATTTCAGCTCCTTCTACTAAAAATCTTACGAAAATCCAAAGGAATCGAAGTGAATATCAACTAAGTTTACTCAAATTCTGCATCTGTAACTAAAAATCATAAAAAAATTGAAAAAGATTTAATTTTATTTCGCCAAAATTTCTTCAATTTCAGCTCCTTCTACTAAAAATCTTATGAAAATCCAAAAGAATCTAAGTGAATATCAACTAAATTTACTCAAATTCTGCACCTTTAACTAAAAATCATAAAAAAATTCAAAAAGATTTAATTTAATTTCCCCAAAATTTCATCAATTTCAGCTATTCCTCCTAAAAATCTTAAGAAAATCCAAAAGAATCTAAGTGAATATCAACTAAATTTACTCAAATTCTGCACCTTTAACTAAAAATCTTAAAAAAAATTGAAAAAGATTTAATTTAATTTCGCCAAAATTTCTTCAATTTCAGCTCCTTCTACTAAAATTCTTATGAAAATCCAAAGGAATCGAAGTGAATATCAACTAAATTTACTCAAATTCTGCATCTGTAACTAAAAATCATAAAAAAATTCAAAAAGATTTAATTTAATTTCCCCAAAATTTCATCAATTTCAGCTATTCCTCCTAAAAATCTTAAGAAAATCCAAAAGAATCTAAGTGAATATCAACTAAATTTACTCAAATCCTGCATCTGTAACTAAAAATCATAAAAAAATTGAAAAAGATTTAATTTTATTTCGCCAAAATTTCTTCAATTTCAGCTCCTTCTACTAAAAATCTTATGAAAATCCAAAGGAATCGAAGTGAATATCAACTAAATTTACTCAAATTCTGCATCTGTAACTAAAAATCATAAAAAAATTCAAAAAGATTTAATTTAATTTCCCCAAAATTTCATCAATTTCAGCTATTCCTCCTAAAAATCTTAAGAAAATCCAAAAGAATCTAAGTGAATATCAACTTAATTTACTCAAATTCTGCACCTTTAACTAAAAATCATTAAAAAATTCAAAAAGATTTAATTTAATTTCGCCAAAATTTCTTCAATTTCCTTCTATTAAAAATCTTATGAAAATCCAAAGGAATCGAAGTGAATATCAACTAAATTTACTCAAATCCTGCACCTTTAACTAAAAATCATAAAAAAATAAAAAGAAATTTAATTTAATTTCATCAAAATTTCATCAATTTCAGCTCCTTCTACTAAAAATCTTATGGAAATCCAAAGGAATCGAAGTGAATATCAACTAAATTTACTCAAATTCTGCATCTGTAACTAAAAATCATAAAAAAATTCAAAAAGATTTAATTCAATTTCACCAAAATTTTTTCAATTTCAGTTCCTCCTACTAAAAATGTTAAGAAAATCAAAAAGGATCTAAGTGAATATCAACTAAATTTACTCAAATTCTGCACCTTTAACTAAAAATCATAAAAAAAAATGAAAAAGATTTAATTTAATTTCACCAAAATTTCTTCAATTTCAGCTCCGTCTACTAAAAATCTTATGAAAATCCAAAGGAATCGAAGTGAATATCAACTAAATTTACTCAAATTCTGCACCTTTAACTAAAAATCATAAATAAATTGAAATAGATTTAATTTAATTTCACCAAAATTTCATCAATTTCAGCACTTCCTCCTAAAAATCTTAAGAAAATCCAAAAGAATCTAAGTGAATATCAACTAAATTTACTCAAATTCTGCACCTTTAACTAAAAATCATAAAAAAATTCAAAAAGATTTAATTTAATTTTGCCAAAATTTCTTCAACTTCAGCTCCTTCTACTAAAAATCTTATGAAAATCCAAAGGAATCGATGTGAATGTCAACTAAATTTACTCAAATCCTGCACCTTTAACTAAAAATCTTAAAAAAAATTCAAAAAGATTTAATTTAATTTCGCCAAAATTTCTTCAATTTCAGCTCCTTCTACTAAAAATCTTATGAAAATCCAAAGGAATCGAAGTGAATATCAACTAAGTTTACTCAAATTCTGCATCTGTAACTAAAAATCATAAAAAAATTGAAAAAGATTTAATTTTATTTCGCCAAAATTTCTTCAATTTCAGCTCCTTCTACTAAAAATCTTATGAAAATCCAAAAGAATCTAAGTGAATATCAACTAAATTTACTCAAATTCTGCACCTTTAACTAAAAATCATAAAAAAATTCAAAAAGATTTAATTTAATTTCACCAAAATTTCATCAATTTCAGCACTTCCTCCTAAAAATCTTAAGAAAATCCAAAAGAATCTAAGTGAATATCAACTAAATTTACTCAAATTCTGCACCTTTAACTAAAAATCATAAATAAATTGAAATAGATTTAATTTAATTTCACCAAAATTTCATCAATTTCAGCACTTCCTCCTAAAAATCTTAAGAAAATCCAAAAGAATCTAAGTGAATATCAACTAAATTTACTCAAATTCTGCACCTTTAACTAAAAATCATAAAAAAATTCAAAAAGATTTAATTTAATTTTGCCAAAATTTCTTCAACTTCAGCTCCTTCTACTAAAAATCTTAAGAAAATCCAAAAGAATCTAAGTGAATATCAACTAAATTTACTCAAATTCTGCACCTTTAACTAAAAATCTTAAAAAAAATTGAAAAAGATTTAATTTAATTTCGCCAAAATTTCTTCAATTTCAGCTCCTTCTACTAAAATTCTTATGAAAATCCAAAGGAATCGAAGTGAATATCAACTAAATTTACTCAAATTCTGCATCTGTAACTAAAAATCATAAAAAAATTCAAAAAGATTTAATTTAATTTCCCCAAAATTTCATCAATTTCAGCTATTCCTCCTAAAAATCTTAAGAAAATCCAAAAGAATCTAAGTGAATATCAACTTAATTTACTCAAATTCTGCACCTTTAACTAAAAATCATTAAAAAATTCAAAAAGATTTAATTTAATTTCGCCAAAATTTCTTCAATTTCCTTCTATTAAAAATCTTATGAAAATCCAAAGGAATCGAAGTGAATATCAACTAAATTTACTCAAATCCTGCACCTTTAACTAAAAATCATAAAAAAATAAAAAGAAATTTAATTTAATTTCATCAAAATTTCATCAATTTCAGCTCCTTCTACTAAAAATCTTATGGAAATCCAAAGGAATCGAAGTGAATATCAACTAAATTTACTCAAATTCTGCATCTGTAACTAAAAATCATAAAAAAATTCAAAAAGATTTAATTCAATTTCACCAAAATTTTTTCAATTTCAGTTCCTCCTACTAAAAATGTTAAGAAAATCAAAAAGAATCTAAGTGAATATCAACTAAATTTACTCAAATTCTGCACCTTTAACTAAAAATCATAAAAAAATTGAAAAAGATTTAATTTAATTTCACCAAAATTTCTTCAATTTCAGCTCCGTCTACTAAAAATCTTATGAAAATCCAAAGGAATCGAAGTGAATATCAACTAAATTTACTCAAATTCTGCACCTTTAACTAAAAATCATAAATAAATTGAAATAGATTTAATTTAATTTCACCAAAATTTCATCAATTTCAGCACTTCCTCCTAAAAATCTTAAGAAAATCCAAAAGAATCTAAGTGAATATCAACTAAATTTACTCAAATTCTGCACCTTTAACTAAAAATCATAAAAAAATTCAAAAAGATTTAATTTAATTTTGCCAAAATTTCTTCAACTTCAGCTCCTTCTACTAAAAATCTTATGAAAATCCAAAGGAATCGATGTGAATATCAACTAAATTTACTCAAATCCTGCACCTTTAACTAAAAATCTTAAAAAAAATTCAAAAAGATTTAATTTAATTTCGCCAAAATTTCTTCAATTTCAGCTCCTTCTACTAAAAATCTTACGAAAATCCAAAGGAATCGAAGTGAATATCAACTAAGTTTCCTCAAATTCTGCATCTGTAACTAAAAATCATAAAAAAATTGAAAAAGATTTAATTTTATTTCGCCAAAATTTCTTCAATTTCAGCTCCTTCTACTAAAAATCTTATGAAAATCCAAAAGAATCTAAGTGAATATCAACTAAATTTACTCAAATTCTGCACCTTTAACTAAAAATCATAAAAAAATTCAAAAAGATTTAATTTAATTTCCCCAAAATTTCATCAATTTCAGCTATTCCTCCTAAAAATCTTAAGAAAATCCAAAAGAATCTAAGTGAATATCAACTAAATTTACTCAAATTCTGCACCTTTAACTAAAAATCTTAAAAAAAATTGAAAAAGATTTAATTTAATTTCGCCAAAATTTCTTCAATTTCAGCTCCTTCTACTAAAATTCTTATGAAAATCCAAAGGAATCGAAGTGAATATCAACTAAATTTACTCAAATTCTGCATCTGTAACTAAAAATCATAAAAAAATTCAAAAAGATTTAATTTAATTTCCCCAAAATTTCATCAATTTCAGCTATTCCTCCTAAAAATCTTAAGAAAATCCAAAAGAATCTAAGTGAATATCAACTAAATTTACTCAAATCCTGCATCTGTAACTAAAAATCATAAAAAAATTGAAAAAGATTTAATTTTATTTCGCCAAAATTTCTTCAATTTCAGCTCCTTCTACTAAAAATCTTATGAAAATCCAAAAGAATCTAAGTGAATATCAACTAAATTTACTCAAATTCTGCACCTTTAACTAAAAATCATAAAAAAATTCAAAAAGATTTAATTTAATTTCCCCAAAATTTCATCAATTTCAGCTATTCCTCCTAAAAATCTTAAGAAAATCCAAAAGAATCTAAGTGAATATCAACTAAATTTACTCAAATTCTGCACCTTTAACTAAAAATCTTAAAAAAAATTGAAAAAGATTTAATTTAATTTCGCCAAAATTTCTTCAATTTCAGCTCCTTCTACTAAAATTCTTATGAAAATCCAAAGGAATCGAAGTGAATATCAACTAAATTTACTCAAATTCTGCATCTGTAACTAAAAATCATAAAAAAATTCAAAAAGATTTAATTTAATTTCGCCAAAATTTCTTCAATTTCAGCTCCTTCTACTAAAAATCTTACGAAAATCCAAAGGAATCGAAGTGAATATCAACTAAGTTTACTCAAATTCTGCATCTGTAACTAAAAATCATAAAAAAATTGAAAAAGATTTAATTTTATTTCGCCAAAATTTCTTCAATTTCAGCTCCTTCTACTAAAAATCTTATGAAAATCCAAAAGAATCTAAGTGAATATCAACTAAATTTACTCAAATTCTGCACCTTTAACTAAAAATCATAAAAAAATTCAAAAAGATTTAATTTAATTTCCCCAAAATTTCATCAATTTCAGCTATTCCTCCTAAAAATCTTAAGAAAATCCAAAAGAATCTAAGTGAATATCAACTAAATTTACTCAAATTCTGCACCTTTAACTAAAAATCTTAAAAAAAATTGAAAAAGATTTAATTTAATTTCGCCAAAATTTCTTCAATTTCAGCTCCTTCTACTAAAATTCTTATGAAAATCCAAAGGAATCGAAGTGAATATCAACTAAATTTACTCAAATCCTGCACCTTTAACTAAAAATCATAAAAAAATAAAAAGAAATTTAATTTAATTTCATCAAAATTTCATCAATTTCAGCTCCTTCTACTAAAAATCTTATGGAAATCCAAAGGAATCGAAGTGAATATCAACTAAATTTACTCAAATTCTGCATCTGTAACTAAAAATCATAAAAAAATTCAAAAAGATTTAATTCAATTTCACCAAAATTTTTTCAATTTCAGTTCCTCCTACTAAAAATGTTAAGAAAATCAAAAAGAATCTAAGTGAATATCAACTAAATTTACTCAAATTCTGCACCTTTAACTAAAAATCATAAAAAAATTGAAAAAGATTTAATTTAATTTCACCAAAATTTCTTCAATTTCAGCTCCGTCTACTAAAAATCTTATGAAAATCCAAAGGAATCGAAGTGAATATCAACTAAATTTACTCAAATTCTGCACCTTTAACTAAAAATCATAAATAAATTGAAATAGATTTAATTTAATTTCACCAAAATTTCATCAATTTCAGCACTTCCTCCTAAAAATCTTAAGAAAATCCAAAAGAATCTAAGTGAATATCAACTAAATTTACTCAAATTCTGCACCTTTAACTAAAAATCATAAAAAAATTCAAAAAGATTTAATTTAATTTTGCCAAAATTTCTTCAACTTCAGCTCCTTCTACTAAAAATCTTATGAAAATCCAAAGGAATCGATGTGAATATCAACTAAATTTACTCAAATCCTGCACCTTTAACTAAAAATCTTAAAAAAAATTCAAAAAGATTTAATTTAATTTCGCCAAAATTTCTTCAATTTCAGCTCCTTCTACTAAAAATCTTACGAAAATCCAAAGGAATCGAAGTGAATATCAACTAAGTTTCCTCAAATTCTGCATCTGTAACTAAAAATCATAAAAAAATTGAAAAAGATTTAATTTTATTTCGCCAAAATTTCTTCAATTTCAGCTCCTTCTACTAAAAATCTTATGAAAATCCAAAAGAATCTAAGTGAATATCAACTAAATTTACTCAAATTCTGCACCTTTAACTAAAAATCATAAAAAAATTCAAAAAGATTTAATTTAATTTCCCCAAAATTTCATCAATTTCAGCTATTCCTCCTAAAAATCTTAAGAAAATCCAAAAGAATCTAAGTGAATATCAACTAAATTTACTCAAATTCTGCACCTTTAACTAAAAATCTTAAAAAAAATTGAAAAAGATTTAATTTAATTTCGCCAAAATTTCTTCAATTTCAGCTCCTTCTACTAAAATTCTTATGAAAATCCAAAGGAATCGAAGTGAATATCAACTAAATTTACTCAAATTCTGCATCTGTAACTAAAAATCATAAAAAAATTCAAAAAGATTTAATTTAATTTCCCCAAAATTTCATCAATTTCAGCTATTCCTCCTAAAAATCTTAAGAAAATCCAAAAGAATCTAAGTGAATATCAACTTAATTTACTCAAATTCTGCACCTTTAACTAAAAATCATTAAAAAATTCAAAAAGATTTAATTTAATTTCGCCAAAATTTCTTCAATTTCCTTCTATTAAAAATCTTATGAAAATCCAAAGGAATCGAAGTGAATATCAACTAAATTTACTCAAATCCTGCACCTTTAACTAAAAATCATAAAAAAATAAAAAGAAATTTAATTTAATTTCATCAAAATTTCATCAATTTCAGCTCCTTCTACTAAAAATCTTATGGAAATCCAAAGGAATCGAAGTGAATATCAACTAAATTTACTCAAATTCTGCATCTGTAACTAAAAATCATAAAAAAATTCAAAAAGATTTAATTCAATTTCACCAAAATTTTTTCAATTTCAGTTCCTCCTACTAAAAATGTTAAGAAAATCAAAAAGAATCTAAGTGAATATCAACTAAATTTACTCAAATTCTGCACCTTTAACTAAAAATCATAAAAAAATTGAAAAAGATTTAATTTAATTTCACCAAAATTTCTTCAATTTCAGCTCCGTCTACTAAAAATCTTATGAAAATCCAAAGGAATCGAAGTGAATATCAACTAAATTTACTCAAATTCTGCACCTTTAACTAAAAATCATAAATAAATTGAAATAGATTTAATTTAATTTCACCAAAATTTCATCAATTTCAGCACTTCCTCCTAAAAATCTTAAGAAAATCCAAAAGAATCTAAGTGAATATCAACTAAATTTACTCAAATTCTGCACCTTTAACTAAAAATCATAAAAAAATTCAAAAAGATTTAATTTAATTTTGCCAAAATTCCTCAACTTCAGCTCCTTCTACTAAAAATCTTATGAAAATCCAAAGGAATCGATGTGAATATCAACTAAATTTACTCAAATCCTGCACCTTTAACTAAAAATCTTAAAAAAAATTCAAAAAGATTTAATTTAATTTCGCCAAAATTTCTTCAATTTCAGCTCCTTCTACTAAAAATCTTACGAAAATCCAAAGGAATCGAAGTGAATATCAACTAAGTTTCCTCAAATTCTGCATCTGTAACTAAAAATCATAAAAAAATTGAAAAAGATTTAATTTTATTTCGCCAAAATTTCTTCAATTTCAGCTCCTTCTACTAAAAATCTTATGAAAATCCAAAAGAATCTAAGTGAATATCAACTAAATTTACTCAAATTCTGCACCTTTAACTAAAAATCATAAAAAAATTCAAAAAGATTTAATTTAATTTCCCCAAAATTTCATCAATTTCAGCTATTCCTCCTAAAAATCTTAAGAAAATCCAAAAGAATCTAAGTGAATATCAACTAAATTTACTCAAATTCTGCACCTTTAACTAAAAATCTTAAAAAAAATTGAAAAAGATTTAATTTAATTTCGCCAAAATTTCTTCAATTTCAGCTCCTTCTACTAAAATTCTTATGAAAATCCAAAGGAATCGAAGTGAATATCAACTAAATTTACTCAAATTCTGCATCTGTAACTAAAAATCATAAAAAAATTCAAAAAGATTTAATTTAATTTCCCCAAAATTTCATCAATTTCAGCTATTCCTCCTAAAAATCTTAAGAAAATCCAAAAGAATCTAAGTGAATATCAACTAAATTTACTCAAATCCTGCATCTGTAACTAAAAATCATAAAAAAATTGAAAAAGATTTAATTTTATTTCGCCAAAATTTCTTCAATTTCAGCTCCTTCTACTAAAAATCTTATGAAAATCCAAAAGAATCTAAGTGAATATCAACTAAATTTACTCAAATTCTGCACCTTTAACTAAAAATCATAAAAAAATTCAAAAAGATTTAATTTAATTTCCCCAAAATTTCATCAATTTCAGCTATTCCTCCTAAAAATCTTAAGAAAATCCAAAAGAATCTAAGTGAATATCAACTAAATTTACTCAAATTCTGCACCTTTAACTAAAAATCTTAAAAAAAATTGAAAAAGATTTAATTTAATTTCGCCAAAATTTCTTCAATTTCAGCTCCTTCTACTAAAATTCTTATGAAAATCCAAAGGAATCGAAGTGAATATCAACTAAATTTACTCAAATTCTGCATCTGTAACTAAAAATCATAAAAAAATTCAAAAAGATTTAATTTAATTTCGCCAAAATTTCTTCAATTTCAGCTCCTTCTACTAAAAATCTTACGAAAATCCAAAGGAATCGAAGTGAATATCAACTAAGTTTACTCAAATTCTGCATCTGTAACTAAAAATCATAAAAAAATTGAAAAAGATTTAATTTTATTTCGCCAAAATTTCTTCAATTTCAGCTCCTTCTACTAAAAATCTTATGAAAATCCAAAAGAATCTAAGTGAATATCAACTAAATTTACTCAAATTCTGCACCTTTAACTAAAAATCATAAAAAAATTCAAAAAGATTTAATTTAATTTCCCCAAAATTTCATCAATTTCAGCTATTCCTCCTAAAAATCTTAAGAAAATCCAAAAGAATCTAAGTGAATATCAACTAAATTTACTCAAATTCTGCACCTTTAACTAAAAATCTTAAAAAAAATTGAAAAAGATTTAATTTAATTTCGCCAAAATTTCTTCAATTTCAGCTCCTTCTACTAAAATTCTTATGAAAATCCAAAGGAATCGAAGTGAATATCAACTAAATTTACTCAAATCCTGCACCTTTAACTAAAAATCATAAAAAAATAAAAAGAAATTTAATTTAATTTCATCAAAATTTCATCAATTTCAGCTCCTTCTACTAAAAATCTTATGGAAATCCAAAGGAATCGAAGTGAATATCAACTAAATTTACTCAAATTCTGCATCTGTAACTAAAAATCATAAAAAAATTCAAAAAGATTTAATTCAATTTCACCAAAATTTTTTCAATTTCAGTTCCTCCTACTAAAAATGTTAAGAAAATCAAAAAGAATCTAAGTGAATATCAACTAAATTTACTCAAATTCTGCACCTTTAACTAAAAATCATAAAAAAATTGAAAAAGATTTAATTTAATTTCACCAAAATTTCTTCAATTTCAGCTCCGTCTACTAAAAATCTTATGAAAATCCAAAGGAATCGAAGTGAATATCAACTAAATTTACTCAAATTCTGCACCTTTAACTAAAAATCATAAATAAATTGAAATAGATTTAATTTAATTTCACCAAAATTTCATCAATTTCAGCACTTCCTCCTAAAAATCTTAAGAAAATCCAAAAGAATCTAAGTGAATATCAACTAAATTTACTCAAATTCTGCACCTTTAACTAAAAATCATAAAAAAATTGAAAAAGATTTAATTTAATTTCGCCAAAATTTCTTCAATTTCAGCTCCTTCTACTAAAATTCTTATGAAAATCCAAAGGAATCGAAGTGAATATCAACTAAATTTACTCAAATTCTGCATCTGTAACTAAAAATCATAAAAAAATTCAAAAAGATTTAATTTAATTTCCCCAAAATTTCATCAATTTCAGCTATTCCTCCTAAAAATCTTAAGAAAATCCAAAAGAATCTAAGTGAATATCAACTAAATTTACTCAAATCCTGCATCTGTAACTAAAAATCATAAAAAAATTGAAAAAGATTTAATTTTATTTCGCCAAAATTTCTTCAATTTCAGCTCCTTCTACTAAAAATCTTATGAAAATCCAAAAGAATCTAAGTGAATATCAACTAAATTTACTCAAATTCTGCACCTTTAACTAAAAATCATAAAAAAATTCAAAAAGATTTAATTTAATTTCCCCAAAATTTCATCAATTTCAGCTATTCCTCCTAAAAATCTTAAGAAAATCCAAAAGAATCTAAGTGAATATCAACTAAATTCACTCAAATTCTGCACCTTTAACTAAAAATCTTAAAAAAAATTGAAAAAGATTTAATTTAATTTCGCCAAAATTTCTTCAATTTCAGCTCCTTCTACTAAAATTCTTATGAAAATCCAAAGGAATCGAAGTGAATATCAACTAAATTTACTCAAATTCTGCATCTGTAACTAAAAATCATAAAAAAATTCAAAAAGATTTAATTTAATTTCGCCAAAATTTCTTCAATTTCAGCTCCTTCTACTAAAAATCTTACGAAAATCCAAAGGAATCGAAGTGAATATCAACTAAGTTTACTCAAATTCTGCATCTGTAACTAAAAATCATAAAAAAATTGAAAAAGATTTAATTTTATTTCGCCAAAATTTCTTCAATTTCAGCTCCTTCTACTAAAAATCTTATGAAAATCCAAAAGAATCTAAGTGAATATCAACTAAATTTACTCAAATTCTGCACCTTTAACTAAAAATCATAAAAAAATTCAAAAAGATTTAATTTAATTTCCCCAAAATTTCATCAATTTCAGCTATTCCTCCTAAAAATCTTAAGAAAATCCAAAAGAATCTAAGTGAATATCAACTAAATTTACTCAAATTCTGCACCTTTAACTAAAAATCTTAAAAAAAATTGAAAAAGATTTAATTTAATTTCGCCAAAATTTCTTCAATTTCAGCTCCTTCTACTAAAATTCTTATGAAAATCCAAAGGAATCGAAGTGAATATCAACTAAATTTACTCAAATTCTGCATCTGTAACTAAAAATCATAAAAAAATTCAAAAAGATTTAATTTAATTTCGCCAAAATTTCTTCAATTTCAGCTCCTTCTACTAAAAATCTTACGAAAATCCAAAGGAATCGAAGTGAATATCAACTAAGTTTACTCAAATTCTGCATCTGTAACTAAAAATCATAAAAAAATTGAAAAAGATTTAATTTTATTTCGCCAAAATTTCTTCAATTTCAGCTCCTTCTACTAAAAATCTTATGAAAATCCAAAAGAATCTAAGTGAATATCAACTAAATTTACTCAAATTCTGCACCTTTAACTAAAAATCATAAAAAAATTCAAAAAGATTTAATTTAATTTCCCCAAAATTTCATCAATTTCAGCTATTCCTCCTAAAAATCTTAAGAAAATCCAAAAGAATCTAAGTGAATATCAACTAAATTTACTCAAATTCTGCACCTTTAACTAAAAATCTTAAAAAAAATTGAAAAAGATTTAATTTAATTTCGCCAAAATTTCTTCAATTTCAGCTCCTTCTACTAAAATTCTTATGAAAATCCAAAGGAATCGAAGTGAATATCAACTAAATTTACTCAAATTCTGCATCTGTAACTAAAAATCATAAAAAAATTCAAAAAGATTTAATTTAATTTCCCCAAAATTTCATCAATTTCAGCTATTCCTCCTAAAAATCTTAAGAAAATCCAAAAGAATCTAAGTGAATATCAACTAAATTTACTCAAATCCTGCATCTGTAACTAAAAATCATAAAAAAATTGAAAAAGATTTAATTTTATTTCGCCAAAATTTCTTCAATTTCAGCTCCTTCTACTAAAAATCTTATGAAAATCCAAAGGAATCGAAGTGAATATCAACTAAATTTACTCAAATTCTGCATCTGTAACTAAAAATCATAAAAAAATTCAAAAAGATTTAATTTAATTTCCCCAAAATTTCATCAATTTCAGCTATTCCTCCTAAAAATCTTAAGAAAATCCAAAAGAATCTAAGTGAATATCAACTTAATTTACTCAAATTCTGCACCTTTAACTAAAAATCATTAAAAAATTCAAAAAGATTTAATTTAATTTCGCCAAAATTTCTTCAATTTCCTTCTATTAAAAATCTTATGAAAATCCAAAGGAATCGAAGTGAATATCAACTAAATTTACTCAAATCCTGCACCTTTAACTAAAAATCATAAAAAAATAAAAAGAAATTTAATTTAATTTCATCAAAATTTCATCAATTTCAGCTCCTTCTACTAAAAATCTTATGGAAATCCAAAGGAATCGAAGTGAATATCAACTAAATTTACTCAAATTCTGCATCTGTAACTAAAAATCATAAAAAAATTCAAAAAGATTTAATTCAATTTCACCAAAATTTTTTCAATTTCAGTTCCTCCTACTAAAAATGTTAAGAAAATCAAAAAGGATCTAAGTGAATATCAACTAAATTTACTCAAATTCTGCACCTTTAACTAAAAATCATAAAAAAAAATGAAAAAGATTTAATTTAATTTCACCAAAATTTCTTCAATTTCAGCTCCGTCTACTAAAAATCTTATGAAAATCCAAAGGAATCGAAGTGAATATCAACTAAATTTACTCAAATTCTGCACCTTTAACTAAAAATCATAAATAAATTGAAATAGATTTAATTTAATTTCACCAAAATTTCATCAATTTCAGCACTTCCTCCTAAAAATCTTAAGAAAATCCAAAAGAATCTAAGTGAATATCAACTAAATTTACTCAAATTCTGCACCTTTAACTAAAAATCATAAAAAAATTCAAAAAGATTTAATTTAATTTTGCCAAAATTTCTTCAACTTCAGCTCCTTCTACTAAAAATCTTATGAAAATCCAAAGGAATCGATGTGAATGTCAACTAAATTTACTCAAATCCTGCACCTTTAACTAAAAATCTTAAAAAAAATTCAAAAAGATTTAATTTAATTTCGCCAAAATTTCTTCAATTTCAGCTCCTTCTACTAAAAATCTTATGAAAATCCAAAGGAATCGAAGTGAATATCAACTAAGTTTACTCAAATTCTGCATCTGTAACTAAAAATCATAAAAAAATTGAAAAAGATTTAATTTTATTTCGCCAAAATTTCTTCAATTTCAGCTCCTTCTACTAAAAATCTTATGAAAATCCAAAAGAATCTAAGTGAATATCAACTAAATTTACTCAAATTCTGCACCTTTAACTAAAAATCATAAAAAAATTCAAAAAGATTTAATTTAATTTCACCAAAATTTCATCAATTTCAGCACTTCCTCCTAAAAATCTTAAGAAAATCCAAAAGAATCTAAGTGAATATCAACTAAATTTACTCAAATTCTGCACCTTTAACTAAAAATCATAAATAAATTGAAATAGATTTAATTTAATTTCACCAAAATTTCATCAATTTCAGCACTTCCTCCTAAAAATCTTAAGAAAATCCAAAAGAATCTAAGTGAATATCAACTAAATTTACTCAAATTCTGCACCTTTAACTAAAAATCATAAAAAAATTCAAAAAGATTTAATTTAATTTTGCCAAAATTTCTTCAACTTCAGCTCCTTCTACTAAAAATCTTAAGAAAATCCAAAAGAATCTAAGTGAATATCAACTAAATTTACTCAAATTCTGCACCTTTAACTAAAAATCTTAAAAAAAATTGAAAAAGATTTAATTTAATTTCGCCAAAATTTCTTCAATTTCAGCTCCTTCTACTAAAATTCTTATGAAAATCCAAAGGAATCGAAGTGAATATCAACTAAATTTACTCAAATTCTGCATCTGTAACTAAAAATCATAAAAAAATTCAAAAAGATTTAATTTAATTTCCCCAAAATTTCATCAATTTCAGCTATTCCTCCTAAAAATCTTAAGAAAATCCAAAAGAATCTAAGTGAATATCAACTTAATTTACTCAAATTCTGCACCTTTAACTAAAAATCATTAAAAAATTCAAAAAGATTTAATTTAATTTCGCCAAAATTTCTTCAATTTCCTTCTATTAAAAATCTTATGAAAATCCAAAGGAATCGAAGTGAATATCAACTAAATTTACTCAAATCCTGCACCTTTAACTAAAAATCATAAAAAAATAAAAAGAAATTTAATTTAATTTCATCAAAATTTCATCAATTTCAGCTCCTTCTACTAAAAATCTTATGGAAATCCAAAGGAATCGAAGTGAATATCAACTAAATTTACTCAAATTCTGCATCTGTAACTAAAAATCATAAAAAAATTCAAAAAGATTTAATTCAATTTCACCAAAATTTTTTCAATTTCAGTTCCTCCTACTAAAAATGTTAAGAAAATCAAAAAGAATCTAAGTGAATATCAACTAAATTTACTCAAATTCTGCACCTTTAACTAAAAATCATAAAAAAATTGAAAAAGATTTAATTTAATTTCACCAAAATTTCTTCAATTTCAGCTCCGTCTACTAAAAATCTTATGAAAATCCAAAGGAATCGAAGTGAATATCAACTAAATTTACTCAAATTCTGCACCTTTAACTAAAAATCATAAATAAATTGAAATAGATTTAATTTAATTTCACCAAAATTTCATCAATTTCAGCACTTCCTCCTAAAAATCTTAAGAAAATCCAAAAGAATCTAAGTGAATATCAACTAAATTTACTCAAATTCTGCACCTTTAACTAAAAATCATAAAAAAATTCAAAAAGATTTAATTTAATTTTGCCAAAATTTCTTCAACTTCAGCTCCTTCTACTAAAAATCTTATGAAAATCCAAAGGAATCGATGTGAATATCAACTAAATTTACTCAAATCCTGCACCTTTAACTAAAAATCTTAAAAAAAATTCAAAAAGATTTAATTTAATTTCGCCAAAATTTCTTCAATTTCAGCTCCTTCTACTAAAAATCTTACGAAAATCCAAAGGAATCGAAGTGAATATCAACTAAGTTTCCTCAAATTCTGCATCTGTAACTAAAAATCATAAAAAAATTGAAAAAGATTTAATTTTATTTCGCCAAAATTTCTTCAATTTCAGCTCCTTCTACTAAAAATCTTATGAAAATCCAAAAGAATCTAAGTGAATATCAACTAAATTTACTCAAATTCTGCACCTTTAACTAAAAATCATAAAAAAATTCAAAAAGATTTAATTTAATTTCCCCAAAATTTCATCAATTTCAGCTATTCCTCCTAAAAATCTTAAGAAAATCCAAAAGAATCTAAGTGAATATCAACTAAATTTACTCAAATTCTGCACCTTTAACTAAAAATCTTAAAAAAAATTGAAAAAGATTTAATTTAATTTCGCCAAAATTTCTTCAATTTCAGCTCCTTCTACTAAAATTCTTATGAAAATCCAAAGGAATCGAAGTGAATATCAACTAAATTTACTCAAATTCTGCATCTGTAACTAAAAATCATAAAAAAATTCAAAAAGATTTAATTTAATTTCCCCAAAATTTCATCAATTTCAGCTATTCCTCCTAAAAATCTTAAGAAAATCCAAAAGAATCTAAGTGAATATCAACTAAATTTACTCAAATCCTGCATCTGTAACTAAAAATCATAAAAAAATTGAAAAAGATTTAATTTTATTTCGCCAAAATTTCTTCAATTTCAGCTCCTTCTACTAAAAATCTTATGAAAATCCAAAAGAATCTAAGTGAATATCAACTAAATTTACTCAAATTCTGCACCTTTAACTAAAAATCATAAAAAAATTCAAAAAGATTTAATTTAATTTCCCCAAAATTTCATCAATTTCAGCTATTCCTCCTAAAAATCTTAAGAAAATCCAAAAGAATCTAAGTGAATATCAACTAAATTTACTCAAATTCTGCACCTTTAACTAAAAATCTTAAAAAAAATTGAAAAAGATTTAATTTAATTTCGCCAAAATTTCTTCAATTTCAGCTCCTTCTACTAAAATTCTTATGAAAATCCAAAGGAATCGAAGTGAATATCAACTAAATTTACTCAAATTCTGCATCTGTAACTAAAAATCATAAAAAAATTCAAAAAGATTTAATTTAATTTCGCCAAAATTTCTTCAATTTCAGCTCCTTCTACTAAAAATCTTACGAAAATCCAAAGGAATCGAAGTGAATATCAACTAAGTTTACTCAAATTCTGCATCTGTAACTAAAAATCATAAAAAAATTGAAAAAGATTTAATTTTATTTCGCCAAAATTTCTTCAATTTCAGCTCCTTCTACTAAAAATCTTATGAAAATCCAAAAGAATCTAAGTGAATATCAACTAAATTTACTCAAATTCTGCACCTTTAACTAAAAATCATAAAAAAATTCAAAAAGATTTAATTTAATTTCCCCAAAATTTCATCAATTTCAGCTATTCCTCCTAAAAATCTTAAGAAAATCCAAAAGAATCTAAGTGAATATCAACTAAATTTACTCAAATTCTGCACCTTTAACTAAAAATCTTAAAAAAAATTGAAAAAGATTTAATTTAATTTCGCCAAAATTTCTTCAATTTCAGCTCCTTCTACTAAAATTCTTATGAAAATCCAAAGGAATCGAAGTGAATATCAACTAAATTTACTCAAATCCTGCACCTTTAACTAAAAATCATAAAAAAATAAAAAGAAATTTAATTTAATTTCATCAAAATTTCATCAATTTCAGCTCCTTCTACTAAAAATCTTATGGAAATCCAAAGGAATCGAAGTGAATATCAACTAAATTTACTCAAATTCTGCATCTGTAACTAAAAATCATAAAAAAATTCAAAAAGATTTAATTCAATTTCACCAAAATTTTTTCAATTTCAGTTCCTCCTACTAAAAATGTTAAGAAAATCAAAAAGAATCTAAGTGAATATCAACTAAATTTACTCAAATTCTGCACCTTTAACTAAAAATCATAAAAAAATTGAAAAAGATTTAATTTAATTTCACCAAAATTTCTTCAATTTCAGCTCCGTCTACTAAAAATCTTATGAAAATCCAAAGGAATCGAAGTGAATATCAACTAAATTTACTCAAATTCTGCACCTTTAACTAAAAATCATAAATAAATTGAAATAGATTTAATTTAATTTCACCAAAATTTCATCAATTTCAGCACTTCCTCCTAAAAATCTTAAGAAAATCCAAAAGAATCTAAGTGAATATCAACTAAATTTACTCAAATTCTGCACCTTTAACTAAAAATCATAAAAAAATTCAAAAAGATTTAATTTAATTTTGCCAAAATTTCTTCAACTTCAGCTCCTTCTACTAAAAATCTTATGAAAATCCAAAGGAATCGATGTGAATATCAACTAAATTTACTCAAATCCTGCACCTTTAACTAAAAATCTTAAAAAAAATTCAAAAAGATTTAATTTAATTTCGCCAAAATTTCTTCAATTTCAGCTCCTTCTACTAAAAATCTTACGAAAATCCAAAGGAATCGAAGTGAATATCAACTAAGTTTCCTCAAATTCTGCATCTGTAACTAAAAATCATAAAAAAATTGAAAAAGATTTAATTTTATTTCGCCAAAATTTCTTCAATTTCAGCTCCTTCTACTAAAAATCTTATGAAAATCCAAAAGAATCTAAGTGAATATCAACTAAATTTACTCAAATTCTGCACCTTTAACTAAAAATCATAAAAAAATTCAAAAAGATTTAATTTAATTTCCCCAAAATTTCATCAATTTCAGCTATTCCTCCTAAAAATCTTAAGAAAATCCAAAAGAATCTAAGTGAATATCAACTAAATTTACTCAAATTCTGCACCTTTAACTAAAAATCTTAAAAAAAATTGAAAAAGATTTAATTTAATTTCGCCAAAATTTCTTCAATTTCAGCTCCTTCTACTAAAATTCTTATGAAAATCCAAAGGAATCGAAGTGAATATCAACTAAATTTACTCAAATTCTGCATCTGTAACTAAAAATCATAAAAAAATTCAAAAAGATTTAATTTAATTTCCCCAAAATTTCATCAATTTCAGCTATTCCTCCTAAAAATCTTAAGAAAATCCAAAAGAATCTAAGTGAATATCAACTAAATTTACTCAAATCCTGCATCTGTAACTAAAAATCATAAAAAAATTGAAAAAGATTTAATTTTATTTCGCCAAAATTTCTTCAATTTCAGCTCCTTCTACTAAAAATCTTATGAAAATCCAAAAGAATCTAAGTGAATATCAACTAAATTTACTCAAATTCTGCACCTTTAACTAAAAATCATAAAAAAATTCAAAAAGATTTAATTTAATTTCCCCAAAATTTCATCAATTTCAGCTATTCCTCCTAAAAATCTTAAGAAAATCCAAAAGAATCTAAGTGAATATCAACTAAATTTACTCAAATTCTGCACCTTTAACTAAAAATCTTAAAAAAAATTGAAAAAGATTTAATTTAATTTCGCCAAAATTTCTTCAATTTCAGCTCCTTCTACTAAAATTCTTATGAAAATCCAAAGGAATCGAAGTGAATATCAACTAAATTTACTCAAATTCTGCATCTGTAACTAAAAATCATAAAAAAATTCAAAAAGATTTAATTTAATTTCGCCAAAATTTCTTCAATTTCAGCTCCTTCTACTAAAAATCTTACGAAAATCCAAAGGAATCGAAGTGAATATCAACTAAGTTTACTCAAATTCTGCATCTGTAACTAAAAATCATAAAAAAATTGAAAAAGATTTAATTTTATTTCGCCAAAATTTCTTCAATTTCAGCTCCTTCTACTAAAAATCTTATGAAAATCCAAAAGAATCTAAGTGAATATCAACTAAATTTACTCAAATTCTGCACCTTTAACTAAAAATCATAAAAAAATTCAAAAAGATTTAATTTAATTTCCCCAAAATTTCATCAATTTCAGCTATTCCTCCTAAAAATCTTAAGAAAATCCAAAAGAATCTAAGTGAATATCAACTAAATTTACTCAAATTCTGCACCTTTAACTAAAAATCTTAAAAAAAATTGAAAAAGATTTAATTTAATTTCGCCAAAATTTCTTCAATTTCAGCTCCTTCTACTAAAATTCTTATGAAAATCCAAAGGAATCGAAGTGAATATCAACTAAATTTACTCAAATTCTGCATCTGTAACTAAAAATCATAAAAAAATTCAAAAAGATTTAATTTAATTTCCCCAAAATTTCATCAATTTCAGCTATTCCTCCTAAAAATCTTAAGAAAATCCAAAAGAATCTAAGTGAATATCAACTAAATTTACTCAAATCCTGCATCTGTAACTAAAAATCATAAAAAAATTGAAAAAGATTTAATTTTATTTCGCCAAAATTTCTTCAATTTCAGCTCCTTCTACTAAAAATCTTATGAAAATCCAAAGGAATCGAAGTGAATATCAACTAAATTTACTCAAATTCTGCATCTGTAACTAAAAATCATAAAAAAATTCAAAAAGATTTAATTTAATTTCCCCAAAATTTCATCAATTTCAGCTATTCCTCCTAAAAATCTTAAGAAAATCCAAAAGAATCTAAGTGAATATCAACTTAATTTACTCAAATTCTGCACCTTTAAATAAAAATCATTAAAAAATTCAAAAAGATTTAATTTAATTTCGCCAAAATTTCTTCAATTTCCTTCTATTAAAAATCTTATGAAAATCCAAAGGAATCGAAGTGAATATCAACTAAATTTACTCAAATCCTGCACCTTTAACTAAAAATCATAAAAAAATAAAAAGAAATTTAATTTAATTTCATCAAAATTTCATCAATTTCAGCTCCTTCTACTAAAAATCTTATGGAAATCCAAAGGAATCGAAGTGAATATCAACTAAATTTACTCAAATTCTGCATCTGTAACTAAAAATCATAAAAAAATTCAAAAAGATTTAATTCAATTTCACCAAAATTTTTTCAATTTCAGTTCCTCCTACTAAAAATGTTAAGAAAATCAAAAAGAATCTAAGTGAATATCAACTAAATTTACTCAAATTCTGCACCTTTAACTAAAAATCATAAAAAAATTGAAAAAGATTTAATTTAATTTCACCAAAATTTCTTCAATTTCAGATCCGTCTACTAAAAATCTTATGAAAATCCAAAGGAATCGAAGTGAATATCAACTAAGTTTACTCAAATTCTGCATCTGTAACTAAAAATCATAAAAAAATTGAAAAAGATTTAATTTTATTTCGCCAAAATTTCTTCAATTTCAGCTCCTTCTACTAAAAATCTTATGAAAATCCAAAAGAATCTAAGTGAATATCAACTAAATTTACTCAAATTCTGCACCTTTAACTAAAAATCATAAAAAAATTCAAAAAGATTTAATTTAATTTCACCAAAATTTCATCAATTTCAGCACTTCCTCCTAAAAATCTTAAGAAAATCCAAAAGAATCTAAGTGAATATCAACTAAATTTACTCAAATTCTGCACCTTTAACTAAAAATCTTAAAAAAAATTCAAAAAGATTTAATTTAATTTCGCCAAAATTTCTTCAATTTCAGCACTTCCTCCTAAAAATCTTAAGAAAATCCAAAAGAATCTAAGTGAATATCAACTAAATTTACTCAAATTCTGCACCTTTAACTAAAAATCATAAAAAAATTCAAAAAGATTTAATTTAATTTTGCCAAAATTTCTTCAACTTCAGCTCCTTCTACTAAAAATCTTATGAAAATCCAAAGGAATCGATGTGAATATCAACTAAATTTACTCAAATCCTGCACCTTTAACTAAAAATCTTAAAAAAAATTCAAAAAGATTTAATTTAATTTCGCCAAAATTTCTTCAATTTCAGCTCCTTCTACTAAAAATCTTATGAAAATCCAAAGGAATCGAAGTGAATATCAACTAAGTTTATTCAAATTCTGCATCTGTAACTAAAAATCATAAAAAAATTCAAAAAGATTTAATTTAATTTCGCCAAAATTTCTTCAATTTCAGCTCCTTCTACTAAAAATCTTATGAAAATCCAAAGGAATCGAAGTGAATATCAACTAAGTTTACTCAAATTCTGCATCTGTAACTAAAAATCATAAAAAAATTCAAAAAGATTTAATTTTATTTCGCCAAAATTTCTTCAATTTCAGCTCCTTCTACTAAAAATCTTATGAAAATCCAAGGGAATCTAAGTGAATATCAACTAAATTTACTCAAATTCTGCACCTTTAACTAAAAATCATAAAAAAATTCAAAAAGATTTAATTTAATTTTGCCAAAATTTCTTCAACTTCAGCTCCTTCTACTAAAAATCTTATGAAAATCCAAAGGAATCGATGTGAATATCAACTAAATTTACTCAAATCCTGCACCTTTAACTAAAAATCTTAAAAAAAATTCAAAAAGATTTAATTTAATTTCGCCAAAATTTCTTCAATTTCAGCTCCTTCTACTAAAAATCTTACGAAAATCCAAAGGAATCGAAGTGAATATCAACTAAGTTTACTCAAATTCTGCATCTGTAACTAAAAATCATAAAAAAATTGAAAAAGATTTAATTTTATTTCGCCAAAATTTCTTCAATTTCAGCTCCTTCTACTAAAAATCTTATGAAAATCCAAAAGAATCTAAGTGAATATCAACTAAATTTACTCAAATTCTGCACCTTTAACTAAAAATCATAAAAAAATTCAAAAAGATTTAATTTAATTTCCCCAAAATTTCATCAATTTCAGCTATTCCTCCTAAAAATCTTAAGAAAATCCAAAAGAATCTAAGTGAATATCAACTAAATTTACTCAAATTCTGCACCTTTAACTAAAAATCTTAAAAAAAATTGAAAAAGATTTAATTTAATTTCGCCAAAATTTCTTCAATTTCAGCTCCTTCTACTAAAATTCTTATGAAAATCCAAAGGAATCGAAGTGAATATCAACTAAATTTACTCAAATTCTGCATCTGTAACTAAAAATCATAAAAAAATTCAAAAAGATTTAATTTAATTTTGCCAAAATTTCTTCAACTTCAGCTCCTTCTACTAAAAATCTTATGAAAATCCAAAGGAATCGATGTGAAAATCAACTAAATTTACTCAAATCCTGCACCTTTAACTAAAAATCTTAAAAAAAATTCAAAAAGATTTAATTTAATTTCGCCAAAATTTCTTCAATTTCAGCTCCTTCTACTAAAAATCTTATGAAAATCCAAAGGAATCGAAGTGAATATCAACTAAGTTTATTCAAATTCTGCATCTGTAACTAAAAATCATAAAAAAATTCAAAAAGATTTAATTTAATTTCCCCAAAATTTCATCAATTTCAGCTATTCCTCCTAAAAATCTTAAGAAAATCCAAAAGAATCTAAGTGAGTGTTACGTCCTGAAGGGACTTGTGCGATACACCCCGAGCGGTTAGGGTGATTCGCAGGGTTCGCTGCTCTGTTAAGGTGCTAAAGCACGCCTTGACTATACTTACCGAGGAGAGGAAGGTGATTAAGGGTTGAATAAGAGAGTACAATGGAAGATAAAGGAAAACGATAGTGAAAATATATTGTTACACAAATAAATTGTCCTACCTAGAGACGGCACTTCGTCCGGCTGTCGCTCGCTGTATCGCGCGGCACGCGTGCCTACTCGTGTTGCGCTCGCTTACAATGTCGCTGACCGATCGTAGGTCGTGGTCGCTCGCTGTGCTCTCGGGTAGCACACGGAAGTCGGTGAACTGGGGTCCGTCGTACCTCTTATACTCGATTCGTTGCTGTTCCTTACGGTCGTACGTCGATCGCGATTGACGCTCAAGGGCTCTCCCGGCTAGGCCGTTCTCGGTGCGTCGGATGGAGTTACCCTTTCACGAATTACTATCGGCCGAACGTGACTCGCGGAGCGAACGTCGAAGTGAGGACGCGATTTCTAGACGGCCCGCTGGCTCGTCGCGACTACCTAGCTCGAACTCCCGAAATTGATTGATTGCCTTCGCGGCTCCGAATCGCGGTCTGAACCTCGGACGATCCCTACGAACGGGGATAACTGCCCCGTCGGCAGCTGTCGCTTGCCTAACTAATTCCTGGATTCTTGCGAAAGACTCGGCACCCGGGCCGAACGCGGTCGTTGTCCCTAACGCTGTTGCTACGGGCTCAGCACAACGCGATTTCTACACGCGGGGCGATTCCGCTGAATCGCCTTTGCGAAAGAAAGCGACGCGAGGACAGCAAGCACGGAATGCACCGATAGGGGCATGTAACAGCTCCCCATTTAGACGCGAAACGGCCTCGCGAGTCCGTTTCGTCGCTTGTACGTGCGTAGCTGTTCACGCGTGCACCTTCCTAATGACTTACAACTACGGTTAGCGCTACTACGACTAAGGGGTCGCAAAGGAATACAATAAATCACGCTGCTCTGCTGTGAATTTAACGAAATCGGAAACAATTGCAATTCGGTCCCGTCACATTTAAGTGATTACAATCTGATAGTGAGTTACCTACTGCGGTAATTATTGTTGTTAACAGCAACTTATGGCTTAGAATACATCGAAGTACTTTTCGGAGCCCGCGAAACTTCTCGCTCGCTCTATGTGGGCTCTGTCACTTGTCCTCGTGGGTGGTATAACGGGTAGGTCGGGAGGAAAAGATAAAATGACTACTGGACGGGGTTTGGAAACTACTTGAGGGAGAGGACGGTGGGGTATCATTTCTATATTAACCTTTGTCTCTTTCCTTAAGAGCTCTCGATGTTGATTACAGCGTGCCCTCAAACAACGGTACCCAATCCAGACAATAAGGAGGATCACTAGGATGCCTCTTAGTCCTGGCAGTCCATGTGTAACATGTGATAAATTTTCGGTCCTATGATGGGTTGCTATCTCTCTTGCATGTCTCACTATGTCTTCCGGTGCGATTGCGTTAGCTTTCGCATGGGAATCTTGAAGGGTTCCTTGGGGTTGCTTTTCTTGATGGTCAGATATTTTCACATGATGTTCCGTTAGAGTTGGGAGAATTTCCGAAATGTTAATGCCATTCGATGGTTTGTAATTGGATGTTAATGTCTCAGTGTCGAATCCGGATGCCCAAATCCGGTCGGTCCCAATTTTGGCTTCGCAATCTCTCCTTAGTTGTAATATTCCTGCTCCCTGGAGCACTTGATATCGGGCTGCGTGCTCATTGCAACGTACCTGCAGTGCCCGGGTGCCTTTGACGGAATACAACCAGGTGTTGTGTATGACCATTTTCTTGAGGAAGGTGCGGCTTCCAAAAAGATCTTGAATGTTGCAGCTGGGCCACTTGATGTTTTGTGGTTTTAGTAGAGCATCCGTCCCGCAGGTTAGTGCTTTTTCCAAATTTTGAAGTGGTACGCTGAGCTCACACATGTACATTCGAGGGTGGTTCCTGCATCCTGTGATGTAGTTTTCGTTGGGCATGAAGTATTGAGAGTTAATTCGACTGATTGCTAAGTATTCCGTTCTTGGTTTTATGAATATAGGGGTAGAGACATTGGTAGATATAATTTGAAACGAAGGGCACGGTTGAAGGTAATAAAGGTCGAAGGGAGTTTGGTCGAGTAAAGGGATGTCGAGTGACAAGATGATTCGGCCCTGTGAATAAACTACGTTAAATTTTGTCACCCTTTGCTCGGAAGGTAGCGGCTCGGAATTTAATTCTTCCGGGGTCAGCGGGAATTCGTATGGAGTAGTTTCGCGTATTCGTCCGCAAGTCTTCGCTAGCTGGTTAGGTGAAAGAATGGCCGGATGTAAGATACCAAGTTTCGCGAACGTAAGCGTGTCCGTAATTACAATTAACGCGGTCACGTATTCGTCCGCGTGCCTGGTCATTTGGAATGTCCATGATGACAAAGCTAATTCCAATTCTGTCTTTGTTTCGCGCTCGTCCAATTGACGGGTACCTGTCGCAATTTCCTTAATTCTATCGCCTATTGTTCGCACGGATCCCGTTACAGATTTAAGTGACTCGTGTATGTCTTGAAATTCCGATCTTATAATATGTGTCTGATTTCCTAATAATTCCGCGAGATGATTCTGATCCTTATAAAGTTTATCTATTTCCTTATTATAATATTGCGCGTCATCGTTGTCTAGTGTTCCGAATAGGGCCTTCCGAGGACTAGAATTTTCGTGGGTATTCGATGTTTCGCCTTTTTCCCACGGGAGTCTTCCCGGGATGATGGAAGTCATCTCTGTTTCTAGGCCCTCCGGGGTGTTAATGGTTCCGAAGGTGGGGTCCAAGTCGTCTCCTTCTATATACTCCCATTCGGGTGGTTCGTCCAGACTCTTTAAAAAGGCCCATTCGTCCACCGTATGCCCTGCGTCCGGGCCCTCAGTTGACGTGGGGAAATAGTCTTCTTCAAAATCTTCAATTCCGTAGTGTCCCAACCGTACCCCTTTGTTCTTGGGGGGGTATTTCTCATCCAGGGTTTTCAAGAAAGTGATTTCTTCCTGCGTGAGCGAACCTGTGACCGAGCCATCACTCAGGATGGTTGGTTCCTCGTTGGTCAATTCCAGGTCCTCGTCCTCATCCAGGAATTCGGGCATTCCCGTTCGTTCTTCCTCTGCATCCAGAACGGTAGAATTGGCCCTGCTTTCTATATCGTTTGTGTCAACTCTCGATAGTGTTGTATCATCTATAAGCGACGGTGGTTCTTCGTAATTCGGCCGCGGCTGGCCTTGACGGCGCTCCGATACGCGCGTTCCTATTCCTTCATTTTCGTTATTAGGCGCGGTTTCCTTCAGTGTTGTCGTAAAAACATATAAGTCTGGATTTCGTGATAGCGCGTCTGCGTGTGCATTTACTCTGCCGGGTTTGTATATGATTTCGTAATTATTCTCCCTCGCCGTTCTCCAGTTGGTCTGCCTTGACTCGGATACGGGGGGACTCTGCGCGTACGAGTTGTAAAAAGTTGTAAAATTGTAAGTGGTATTTTGGGTTGACGTTTCACGTTCTGTCAATCCTCGAGATTCTTGAGTTTCGTATCTCCCTGGATCGCGTGGTTCATATCCTTGTGACTCACGGGAGTCGTAGTTTTGAAATTCGGGAGGGGGCCCGCGAGGTTGGTATCGTCTATCGCTTTGATATCTTCCGCGTCCACCTCTACCGCGGGGAACATGCGGTTGGCGTTCATAATCTAATGGGCGTTCACCTTGCCTCGTCAGCAAGGCCGCTGGACGGCTCTCTGTCATCGGATTGTGATAATACGGCTCCCGATAATAATCGTCTCGAAAGCGAGGGGCACTATAGCCAGAGTAAGCGGTATTATAGTCGCGGTATGAGTCATCTTCGTGTGGCTGTCTCCACTCGTTCCATCTACGCTGTGGGTCGTATGAAGACGGGGGACGCGCGTTTTGTGTGTATCTAAACGAGTCATCACGCGGCAAACCTGACAATTCTAGTTCTCGTCTTTGTATATGTAATGCTAAATCAAACGCGTCATCCAATGATTCGGGATTAGATAATGCTACTTTAGTCGAAATTCTTTGGGGTAAAGCCGTGATAAACGAGGTTCGCGCCAAACGGCCCACCTCCTTTATAGTCTTCTCTACATTTTCTCCGATCAATTCTTTCGCTCTTACGATTACTTGTCTGTATAAGCGGCCCACACGGTGGATAAAGTCTATCAATCGTTCCCGGGGATGCATGCTTATACGTTCGAGTTCTAGGCGGAGCTCCTCATAACCGCGACATGAGGAATAACGGACCTTTAGAAGGGAGAGCAGATCGGCCACGCTTTGACAACCTTTCCCTTCGACATAATATCTAATAGGGTCTTTTAGTTTGTATATCAATTCGGTCAGAAATCTTTCCTCTTGACCGGATGGTACGCGCTTCGAAGCGCGCTGTATCGCGGCAGCGAAGTCTTCTAAAGTTACGAAATCAGGATCAAAACGGGGAATGCTGTCAAGCGCCCTATAAACTCTCTCTTCGTCTTCTCGGGAACGCCAGACGTCTAATACAGACATTTCTAGGTCGCTCATCCGGGAACCAAGGGATGGTCGGCCACTCGATGATGGCGGTAAAGGGGGAGGAACTACAGTAGGGGCATTTATGGAGGAAGCATTTTCAGAGGTTTGAGTGTTAGGAAAAATATGTGAAGGGGGTGATCTCAAAATACCACCCGTCATTGTGACTTTGGAATTGTAAGGAACTTCGAGTAGTATGAAGTGTAGTCAAGTTACGAGCAGATAAGATTGCGGCGGGTCACGTTATGTGGCGACAACACGCTCACTTTCTCTAATAAGAAATAATAATAAAGGGAAAAATAATAATAAGGGATAAAAAAAATATCCCACTTCTGACACCAGTTTGTTACGTCCTGAAGGGACTTGTGCGATACACCCCGAGCGGTTAGGGTGATTCGCAGGGTTCGCTGCTCTGTTAAGGTGCTAAAGCACGCCTTGACTATACTTACCGAGGAGAGGAAGGTGATTAAGGGTTGAATAAGAGAGTACAATGGAAGATAAAGGAAAACGATAGTGAAAATATATTGTTACACAAATAAATTGTCCTACCTAGAGACGGCGCTTCGTCCGGCTGTCGCTCGCTGTATCGCGCGGCACGCGTGCCTACTCGTGTTGCGCTCGCTTACAATGTCGCTGACCGATCGTAGGTCGTGGTCGCTCGCTGTGCTCTCGGGTAGCACACGGAAGTCGGTGAACTGGGGTCCGTCGTACCTCTTATACTCGATTCGTTGCTGTTCCTTACGGTCCTACGTCGATCGCGATTGACGCTCAAGGGCTCTCCCGGCTAGGCCGTTCTCGGTGCGTCGGATGGAGTTACCCTTTCACGAATTACTATCGGCCGAACGTGACTCGCGGAGCGAACGTCGAAGTGAGGACGCGATTTCTAGACGGCCCGCTGGCTCGTCGCGACTACCTAGCTCGAACTCCCGAAATTGATTGATTGCCTTCGCGGCTCCGAATCGCGGTCTGAACCTCGGACGATCCCTACGAACGGGGATAACTGCCCCGTCGGCAGCTGTCGCTTGCCTAACTAATTCCTGGATTCTTGCGAAAGACTCGGCACCCGGGCCGAACGCGGTCGTTGTCCCTAACGCTGTTGCTACGGGCTCAGCACAACGCGATTTCTACACGCGGAGCGATTCCGCTGAATCGCCTTTGCGAAAGAAAGCGACGCGAGGACAGCAAGCACGGAATGCACCGATATGGGCATGTAACATGAGTATCAACTAAATTTACTCAAATTCTGCACCTTTAACTAAAAATCATAAAAAAATTGAAAAAGATTTAATTTAATTTCACCAAAATTTCTTCAATTTCAGCTCCGTCTACTAAAAATCTTATGAAAATCCAAAGGAATCGAAGTGAATATCAACTAAATTTACTCAAATTCTGCACCTTTAACTAAAAATCATAAAAAAATTGAAAAAGATTTAATTTAATTTCACCAAAATTTCATCAATTTCAGCACTTCCTCCTAAAAATCTTAAGAAAATCCAAAAGAATCTAAGTGAATATCAACTAAATTTACTCAAATTCTGCACCTTTAACTAAAAATCATAAAAAAATTCAAAAAGATTTAATTTAATTTTGCCAAAATTTCTTCAACTTCAGCTCCTTCTACTAAAAATCTTATGAAAATCCAAAGGAATCGAAGTGAATATCAACTAAATTTACTCAAATCCTGCACCTTTAACTAAAAATCATAAAAAAATTCAAAAAGATTTAATTTAATTTCGCCAAAATTTCTTCAATTTCAGCTCCTTCTACTAAAAATCTTATGAAAATCCAAAGGAATCGAAGTGAATATCAACTAAATTTACTCAAATCCTGCACCTTTAACTAAAAATCATAAAAAAATTCAAATAGATTTAATTTAATTTCCCCAAAATTTCATCAATTTCAGCTCTTCCTCCTAAAAATCTTATGAAAATCCAAAGGAATCGAAGTGAATATCAACTAAATTTACTCAAATTCTGCACCTTTAACTAAAAATCATAAAAAAATTGAAAAAGATTTAATTTAATTTCGCCAAAATTTCTTCAATTTCAGCTCCTTCTACTAAAAATCTTATGAAAATCAAAAGGAATGGAAGTGAATATCAACTACATTTACTCAAATTCTGCATCTGTAACTAAAAATCATAAAAAAATTCAAAAAGATTTAATTCAATTTCACCAAAATTTTTTCAATTTCAGTTACTCCTACTAAAAATGTTAAGAAAATCAAAAAGAATCTAAGTGAATATCAACTAAATTTACTCAAATCCTGCACCTTTAACTAAAAATCATAAAAAAATAAAAAGAAATTTAATTTAATTTCATCAAAATTTCTTTAATTTCAGCTCCTTCTACTAAAAAACTGATGAAAATCCAAAGCGTCATTTATTATTTTTATTTTTCAAGATGTTGCTTGAACGAGTCGTACGACAGCGAAGAGCTTTACAAGGTGTGACAAGGCACGTCCAGGAAGAGCTGCGACTTCTTTTTTATAAAAATATTTTTTTTTTTTTTCCCACGATGTCGCTTTACGAGTCGAAGGGCAGCGAAGAGCTCAACAAGGTGTGACGGGGCACGTCCAGGGAGAGCCGCGACTTCGTTTTTTTAAATATTTGATTTTTTTTTTTTCCACGATGTCGCTTGAACGAGTCGAAAGGCAGCGAAGAGCTCTACAAGGTGTGATGGGGCACGTCCAGGGAGAGCCGCGACTTCCTTTTTTTAAATATTTGATTTTTTTTATTTTTCCCACGATGTCGCTTGAACGAGTCGAAAGGCAGCGAAGATCTCTACCAGGAGTGACAAGTGCACGTCCAGGGAGAGCCGCGACTTCTTTTTTTTTAAATAATTGTTTTTTTTTTATTTTTCCCACGTTGTTGCTTGAACGAGTCGTACGACAGCGAAGAGCTTTACAAGGTGTGACAAGGCACGTCCAGGAAGAGCTGCGACTTCTTTTTTATAAAAATATTTTTTTTTTTTATTTTTCCCACGATGTCGCTTAACGAGTCGAAGGGCAGCGAAGAGCTCTACAAGGTGTGACGGGGCACGTCCAGGGAGAGCCGCGACTTCCTTTTTTTAAATGTTTGATTTTTTTTATTTTTCCCACGATGTTGCTTGAACGAGTCGAAAGGCAGCGAAGAGCTCTACCAGGAGTGGTAAGTGCACGTCCAGGGAGAGCCGCGACTTCTGTTTTTTTTTAAATATTTTATTTTTTTGGATATTTCCCAGGATGTCGCTTGAACAAGTCGAAAGGCAGCGAAGAGCTCTACATGGAACGACAAGTGCACGTCCAAGGAGAGCCGCGACTTCTTTTTTAAAAATATTTTTTTTTTCCCCCGATGTCGCTAGAACGAGTCGAAAGGCAGCGAAGAGCTCTACAAGGTGTGACGGGGCACGTCCAGGGAGAGCCGCGACTTGTTTTTTTTAAATATTTTTTATTTTTATTTTTTCCCACGATGTTGTTTGAACGAGTCGAAAGGCAGCGAAGAGCTCTACAAGGTGTGACATGGCACGTCCAGGGAGAGCCGCGACTTCTGTTTTTTTTAAATATTATATTTTTTTGGATATTTCCCAGGATGTCGCTTGAACAAGTCGAAAGGCAGCGAAGAGCTCTACAAGGTGTGACGGGGTAAGTCCAGGGAGAGCCGCGACTTCTTTTTTTTAAAATTTTTTTTTTCCCACGATGTCGCTTGAACGAGTCGAAAGGCAGCGAAGAGCTCTACTAGGTGTGACAAGGCACGTCCAGGGAGATCCGCGACTTCTTTTTTAAAAAAAAATTTTTCCCACGATGTCGCTTGAACGAGTCGAAAGGCAGCGAAGAGCTCTACATGGAGCGACAAGTGCACGTCCAAGGAGAGCCGCGACTTCTTTTTAAAAATATTTTTTTTTCCCACGATGTCGCTTGAATGAGTCGAAAGGCAGCGAGGAGCTCTACAAGATGTGACAAGGCACGTCTAGGGAGAGCCGCGACTTCTTTTTTTTTTTAAATATTTTATTTCTTTGGATTTTTCCCACGATGTCGCTTGAACGAGTCGAAGGGCAGCGAAGAGCTCTACAAGGTGTGACAAGGCACGTCCAGGAAGAGCTGCGACTTCTTTTTTATAAGAATATTTTTTTTTTTTTTTTCCCACGATGTCGCTTAACGAGTCGAAGGGCAGCGAAGAGCTCTACAAGGTGTGACGGGGCACGTCCAGGGAGAGCCGCGACTTCCTTTTTTTAAATATTTGATTTTTTTTATTTTTCCCACGATGTCGCTTGAACGAGTCGAAAGGCAGCGAAGATCTCTACCAGGAGTGACAAGTGCACGTCCAGGGAGAGCCGCGACTTCTTTTTTTTTAAATATTTGGTTTTTTTTTTATTTTTCCCACGATGTTGCTTGAACGAGTCGTACGACAGCGAGGAGCTTTACAAGGTGTGACAAGGCACGTCCAGGAAGAGCTGCGACTTCTTTTTTATAAAAATATTTTTTTTTTTTTTTCCCACGATGTCGCTTAACGAGTCGAAGGGCAGCGTAGAGCTCTACAAGGTGTGACGGGACACGTCCAGGGAGAGCCGCGACTTCCTTTTTTTAAATATTTGATTTTTTTTATTTTTCCCACGATGTCGCTTGAACGAGTCGAAAGGCAGCGAAGATCTCTACCAGGAGTGACAAGTGCACGTCCAGGGAGAGCCGCGACTTCTTTTTTTTTAAATATTTGTTTTTTTTTTATTTTTCCCACGATGTTGCTTGAACGAGTCGTACGACAGCGAAGAGCTTTACAAGGTGTGACAAGGCACGTCCAGGAAGAGCTGCGACTTCTTTTTTATAAAAATATTTTTTTTTTTATTTCTCCCACGATGTCGCTTAACGAGTCGAAGGACAGCGAAGAGCTCTACAAGGTGTGACGGGGCACGTCCAGGGAGAGCCGCGACTTCCTTTTTTTAAATATTTGATTTTTTTATTTTTCCCACGATGTTGCTTGAACGAGTCGAAAGGCAGCGAAGAGCTCTACCAGGAGTGGTAAGTGCACGTCCAGGGAGAGCCGCGACTTCTTTTTTCTTAAATATTTTTTTGTTTTCCCCACGATGTCGCTTGAACGTGTCGAAAGGCAGCGAAGAGCTCTACAAGGTGTGACATGGCACGTCCAGGGAGAGCCGCGACTTCTTTTTTCTTAAATATTTTTTTTTTCCCCACGATGTCGCTTGAACGAGTCGAAAGGCAGCGAAGAGCTCTACAAGGTGTGACATGGCACGTCCAGGGAGAGCTGCGACTTCTTTTTTTTAAAAATATTTTATTATTTTTATTTTTCCCACGATGTCGCTTGAACGAGTCGAAAGGCAGCGAAGATCTCTACCAGGATTTTTTTTTTTTTTTTTTTTTTTTTTTATTACTTGGTGGAAATCCCCACGGATACCCCCGGCCCGCGGGGGCGGGCGGGGGGTTATGTGGGACTCGAACCCACTAAAACCACCAAGATGACCTCCTCGGGAGCGGCGTCGCGCGCCTGAGGGGAGGACTTGTGCGAGATCAAACTAGCGATGCTTTCGCTGGCCTCCCCCTCATGCGCTTGAGGTACGACACCGCCCACGCCCCCGACGCAATTTGTCGCGTCGGGGTCTTCCCTGGGGGAGAGGTTTACCTCCCCCAGCTGCTTCTCGGCGACGCGCGACGGGTCATACGCCCGCGCCGCCATTTGTGGGCCGCTGCTGCTAGGGTGAGTAGTGTCCCCCGACACCCCCACCCCACGGCCCCGCGATCGAAAAGCCCCCCGCTCGGTCCTGGAACCAGGAACTGGCCAGAGCGGTTGGGGCCGAAGGCGTGACTGGCCACAATGAGTGACCCGCCCGCCCCGGGGCTGCTCGATCGCAGAGGGGGCGACAACTGGTAGTCGACCCCCCCTGGAGGGTCCATTCCTCGCCGGGACCCTCCGATGTCCACCCTGTCGCTGCCGCCGCGGACCGACGCGCTGCCACCGCGCCGCCGCGGCGACACTTGCGGACTATGAGGTGGCCCAACCCTAAGGGGACCACCTTCCTCCCCTCCCAAAACCCCCTCTCACTCTCACTGAGGAGGGCCACTGCCGGGGGTTTACGAACCCCGGACTATCCTCCCTTCCCCCCAACACTGTCGTGGGGGGAGTCGACGACAATGGCGCGTGGCCGGGGCCAATACCGGGGGAGCGGGCGACCTACAATGTCGCTGGACCGCGTCCCCCGGCCCCGGGTCATCTACGCCTCGCTCGTCGTCTGCCGGGAGGCCGTGGGATACGGTTCGGGAGACCCGACCGTTCCCTGTCCCTCTTCGCCCCCTCTTTCTCGAGCATTATTTGCTCCGCGAAGAGGAAGACGGCCTCCCAGCAGCCCCGATCTTCAGCCATCCGACGCACGACTGTCGGGAAACTGAGATCGGGGCCCAGCTGCGCCTCCAGGACTCGGCGGTCGTCCACCCACTCCCGGCATCGCGCCAGGGTGTGATCCGCCGAGTCCAGGTCGCCCGAGTCGCAGCTGTGGCACCGCGACGTTGCCTCCCGCCCTATGCGGCACAGATAATCCCCGAAACAACCATGTCCGGTGACTACCTGCGTCAGGCGGAAGGTCAGCCTCCCGTACCTACGCCCCGCCCATTCGTCGAGAATGGGCAGGAGCGCCCCGACAACGCGTCCCTCCCTGTGTTCGGGGAGGGATAACCATTCAAACCATTGGGCTTGCATGCGCTGCCGGGCCTGGCCCCGAGCCACTTCGTGTCCGTCGACCGCTGGGTCCCCCGCGTCGCGGAGATCGCGAACGGCGGAGTAAATCTCCGCCTCCATCTCCGCGAGCAGATGAAATGGGGGGGACGCGGCCAGAGCAGACAATTCGGCGTATGCCACCGTGCGATATGCTCGCACGGCTTGGAGGACCGCTCGGCGGTGAACTTTGGCTAAGAGCTCACGCCCGACGCGGCAGTCCTCCAGGTCACCGGCCCATATAGGCGCGCCGTACAGCGCCATGGACCGAATGACCGTGACATACAACCGCCGAATACCCTCGTGAGGGCCCCCGAGGTTCGGCATAATTCGCCTAAAGGCGAACACTTGCCGTTCCAGTCGGGGGCCGAGGGCCCTGAAGTGGCTCGTAAAGCGCCAGTAGGTGTCAAGGGTCAGACCGAGATACTTCATCGTCCGGCCGACCCTTATGCAGGCATCCCCGATCCTCAGGGACGCTCTGTTGGGGACACCACTCCCAACGCGGTCCGCGAGCCACATCGCCTGTGTTTTTTCCACGGCGACTCGCAGACCGAGCGTCCCGAACGAGGATACGACACGTCGCAGTGCCTCTTCCGCGAGGCTGATTGCGTCCTGCCATCGCTGCCCGGAAGCCACCACCAGGGTGTCGTCTGCGTAGCAGACTAGCGACACCCTTGGTGATGGCATTTCCACCCGCAGCACCGCGTCGTACGCCAGGTTCCACAGCAGGGGCCCCAACACGGACCCCTGTGGAACGCCGCGGTGCACTTCCGTCACCCCCCTTCCGCCCCGGCCGACGTAGGCGACCACCCGGCCGCGGAGATAGTCCCGGATCAGGCGGCGAAGGTAGAGCGGGATGCTGTGGTACAGCAGAGCCCGCTCGATCGCCGCCCAGGAGACGGTGTTGAACGCGTTCGCTATGTCTAGCAAGACAGCGACGCTCACACCGCCTCCCTCGACCGCCCGGCCAGACAGCGTCCGAACCAATCGAATAGCGTCGATGGTCGAACGTTGCCGTCTAAAGCCGAACTGGCGGTCGGACAGATCCGGGGCCACGGCTCCGAGATGGTCGCAGAGGCGAGCAGCTATTATTCGCTCCAAGAGCTTGCCCGCCTCGTCTAACAGACATATCGGCCGATACGCGGAGGGTGACTCCGCGGGCTTCCCGAGCTTGCGCAGCAGGACCAGCCTCGCTTCCTTCCAGGCTGGGGGGAACGTACCGGACTTGAGGACGGCCTTAAAGAGCCGCCTGAGTCCGTTCCCTAGGGCGCTCAACGCGCAGGCATATACACGCCCGGGCACTCCGTCCGGCCCTGGAGCCGCGTTCCTCTGGCGCATACGCGCGAGAGAGGACGCGAACTCCTCGTTGCCGACCACAGGGGCGTCAGATGTATCCGCGCCCCGCGTCAACCAAGGATCCCCGGTCTCGTCGACGCCACCCTCCCCCGGAACCGGGGGAGGGGGGAACAGCGTCGACAATACCTCGGTGAGGAACCGGGGATCGAGGCCCTCGGTAACTGGAGGCGCCCAGGGTCCGAGTTTAATGGACGCGGCCCTGTATGGGCGCCCCCAAGGGTCCTCGTTGAGGGTCGCGACGAACTCATCGGCCGAACGGGCTTTGGCCCGGGCTATAGCTCCACGGAGCTCCCTGCGCGCCGCTGAAAACGCGGAGCGCAGCTCCTGGAGCCTCCCCTCCGGCACCCGCCGTGGATCTCGACGGCGGGTGTTGGTGAACTGGCGTCTGGCCACCAGGTTTGCCGCTCTGAGCGCGGCGATTTCGGCTGACCACCAGTACACCGCCTTCCGACCCCCGGTCGGCGCCCCGGCCCGCGGCATCGTCGCGTTGCAAATCCCTTGCAACGCACCGCGGAACCAAAGGGCGCCATTTACGGGGTCGTCCAGCACGTCGCCCGGCATAGGGGGCCAGGCGACTACGGAGGAGGCTAAAAAGCCTGCGTCGGCGTCGAAACGCCCGAGCGCCCATCGTGAGGGCTGCCCGCCATCTCGAGGGGCACTGGGAGGCGGGGCAACGGAGGTGTCCAGCATGACGAACATATGGTCCGACAGCGTTTCGACATCCTCCGCCACCCAGCAGCGCGACGTTTTGGCGGCGGCCGCGGGGTTGACCCAAATCAGGTCAATCACCGATTCGCCCCGCGGGCCGCGGTACGTCGTCACCGCGTGGGGGTTCTTGAGCATGAACCCCGTCGCCTCCGCCCACTCGAGAAGCTCCTCGCCCCGGGAGTCCGTTCTGGGGGCGCCCCACTCGATAGCGTGGGCGTTGAAATCCCCCAGAAGGATAACCGGTCGGGATGCGTGGGGGGCGATGAAAGCCCCCACCTCGGCCAACCGATCCTCGAACTCCGGGACGGCGAGCCTTGGCGCAAAATAGCAGCCCACCACGAGGAATTCCCCCCAGCGGACAGCCATCCAGCCCCGTCCGTGTCGGGCGACTGTACACGACGGGGCTCCTCTTGCTACCGCCCACGTCATCGCCACTTGCCGATCCGGGTTGGTGGACCGGGAGCATCGGTCCTCCAACGGATACGGCTCGGCGATGACGGCCAGCCCGACCCCCAACTCCACGCAGGCCTGCTCAAGCAGGTCGCGCGCCCGCATGGAGTTGTTGGTATTCGCGAGCAGGATCGGTGGGCCTCTAGGCATTGCACGCATCCGCGGTGCCGGCCTCCACCGGATCCTGCTCGGGTCGGACCGTCTCCCTCGGTGCAGGGGTGGCTCCGTTATTGCCCTCCTCCGGGAGGGCAGATACCCCTTCATGCGCGGCGGCGACCGTCTGCGTCTGCCCGAACACCTCCTCGGCCAACGCTGTCGTCCCCATGGCTTCCCCGAGTACAGGGGTCACCTTCCTCTTGGTTTTGAGGAAGGCCCCACACCCACCGCCCGGGACCCATCAGGGGGAGGCTCCTGTCCGCCACCACCCTTCTCCTTTCTCTTCTTTTTGGGCCCCCTCGGTGCGGCCTCGGGTACCGCAGCCGACGAGGACTCGCCGCCGCTGCCGCCCCCCGACTCACCTCGTTCCTTCCTCTTGCCGGAGCCGCTTTTGGCCGCCGACGCTGAGACCACGGGGCCAGTCTCCATGGCCTCGGGCTCCTCTTCTTCCATCCCCGCGGCCCCCGGACCGACACCGCTCACGGAGGGGGCGGCGAGCACCGGCGCCGCCGCGGCGGTCGCTGCCGCCGCTCCGCCCGACTCCTTCTTCTTTTTCGGCGGCGCCTTCTTCCTCCCCTTCGCTGGGGGGTGGCACGCCGGGCCACCCATCCGATGTCCGCTCGGCAGGCCCGCCTCCGTGCACAACGGGCACTTCGGGGCGGCCGTACACTGCCGAGCGAGGTGGCCCTCCTCGCCGCACCGGTAGCAGGCGCGGCTCCTGTCGTTGGAGCTGCCGCACTTGGCCTGCACGTGCCCGAACGCAAGGCAGCGGAAACATTGAAGTCTCCGCTGCACTAAGGGCACAATGCTGGCCTTGAGCGAGTCCACCACCAGGGTGGACGCCCGCAGCAGCCTCGCAGCAGCCACCGCCGCCCCGCGCACCCACACCGAAAACAACCCGGTGGGGTCACGGCGCCTCTCGCCGAGCTTTATATCCTCGGCCGCGCAGGGCCCCTGCGCGGCGATCGCCCGGCACACCGCCCCGTCCGACGACAGTTCCGTGAGGCCGCACACACGGAACTCGGCCATTTTCTGAGGACAGTGGACTTTAATGCCACTGCCCTCGAGCCGCTCCGCCAGCCTCTGTTTGAGGGCGGCGGCTCTGGCCGAGCTCTGCGCCCCCGGAACCTCCAGTACCAAAGCCCCCGTGACGGCACGCCTAGGCCGCATGGCGTCTATGCCTAATTCCGCCACGTTAATGGCGGACATTGCGGCCGTCACCCGCGCAACAAAATCTCCCTCTCCCCCGACCGGGGCAGTGATGGATAGTGATCGGACCGATACCACATCCATACTATCGATACCAGCCCGGAAATTATGATTCGGTATCGAATAATATCCAAGACGTAGGTATCACAAATATTGATACCCGTTTGATACTTCTATGAAAGTATCGATACCCATTCGATACTTCTAGGAAAGTATCGATACCCGTTTGATACTTCTATGAAAGTATTGATACCTATTTGATACCTCTATGAAAATTGCAATACCCGTTTCATATCTTTCGAAGTTTTGGATACTCATTTAACATTACTGAATGTACATAATATGAATATCTAAATCAGAGAAGTTGTAGCATTCAATAACCTACAATTCATTGATCTTAATTTTTTTATTCTTAGGTAACATTATAATACGTCGAAATCAATAACACTAAATATTAATAATATCATAATATTATAATAAAGAATTAAGAAATAATATTTTATCAACTGTAGTGTCTTTCAGTCTGTTTCTCTTTTTACATAATAATTCTCCGGCTTTTGAAAATACGCGTTCCGCCGGTACAGAAGTTGCCATTATGCAAAAATATTTTTTGGCTAAGATGGACATTTTGCTGTACTTCATCACGTTATTTTTCCAATAGATCAGTGGATCTTTTCTTCTTTCCAAAAGAGGCTCTTTTAAATAATTATCTAACTCAAACTGTATACTATTTTGTACTGAGACTATTCTATTTTTCTGTGCCACGCAATTATCGAAGGCAGTCCAAAAATTTGGTTCGGTTTCTTCGGTCGTCGTCGTTTCGGAAGTTGTTTCCGAATTCATTTCACACGTTGATACTGGCAATATAGAGCAGGAATGTGAGGTAGTAACATTTGCTACCCTTATTAAATTGTTCTGTACCACCGTGCAAATCGCATCGTTTGAGAACGATAATTCACGAAACCGTGGGTCTAACAATGTAGAAGTGGTATATGTCTCATTTAATTCAATGTCGCCGAAATATTTATTTAATTGAGATATCAATTCTACACGGAGCTGTTCTTTGATACTATCTTCATCAGGAATAATGTGTAGAAAAGTAAGTAATTGGTTTTTGATCAGTATAATTTTTGAGATGGTTACTCTTTTCTCCGCACTAACTTCTTCGGTTGCAAAAAGAAATGGTTTTAAAATAGGTAAAATTTTTGCTATTGCGTCCCACTCAACATCAAGCAATTTATCAAAATTAATTTTTAAGGACGACAGTGCTAATACTATTGCCTGTTGTTGCTCATTTAATCTATTAAGCATTTCGTATGTGGAATTCCACCGAGTGTCTACCTCCATTTTTAGTTTATGATTCGGTAAACCTAATATATTTTGCACTTCGGTCAATTTATCTTTTGCCAATGAACTTTGCCTAAAATATGTCACCATACGTCGACATTTTTCACGGAGAATACGTATGTCACCAATAGCATTTAAGGATTTTTTAACAACAAGATTTAGGGTGTGAGCAAAACACGATATGCTGAGAGTTGGTTTTTGAAGCTGTTTTACACCGGCAATCATATTGGCAGCATTATCTGTGACCACTGCAACAATTTTGTTCTGTACATCCCATTCTCCGAATGCTGTATCTAAATAACCAGAAATTGCAGCAGCCGTGTGACGTCCTGTCATTTTAACTGTTTCAATGGTATATGATTTCATTTCAAAATCAGGACTAATAAAATGACACGTAATTGTAAAGAAACTGTCATTGTTTATGCTCGTCCATGTATCGGTGGTTACGCACACATGATCAATATCGTGCAGCTCCTTCTTTACTTCCTCCTTTTGTTTTTCATATTTCTCAGTTAATAATTTCTTTAAAGTTTTCGTAGAAGGTAAGACGTATTTGGGATCAAGGTATTTCATTATTTGTGTGAAACCCTTATCCTCAACAATCGAGAACGGTTGAAGATCTGTCACAATTAAATTTAAAATTAATTCATCAATTTTTTGTTTCCTGCTATTATCATCAGTATATGGTGTGATAACCTGATGGCTATTAATTGTATCATTTTGTGACTCTTTATAAATATTGTGCACTTTCAAATGCTTTATCATATTGGTTGTACACTTATTAGATTTTAATCTTTTCTTGCACCTGCTACATTCTACGTCACTATCTGTGACATTAATATAATGGTCCCAAACCCATGAGCGTTTCGGCATTTTTAAAATGTATATGCTACAAACAATGAAAGTATATATTCTATAAGTTAAAAGTTTGCTCTGTGAGTTTATCATATACTTATTATACTTACATATACTATATATGTCCTTTATATAATATGTCTGTAAAGTACACAAGATTTGTTGCTCTACGGTTCCGAATTTTCTTTCGGTACAAATATGCCTTAGATACGTGCTATATGAAGTACGCTCAACGACGCGTCTGTTGATTTCTGCGGTATCAAACGAGTATCGATACTTTCATGAGGTATTGATACTTTCATGAGGTATTGATACTTTCATGAGGTATCAAACGGGTATTGATTCGGTGTAAGCACTTTTGGAATTGATATCGATTCAAGAAGTATCAGTATCGAAAATTGATACCAAGTATCTAAAATTTCAATACGTATCGATACTGTCCATTGAGTACTTTAGTACCGAATTGATTGAATATCATCAATAGTATTGGTATCAGTCCGATCACTAGTGATGGACACTGCGGCCGATCCGGGGATTCGAGGGAGAAGCGCGGAGGGGACACCGGGGCGTCGAGAAGCCGTCTTCGCGGCTGTGCGGCCCCCCCCCCCCCCTGAACCAGCAGGGTGTGGGGTTGGGCCTCCTTCTTCTTTGCTGCCGCCTTGGCCGCCTTTTGGGCCCTCCGGCCGACCACTTGAGCCCATGTCCCCTTGGAAACATCCTGAGGCTCCAGGACCGGGGCCTTGTTGGCCTTGGCGGCGGCCCTCGCGGCTCTCCTCCGCTGTCCACGCGACAGCTTTTTCGGGGGTGGGTTTGGGCTTGTGGCACGCGCCTTGCCCTTACCCACACCACCGGGCATTGAGTCGCCGGATACACCGGGGGCACCCGGCGGCTTTTTCCCCGCCTTCTCCTTCCCTTTCCTCTTCTCCTCCTTGTTCCTCGCGACGGCGCGAGCCGCCGCAGCATCTGCGGCATCGGCTACGCGCCGCGCCACCTTCCCCTTCCCCTTTTTTTCCTTCCGGGACGGGGCCATGGCTCCGTCCACGAATGGCCTCTCCGGCTCGAGCCCAGGGGCTTGGGACCTCGGTGTCTCGGCCGTCTTAGCCGGTTCCGCGAGGGGCACGCCACGGCCGAGGACCCTGCCGAGCGCGAGGAGCCGGTTGTCGACCCTCCTCTCGAGGGCCTCCATGCGGCGTAACACGGCCTCCCACGGCTGTTCAGTAGCCGCGGGGCCGGCGCCGTTGTGTCGCGGCTCCTCGGCAGAGGAAGAGCTGAGGTCCGGGCCCCTCTTCCTCTTTTTGCCGGTTGGCCTGATCTTAGCCCCCTCCGACTCATCCGTCAGGGGGGCAGGCCTGGCCGCCGACGAGGGTCCCGCGGTGGGCGCCACCTCCACCTGGATACAGGAGTCTGTCCAGGGGGGGCACGCAGGACGGGAGGAGCTCTTCGCGGGTGGGCAGGGGGACACTGGGTCGGAAGGGTAGAGCCTCAGACTCTGCTACGTTCACCCCCGCCAACGACGCCCGCGTCTCCAGGCGGGCATACTTGCCCCGGAGAAACTCGAGCTCCCGCTCCTTGACGTGGAGGCACTCCCCCAGGGAGTGCGCCTGGTCCGTCAAGGTCCGCACCTGCGTTGAGAGTTTGTGGGATCTACGCTCCCACGCTCCCTGGCGAAACACGACCTCCCTCGCCGGCCTATCGGGGTTCTCGCCCCGTTCCGCCCTCCCGGTCAGCTCCGCCGCGACCGCCGACGCGCGCCGGATCGCGACCCTAATGGCGCGGACGTCCGTCGACTTGACGTGCTTGGCCGCGGCAATGACTGCCGCGACCGCGTCAAGCTCTCGCTGGGCCTGCCCAGCAAGCCCGCCGACGGACATCGACTCCGCCCAATCGCGGAGCTCGGCTCGCCTCGGGAGGGCCTTCATCCCCGGACCCAGCCTCACTGGGTCCGCCCACGTGCCGGGCTTCCGGCCTCGTTTGCCGGGAACGAATCCCGGCCTCCGCCCCGCGTCGACACTGCCATCGGAAGACGACGGGGGAGCGTCGAAGCAGTTCCCCCCGGCGGCGCCACCGCCGCGTGTGTGGTCCGCACCCGCGACGGCGCTCAATCCGCCGTTGTCGTCATCACCCCTGGTCGGCCAATCGATGTCCATTGCCGCAGCGGCGGCAATGTCGTTGGGCCCCTCGTCGCCCGTATCCGTGGCGGCCGTTTCCGGTGGGCACGCTTCACCGGTCACCTCCTCATCGGAGGAGAGGACGATGGGCTCGTTGCATCTCTGTATAGAGACGCGGAGCTCCGGCAACCCCCTCATGTCCAGCCCCACCACCGCCGGCTCGGAACTTTCCGTCGCCGAACGGCACCGCGACAACGCTGCGTCGATGATGGCAGACGGATCCAGCCGCTCCATCATTTCCCTCACCTCCTTTTGGAGGCCGAGAAGCTCTCGGACCTCCTGGGGAGCCACCACCTCCACGCTCGTCACGCGCGGCCCACCTCGGACCGCGCTCGCCGCCACCTGTGCAGGCCGTCCGGTCAGCGACGGCGGGACCCCCGATGAACCGCTCGCGCCGCATTTTCCCTCTCCAACCGGGGCTTGTGCCGTGGGAGAGCCAGCCCCCGACACGTCCATCACGAGCGTGTCGTCTAGACCCAGGCTTAAATCCTGGGCCTCCCCGGAGTCCTTGGCACCATAGGCGCTCACCGTGGAGTGTGCATCGCGGGAAGTGGCTGGATTGCCACCCCCGCTAGCATCGCTCTCCTGCTGTTCCTCCTCCTCCTCCTGCCCTGCAAGGCCGGACGACCGCGAAACCGCGATCGAACGCGGGCCCTGTGACGAAGCCAGCGATCTGCACGAAGCGATCAAACGCTGACTCCGTCTAACTCCGCTGTCCTTGTTACCGGGGAGGACTGCATGCAACGATGCAGCGCCTCCACCTCCCTCCGTGTCGAAAAGAATATCCGTGGACATGTCCTGGTCGGCTGCTGTAGTGGGTTCTGGGGGGAGCGACAACACATCGCTCCCAACACCAGTGACGTCGGTCCGCGGCCCAAACACGACGTCGTCAGTCACACGTACTTCAGGCTGGCTGCTGACGAGGCCAACCTGAGCCAGGCGATTACCCCCTGGTAGCGGCGTTTTTTCCGAGGCTTCCGTTAATCTCTCCATTCCATGTAAATGTCTTGAAGGGCGACGACCCCACCGCCCAGCGGTCTCCCAACCATCCCCATTAAGGCGGGGGGAACACCCAGCCGGCATTTTACTTCCCCGCTGCTGAGAAGGTCTCCTCAGAGAGGAGACGGTGACCCCTGCAGCGAAATGCGCTGCAGGGGAACGCAAATGCCATGTCAGCGATCGCGTCCCTACCCGACTATGTCGTGTAGGGACCCCAGGAGCACCAACGTGGAGGTGCAGTACATGGACTTTTACCCCGGTCAGGCCTCCAACTTCGTCCAAGTTCTCCGCTCTGGGCTGCCTAAGGATCCTCCCGCCGCGACCCTAAGGGCCGGGGGTACCACCAGAGGCGACGACCCAGTTGAGAGAACATGGAACCCATCGGAGTTCTCCATCGACCATGTGCCGGCAAGCCGACAGCCGATGGAGAGCCCTTCCAGAGCCAATTATGCTCCCATCTCTACCAGGAGTGACAAGTGCACGTCCAGGGAGAGCCGCGACTTCTTTTTTTTTTAAATATTTGTTTTTTTTTTATTTTTCCCACGATGTTGCTTGAACGAGTCGTACGACAGCGAAGAGCTTTACAAGGTGTGACAAGGCACGTCCAGGAAGAGCTGCGACTTCTTTTTTATAAAAATATTTTTTTTTTTTTCCCACGATGTCGCTTAACGAGTCGAAGGGCAGCGAAGAGCTCTACAAGGTGTGACGGGGCACGTCCAGGGAGAGCCGCGACTTCCTTTTTTTAAATATTTGATTTTTTGGATATTTCCCAGGATGTCGCTTGAACAAGTCGAAAGGCAGCGAAGAGCTCTACAAGGTGTGACGGGGCACGTCCAGGGAGAGCCGCGACTTCCTTTTTTTAAATATTTGATTTTTTTTATTTTTCCCACGATGTCGCTTGAACGAGTCGAAAGGCAGCGAAGATCTCTACCAGGAGTGACAAGTGCACGTCCAGGGAGAGCCGCGACTTCCTTTTTTTAAATATTTTATTTTTTTGGATATTTCCCAGGATGTCGCTTGAACAAGTCGAAAGGCAGCGAAGAGCTCTACAAGGTGTGACGGGGCACGTCCAGGGAGAGCCGCGACTTCCTTTTTTTAAATATTTGATTTTTTTTATTTTTCCCACGATGTTGCTTGAACGAGTCGAAAGGCAGCGAAGAGCTCTACCAGGAGTGGTAAGTGCACGTCCAGGGAGAGCCGCGACTTCTTTTTTCTTAAATATTTTTTTTTTTTCCCACGATGTCGCTTGAACGAGTCGAAAGGCAGCGAAGAGCTCTACCAGGAGTGGTAAGTGCACGTCCAGGGAGAGCCGCGACTTCTTTTTTCTTAAATATTTTTTTGTTTTCCCCACGATGTCGCTTGAACGAGTCGAAAGGCAGCGAAGAGCTCTACAAGATGTGACAAGGCACGTCTAGGGAGAGCCGCGACTTCTTTTTTTTAAAAAATATTTTATTTCTTTGGATTTTTCCCACGATGTCGCTTGACCGAGTCGAAAGGCAGCGAAGAGCTCTACAAGATGTGACAAGGCACGTCTAGGGAGAGCCGCGACTTCTTTTTTTTTAAAAATATTTTATTTCTTTGGATTTTTCCCACGATGTCGCTTGACCGAGTCGAAAGGCAGCGAAGAGCTCTACAAGGTGTTGTGACGTAGCGTCCCAGCGCGAGGAAACAGGCACGCAGCGGCGCGCCCAGGAGTGAGCGAGAAGGCGAGCATCCGGGGGACCGCGACCAAACTCAGCCAAATCATACCGGATATCACCGGTCTCGCGACGGGATAATTATCTATCGCTCACTCCCCACTGCGCCGCTAGATCGCGTGTTTGTTTTCTCGCAGCTGGAAATCACCAAGGATCGGAATATAAGCCCCGATATGATTGAGGTAGACAAGCTCGAGGTGGAACCAAATCTCCCGCTACCGAACCCGCCTATAGAGACGCCTGGAAGTTGCCCGGTCTCTTTCCGCCTACCGTTCCGAATAGAGACGCCTGGATGTTGCCCGGTCTTTTTCCTCCTACCGTTCCGAAATAGAGACGCCTGGATGTTGCCCGGTCTCTTTCCTCCTACCGTTCCGAATAGAGACGCCTGGATGTTGCCCGGTCTCTTTCCTCCTACCGTTCCGAAATAGAGACGCCTGGATGTTGCCCGGTCTCTTTCCTCCTACCGTTCCGAAATAGAGACGCCTGGATGTTGCCCGGTCTCTTTCCTCTTACCGTTCCGAAATAGAGACGCCTGGATGTTGCCCGGTCTCTTTCCTCCTACCGTTCCGAAATAGAGACGCCTGGATGTTGCCCGGTCTCCTTCCTCCTACCGTTCCGAAATAGAGACGCCTGGATGTTGCCCGGTCTCTTTCCTCCAACCGTTCAGAAATAGAGACGCCTGGAAGTTGCCCGGTCTCTTTCCTCCTACCGTTCCGAAACGGAGACGCCTGGAAGCTGCCCGGTCTCTTTCCTCCAACCGTTCCGAAACGAGACGCCTGGATGTTGCCCGGTCTCTTTCCTCCTACCGTTCCGAAACTAAGTCGCCCAGACACTGTCCGGCCTCCACCGTTTCGCGAAGCGCAACCGAAGTGAACCGAACCACGACGACCCCCCCCCCCCCCCTTCTCTCACCGCGACGTAGAGCATCATGTATATAGTATTCTTGTGGAGTTGGAAATAAAGGAAGTAATTCGTATTCAAGGGGATTTCATCAAACCCTGGCATACCGACTGAGTGCATCCTCCTAAATTCCTTCCCCGGATTAACAACCGTCACAGTGTGACGGGGCACGTCCAGGGAGAGCCGCGACTTCCTTTTTTTAAATATTTGATTTTTTTTATTTTTCCCACGATGTCGCTTGAACGAGTCGAAAGGCAGGGAAGATCTCTACCAGGAGTGACAAGTGCACGTCCAGGGAGAGCCGCGACTTCTTTTTTTTTAAATATTTGTTTTTTTTTTTATTTTTCCCACGATGTTGCTTGAACGAGTCGTACGACAGCGAAGAGCTTTACAAGGTGTGACAAGGCACGTCCAGGAAGAGCTGCGACTTCTTTTTTATAAAAATATTTTTTTTTTTTTTTTTTCCCACGATGTCGCTTAACGAGTCGAAGGGCAGCGAAGAGCTCTGCAAGGTGTGACGGGACACGTCCAGGGAGAGCCGCGACTTCCTTTTTTTAAATATTTGATTTTTTTTATTTTTCCCACGATGTCGCTTGAACGAGTCGAAAGGCAGCGAAGATCTCTACCAGGAGTGACAAGTGCACGTCCAGGGAGAGCCGCGACTTCTTTTTTTTTAAATATTTGTTTTTTTTTTATTTTTCCCACGATGTTGCTTGAACGAGTCGTACGACAGCGAAGAGCTCTACAAGGTGTGACGGGGCACGTCCAGGGAGAGCCGCGACTTCCTTTTTTTAAATATTTGATTTTTTTATTTTTCCCACGATGTCGCTTGAACGAGTCGAAAGGCAGCGAAGATCTCTACCAGGAGTGACAAGTGCACGTTCAGGGAGAGCCGCGACTTCCTTTTTTTAAATATTTGATTTTTTTTATTTTTCCCACGATGTTGCTTGAACGAGTCGTACGACAGCGAAGAGCTTTACAAGGTGTGACAAGGCACGTCCAGGAAGAGCTGCGACTTCTTTTTTATAAAAATATTTTTTTTTTTATTTTTCCCATGATGTCGCTTAACGAGTCGAAGTACAGCGAAGAGCTCTACAAGGTGTGACGGGGCACGTCCAGGGAGAGCCGCGACTTCCTTTTTTTAAATATTTGATTTTTTTTATTTTTCCCACGATGTTGCTTGAACGAGTCGAAAGGCAGCGAAGAGCTCTACCAGGAGTGGTAAGTGCACGTCCAGGGAGAGCCGCGACTTCTTTTTTCTTAAATATTTTTTTGTTTTCCCCACGATGTCGCTTGAACGAGTCGAAAGGCAGCGAAGAGCTCTACAAGGTGTGACATGGCACGTCCAGGGAGAGCCGCGACTTCTGTTTTTTTTTAAATATTTTATTTTTTTGGATATTTCCCAGGATGTCGCTTGAACAAGTCGAAAGGCAGCGAAGAGCTCTACATGGAGCGATAAGTGCACGTCCAAGGAGAGCCGCGACTTCTTTTTTAAAAATATTTTTTTTTTTTTCCCCGATGTCGCTTGAACGAGTCGAAAGGCAGCGAAGAGCTCTACAAGATGTGACAAGGCACGTCTAGGGAGAGCCGCGACTTCTTTTTTTTTAAACATATTTTATTTCTTTGGATTTTTCCCACGATGTCGCTTGTCCGAGTCGAAAGGCAGCGAAGAGCTCTACAAGGTATGACGGGGCACGTCCAGGGAGAGCCGCGACTTGTCTTTTTTAAATATTTTTTATTTTTATTTTTCCCACGATGTTGCTTGAACGCGTCGAAAGGCAGCGAAGAGCTCTACAAGGTGTGACATGGCACGTCCAGGGAGAGCCGCGACTTCTGTTTTTTTTAAATATTTTATTTTTTTGGATATTTCCCAGGATGTCGCTTGAACAAGTCGAAAGGCAGCGAAGAGCTCTACAAGGTGTGACATGGACCGTCCAGGGAGAGCCGCGACTTCTTTTTTCTTAAATATTTTTTTTTTTTCCCCACGATGTCGCTTGAACGAGTCGAAAGGCAGCGAAGAGCTCTACAAGGTGTGACATGGCACGTCCAGGGAGAGCTGCGACTTCTTTTTTTTAAAAATATTTTATTATTTTTATTTTTCCCACGATGTCGCTTGAACGAGTCGAAAGGCAGCGAAGATCTCTACCAGGAGTGACAAGTGCACCTCCAGGGAGAGCCGCGACTTCTTTTTTTTTAAATATTTGTTTTTTTTTTATTTTTCCCACGATATTGCTTGAACGAGTCGTACGACTGCGAAGAGCTTTACAGGGTGTGACAAGGCACGTCCAGGAAGAGCTGCGACTTCTTTTTTATAAAAATATTTTTTTTTTTTTTTTCCCACGATGTCGCTTAACGAGTCGAAGGGCAGCGAAGAGCTCTACAAGGTGTGACGGGGCACGTCCAGGGAGAGACGCGACTTCCTTTTTTTAAATATTTGATTTTTTTTATTTTTCCCACGATGTCGCTTGAACGAGTCGAAAGGCAGCGAAGATCTCTACCAGGAGTGACAAGTGCACGTCCAGGGAGAGCCGCGACTTCCTTTTTTTAAATATTTTATTTTTTTGGATATTTCCCAGGATGTCGCTTGAACAAGTCGAAAGGCAGCGAAGAGCTCTACAAGGTGTGACGGGGTAAGTCCAGGGAGAGCCGCGACTTCTTTTTTATAAAAATATTTTTTTTTTTATTTTTCCCACGATGTCGCTTAACGAGTCGAAGGACAGCGAAGAGCTCTACAAGGTGTGACGGGGCACGTCCAGGGAGAGCCGCGACTTCCTTTTTTGAAATATTTGATTTTTTTTATTTTTCCCACGATGTTGCTTGAACGAGTCGAAAGGCAGCGAAGAGCTCTACCAGGAGTGGTAAGTGCACGTCCAGGGAGAGCCGCGACTTCTTTTTTCTTAAATATTTTTTTGTTTTCCCCACGATGTCGCTTGAACGAGTCGAAAGGCAGCGAAGAGCTCTACAAGGTGTGACATGGCACGTCCAGGGAGAGCCGCGACTTCTGTTTTTTTTTAAATATTTTATTTTTTTGGATATTTCCCAGGATGTCGCTTGAACAAGTCGAAAGGCAGCGAAGAGCTCTACATGGAGCGATAAGTGCACGTCCAAGGAGAGCCGCGACTTCTTTTTTCTTAAATATTTTTTTGTTTTCCCCACGATGTCGCTTGAACGAGTCGAAAGGCAGCGAAGAGCTCTACAAGGTGTGACATGGCACGTCCAGGGAGAGCCGCGACTTCTGTTTTTTTTTAAATATTTTATTTTTTTGGATATTTCCCAGGATGTCGCTTGAACAAGTCGAAAGGCAGCGAAGAGCTCTACATGGAGCGATAAGTGCACGTCCAAGGAGAGCCGCGACTTCTTTTTTAAAAATATTTTTTTTTTTCCCCCGATGTCGCTTGAACGAGTCGAAAGGCAGCGAAGAGCTCTACAAGGTGTGACATGGCACGTCCAGGGAGAGCCGCGACTTCTGTTTTTTTTTAAATATTTTATTTTTTTGGATATTTCCCAGGATGTCGCTTGAACAAGTCGAAAGGCAGCGAAGAGCTCTACATGGAGCGATACGTGCACGTCCAAGGAGAGCCGCGACTTCTTTTTTATTAAATATTTTTTTGTTTTCCCCACGATGTCGCTTGAACGAGTCGAAAGGCAGCGAAGAGCTCTACAAGGTGTGACATGGCACGTCCAGGGAGAGCCGCGACTTCTGTTTTTTTTTAAATATTTTATTTTTTTGGATATTTCCCAGGATGTCGCTTGAACAAGTCGAAAGGCAGCGAAGAGCTCTACATGGAGCGATAAGTGCACGTCCAAGGAGAGCCGCGACTTCTTTTTTAAAAATATTTTTTTTTTTCCCCCGATGTCGCTTGAACGAGTCGAAAGGCAGCGAAGAGCTCTACAAGATGTGACAAGGCACGTCTAGGGAGAGCCGCGACTTCTTTTTTTTTAAACATATTTTATTTCTTTGGATTTTTCCCACGATGTCGCTTGTCTGAGTCGAAAGGCAGCGAAGAGCTCTACAAGGTATGACGGGGCACGTCCAGGGAGAGCCGCGACTTCTTTTTTTTTTAAATATTTTATTTTTTTGGATATTTCCCAGGATGTCGCTTGAACAAGTCGAAAGGCAGCGAAGAGCTCTACTAGGTATGACAAGGCACGTCCAGGGAGAGCCGCGACTTCTTTTTAAAAATATTTTTTTTTCCCACGATGTCGCTTGAACGAGTCGAAAGGCAGCGAGGAGCTCTACAAGATGTGACAAGGCACGTCTAGAGAGAGCCGCGACTTCTTTTTTTTTTTAAATATTTTATTTCTTTGGATTTTTCCCACGATGTCGCTTGAACGAGTCGAAGGGCAGCGAAGAGCTCTACAAGGTGTGACGGGACACGTCCAGGGAGAGCCGCGACTTCCTTTTTTTAAATATTTGATTTTTTTTATTTTTCCCACGATGTCGCTTGAACGAGTCGAAAGGCAGCGAAGATCACTACCAGGAGTGACAAGTGCACGTCCAGGGAGAGCCGCGACTTCTTTTTTTTTAAATATTTGTTTTTTTTTTATTTTTCCCACGATGTTGCTTGAACGAGTCGTACGACAGCGAAGAGCTCTACAAGGTGTGACGGGGCACGTCCAGGGAGAGCCGCGACTTCCTTTTTTTAAATATTTGATTTTTTTATTTTTCCCACGATGTCGCTTGAACGAGTCGTACGACAGCGAAGAGCTTTACAAGGTGTGACAAGGCACGTCCAGGAAGAGCTGCGACTTCTTTTTTATAAAAATATTTTTTTTTTTATTTTTCCCATGATGTCGCTTAACGAGTCGAAGTACAGCGAAGAGCTCTACAAGGCGTGACGGGGCACGTCCAGGGAGAGCCGCGACTTCCTTTTTTTAAATATTTGATTTTTTTTATTTTTCCCACGATGTTGCTTGAACGAGTCGAAAGGCAGCGAAGAGCTCTACCAGGAGTGGTAAGTGCACGTCCAGGGAGAGCCGCGACTTCTTTTTTCTTAAATATTTTTTTGTTTTCCCCACGATGTCGCTTGAACGAGTCGAAAGGCAGCGAAGAGCTCTACAAGGTGTGACATGGACCGTCCAGGGAGAGCCGCGACTTCTTATTTCTTAAATATTTTTTTTTTTCCCCACGATGTCGCTTGAACGAGTCGAAAGGCAGCGAAGAGCTCTACAAGGTGTGACATGGCACGTCCAGGGAGAGCTGCGACTTCTTTTTTTTAAAAATATTTTATTATTTTTATTTTTCCCACGATGTCGCTTGAACGAGTCGAAAGGCAGCGAAGATCTCTACCAGGAGTGACAAGTGCACCTCCAGGGAGAGCCGCGACTTCTTTTTTTTTAAATATTTGTTTTTTTTTTATTTTTCCCACGATGTTGCATGAACGAGTCGTACGACAGCGAAGAGCTTTACAAGGTGTGACAAGGCACGTCCAGGAAGAGCTGCGACTTCTTTTTTATAAAAATATTTTTTTTTTTTTTTCCCACGATGTCGCTTAACGAGTCGAAGGGCAGCGAAGAGCTCTACAAGGTGTGACGGGGCACGTCCAGGGAGAGCCGCGACTTCCTTTTTTTAAATATTTGATTTTTTTTATTTTTCCCACGATGTTGCTTGAACGAGTCGAAAGGCAGCGAAGATCTCTACCAGGAGTGACAAGTGCACGTTCAGGGAGAGCCGCGACTTCCTTTTTTTAAATATTTGATTTTTTTTATTTTTCCCACGATGTTGCTTGAACGAGTCGAAAGGCAGCGAAGATCTCTACCAGGAGTGACAAGTGCACGTTCAGGGAGAGCCGCGACTTCCTTTTTTTAAATATTTGATTTTTTTTATTTTTCCCACGATGTTGCTTGAAAGAGTCGTACGACAGCGAAGAGCTTTACAAGGTGTGACAAGGCACGTCCAGGAAGAGCTGCGACTTCTTTTTTATAAAAATATTTTTTTTTTTATTTTTCCCATGATGTCGCTTAACGAGTCGAAGGACAGCGAAGAGCTCTACAAGGTGTGACATGGCACGTCCAGGGAGAGCCGCGACTTCTGTTTTTTTTTAAATATTATATTTTTTTGGATATTTCCCAGGATGTCGCTTGAACAAGTCGAAAGGCAGCGAAGAGCTCTACATGGAGCGATAAGTGCACGTCCAAGGAGAGCCGCGACTTCTTTTTTCTTAAATATTTTTTTGTTTTCCCCACGATGTCGCTTGAACGAGTCGAAAGGCAGCGAAGAGCTCTACAAGGTGTGACATGGCACGTCCAGGGAGAGCCGCGACTTCTGTTTTTTTTTAAATATTTTATTTTTTTGGATATTTCCCAGGATGTCGCTTGAACAAGTCGAAAGGCAGCGAAGAGCTCTACATGGAGCGATAAGTGCACGTCCAAGGAGAGCCGCGACTTCTTTTTTAAAAATATTTTTTTTTTTCCCCCGATGTCGCTTGAACGAGTCGAAAGGCAGCGAAGAGCTCTACAAGATGTGACAAGGCACGTCTAGGGAGAGCCGCGACTTCTTTTTTTTTAAACATATTTTATTTCTTTGGATTTTTCCCACGATGTCGCTTGTCCGAGTCGAAAGGCAGCGAAGAGCTCTACAAGGTATGACGGGGCACGTCCAGGGAGAGCCGCGACTTCTGTTTTTTTTAAATATTTTATTTTTTTGGATATTTCCCAGGATGTCGCTTGAACAAGTCGAAAGGCAGCGAAGAGCTCTACTAGGTATGACAAGGCACGTCCAGGGAGAGCCGCGACTTCTTTTTTAAAAAAATTTTTTTCCCACGATGTCGCTTGAACGAGTCGAAAGGCAGCGAAGAGCTCTACAAGGTGTGACATGGCACGTCCAGGGAGAGCCGCGACTTCTGTTTTTTTTTAAATATTTTATTTTTTTGGATATTTCCCAGGATGTCGCTTGAACAAGTCGAAAGGCAGCGAAGAGCTATACATGGAGCGATAAGTGCACGTCCAAGGAGAGCCGCGACTTCTTTTTTAAAAATATTTTTTTTTTTCCCCCGATGTCGCTTGAACGAGTCGAAAGGCAGCGAGGAGCTCTACAAGATGTGACAAGGCACGTCTAGAGAGAGCCGCGACTTCTTTTTTTTTTTAAATATTTTATTTCTTTGGATTTTTCCCACGATGTCGCTTGAACGAGTCGAAGGGCAGCGAAGAGCTCTACAAGGTGTGACGGGACACGTCCAGGGAGAGCCGCGACTTCCTTTTTTTAAATATTTGATTTTTTTATTTTTCCCACGATGTCGCTTGAACGAGTCGAAAGGCAGCGAAGATCTCTACCAGGAGTGACAAGTGCACGTCCAGGGAGAGCCGCGACTTCTTTTTTTTTAAATATTTGTTTTTTTTTTATTTTTCCCACGATGTTGCTTGAACGAGTCGTACGACAGCGAAGAGCTCTACAAGGTGTGACGGGGCACGTCCAGGGAGAGCCGCGACTTCCTTTTTTTAAATATTTGATTTTTTTTATTTTTCCCACGATGTTGCTTGAACGAGTCGTACGACAGCGAAGAGCTTTACAAGGTGTGACAAGGCACGTCCAGGAAGAGCTGCGACTTCTTTTTTATAAAAATATTTTTTTTTTTATTTTTCCCATGATGTCGCTTAACGAGTCGAAGGACAGCGAAGAGCTCTACAAGGTGTGACGGGGCACGTCCAGGGAGAGCCGCGACTTCCTTTTTTTAAATATTTGATTTTTTTTATTTTTCCCACGATGTTGCTTGAACGAGTCGAAAGGCAGCGAAGAGCTCTACCAGGAGTGGTAAGTGCACGTCCAGGGAGAGCCGCGACTTCTTTTTTCTTAAATATTTTTTTGTTTTCCCCACGATGTCGCTTGAACGAGTCGAAAGGCAGCGAAGAGCTCTACAAGGTGTGACATGGACCGTCCAGGGAGAGCCGCGACTTCTTATTTCTTAAATATTTTTTTTTTTCCCCACGATGTCGCTTGAACGAGTCGAAAGGCAGCGAAGAGCTCTACAAGGTGTGACATGGCACGTCCAGGGAGAGCTGCGACTTCTTTTTTTTAAAAATATTTTATTATTTTTATTTTTCCCACGATGTCGCTTGAACGAGTCGAAAGGCAGCGAAGATCTCTACCAGGAGTGACAAGTGCACTTCCAGGGAGAGCCGCGACTTCTTTTTTTTTAAATATTTGTTTTTTTTTATTTTTCCCACGATGTTGCATGAACGAGTCGTACGACAGCGAAGAGCTTTACAAGGTGTGACAAGGCACGTCCAGGAAGAGCCGCGACTTCTTTTTTATAAAAATATTTTTTTTTTTTTTTTCCCAAGATGTCGCTTAACGAGTCGAAGGGCAGCGAAGAGCTCTACAAGGTGTGACGGGGCACGTCCAGGGAGAGACGCGACTTCCTTTTTTTAAATATTTGATTTTTTTTATTTTTCCCACGATGTCGCTTGAACGAGTCGAAAGGCAGCGAAGATCTCTACCAGGAGTGACAAGTGCACGTCCAGGGAGAGCCGCGACTTCCTTTTTTTAAATATTTTATTTTTTTGGATATTTCCCAGGATGTCGCTTGAACAAGTCGAAAGGCAGCGAAGAGCTCTACAAGGTGTGACGGGGTAAGTCCAGGGAGAGCCGCGACTTCTTTTTTATAAAAATATTTTTTTTTTATTTTTCCCACGATGTCGCTTAAGGAGTCGAAGGACAGCGAAGAGCTCTACAAGGTGTGACGGGGCACGTCCAGGGAGAGCCGCGACTTCCTTTTTTTAAATATTTGATTTTTTTTATTTTTCCCACGATGTTGCTTGAACGAGTCGAAAGGCAGCGAAGAGCTCTACATGGAGCGATAAGTGCACGTCCAAGGAGAGCCGCGACTTCTTTTTTCTTAAATATTTTTTTGTTTTCCCCACGATGTCGCTTGAACGAGTCGAAAGGCAGCGAAGAGCTCTACAAGGTGTGACATGGCACGTCCAGGGAGAGCCGCGACTTCTGTTTTTTTTTAAATATTTTATTTTTTTGGATATTTCCCAGGATGTCGCTTGAACAAGTCGAAAGGCAGCGAAGAGCTCTACATGGAGCGATAAGTGCACGTCCAAGGAGAGCCGCGACTTCTTTTTTAAAAATATTTTTTTTTTTCCCCCGATGTCGCTTGAACGAGTCGAAAGGCAGCGAAGAGCTCTACAAGGTGTGACATGGCACGTCCAGGGAGAGCCGCGACTTCTGTTTTTTTTTAAATATTTTATTTTTTTGGATATTTCCCAGGATGTCGCTTGAACAAGTCGAAAGGCAGCGAAGAGCTCTACATGGAGCGATAAGTGCACGTCCAAGGAGAGCCGCGACTTCTTTTTTTTTAAATATTTTTTTGTTTTCCCCACGATGTCGCTTGAACGAGTCGAAAGGCAGCGAAGAGCTCTACAAGGTGTGACATGGCACGTCCAGGGAGAGCCGCGACTTCTGTTTTTTTTTAAATATTTTATTTTTTTGGATATTTCCCAGGATGTCGCTTGAACAAGTCGAAAGGCAGCGAAGAGCTCTACATGGAGCGATAAGTGCACGTCCAAGGAGAGCCGCGACTTCTTTTTTAAAAATATTTTTTTTTTTCCCCCGATGTCGCTTGAACGAGTCGAAAGGCAGCGAAGAGCTCTACAAGATGTGACAAGGCACGTCTAGGGAGAGCCGCGACTTCTTTTTTTTTAAACATATTTTATTTCTTTGGATTTTTCCCACGATGTCGCTTGTCTGAGTCGAAAGGCAGCGAAGAGCTCTACAAGGTATGACGGGGCACGTCCAGGGAGAGCCGCGACTTCTGTTTTTTTTAAATATTTTATTTTTTTGGATATTTCCCAGGATGTCGCTTGAACAAGTCGAAAGGCAGCGAAGAGCTCTACTAGGTATGACAAGGCACGTCCAGGGAGAGCCGCGACTTCTTTTTAAAAATATTTTTTTTTCCCACGATGTCGCTTGAACGAGTCGAAAGGCAGCGAGGAGCTCTACAAGATGTGACAAGGCACGTCTAGAGAGAGCCGCGACTTCTTTTTTTTTTTAAATATTTTATTTCTTTGGATTTTTCCCACGATGTCGCTTGAACGAGTCGTACGGCAGCGAAGAGCTCTACAAGGTGTGACGGGGCACGTCCAGGGAGAGCCGCGACTTCCTTTTTTTAAATATTTGATTTTTTTTATTTTTCCCACGATGTCGCTTGAACGAGTCGAAAGGCAGCGAAGATCACTACCAGGAGTGACAAGTGCACGTCCAGGGAGAGCCGCGACTTCTTTTTTTTTAAATATTTGTTTTTTTTTTATTTTTCCCACGATGTTGCTTGAACGAGTCGTACGACAGCGAAGAGCTCTACAAGGTGTGACGGGGCACGTCCAGGGAGAGCCGCGACTTCCTTTTTTTAAATATTTGATTTTTTTATTTTTCCCACGATGTCGCTTGAACGAGTCGAAAGGCAGCGAAGATCTCTACCAGGAGTGACAAGTGCACGTTCAGGGAGAGCCGCGACTTCCTTTTTTTAAATATTTGATTTTTTTTATTTTTCCCACGATGTTGCTTGAACGAGTCGTACGACAGCGAAGAGCTTTACAAGGTGTGACAAGGCACGTCCAGGAAGAGCTGCGACTTCTTTTTTATAAAAATATTTTTTTTTTTATTTTTCCCATGATGTCGCTTAACGAGTCGAAGTACAGCGAAGAGCTCTACAAGGTGTGACGGGGCACGTCCAGGGAGAGCCGCGACTTCCTTTTTTTAAATATTTGATTTTTTTTATTTTTCCCACGATGTTGCTTGAACGAGTCGAAAGGCAGCGAAGAGCTCTACCAGGAGTGGTAAGTGCACGTCCAGGGAGAGCCGCGACTTCTTTTTTCTTAAATATTTTTTTGTTTTCCCCACGATGTCGCTTGAACGAGTCGAAAGGCAGCGAAGAGCTCTACAAGGTGTGACATGGACCGTCCAGGGAGAGCCGCGACTTCTTATTTCTTAAATATTTTTTTTTTCCCCCACGATGTCGCTTGAACGAGTCGAAAGGCAGCGAAGAGCTCTACAAGGTGTGACATGGCACGTCCAGGGAGAGCTGCGACTTCTTTTTTTTAAAAATATTTTATTATTTTTATTTTTCCCACGATGTCGCTTGAACGAGTCGAAAGGCAGCGAAGATCTCTACCAGGAGTGACAAGTGCACCTCCAGGGAGAGCCGCGACTTCTTTTTTTTTAAATATTTGTTTTTTTTTTATTTTTCCCACGATGTTGCATGAACGAGTCGTACGACAGCGAAGAGCTTTACAAGGTGTGACAAGGCACGTCCAGGAAGAGCTGCGACTTCTTTTTTATAAAAATATTTTTTTTTTTTTTTCCCACGATGTCGCTTAACGAGTCGAAGGGCAGCGAAGAGCTCTACAAGGTGTGACGGGGCACGTCCAGGGAGAGACGCGACTTCCTTTTTTTAAATATTTGATTTTTTTTATTTTTCCCACGATGTCGCTTGAACGAGTCGAAAGGCAGCGAAGATCTCTACCAGGAGTGACAAGTGCACGTCCAGGGAGAGCCGCGACTTCCTTTTTTTAAATATTTTATTTTTTTGGATATTTCCCAGGATGTCGCTTGAACAAGTCGAAAGGCAGCGAAGAGCTCTACAAGGTGTGACGGGGTAAGTCCAGGGAGAGCCGCGACTTCTTTTTTATAAAAATATTTTTTTTTTTTTTTTCCCCACGATGTCGCTTAAGGAGTCGAAGGACAGCGAAGAGCTCTACAAGGTGTGACGGGGCACGTCCAGGGAGAGCCGCGACTTCCTTTTTTTAAATATTTGATTTTTTTTATTTTTCCCACGATGTTGCTTGAACGAGTCGAAAGGCAGCGAAGATCTCTACCAGGAGTGACAAGTGCACGTTCAGGGAGAGCCGCGACTTCCTTTTTTTAAATATTTGATTTTTTTTATTTTTCCCACGATGTTGCTTGAAAGAGTCGTACGACAGCGAAGAGCTTTACAAGGTGTGACAAGGCACGTCCAGGAAGAGCTGCGACTTCTTTTTTATAAAAATATTTTTTTTTTTATTTTTCCCATGATGTCGCTTAAGGAGTCGAAGGACAGCGAAGAGCTCTACAAGGTGTGACATGGCACGTCCAGGGAGAGCCGCGACTTCTGTTTTTTTTTAAATATTATATTTTTTTGGATATTTCCCAGGATGTCGCTTGAACAAGTCGAAAGGCAGCGAAGAGCTCTACATGGAGCGATAAGTGCACGTCCAAGGAGAGCCGCGACTTCTTTTTTCTTAAATATTTTTTTGTTTTCCCCACGATGTCGCTTGAACGAGTCGAAAGGCAGCGAAGAGCTCTACAAGGTGTGACATGGCACGTCCAGGGAGAGCCGCGACTTCTGTTTTTTTTTAAATATTTTATTTTTTTGGATATTTCCCAGGATGTCGCTTGAACAAGTCGAAAGGCAGCGAAGAGCTCTACATGGAGCGATAAGTGCACGTCCAAGGAGAGCCGCGACTTCTTTTTTAAAAATATTTTTTTTTTTCCCCCGATGTCGCTTGAACGAGTCGAAAGGCAGCGAAGAGCTCTACAAGATGTGACAAGGCACGTCTAGGGAGAGCCGCGACTTCTTTTTTTTTAAACATATTTTATTTCTTTGGATTTTTCCCACGATGTCGCTTGTCCGAGTCGAAAGGCAGCGAAGAGCTCTACAAGGTATGACGGGGCACGTCCAGGGAGAGCCGCGACTTCTGTTTTTTTTAAATATTTTATTTTTTTGGATATTTCCCAGGATGTCGCTTGAACAAGTCGAAAGGCAGCGAAGAGCTCTACTAGGTATGACAAGGCACGTCCAGGGAGAGCCGCGACTTCTTTTTTAAAAAATTTTTTTTCCCACGATGTCGCTTGAACGAGTCGAAAGGCAGCGAAGAGCTCTACAAGGTGTGACATGGCACGTCCAGGGAGAGCCGCGACTTCTGTTTTTTTTTAAATATTTTATTTTTTTGGATATTTCCCAGGATGTCGCTTGAACAAGTCGAAAGGCAGCGAAGAGCTCTACATGGAGCGATAAGTGCACGTCCAAGGAGAGCCGCGACTTCTTTTTTAAAAATATTTTTTTTTTTCCCCCGATGTCGCTTGAACGAGTCGAAAGGCAGCGAAGAGCTCTACAAGGTGTGACATGGCACGTCCAGGGAGAGCCGCGACTTCTGTTTTTTTTTAAATATTTTATTTTTTTGGATATTTCCCAGGATGTCGCTTGAACAAGTCGAAAGGCAGCGAAGAGCTCTACATGGAGCGATAAGTGCACGTCCAAGGAGAGCCGCGACTTCTTTTTTCTTAAATATTTTTTTGTTTTCCCCACGATGTCGCTTGAACGAGTCGAAAGGCAGCGAAGAGCTCTACAAGGTGTGACATGGCACGTCCAGGGAGAGCCGCGACTACTGTTTTTTTTTAAATATTTTATTTTTTTGGATATTTCCCAGGATGTCGCTTGAACAAGTCGAAAGGCAGCGAAGAGCTCTACATGGAGCGATAAGTGCACGTCCAAGGAGAGCCGCGACTTCTTTTTTAAAAATATTTTTTTTTTTCCCCCGATGTCGCTTGAACGAGTCGAAAGGCAGCGAAGAGCTCTACAAGATGTGACAAGGCACGTCTAGGGAGAGCCGCGACTTCTTTTTTTTTAAACATATTTTATTTCTTTGGATTTTTCCCACGATGTCGCTTGTCTGAGTCGAAAGGCAGCGAAGAGCTCTACAAGGTATGACGGGGCACGTCCAGGGAGAGCCGCGACTTCTGTTTTTTTTAAATATTTTATTTTTTTGGATATTTCCCAGGATGTCGCTTGAACAAGTCGAAAGGCAGCGAAGAGCTCTACTAGGTATGACAAGGCACGTCCAGGGAGAGCCGCGACTTCTTTTTAAAAATATTTTTTTTTCCCACGATGTCGCTTGAACGAGTCGAAAGGCAGCGAGGAGCTCTACAAGATGTGACAAGGCACGTCTAGAGAGAGCCGCGACTTCTTTTTTTTTTTAAATATTTTATTTCTTTGGATTTTTCCCACGATGTCGCTTGAACGAGTCGAAGGGCAGCGAAGAGCTCTACAAGGTGTGACGGGACACGTCCAGGGAGAGCCGCGACTTCCTTTTTTTAAATATTTGATTTTTTTTATTTTTCCCACGATGTCGCTTGAACGAGTCGAAAGGCAGCGAAGATCACTACCAGGAGTGACAAGTGCACGTCCAGGGAGAGCCGCGACTTCTTTTTTTTTAAATATTTGTTTTTTTTTTATTTTTCCCACGATGTTGCTTGAACGAGTCGTACGACAGCGAAGAGCTCTACAAGGTGTGACGGGGCACGTCCAGGGAGAGCCGCGACTTCCTTTTTTTAAATATTTGATTTTTTTATTTTTCCCACGATGTCGCTTGAACGAGTCGAAAGGCAGCGAAGATCTCTACCAGGAGTGACAAGTGCACGTTCAGGGAGAGCCGCGACTTCCTTTTTTTAAATATTTGATTTTTTTTATTTTTCCCACGATGTTGCTTGAACGAGTCGTACGACAGCGAAGAGCTTTACAAGGTGTGACAAGGCACGTCCAGGAAGAGCTGCGACTTCTTTTTTATAAAAATATTTTTTTTTTTATTTTTCCCATGATGTCGCTTAACGAGTCGAAGGGCAGCGAAGAGCTCTACAAGGTGTGACGGGGCACGTCCAGGGAGAGCCGCGACTTCCTTTTTTTAAATATTTGATTTTTTTTATTTTTCCCACGATGTTGCTTGAACGAGTCGAAAGGCAGCGAAGAGCTCTACCAGGAGTGGTAAGTGCACGTCCAGGGAGAGCCGCGACTTCTTTTTTCTTAAATATTTTTTTGTTTTCCCCACGATGTCGCTTGAACGAGTCGAAAGGCAGCGAAGAGCTCTACAAGGTGTGACATGGACCGTCCAGGGAGAGCCGCGACTTCTTATTTCTTAAATATTTTTTTTTTTCCCCACGATGTCGCTTGAACGAGTCGAAAGGCAGCGAAGAGCTCTACAAGGTGTGACATGGCACGTCCAGGGAGAGCTGCGACTTCTTTTTTTTAAAAATATTTTATTATTTTTATTTTTCCCACGATGTCGCTTGAACGAGTCGAAAGGCAGCGAAGATCTCTACCAGGAGTGACAAGTGCACCTCCAGGGAGAGCCGCGACTTCTTTTTTTTTAAATATTTGTTTTTTTTTTATTTTTCCCACGATGTTGCATGAACGAGTCGTACGACAGCGAAGAGCTTTACAAGGTGTGACAAGGCACGTCCAGGAAGAGCTGCGACTTCTTTTTTATAAAAATATTTTTTTTTTTTTTTCCCACGATGTCGCTTAACGAGTCGAAGGGCAGCGAAGAGCTCTACAAGGTGTGACGGGGCACGTCCAGGGAGAGCCGCGACTTCCTTTTTTTAAATATTTGATTTTTTTTATTTTTCCCACGATGTTGCTTGAACGAGTCGAAAGGCAGCGAAGATCTCTACCAGGAGTGACAAGTGCACGTTCAGGGAGAGCCGCGACTTCCTTTTTTTAAATATTTGATTTTTTTTATTTTTCCCACGATGTTGCTTGAACGAGTCGAAAGGCAGCGAAGATCTCTACCAGGAGTGACAAGTGCACGTTCAGGGAGAGCCGCGACTTCCTTTTTTTAAATATTTGATTTTTTTTATTTTTCCCACGATGTTGCTTGAAAGAGTCGTACGACAGCGAAGAGCTTTACAAGGTGTGACAAGGCACGTCCAGGAAGAGCTGCGACTTCTTTTTTATAAAAATATTTTTTTTTTTATTTTTCCCATGATGTCGCTTAACGAGTCGAAGGACAGCGAAGAGCTCTACAAGGTGTGACATGGCACGTCCAGGGAGAGCCGCGACTTCTGTTTTTTTTTAAATATTATATTTTTTTGGATATTTCCCAGGATGTCGCTTGAACAAGTCGAAAGGCAGCGAAGAGCTCTACATGGAGCGATAAGTGCACGTCCAAGGAGAGCCTCGACTTCTTTTTTCTTAAATATTTTTTTGTTTTCCCCACGATGTCGCTTGAACGAGTCGAAAGGCAGCGAAGAGCTCTACAAGGTGTGACATGGCACGTCCAGGGAGAGCCGCGACTTCTGTTTTTTTTTAAATATTTTATTTTTTTGGATATTTCCCAGGATGTCGCTTGAACAAGTCGAAAGGCAGCGAAGAGCTCTACATGGAGCGATAAGTGCACGTCCAAGGAGAGCCGCGACTTCTTTTTTAAAAATATTTTTTTTTTTCCCCCGATGTCGCTTGAACGAGTCGAAAGGCAGCGAAGAGCTCTACAAGATGTGACAAGGCAAGTCTAGGGAGAGCCGCGACTTCTTTTTTTTTAAACATATTTTATTTCTTTGGATTTTTCCCACGATGTCGCTTGTCCGAGTCGAAAGGCAGCGAAGAGCTCTACAAGGTATGACGGGGCACGTCCAGGGAGAGCCGCGACTTCTGTTTTTTTTAAATATTTTATTTTTTTGGATATTTCCCAGGATGTCGCTTGAACAAGTCGAAAGGCAGCGAAGAGCTCTACTAGGTATGACAAGGCACGTCCAGGGAGAGCCGCGACTTCTTTTTTAAAAAATTTTTTTTCCCACGATGTCGCTTGAACGAGTCGAAAGGCAGCGAAGAGCTCTACAAGGTGTGACATGGCACGTCCAGGGAGAGCCGCGACTTCTGTTTTTTTTTAAATATTTTATTTTTTTGGATATTTCCCAGGATGTCGCTTGAACAAGTCGAAAGGCAGCGAAGAGCTCTACATGGAGCGATAAGTGCACGTCCAAGGAGAGCCGCGACTTCTTTTTTAAAAATTTTTTTTTTTTTCCCCCGATGTCGCTTGAACGAGTCGAAAGGCAGCGAGGAGCTCTACAAGATGTGACAAGGCACGTCTAGAGAGAGCCGCGACTTCTTTTTTTTTTTAAATATTTTATTTCTTTGGATTTTTCCCACGATGTCGCTTGAACGAGTCGAAGGGCAGCGAAGAGCTCTACAAGGTGTGACGGGACACGTCCAGGGAGAGCCGCGACTTCCTTTTTTTAAATATTTGATTTTTTTATTTTTCCCACGATGTCGCTTGAACGAGTCGAAAGGCAGCGAAGATCTCTACCAGGAGTGACAAGTGCACGTCCAGGGAGAGCCGCGACTTCTTTTTTTTTAAATATTTGTTTTTTTTTTATTTTTCCCACGATGTTGCTTGAACGAGTCGTACGACAGCGAAGAGCTCTACAAGGTGTGACGGGGCACGTCCAGGGAGAGCCGCGACTTCCTTTTTTTAAATATTTGATTTTTTTTATTTTTCCCACGATGTTGCTTGAACGAGTCGTACGACAGCGAAGAGCTTTACAAGGTGTGACAAGGCACGTCCAGGAAGAGCTGCGACTTCTTTTTTATAAAAATATTTTTTTTTTTATTTTTCCCACGATGTTGCTTGAACGAGTCGAAAGGCAGCGAAGAGCTCTACCAGGAGTGGTAAGTGCACGTCCAGGGAGAGCCGCGACTTCTTTTTTCTTAAATATTTTTTTGTTTTCCCCACGATGTCGCTTGAACGAGTCGAAAGGCAGCGAAGAGCTCTACAAGGTGTGACATGGACCGTCCAGGGAGAGCCGCGACTTCTTATTTCTTAAATATTTTTTTTTTTCCCCACGATGTCGCTTGAACGAGTCGAAAGGCAGCGAAGAGCTCTACAAGGTGTGACATGGCACGTCCAGGGAGAGCTGCGACTTCTTTTTTTTAAAAATATTTTATTATTTTTATTTTTCCCACGATGTCGCTTGAACGAGTCGAAAGGCAGCGAAGATCTCTACCAGGAGTGACAAGTGCACCTCCAGGGAGAGCCGCGACTTCTTTTTTTTTAAATATTTGTTTTTTTTTTATTTTTCCCACGATGTTGCATGAACGAGTCGTACGACAGCGAAGAGCTTTACAAGGTGTGACAAGGCACGTCCAGGAAGAGCTGCGACTTCTTTTTTATAAAAATATTTTTTTTTTTTTTCCCACGATGTCGCTTAACGAGTCGAAGGGCAGCGAAGAGCTCTACAAGGTGTGACGGGGCACGTCCAGGGAGAGACGCGACTTCCTTTTTTTAAATATTTGATTTTTTTTATTTTTCCCACGATGTCGCTTGAACGAGTCGAAAGGCAGCGAAGATCTCTACCAGGAGTGACAAGTGCACGTCCAGGGAGAGCCGCGACTTCCTTTTTTTAAATATTTTATTTTTTTGGATATTTCCCAGGATGTCGCTTGAACAAGTCGAAAGGCAGCGAAGAGCTCTACAAGGTGTGACGGGGTAAGTCCAGGGAGAGCCGCGACTTCTTTTTTATAAAAATATTTTTTTTTTATTTTTCCCACGATGTCGCTTAAGGAGTCGAAGGACAGCGAAGAGCTCTACAAGGTGTGACGGGGCACGTCCAGGGAGAGCCGCGACTTCCTTTTTTTAAATATTTGATTTTTTTTATTTTTCCCACGATGTTGCTTGAACGAGTCGAAAGGCAGCGAAGAGCTCTACATGGAGCGATAAGTGCACGTCCAAGGAGAGCCGCGACTTCTTTTTTCTTAAATATTTTTTTGTTTTCCCCACGATGTCGCTTGAACGAGTCGAAAGGCAGCGAAGAGCTCTACAAGGTGTGACATGGCACGTCCAGGGAGAGCCGCGACTTCTGTTTTTTTTTAAATATTTTATTTTTTTGGATATTTCCCAGGATGTCGCTTGAACAAGTCGAAAGGCAGCGAAGAGCTCTACATGGAGCGATAAGTGCACGTCCAAGGAGAGCCGCGACTTCTTTTTTAAAAATATTTTTTTTTTTCCCCCGATGTCGCTTGAACGAGTCGAAAGGCAGCGAAGAGCTCTACAAGGTGTGACATGGCACGTCCAGGGAGAGCCGCGACTTCTGTTTTTTTTTAAATATTTTATTTTTTTGGATATTTCCCAGGATGTCGCTTGAACAAGTCGAAAGGCAGCGAAGAGCTCTACATGGAGCGATAAGTGCACGTCCAAGGAGAGCCGCGACTTCTTTTTTCTTAAATATTTTTTTGTTTTCCCCACGATGTCGCTTGAACGAGTCGAAAGGCAGCGAAGAGCTCTACAAGGTGTGACATGGCACGTCCAGGGAGAGCCGCGACTTCTGTTTTTTTTTAAATATTTTATTTTTTTGGATATTTCCCAGGATGTCGCTTGAACAAGTCGAAAGGCAGCGAAGAGCTCTACATGGAGCGATAAGTGCACGTCCAAGGAGAGCCGCGACTTCTTTTTTAAAAATATTTTTTTTTTTCCCCCGATGTCGCTTGAACGAGTCGAAAGGCAGCGAAGAGCTCTACAAGATGTGACAAGGCACGTCTAGGGAGAGCCGCGACTTCTTTTTTTTTAAACATATTTTATTTCTTTGGATTTTTCCCACGATGTCGCTTGTCTGAGTCGAAAGGCAGCGAAGAGCTCTACAAGGTATGACGGGGCACGTCCAGGGAGAGCCGCGACTTCTGTTTTTTTTAAATATTTTATTTTTTTGGATATTTCCCAGGATGTCGCTTGAACAAGTCGAAAGGCAGCGAAGAGCTCTACTAGGTATGACAAGGCACGTCCAGGGAGAGCCGCGACTTCTTTTTAAAAATATTTTTTTTTCCCACGATGTCGCTTGAACGAGTCGAAAGGCAGCGAGGAGCTCTACAAGATGTGACAAGGCACGTCTAGAGAGAGCCGCGACTTCTTTTTTTTTTTAAATATTTTATTTCTTTGGATTTTTCCCACGATGTCGCTTGAACGAGTCGAAGGGCAGCGAAGAGCTCTACAAGGTGTGACGGGACACGTCCAGGGAGAGCCGCGACTTCCTTTTTTTAAATATTTGATTTTTTTTATTTTTCCCACGATGTCGCTTGAACGAGTCGAAAGGCAGCGAAGATCTCTACCAGGAGTGACAAGTGCACGTCCAGGGAGAGCCGCGACTTCTTTTTTTTTAAATATTTGTTTTTTTTTTATTTTTCCCACGATGTTGCTTGAACGAGTCGTACGACAGCGAAGAGCTCTACAAGGTGTGACGGGGCACGTCCAGGGAGAGCCGCGACTTCCTTTTTTTAAATATTTGATTTTTTTATTTTTCCCACGATGTCGCTTGAACGAGTCGAAAGGCAGCGAAGATCTCTACCAGGAGTGACAAGTGCACGTTCAGGGAGAGCCGCGACTTCCTTTTTTTTAAATATTTGATTTTTTTTATTTTTCCCACGATGTTGCTTGAACGAGTCGTACGACAGCGAAGAGCTATACAAGGTGTGACAAGGCACGTCCAGGAAGAGCTGCGACTTCTTTTTTATAAAAATATTTTTTTTTTTATTTTTCCCATGATGTCGCTTAACGAGTCGAAGTACAGCGAAGAGCTCTACAAGGTGTGACGGGGCACGTCCAGGGAGAGCCGCGACTTCCTTTTTTTAAATATTTGATTTTTTTTATTTTTCCCACGATGTTGCTTGAACGAGTCGAAAGGCAGCGAAGAGCTCTACCAGGAGTGGTAAGTGCACGTCCAGGGAGAGCCGCGACTTCTTTTTTCTTAAATATTTTTTTGTTTTCCCCACGATGTCGCTTGAACGAGTCGAAAGGCAGCGAAGAGCTCTACAAGGTGTGACATGGAACGTCCAGGGAGAGCCGCGACTTCTTATTTCTTAAATATTTTTTTTTTTCCCCACGATGTCGCTTGAACGAGTCGAAAGGCAGCGAAGAGCTCTACAAGGTGTGACATGGCACGTCCAGGGAGAGCTGCGACTTCTTTTTTTTAAAAATATTTTATTATTTTTATTTTTCCCACGATGTCGCTTGAACGAGTCGAAAGGCAGCGAAGATCTCTACCAGGAGTGACAAGTGCACCTCCAGGGAGAGCCGCGACTTCTTTTTTTTTAAATATTTGTTTTTTTTTTATTTTTCCCACGATGTTGCATGAACGAGTCGTACGACAGCGAAGAGCTTTACAAGGTGTGACAAGGCACGTCCAGGAAGAGCTGCGACTTCTTTTTTATAAAAATATTTTTTTTTTTTTTTCCCACGATGTCGCTTAACGAGTCGAAGGGCAGCGAAGAGCTCTACAAGGTGTGACGGGGCACGTCCAGGGAGAGACGCGACTTCCTTTTTTTAAATATTTGATTTTTTTTATTTTTCCCACGATGTCGCTTGAACGAGTCGAAAGGCAGCGAAGATCTCTACCAGGAGTGACAAGTGCACGTCCAGGGAGAGCCGCGACTTCCTTTTTTTAAATATTTTATTTTTTTGGATATTTCCCAGGATGTCGCTTGAACAAGTCGAAAGGCAGCGAAGAGCTCTACAAGGTGTGACGGGGTAAGTCCAGGGAGAGCCGCGACTTCTTTTTTATAAAAATATTTTTTTTTTTATTTTCCCCACGATGTCGCTTAAGGAGTCGAAGGACAGCGAAGAGCTCTACAAGGTGTGACGGGGCACGTCCAGGGAGAGCCGCGACTTCCTTTTTTTAAATATTTGATTTTTTTTATTTTTCCCACGATGTTGCTTGAACGAGTCGAAAGGCAGCGAAGATCTCTACCAGGAGTGACAAGTGCACGTTCAGGGAGAGCCGCGACTTCCTTTTTTTAAATATTTGATTTTTTTTATTTTTCCCACGATGTTGCTTGAAAGAGTCGTACGACAGCGAAGAGCTTTACAAGGTGTGACAAGGCACGTCCAGGAAGAGCTGCGACTTCTTTTTTATAAAAATATTTTTTTTTTTATTTTTCCCATGATGTCGCTTAACGAGTCGAAGGACAGCGAAGAGCTCTACAAGGTGTGACATGGCACGTCCAGGGAGAGCCGCGACTTCTGTTTTTTTTTAAATATTATATTTTTTTGGATATTTCCCAGGATGTCGCTTGAACAAGTCGAAAGGCAGCGAAGAGCTCTACATGGAGCGATAAGTGCACGTCCAAGGAGAGCCGCGACTTCTTTTTTCTTAAATATTTTTTTGTTTTCCCCACGATGTCGCTTGAACGAGTCGAAAGGCAGCGAAGAGCTCTACAAGGTGTGACATGGCACGTCCAGGGAGAGCCGCGACTTCTGTTTTTTTTTAAATATTTTATTTTTTTGGATATTTCCCAGGATGTCGCTTGAACAAGTCGAAAGGCAGCGAAGAGCTCTACATGGAGCGATAAGTGCACGTCCAAGGAGAGCCGCGACTTCTTTTTTAAAAATATTTTTTTTTTTCCCCCGATGTCGCTTGAACGAGTCGAAAGGCAGCGAAGAGCTCTACAAGATGTGACAAGGCACGTCTAGGGAGAGCCGCGACTTCTTTTTTTTTAAACATATTTTATTTCTTTGGATTTTTCCCACGATGTCGCTTGTCCGAGTCGAAAGGCAGCGAAGAGCTCTACAAGGTATGACGGGGCACGTCCAGGGAGAGCCGCGACTGCTGTTTTTTTTAAATATTTTATTTTTTTGGATATTTCCCAGGATGTCGCTTGAACAAGTCGAAAGGCAGCGAAGAGCTCTACTAGGTATGACAAGGCACGTCCAGGGAGAGCCGCGACTTCTTTTTTAAAAAATTTTTTTTCCCACGATGTCGCTTGAACGAGTCGAAAGGCAGCGAAGAGCTCTACAAGGTGTGACATGGCACGTCCAGGGAGAGCCGCGACTTCTGTTTTTTTTTAAATATTTTATTTTTTTGGATATTTCCCAGGATGTCGCTTGAACAAGTCGAAAGGCAGCGAAGAGCTCTACATGGAGCGATAAGTGCACGTCCAAGGAGAGCCGCGACTTCTTTTTTAAAAATATTTTTTTTTTTCCCCCGATGTCGCTTGAACGAGTCGAAAGGCAGCGAGGAGCTCTACAAGATGTGACAAGGCACGTCTAGAGAGAGCCGCGACTTCTTTTTTTTTTTAAATATTTTATTTCTTTGGATTTTTCCCACGATGTCGCTTGAACGAGTCGAAGGGCAGCGAAGAGCTCTACAAGGTGTGACGGGACACGTCCAGGGAGAGCCGCGACTTCCTTTTTTTAAATATTTGATTTTTTTATTTTTCCCACGATGTCGCTTGAACGAGTCGAAAGGCAGCGAAGATCTCTACCAGGAGTGACAAGTGCACGTCCAGGGAGAGCCGCGACTTCTTTTTTTTTAAATATTTGTTTTTTTTTTATTTTTCCCACGATGTTGCTTGAACGAGTCGTACGGCAGCGAAGAGCTCTACAAGGTGTGACGGGGCACGTCCAGGGAGAGCCGCGACTTCCTTTTTTTAAATATTTGATTTTTTTTATTTTTCCCACGATGTTGCTTGAACGAGTCGTACGACAGCGAAGAGCTTTACAAGGTGTGACAAGGCACGTCCAGGAAGAGCTGCGACTTCTTTTTTATAAAAATATTTTTTTTTTTATTTTTCCCATGATGTCGCTTAACGAGTCGAAGGACAGCGAAGAGCTCTACAAGGTGTGACGGGGCACGTCCAGGGAGAGCCGCGACTTCCTTTTTTTAAATATTTGATTTTTTTTATTTTTCCCACGATGTTGCTTGAACGAGTCGAAAGGCAGCGAAGAGCTCTACCAGGAGTGGTAAGTGCACGTCCAGGGAGAGCCGCGACTTCTTTTTTCTTAAATATTTTTTTGTTTTCCCCACGATGTCGCTTGAACGAGTCGAAAGGCAGCGAAGAGCTCTACAAGGTGTGACATGGACCGTCCAGGGAGAGCCGCGACTTCTTATTTCTTAAATATTTTTTTTTTTCCCCACGATGTCGCTTGAACGAGTCGAAAGGCAGCGAAGAGCTCTACAAGATGTGACAAGGCACGTCTAGGGAGAGCCGCGACTTCTTTTTTTTTAAACATATTTTATTTCTTTGGATTTTTCCCACGATGTCGCTTGTCCGAGTCGAAAGGCAGCGAAGAGCTCTACAAGGTATGACGGGGCACGTCCAGGGAGAGCCGCGACTTCTGTTTTTTTTAAATATTTTATTTTTTTGGATATTTCCCAGGATGTCGCTTGAACAAGTCGAAAGGCAGCGAAGAGCTCTACTAGGTATGACAAGGCACGTCCAGGGAGAGCCGCGACTTCTTTTTTAAAAAATTTTTTTTCCCACGATGTCGCTTGAACGAGTCGAAAGGCAGCGAAGATCTCTACCAGGAGTGACAAGTGCACGTTCAGGGAGAGCCGCGACTTCCTTTTTTTAAATATTTGATTTTTTTTATTTTTCCCACGATGTTGCTTGAACGAGTCGTACGACAGCGAAGAGCTTTACAAGGTGTGACAAGGCACGTCCAGGAAGAGCTGCGACTTCTTTTTTATAAAAATATTTTTTTTTTTATTTTTCCCATGATGTCGCTTAACGAGTCGAAGTACAGCGAAGAGCTCTACAAGGTGTGACGGGGCACGTCCAGGGAGAGCCGCGACTTCCTTTTTTTAAATATTTGATTTTTTTTATTTTTCCCACGATGTTGCTTGAACGAGTCGAAAGGCAGCGAAGAGCTCTACCAGGAGTGGTAAGTGCACGTCCAGGGAGAGCCGCGACTTCTTTTTTCTTAAATATTTTTTTGTTTTCCCCACGATGTCGCTTGAACGAGTCGAAAGGCAGCGAAGAGCTCTACAAGGTGTGACATGGACCGTCCAGGGAGAGCCGCGACTTCTTATTTCTTAAATATTTTTTTTTTTCCCCACGATGTCGCTTGAACGAGTCGAAAGGCAGCGAAGAGCTCTACAAGGTGTGACATGGCACGTCCAGGGAGAGCTGCGACTTCTTTTTTTTAAAAATATTTTATTATTTTTATTTTTCCCACGATGTCGCTTGAACGAGTCGAAAGGCAGCGAAGATCTCTACCAGGAGTGACAAGTGCACCTCCAGGGAGAGCCGCGACTTCTTTTTTTTTAAATATTTGTTTTTTTTTTATTTTTCCCACGATGTTGCATGAACGAGTCGTACGACAGCGAAGAGCTTTACAAGGTGTGACAAGGCACGTCCAGGAAGAGCTGCGACTTCTTTTTTATAAAAATATTTTTTTTTTTTTTTCCCACGATGTCGCTTAACGAGTCGAAGGGCAGCGAAGAGCTCTACAAGGTGTGACGGGGCACGTCCAGGGAGAGACGCGACTTCCTTTTTTTAAATATTTGATTTTTTTTATTTTTCCCACGATGTCGCTTGAACGAGTCGAAAGGCAGCGAAGATCTCTACCAGGAGTGACAAGTGCACGTCCAGGGAGAGCCGCGACTTCCTTTTTTTAAATATTTTATTTTTTTGGATATTTCCCAGGATGTCGCTTGAACAAGTCGAAAGGCAGCGAAGAGCTCTACAAGGTGTGACGGGGTAAGTCCAGGGAGAGCCGCGACTTCTTTTTTATAAAAATATTTTTTTTTTTATTTTCCCCACGATGTCGCTTAAGGAGTCGAAGGACAGCGAAGAGCTCTACAAGGTGTGACGGGGCACGTCCAGGGAGAGCCGCGACTTCCTTTTTTTAAATATTTGATTTTTTTTATTTTTCCCACGATGTTGCTTGAACGAGTCGAAAGGCAGCGAAGATCTCTACCAGGAGTGACAAGTGCACGTTCAGGGAGAGCCGCGACTTCCTTTTTTTAAATATTTGATTTTTTTTATTTTTCCCACGATGTTGCTTGAAAGAGTCGTACGACAGCGAAGAGCTTTACAAGGTGTGACAAGGCACGTCCAGGAAGAGCTGCGACTTCTTTTTTATAAAAATATTTTTTTTTTTATTTTTCCCATGATGTCGCTTAACGAGTCGAAGGGCAGCGAAGAGCTCTACAAGGTGTGACGGGGCACGTCCAGGGAGAGCCGCGACTTCTGTTTTTTTTTAAATATTATATTTTTTTGGATATTTCCCAGGATGTCGCTTGAACAAGTCGAAAGGCAGCGAAGAGCTCTACATGGAGCGATAAGTGCACGTCCAAGGAGAGCCGCGACTTCTTTTTTCTTAAATATTTTTTTGTTTTCCCCACGATGTCGCTTGAACGAGTCGAAAGGCAGCGAAGAGCTCTACAAGGTGTGACATGGCACGTCCAGGGAGAGCCGCGACTTCTGTTTTTTTTTAAATATTTTATTTTTTTGGATATTTCCCAGGATGTCGCTTGAACAAGTCGAAAGGCAGCGAAGAGCTCTACATGGAGCGATAAGTGCACGTCCAAGGAGAGCCGCGACTTCTTTTTTAAAAATATTTTTTTTTTTCCCCCGATGTCGCTTGAACGAGTCGAAAGGCAGCGAAGAGCTCTACAAGATGTGACAAGGCACGTCTAGGGAGAGCCGCGACTTCTTTTTTTTTAAACATATTTTATTTCTTTGGATTTTTCCCACGATGTCGCTTGTCCGAGTCGAAAGGCAGCGAAGAGCTCTACAAGGTATGACGGGGCACGTCCAGGGAGAGCCGCGACTTCTGTTTTTTTTAAATATTTTATTGTTTTGGATATTTCCCAGGATGTCGCTTGAACAAGTCGAAAGGCAGCGAAGAGCTCTACTAGGTATGACAAGGCACGTCCAGGGAGAGCCGCGACTTCTTTTTTAAAAAATTTTTTTTCCCACGATGTCGCTTGAACGAGTCGAAAGGCAGCGAAGAGCTCTACAAGGTGTGACATGGCACGTCCAGGGAGAGCCGCGACTTCTGTTTTTTTTTAAATATTTTATTTTTTTGGATATTTCCCAGGATGTCGCTTGAACAAGTCGAAAGGCAGCGAAGAGCTCTACATGGAGCGATAAGTGCACGTCCAAGGAGAGCCGCGACTTCTTTTTTAAAAATATTTTTTTTTTTCCCCCGATGTCGCTTGAACGAGTCGAAAGGCAGCGAGGAGCTCTACAAGATGTGACAAGGCACGTCTAGAGAGAGCCGCGACTTCTTTTTTTTTTTAAATTTTTTATTTGTTTGGATTTTTCCCACGATGTCGCTTGAACGAGTCGAAGGGCAGCGAAGAGCTCTACAAGGTGTGACGGGACACGTCCAGGGAGAGCCGCGACTTCCTTTTTTTAAATATTTGATTTTTTTATTTTTCCCACGATGTCGCTTGAACGAGTCGAAAGGCAGCGAAGATCTCTACCAGGAGTGACAAGTGCACGTCCAGGGAGAGCCGCGACTTCTTTTTTTTTAAATATTTGTTTTTTTTTTATTTTTCCCACGATGTTGCTTGAACGAGTCGTACGACAGCGAAGAGCTCTACAAGGTGTGACGGGGCACGTCCAGGGAGAGCCGCGACTTCCTTTTTTTAAATATTTGATTTTTTTTATTTTTCCCACGATGTTGCTTGAACGAGTCGTACGACAGCGAAGAGCTTTACAAGGTGTGACAAGGCACGTCCAGGAAGAGCTGCGACTTCTTTTTTATAAAAATATTTTTTTTTTTATTTTTCCCATGATGTCGCTTAACGAGTCGAAGGACAGCGAAGAGCTCTACAAGGTGTGACGGGGCACGTCCAGGGAGAGCCGCGACTTCCTTTTTTTAAATATTTGATTTTTTTTATTTTTCCCACGATGTTGCTTGAACGAGTCGAAAGGCAGCGAAGAGCTCTACCAGGAGTGGTAAGTGCACGTCCAGGGAGAGCCGCGACTTCTTTTTTCTTAAATATTTTTTTGTTTTCCCCACGATGTCGCTTGAACGAGTCGAAAGGCAGCGAAGAGCTCTACAAGGTGTGACATGGACCGTCCAGGGAGAGCCGCGACTTCTTATTTCTTAAATATTTTTTTTTTTCCCCACGATGTCGCTTGAACGAGTCGAAAGGCAGCGAAGAGCTCTACAAGGTGTGACATGGCACGTCCAGGGAGAGCTGCGACTTCTTTTTTTTAAAAATATTTTATTATTTTTATTTTTCCCACGATGTCGCTTGAACGAGTCGAAAGGCAGCGAAGATCTCTACCAGGAGTGACAAGTGCACTTCCAGGGAGAGCCGCGACTTCTTTTTTTTTAAATATTTGTTTTTTTTTTATTTTTCCCACGATGTTGCATGAACGAGTCGTACGACAGCGAAGAGCTTTACAAGGTGTGACAAGGCACGTCCAGGAAGAGCTGCGACTTCTTTTTTATAAAAATATTTTTTTTTTTTTTTTCCCACGATGTCGCTTAACGAGTCGAAGGGCAGCGAAGAGCTCTACAAGGTGTGACGGGGCACGTCCAGGGAGAGACGCGACTTCCTTTTTTTAAATATTTGATTTTTTTTATTTTTCCCACGATGTCGCTTGAACGAGTCGAAAGGCAGCGAAGATCTCTACCAGGAGTGACAAGTGCACGTCCAGGGAGAGCCGCGACTTCCTTTTTTTAAATATTTTATTTTTTTGGATATTTCCCAGGATGTCGCTTGAACAAGTCGAAAGGCAGCGAAGAGCTCTACAAGGTGTGACGGGGTAAGTCCAGGGAGAGCCGCGACTTCTTTTTTATAAAAATATTTTTTTTTTATTTTTCCCACGATGTCGCTTAAGGAGTCGAAGGACAGCGAAGAGCTCTACAAGGTGTGACGGGGCACGTCCAGGGAGAGCCGCGACTTCCTTTTTTTAAATATTTGATTTTTTTTATTTTTCCCACGATGTTGCTTGAACGAGTCGAAAGGCAGCGAAGATCTCTACCAGGAGTGACAAGTGCACGTTCAGGGAGAGCCGCGACTTCCTTTTTTTAAATATTGGATTTTTTTTATTTTTCCCACGATGTTGCTTGAACGAGTCGTACGACAGCGAAGAGCTTTACAAGGTGTGACAAGGCACGTCCAGGAAGAGCTGCGACTTCTTTTTTATAAAAATATTTTTTTTTTTATTTTTCCCATGATGTCGCTTAACGAGTCGAAGGACAGCGAAGAGCTCTACAAGGTGTGACGGGGCACGTCCAGGGAGAGCCGCGACTTCCTTTTTTTAAATATTTGATTTTTTTTATTTTTCCCACGATGTTGCTTGAACGAGTCGAAAGGCAGCGAAGAGCTCTACCAGGAGTGGTAAGTGCACGTCCAGGGAGAGCCGCGACTTCTTTTTTCTTAAATATTTTTTTGTTTTCCCCACGATGTCGCTTGAACGAGTCGAAAGGCAGCGAAGAGCTCTACAAGGTGTGACATGGACCGTCCAGGGAGAGCCGCGACTTCTTTTTTCTTAAATATTTTTTTTTTTCCCCACGATGTCGCTTGAACGAGTCGAAAGGCAGCGAAGAGCTCTACAAGGTGTGACATGGCACGTCCAGGGAGAGCTGCGACTTCTTTTTTTTTAAAATATTTTATTATTTTTATTTTTCCCACGATGTCGCTTGAACGAGTCGAAAGGCAGCGAAGATCTCTACCAGGAGTGACAAGTGCACCTCCAGGGAGAGCCGCGACTTCTTTTTTTTTAAATATTTGTTTTTTTTTTATTTTTCCCACGATGTTGCTTGAACGAGTCGTACGACAGCGAAGAGCTTTACAAGGTGTGACAAGGCACGTCCAGGAAGAGCTGCGACTTCTTTTTTATAAAAATATTTTTTTTTTTTTTTTCCCACGATGTCGCTTAACGAGTCGAAGGGCAGCGAAGAGCTCTACAAGGTGTGACGGGGCACGTCCAGGGAGAGACGCGACTTCCTTTTTTTAAATATTTGATTTTTTTTATTTTTCCCACGATGTCGCTTGAACGAGTCGAAAGGCAGCGAAGAGCTTTACAAGGTGTGACAAGGCACGTCCAGGAAGAGCTGCGACTTCTTTTTTATAAAAATATTTTTTTTTTTTTTTTCCCACGATGTCGCTTAACGAGTCGAAGGGCAGCGAAGAGCTCTACAAGGTGTGACGGGGCACGTCCAGGGAGAGCCGCGACTTCTTTTTTATAAAAATATTTTTTTTTTTTTTTTCCCACGATGTCGCTTAACGAGTCGAAGGACAGCGAAGAGCTCTACAAGGTGTGACGGGGCACGTCCAGGGAGAGCCGCGACTTCCTTTTTTTAAATATTTGATTTTTTTTATTTTTCCCACGATGTTGCTTGAACGAGTCGAAAGGCAGCGAAGAGCTCTACCAGGAGTGGTAAGTGCACGTCCAGGGAGAGCCGCGACTTCTTTTTTCTTAAATATTTTTTTGTTTTCCCCACGATGTCGCTTGAACGAGTCGAAAGGCAGCGAAGAGCTCTACAAGGTGTGACATGGCACGTCCAGGGAGAGCCGCGACTTCTGTTTTTTTTTAAATATTTTATTTTTTTGGATATTTCCCAGGATGTCGCTTGAACAAGTCGAAAGGCAGCGAAGAGCTCTACATGGAGCGATAAGTGCACGTCCAAGGAGAGCCGCGACTTCTTTTTTAAAAATATTTTTTTTTTTCCCCCGATGTCGCTTGAACGAGTCGAAAGGCAGCGAAGAGCTCTACAAGATGTGACAAGGCACGTCTAGGGAGAGCCGCGACTTCTTTTTTTTTAAACATATTTTATTTCTTTGGATTTTTCCCACGATGTCGCTTGTCCGAGTCGAAAGGCAGCGAAGAGCTCTACAAGGTATGACGGGGCACGTCCAGGGAGAGACGCGACTTCTTTTTTATAAAAATATTTTTTTTTTTATTTTTCCCACGATGTCGCTTAACGAGTCGAAGGACAGCGAAGAGCTCTACAAGGTGTGACGGGGCACGTCCAGGGAGAGCCGCGACTTCCTTTTTTTAAATATTTGATTTTTTTTATTTTTCCCACGATGTTGCTTGAACGAGTCGAAAGGCAGCGAAGAGCTCTACAAGATGTGACAAGGCACGTCTAGGGAGAGCCGCGACTTCTTTTTTTTTAAACATATTTTATTTCTTTGGATTTTTCCCACGATGTCGCTTGTCCGAGTCGAAAGGCAGCGAAGAGCTCTACAAGGTATGACGGGGCACGTCCAGGGAGAGCCGCGACTTGTCTTTTTTAAATATTTTTTATTTTTATTTTTCCCACGATGTTGCTTGAACGCGTCGAAAGGCAGCGAAGAGCTCTACAAGGTGTGACATGGCACGTCCAGGGAGAGCCGCGACTTCTGTTTTTTTTAAATATTTTATTTTTTTGGATATTTCCCAGGATGTCGCTTGAACAAGTCGAAAGGCAGCGAAGAGCTCTACAAGGTGTGACATGGACCGTCCAGGGAGAGCCGCGACTTCTTTTTTCTTAAATATTTTTTTTTTTCCCCACGATGTCGCTTGAACGAGTCGAAAGGCAGCGAAGAGCTCTACAAGGTGTGACATGGCACGTCCAGGGAGAGCTGCGACTTCTTTTTTTTAAAAATATTTTATTATTTTTATTTTTCCCACGATGTCGCTTGAACGAGTCGAAAGGCAGCGAAGATCTCTACCAGGAGTGACAAGTGCACCTCCAGGGAGAGCCGCGACTTCTTTTTTTTTAAATATTTGTTTTTTTTTTTATTTTTCCCACGATATTGCTTGAACGAGTCGTACGACTGCGAAGAGCTTTACAGGGTGTGACAAGGCACGTCCAGGAAGAGCTGCGACTTCTTTTTTATAAAAATATTTTTTTTTTTTTTTTCCCACGATGTCGCTTAACGAGTCGAAGGGCAGCGAAGAGCTCTACAAGGTGTGACGGGGCACGTCCAGGGAGAGACGCGACTTCCTTTTTTTAAATATTTGATTTTTTTTATTTTTCCCACGATGTCGCTTGAACGAGTCGAAAGACAGCGAAGATCTCTACCAGGAGTGACAAGTGCACGTCCAGGGAGAGCCGCGACTTCCTTTTTTTAAATATTTTATTTTTTTGGATATTTCCCAGGATGTCGCTTGAACAAGTCGAAAGGCAGCGAAGAGCTCTACAAGGTGTGACGGGGTAAGTCCAGGGAGAGCCGCGACTTCTTTTTTATAAAAATATTTTTTTTTTTATTTTTCCCACGATGTCGCTTAACGAGTCGAAGGACAGCGAAGAGCTCTACAAGGTGTGACGGGGCACGTCCAGGGAGAGCCGCGACTTCCTTTTTTTAAATATTTGATTTTTTTTATTTTTCCCACGATGTTGCTTGAACGAGTCGAAAGGCAGCGAAGAGCTCTACCAGGAGTGGTAAGTGCACGTCCAGGGAGAGCCGCGACTTCTTTTTTCTTAAATATTTTTTTGTTTTCCCCACGATGTCGCTTGAACGAGTCGAAAGGCAGCGAAGAGCTCTACAAGGTGTGACATGGCACGTCCAGGGAGAGCCGCGACTTCTGTTTTTTTTTAAATATTTTATTTTTTTGGATATTTCCCAGGATGTCGCTTGAACAAGTCGAAAGGCAGCGAAGAGCTCTACATGGAGCGATAAGTGCACGTCCAAGGAGAGCCGCGACTTCTTTTTTCTTAAATATTTTTTTGTTTTCCCCACGATGTCGCTTGAACGAGTCGAAAGGCAGCGAAGAGCTCTACAAGGTGTGACATGGCACGTCCAGGGAGAGCCGCGACTTCTGTTTTTTTTTAAATATTTTATTTTTTTGGATATTTCCCAGGATGTCGCTTGAACAAGTCGAAAGGCAGCGAAGAGCTCTACATGGAGCGATAAGTGCACGTCCAAGGAGAGCCGCGACTTCTTTTTTAAAAATATTTTTTTTTTTCCCCCGATGTCGCTTGAACGAGTCGAAAGGCAGCGAAGAGCTCTACAAGGTGTGACATGGCACGTCCAGGGAGAGCCGCGACTTCTGTTTTTTTTTAAATATTTTATTTTTTTGGATATTTCCCAGGATGTCGCTTGAACAAGTCGAAAGGCAGCGAAGAGCTCTACATGGAGCGATAAGTGCACGTCCAAGGAGAGCCGCGACTTCTTTTTTCTTAAATATTTTTTTGTTTTCCCCACGATGTCGCTTGAACGAGTCGAAAGGCAGCGAAGAGCTCTACAAGGTGTGACATGGCACGTCCAGGGAGAGCCGCGACTTCTGTTTTTTTTTAAATATTTTATTTTTTTGGATATTTCCCAGGATGTCGCTTGAACAAGTCGAAAGGCAGCGAAGAGCTCTACATGGAGCGATAAGTGCACGTCCAAGGAGAGCCGCGACTTCTTTTTTAAAAATATTTTTTTTTTTCCCCCGATGTCGCTTGAACGAGTCGAAAGGCAGCGAAGAGCTCTACAAGATGTGACAAGGCACGTCTAGGGAGAGCCGCGACTTCTTTTTTTTTAAACATATTTTATTTCTTTGGATTTTTCCCACGATGTCGCTTGTCTGAGTCGAAAGGCAGCGAAGAGCTCTACAAGGTATGACGGGGCACGTCCAGGGAGAGCCGCGACTTCTGTTTTTTTTAAATATTTTATTTTTTTGGATATTTCCCAGGATGTCGCTTGAACAAGTCGAAAGGCAGCGAAGAGCTCTACTAGGTATGACAAGGCACGTCCAGGGAGAGCCGCGACTTCTTTTTTAAAAAATTTTTTTTCCCACGATGTCGCTTGAACGAGTCGAAAGGCAGCGAAGAGCTCTACATGGAGCGACAAGTGCACGTCCAAGGAGAGCCGCGACTTCTTTTTAAAAATATTTTTTTTTCCCACGATGTCGCTTGAACGAGTCGAAAGGCAGCGAGGAGCTCTACAAGATGTGACAAGGCACGTCTAGAGAGAGCCGCGACTTCTTTTTTTTTTTAAATATTTTATTTCTTTGGATTTTTCCCACGATGTCGCTTGAACGAGTCGAAGGGCAGCGAAGAGCTCTACAAGGTGTGACGGGACACGTCCAGGGAGAGCCGCGACTTCCTTTTTTTAAATATTTGATTTTTTTATTTTTCCCACGATGTCGCTTGAACGAGTCGAAAGGCAGCGAAGATCTCTGCCAGGAGTGACAAGTGCACGTCCAGGGAGAGCCGCGACTTCTTTTTTTTTAAATATTTGTTTTTTTTTTATTTTTCCCACGATGTTGCTTGAACGAGTCGTACGACAGCGAAGAGCTCTACAAGGTGTGACGGGGCACGTCCAGGGAGAGCCGCGACTTCCTTTTTTTAAATATTTGATTTTTTTTATTTTTCCCACGATGTCGCTTGAACGAGTCGAAAGGCAGCGAAGATCTCTACCAGGAGTGACAAGTGCACGTTCAGGGAGAGCCGCGACTTCTTTTTTATAAAAATATTTTTTTTTTTTTTTCCCATGATGTCGCTTAACGAGTCGAAGGACAGCGAAGAGCTCTACAAGGTGTGACGGGGCACGTCCAGGGAGAGCCGCGACTTCCTTTTTTTAAATATTTGATTTTTTTTATTTTTCCCACGATGTTGCTTGAACGAGTCGAAAGGCAGCGAAGAGCTCTACCAGGAGTGGTAAGTGCACGTCCAGGGAGAGCCGCGACTTCTTTTTTCTTAAATATTTTTTTGTTTTCCCCACGATGTCGCTTGAACGAGTCGAAAGGCAGCGAAGAGCTCTACAAGGTGTGACATGGACCGTCCAGGGAGAGCCGCGACTTCTTATTTCTTAAATATTTTTTTTTTTCCCCACGATGTCGCTTGAACGAGTCGAAAGGCAGCGAAGAGCTCTACAAGGTGTGACATGGCACGTCCAGGGAGAGCTGCGACTTCTTTTTTTTAAAAATATTTTATTATTTTTATTTTTCCCACGATGTCGCTTGAACGAGTCGAAAGGCAGCGAAGATCTCTACCAGGAGTGACAAGTGCACCTCCAGGGAGAGCCGCGACTTCTTTTTTTTTAAATATTTGTTTTTTTTTTATTTTTCCCACGATGTTGCATGAACGAGTCGTACGACAGCGAAGAGCTTTACAAGGTGTGACAAGGCACGTCCAGGAAGAGCTGCGACTTCTTTTTTATAAAAATATTTTTTTTTTTTTTTCCCACGATGTCGCTTAACGAGTCGAAGGGCAGCGAAGAGCTCTACAAGGTGTGACGGGGCACGTCCAGGGAGAGACGCGACTTCCTTTTTTTAAATATTTGATTTTTTTTATTTTTCCCACGATGTCGCTTGAACGAGTCGAAAGGCAGCGAAGATCTCTACCAGGAGTGACAAGTGCACGTCCAGGGAGAGCCGCGACTTCCTTTTTTTAAATATTTTATTTTTTTGGATATTTCCCAGGATGTCGCTTGAACAAGTCGAAAGGCAGCGAAGAGCTCTACAAGGTGTGACGGGGTAAGTCCAGGGAGAGCCGCGACTTCTTTTTTATAAAAATATTTTTTTTTTTATTTTCCCCACGATGTCGCTTAAGGAGTCGAAGGACAGCGAAGAGCTCTACAAGGTGTGACGGGGCACGTCCAGGGAGAGCCGCGACTTCCTTTTTTTAAATATTTGATTTTTTTTATTTTTCCCACGATGTTGCTTGAACGAGTCGAAAGGCAGCGAAGATCTCTACCAGGAGTGACAAGTGCACGTTCAGGGAGAGCCGCGACTTCCTTTTTTTAAATATTTGATTTTTTTTATTTTTCCCACGATGTTGCTTGAAAGAGTCGTACGACAGCGAAGAGCTTTACAAGGTGTGACAAGGCACGTCCAGGAAGAGCTGCGACTTCTTTTTTATAAAAATATTTTTTTTTTTATTTTTCCCATGATGTCGCTTAACGAGTCGAAGGACAGCGAAGAGCTCTACAAGGTGTGACATGGCACGTCCAGGGAGAGCCGCGACTTCTGTTTTTTTTTAAATATTATATTTTTTTGGATATTTCCCAGGATGTCGCTTGAACAAGTCGAAAGGCAGCGAAGAGCTCTACATGGAGCGATAAGTGCACGTCCAAGGAGAGCCGCGACTTCTTTTTTCTTAAATATTTTTTTGTTTTCCCCACGATGTCGCTTGAACGAGTCGAAAGGCAGCGAAGAGCTCTACAAGGTGTGACATGGCACGTCCAGGGAGAGCCGCGACTTCTGTTTTTTTTTAAATATTTTATTTTTTTGGATATTTCCCAGGATGTCGCTTGAACAAGTCGAAAGGCAGCGAAGAGCTCTACATGGAGCGATAAGTGCACGTCCAAGGAGAGCCGCGACTTCTTTTTTAAAAATATTTTTTTTTTTCCCCCGATGTCGCTTGAACGAGTCGAAAGGCAGCGAAGAGCTCTACAAGATGTGACAAGGCACGTCTAGGGAGAGCCGCGACTTCTTTTTTTTTAAACATATTTTATTTCTTTGGATTTTTCCCACGATGTCGCTTGTCCGAGTCGAAAGGCAGCGAAGAGCTCTACAAGGTATGACGGGGCACGTCCAGGGAGAGCCGCGACTTCTGTTTTTTTTAAATATTTTATTTTTTTGGATATTTCCCAGGATGTCGCTTGAACAAGTCGAAAGGCAGCGAAGAGCTCTACTAGGTATGACAAGGCACGTCCAGGGAGAGCCGCGACTTCTTTTTTAAAAAAATTTTTTTCCCACGATGTCGCTTGAACGAGTCGAAAGGCAGCGAAGAGCTCTACAAGGTGTGACATGGCACGTCCAGGGAGAGCCGCGACTTCTGTTTTTTTTTAAATATTTTATTTTTTTGGATATTTCCCAGGATGTCGCTTGAACGAGTCGAAAGGCAGCGAAGAGCTCTACAAGATGTGACAAGGCACGTCTAGGGAGAGCCGCGACTTCTTTTTTTTTAAACATATTTTATTTCTTTGGATTTTTCCCACGATGTCGCTTGTCCGAGTCGAAAGGCAGCGAAGAGCTCTACAAGGTATGACGGGGCACGTCCAGGGAGAGCCGCGACTTCTGTTTTTTTTAAATATTTTATTTTTTTGGATATTTCCCAGGATGTCGCTTGAACAAGTCGAAAGGCAGCGAAGAGCTCTACTAGGTATGACAAGGCACGTCCAGGGAGAGCCGCGACTTCTTTTTTAAAAAATTTTTTTTCCCACGATGTCGCTTGAACGAGTCGAAAGGCAGCGAAGAGCTCTACAAGGTGTGACATGGCACGTCCAGGGAGAGCCGCGACTTCTGTTTTTTTTTAAATATTTTATTTTTTTGGATATTTCCCAGGATGTCGCTTGAACAAGTCGAAAGGCAGCGAAGAGCTCTACATGGAGCGATAAGTGCACGTCCAAGGAGAGCCGCGACTTCTGTTTTTTTTTAAATATTTTATTTTTTTGGATATTTCCCAGGATGTCGCTTGAACAAGTCGAAAGGCAGCGAAGAGCTCTACATGGAGCGATAAGTGCACGTCCAAGGAGAGCCGCGACTTCTTTTTTAAAAATATTTTTTTTTTTCCCCCGATGTCGCTTGAACGAGTCGAAAGGCAGCGAAGAGCTCTACAAGATGTGACAAGGCACGTCTAGGGAGAGCCGCGACTTCTTTTTTTTTAAACATATTTTATTTCTTTGGATTTTTCCCACGATGTCGCTTGAACGAGTCGAAAGGCAGCGAGGAGCTCTACAAGATGTGACAAGGCACGTCTAGAGAGAGCCGCGACTTCTTTTTTTTTTTAAATATTTTATTTCTTTGGATTTTTCCCACGATGTCGCTTGAACGAGTCGAAGGGCAGCGAAGAGCTCTACAAGGTGTGACGGGACACGTCCAGGGAGAGCCGCGACTTCCTTTTTTTAAATATTTGATTTTTTTATTTTTCCCACGATGTCGCTTGAACGAGTCGAAAGGCAGCGAAGATCTCTACCAGGAGTGACAAGTGCACGTCCAGGGAGAGCCGCGACTTCTTTTTTTTTAAATATTTGTTTTTTTTTTATTTTTCCCACGATGTTGCTTGAACGAGTCGTACGACAGCGAAGAGCTCTACAAGGTGTGACGGGGCACGTCCAGGGAGAGCCGCGACTTCCTTTTTTTAAATATTTGATTTTTTTTATTTTTCCCACGATGTTGCTTGAACGAGTCGTACGACAGCGAAGAGCTTTACAAGGTGTGACAAGGCACGTCCAGGAAGAGCTGCGACTTCTTTTTTATAAAAATATTTTTTTTTTTATTTTTCCCATGATGTCGCTTAACGAGTCGAAGGACAGCGAAGAGCTCTACAAGGTGTGACGGGGCACGTCCAGGGAGAGCCGCGACTTCCTTTTTTTAAATATTTGATTTTTTTTATTTTTCCCACGATGTTGCTTGAACGAGTCGAAAGGCAGCGAAGAGCTCTACCAGGAGTGGTAAGTGCACGTCCAGGGAGAGCCGCGACTTCTTTTTTCTTAAATATTTTTTTGTTTTCCCCACGATGTCGCTTGAACGAGTCGAAAGGCAGCGAAGAGCTCTACAAGGTGTGACATGGACCGTCCAGGGAGAGCCGCGACTTCTTATTTCTTAAATATTTTTTTTTTTCCCCACGATGTCGCTTGAACGAGTCGAAAGGCAGCGAAGAGCTCTACAAGGTGTGACATGGCACGTCCAGGGAGAGCTGCGACTTCTTTTTTTTAAAAATATTTTATTATTTTTATTTTTCCCACGATGTCGCTTGAACGAGTCGAAAGGCAGCGAAGATCTCTACCAGGAGTGACAAGTGCACTTCCAGGGAGAGCCGCGACTTCTTTTTTTTTAAATATTTGTTTTTTTTTTATTTTTCCCACGATGTTGCATGAACGAGTCGTACGACAGCGAAGAGCTTTACAAGGTGTGACAAGGCACGTCCAGGAAGAGCTGCGACTTCTTTTTTATAAAAATATTTTTTTTTTTTTTTTCCCACGATGTCGCTTAACGAGTCGAAGGGCAGCGAAGAGCTCTACAAGGTGTGACGGGGCACGTCCAGGGAGAGACGCGACTTCCTTTTTTTAAATATTTGATTTTTTTTATTTTTCCCACGATGTCGCTTGAACGAGTCGAAAGGCAGCGAAGATCTCTACCAGGAGTGACAAGTGCACGTCCAGGGAGAGCCGCGACTTCCTTTTTTTAAATATTTTATTTTTTTGGATATTTCCCAGGATGTCGCTTGAACAAGTCGAAAGGCAGCGAAGAGCTCTACAAGGTGTGACGGGGTAAGTCCAGGGAGAGCCGCGACTTCTTTTTTATAAAAATATTTTTTTTTTTTTTTTCCCACGATGTCGCTTAAGGAGTCGAAGGACAGCGAAGAGCTCTACAAGGTGTGACGGGGCACGTCCAGGGAGAGCCGCGACTTCCTTTTTTTAAATATTTTATTTTTTTTATTTTTCCCACGATGTGGCTTGAACGAGTCGAAAGGCAGCGAAGATCTCTACCAGGAGTGACAAGTGCACGTTCAGGGAGAGCCGCGACTTCCTTTTTTTAAATATTGGATTTTTTTTATTTTTCCCACGATGTTGCTTGAACGAGTCGTACGACAGCGAAGAGCTTTACAAGGTGTGACAAGGCACGTCCAGGAAGAGCTGCGACTTCTTTTTTATAAAAATATTTTTTTTTTTATTTTTCCCATGATGTCGCTTAACGAGTCGAAGGACAGCGAAGAGCTCTACAAGGTGTGACGGGGCACGTCCAGGGAGAGCCGCGACTTCCTTTTTTTAAATATTTGATTTTTTTTATTTTTCCCACGATGTTGCTTGAACGAGTCGAAAGGCAGCGAAGAGCTCTACCAGGAGTGGTAAGTGCACGTCCAGGGAGAGCCGCGACTTCTTTTTTCTTAAATATTTTTTTGTTTTCCCCACGATGTCGCTTGAACGAGTCGAAAGGCAGCGAAGAGCTCTACAAGGTGTGACATGGACCGTCCAGGGAGAGCCGCGACTTCTTTTTTCTTAAATATTTTTTTTTTTCCCCACGATGTCGCTTGAACGAGTCGAAAGGCAGCGAAGAGCTCTACAAGGTGTGACATGGCACGTCCAGGGAGAGCTGCGACTTCTTTTTTTTTAAAATATTTTATTATTTTTATTTTTCCCACGATGTCGCTTGAACGAGTCGAAAGGCAGCGAAGATCTCTACCAGGAGTGACAAGTGCACCTCCAGGGAGAGCCGCGACTTCTTTTTTTTTAAATATTTGTTTTTTTTTTATTTTTCCCACGATGTTGCTTGAACGAGTCGTACGACAGCGAAGAGCTTTACAAGGTGTGACAAGGCACGTCCAGGAAGAGCTGCGACTTCTTTTTTATAAAAATATTTTTTTTTTTTTTTTCCCACGATGTCGCTTAACGAGTCGAAGGGCAGCGAAGAGCTCTACAAGGTGTGACGGGGCACGTCCAGGGAGAGACGCGACTTCCTTTTTTTAAATATTTGATTTTTTTTATTTTTCCCACGATGTCGCTTGAACGAGTCGAAAGGCAGCGAAGAGCTTTACAAGGTGTGACAAGGCACGTCCAGGAAGAGCTGCGACTTCTTTTTTATAAAAATATTTTTTTTTTTTTTTTCCCACGATGTCGCTTAACGAGTCGAAGGGCAGCGAAGAGCTCTACAAGGTGTGACGGGGCACGTCCAGGGAGAGCCGCGACTTCTTTTTTATAAAAATATTTTTTTTTTTTTTTTTCCCACGATGTCGCTTAACGAGTCGAAGGACAGCGAAGAGCTCTACAAGGTGTGACGGGGCACGTCCAGGGAGAGCCGCGACTTCCTTTTTTTAAATATTTGATTTTTTTTATTTTTCCCACGATGTTGCTTGAACGAGTCGAAAGGCAGCGAAGAGCTCTACCAGGAGTGGTAAGTGCACGTCCAGGGAGAGCCGCGACTTCTTTTTTCTTAAATATTTTTTTGTTTTCCCCACGATGTCGCTTGAACGAGTCGAAAGGCAGCGAAGAGCTCTACAAGGTGTGACCTGGCACGTCCAGGGAGAGCCGCGACTTCTGTTTTTTTTTAAATATTTTATTTTTTTGGATATTTCCCAGGATGTCGCTTGAACAAGTCGAAAGGCAGCGAAGAGCTCTACATGGAGCGATAAGTGCACGTCCAAGGAGAGCCGCGACTTCTTTTTTAAAAATATTTTTTTTTTTCCCCCGATGTCGCTTGAACGAGTCGAAAGGCAGCGAAGAGCTCTACAAGATGTGACAAGGCACGTCTAGGGAGAGCCGCGACTTCTTTTTTTTTAAACATATTTTATTTCTTTGGATTTTTCCCACGATGTCGCTTGTCCGAGTCGAAAGGCAGCGAAGAGCTCTACAAGGTGTGACGGGGCACGTCCAGGGAGAGCCGCGACTTCCTTTTTTTAAATATTTGATTTTTTTTATTTTTCCCACGATGTTGCTTGAACGAGTCGAAAGGCAGCGAAGAGCTCTACAAGATGTGACAAGGCACGTCTAGGGAGAGCCGCGACTTCTTTTTTTTTAAACATATTTTATTTCTTTGGATTTTTCCCACGATGTCGCTTGTCCGAGTCGAAAGGCAGCGAAGAGCTCTACAAGGTATGACGGGGCACGTCCAGGGAGAGCCGCGACTTGTCTTTTTTAAATATTTTTTATTTTTATTTTTCCCACGATGTTGCTTGAACGCGTCGAAAGGCAGCGAAGAGCTCTACAAGGTGTGACATGGCACGTCCAGGGAGAGCCGCGACTTCTGTTTTTTTAAATATTTTATTTTTTTGGATATTTCCCAGGATGTCGCTTGAACAAGTCGAAAGGCAGCGAAGAGCTCTACAAGGTGTGACATGGACCGTCCAGGGAGAGCCGCGACTTCTTTTTTCTTAAATATTTTTTTTTTTCCCCACGATGTCGCTTGAACGAGTCGAAAGGCAGCGAAGAGCTCTACAAGGTGTGACATGGCACGTCCAGGGAGAGCTGCGACTTCTTTTTTTTAAAAATATTTTATTATTTTTATTTTTCCCACGATGTCGCTGGAACGAGTCGAAAGGCAGCGAAGATCTCTACCAGGAGTGACAAGTGCACCTCCAGGGAGAGCCGCGACTTCTTTTTTTTTAAATATTTGTTTTTTTTTTTATTTTTCCCACGATATTGCTTGAACGAGTCGTACGACTGCGAAGAGCTTTACAGGGTGTGACAAGGCACGTCCAGGAAGAGCTGCGACTTCTTTTTTATAAAAATATTTTTTTTTTTTTTTTCCCACGATGTCGCTTAACGAGTCGAAGGGCAGCGAAGAGCTCTACAAGGTGTGACGGGGCACGTCCAGGGAGAGACGCGACTTCCTTTTTTTAAATATTTGATTTTTTTTATTTTTCCCACGATGTCGCTTGAACGAGTCGAAAGACAGCGAAGATCTCTACCAGGAGTGACAAGTGCACGTCCAGGGAGAGCCGCGACTTCCTTTTTTTAAATATTTTATTTTTTTGGATATTTCCCAGGATGTCGCTTGAACAAGTCGAAAGGCAGCGAAGAGCTCTACAAGGTGTGACGGGGTAAGTCCAGGGAGAGCCGCGACTTCTTTTTTATAAAAATATTTTTTTTTTTATTTTTCCCACGATGTCGCTTAACGAGTCGAAGGACAGCGAAGAGCTCTACAAGGTGTGACGGGGCACGTCCAGGGAGAGCCGCGACTTCCTTTTTTTAAATATTTGATTTTTTTTATTTTTCCCACGATGTTGCTTGAACGAGTCGAAAGGCAGCGAAGAGCTCTACCAGGAGTGTGTATGTGCACGTCCAGGGAGAGCCGCGACTTCTTTTTTCTTAAATATTTTTTTGTTTTCCCCACGATGTCGCTTGAACGAGTCGAAAAGGCAGCGAAGAGCTCTACAAGGTGTGACATGGCACGTCCAGGGAGAGCCGCGACTTCTGTTTTTTTTTTAATATTTTAATTTTTTGGATATTTCCCAGGATGTCGCTTGAACAAGTTCGAAAGGCAGCGAAGAGCTCTACATGGAGCGATAAGTGCACGTCCAAGGAGAGCCGCGACTTCTTTTTTCTTAAATATTTTTTGTTTTCCCCACGATGTCGCTTGAACGAGTCGAAAGGCAGCGAAGAGCTCTACAAGGTGTGACATGGCACGTCCAGGGAGAGCCGCGACTTCTGTTTTTTTTTAAATATTTTATTTTTTTGGATATTTTCCCAGATGTCGCTTGAACAAGTCGAAAGGCAGCGAAGAGCTCTACATGGGAGCGATAAGTGCACGTCCAAGGAGAGGCCGCGACTTCTTTTTTAAAAATATTTTTTTTTTTCCCCCGATGTCGCTTGAAACGAGTCGAAAGGCAGCGAAGAGCTCTACAAGGTGTGACATGGCACGTCCAGGGAGAGCCGCGACTTCTGTTTTTTTTTTAAATATTTTATTTTTGGATATTTCCCAGGATGTCGCTTGAACAAGTCGAAAGGCAGCGAAGAGCTCTACATGGAGCGATAAGTGCACGTCCAAGGAGAGCCGCGACTTCTTTTTTTTAAATATTTGATTTTTTTGTTTTTCCCACGATGTCGCTTGAACGAGTCGAAAGGCAGCGAAGAGCTCTACAAGGTGTGACCATGGCACGTCCAGGGAGAGCCGCGACTTCTGTTTTTTTTTAAATATTTTATTTTTTTGGATATTTCCCAGGATGTCGCTTGAACAAGTCGAAAGGCAAGCGAAGAGCTCTACATGGAAGCGATAAGTGCAACGTCCAAGGAGAGCCGCGACTTCTTTTTTAAAAATATTTTTTTTTTTTTCCCCCCGATGTCGCTTGAACGAGTCGAAAGGCAGCGAAGAGCTCTACAAGATGTGACAAGGCACGTCTAGGGAGAGCCGCGACTTCTTTTTTTTTAAACATATTTTATTTCTTTGGATTTTTCCCACGATGTCGCTTGTCTGAGTCGAAAGGCAGCGAAGAGCTCTACAAGGTATGACGGGGCACGTCCAGGGAGAGCCGCGACTTCTGTTTTTTTTAAATATTTTATTTTTTTGGATATTTCCCAGGATGTCGCTTGAACAAGTCGAAAGGGCAGCGAAGAGCTCTACTAGGTATGACAAGGCACGTCCAGGGAGAGCCGCGACTTCTTTTTAAAAAATTTTTTTTCCCACGATGTCGCTTGAACGAGTCGAAGGCAAGCGAAGAGCTCTACATGGAGCGACAAGTGCACGTCCCAAGGAGAGCCGCGACTTCTTTTTAAAAATATTTTTTTTTCCCACGATGTCGCTTGAACGAGTCGAAAGGCAGCGAGGAGCTCTACAAGATGTGACAAGGCAACGTCTAGAGAGAGCCGCGACGTCTTTTTTTTTTTAAATATTTATTTCTTTGGATTTTTCCCACGATGTCGCTTGAACGAGTCGAAGGGCAGCGAAGAGCTCTACAAGGTGTGACGGGACACGTCCAGGGGAGCTTTTTTTAAATATTTGATTTTTTTATTTTTCCCACGATGTCGCTTGAACGAGTCGAAAGGCAGCGAAGATCTCTGCCAGGAGTGACAAGTGCACGTCCAGGGAGAGCCGCGACTTCTTTTTTTTTAAATATTTGTTTTTTTTTTATTTTTCCCACGATGTTGCTTGAACGAGTCGTACGACAGCGAAGAGCTCTACAAGGTGTGACGGGGCACGTCCAGGGAGAGCCGCGACTTCCTTTTTTTAAATATTTGATTTTTTTTATTTTTCCCACGATGTCGCTTGAACGAGTCGAAAGGCAGCGAAGATCTCTACCAGGAGTGACAAGTGCACGTTCAGGGAGAGCCGCGACTTCTTTTTTATAAAAATATTTTTTTTTTTTTTTCCCATGATGTCGCTTAACGAGTCGAAGGACAGCGAAGAGCTCTACAAGGTGTGACGGGGCACGTCCAGGGAGAGCCGCGACTTCCTTTTTTTAAATATTTGATTTTTTTTATTTTTCCCACGATGTTGCTTGAACGAGTCGAAAGGCAGCGAAGAGCTCTACCAGGAGTGGTAAGTGCACGTCCAGGGAGAGCCGCGACTTCTTTTTTCTTAAATATTTTTTTGTTTTCCCCACGATGTCGCTTGAACGAGTCGAAAGGCAGCGAAGAGCTCTACAAGGTGTGACATGGACCGTCCAGGGAGAGCCGCGACTTCTTATTTCTTAAATATTTTTTTTTTTCCCCACGATGTCGCTTGAACGAGTCGAAAGGCAGCGAAGAGCTCTACAAGGTGTGACATGGCACGTCCAGGGAGAGCTGCGACTTCTTTTTTTTAAAAATATTTTATTATTTTTATTTTTCCCACGATGTCGCTTGAATGAGTCGAAAGGCAGCGAAGATCTCTACCAGGAGTGACAAGTGCACCTCCAGGGAGAGCCGCGACTTCTTTTTTTTTAAATATTTGTTTTTTTTTTATTTTTCCCACGATGTTGCATGAACGAGTCGTACGACAGCGAAGAGCTTTACAAGGTGTGACAAGGCACGTCCAGGAAGAGCTGCGACTTCTTTTTTATAAAAATATTTTTTTTTTTTTTTTCCCACGATGTCGCTTAACGAGTCGAAGGGCAGCGAAGAGCTCTACAAGGTGTGACGGGGCACGTCCAGGGAGAGACGCGACTTCCTTTTTTTAAATATTTGATTTTTTTTATTTTTCCCACGATGTCGCTTGAACGAGTCGAAAGGCAGCGAAGATCTCTACCAGGAGTGACAAGTGCACGTCCAGGGAGAGCCGCGACTTCCTTTTTTTAAATATTTTATTTTTTTGGATATTTCCCAGGATGTCGCTTGAACAAGTCGAAAGGCAGCGAAGAGCTCTACAAGGTGTGACGGGGTAAGTCCAGGGAGAGCCGCGACTTCTTTTTTATAAAAATATTTTTTTTTTTATTTTCCCCACGATGTCGCTTAAGGAGTCGAAGGACAGCGAAGAGCTCTACAAGGTGTGACGGGGCACGTCCAGGGAGAGCCGCGACTTCCTTTTTTTAAATATTTGATTTTTTTTATTTTTCCCACGATGTTGCTTGAACGAGTCGAAAGGCAGCGAAGATCTCTACCAGGAGTGACAAGTGCACGTTCAGGGAGAGCCGCGACTTCCTTTTTTTAAATATTTGATTTTTTTTATTTTTCCCACGATGTTGCTTGAACGAGTCGTACTACAGCGAAGAGCTTTACAAGGTGTGACAAGGCACGTCCAGGAAGAGCTGCGACTTCTTTTTTATAAAAATATTTTTTTTTTTATTTTTCCCATGATGTCGCTTAACGAGTCGAAGGACAGCGAAGAGCTCTACAAGGTGTGACATGGCACGTCCAGGGAGAGCCGCGACTTCTGTTTTTTTTTAAATATTTTATTTTTTTGGATATTTCCCAGGATGTCGCTTGAACAAGTCGAAAGGCAGCGAAGAGCTCTACATGGAGCGATAAGTGCACGTCCAAGGAGAGCCGCGACTTCTTTTTTAAAAATATTTTTTTGTTTTCCCCACGATGTCGCTTGAACGAGTCGAAAGGCAGCGAAGAGCTCTACAAGGTGTGACATGGCACGTCCAGGGAGAGCCGCGACTTCTGTTTTTTTTTAAATATTTTATTTTTTTGGATATTTCCCCCGATGTCGCTTGAACGAGTCGAAAGGCAGCGAAGAGCTCTACAAGATGTGACAAGGCACGTCTAGGGAGAGCCGCGACTTCTTTTTTTTTAAACATATTTTATTTCTTTGGATTTTTCCCACGATGTCGCTTGTCCGAGTCGAAAGGCAGCGAAGAGCTCTACAAGGTATGACGGGGCACGTCCAGGGAGAGCCGCGACTTCTGTTTTTTTTAAATATTTTATTTTTTTGGATATTTCCCAGGATGTCGCTTGAACAAGTCGAAAGGCAGCGAAGAGCTCTACTAGGTATGACAAGGCACGTCCAGGGAGAGCCGCGACTTCTTTTTTAAAAAAATTTTTTTCCCACGATGTCGCTTGAACGAGTCGAAAGGCAGCGAAGAGCTCTACATGGAGCGACAAGTGCACGTCCAAGGAGAGCCGCGACTTCTTTTTAAAAATATTTTTTTTCCCACGATGTCGCTTGAACGAGTCGAAAGGCAGCGAGGAGCTCTACAAGATGTGACAAGGCACGTCTAGAGAGAGCCGCGACTTCTTTTTTTTTTTAAATATTTTATTTCTTTGGATTTTTCCCACGATGTCGCTTGAACGAGTCGAAGGGCAGCGAAGAGCTCTACAAGGTGTGACGGGACACGTCCAGGGAGAGCCGCGACTTCCTTTTTTTAAATATTTGATTTTTTTATTTTTCCCACGATGTCGCTTGAACGAGTCGAAAGGCAGCGAAGATCTCTACCAGGAGTGACAAGTGCACGTCCAGGGAGAGCCGCGACTTCTTTTTTTTTAAATATTTGTTTTTTTTTTTATTTTTCCCACGATGTTGCTTGAACGAGTCGTACGACAGCGAAGAGCTCTACAAGGTGTGACGGGGCACGTCCAGGGAGAGCCGCGACTTCCTTTTTTTAAATATTTGATTTTTTTTATTTTTCCCACGATGTCGCTTGAACGAGTCGAAAGGCAGCGAAGATCTCTACCAGGAGTGACAAGTGCACGTTCAGGGAGAGCCGCGACTTCCTTTTTTTAAATATTTGATTTTTTTTATTTTTCCCACGATGTTGCTTGAACGAGTCGTACGACAGCGAAGAGCTTTACAAGGTGTGACAAGGCACGTCCAGGAAGAGCTGCGACTTCTTTTTTATAAAAATATTTTTTTTTTTATTTTTCCCATGATGTCGCTTAACGAGTCGAAGGACAGCGAAGAGCTCTACAAGGTGTGACGGGGCACGTCCAGGGAGAGCCGCGACTTCCTTTTTTTAAATATTTGATTTTTTTTATTTTTCCCACGATGTTGCTTGAACGAGTCGAAAGGCAGCGAAGAGCTCTACCAGGAGTGGTAAGTGCACGTCCAGGGAGAGCCGCGACTTCTTTTTTCTTAAATATTTTTTTGTTTTCCCCACGATGTCGCTTGAACGAGTCGAAAGGCAGCGAAGAGCTCTACAAGGTGTGACATGGACCGTCCAGGGAGAGCCGCGACTTCTTATTTCTTAAATATTTTTTTTTTTCCCCACGATGTCGCTTGAACGAGTCGAAAGGCAGCGAAGAGCTCTACAAGGTGTGACATGGCACGTCCAGGGAGAGCTGCGACTTCTTTTTTTTAAAAATATTTTATTATTTTTATTTTTCCCACGATGTCGCTTGAACGAGTCGAAAGGCAGCGAAGATCTCTACCAGGAGTGACAAGTGCACCTCCAGGGAGAGCCGCGACTTCTTTTTTTTTAAATATTTGTTTTTTTTTTATTTTTCCCACGATGTTGCATGAACGAGTCGTACGACAGCGAAGAGCTTTACAAGGTGTGACAAGGCACGTCCAGGAAGAGCTGCGACTTCTTTTTTATAAAAATATTTTTTTTTTTTTTTACCACGATGTCGCTTAACGAGTCGAAGGGCAGCGAAGAGCTCTACAAGGTGTGACGGGGCACGTCCAGGGAGAGACGCGACTTCCTTTTTTTAAATATTTGATTTTTTTTATTTTTCCCACGATGTCGCTTGAACGAGTCGAAAGGCAGCGAAGATCTCTACCAGGAGTGACAAGTGCACGTCCAGGGAGAGCCGCGACTTCCTTTTTTTAAATATTTTATTTTTTTGGATATTTCCCAGGATGTCGCTTGAACAAGTCGAAAGGCAGCGAAGAGCTCTACAAGGTGTGACGGGGTAAGTCCAGGGAGAGCCGCGACTTCTTTTTTATAAAAATATTTTTTTTTTATTTTTCCCACGATGTCGCTTAACGAGTCGAAGGACAGCGAAGAGCTCTACAAGGTGTGACGGGGCACGTCCAGGGAGAGCCGCGACTTCCTTTTTTTAAATATTTGATTTTTTTTATTTTTCCCACGATGTTGCTTGAACGAGTCGAAAGGCAGCGAAGATCTCTACCAGGAGTGACAAGTGCACGTTCAGGGAGAGCCGCGACTTCCTTTTTTTAAATATTGGATTTTTTTTATTTTTCCCACGATGTTGCTTGAACGAGTCGTACGACAGCGAAGAGCTTTACAAGGTGTGACAAGGCACGTCCAGGAAGAGCTGCGACTTCTTTTTTATAAAAATATTTTTTTTTTTATTTTTCCCATGATGTCGCTTAACGAGTCGAAGGACAGCGAAGAGCTCTACAAGGTGTGACGGGGCACGTCCAGGGAGAGCCGCGACTTCCTTTTTTTAAATATTTGATTTTTTTTATTTTTCCCACGATGTTGCTTGAACGAGTCGAAAGGCAGCGAAGAGCTCTACCAGGAGTGGTAAGTGCACGTCCAGGGAGAGCCGCGACTTCTTTTTTCTTAAATATTTTTTTTTTTTCCCCACGATGTCGCTTGAACGAGTCGAAAGGCAGCGAAGAGCTCTACAAGGTGTGACATGGACCGTCCAGGGAGAGCCGCGACTTCTTTTTTCTTAAATATTTTTTTTTTTCCCCACGATGTCGCTTGAACGAGTCGAAAGGCAGCGAAGAGCTCTACAAGGTGTGACATGGCACGTCCAGGGAGAGCTGCGACTTCTTTTTTTTAAAAATATTTTATTATTTTTATTTTTCCCACGATGTCGCTTGAACGAGTCGAAAGGCAGCGAAGATCTCTACCAGGAGTGACAAGTGCACCTCCAGGGAGAGCCGCGACTTCTTTTTTTTTAAATATTTGTTTTTTTTTTATTTTTCCCACGATGTTGCTTGAACGAGTCGTACGACAGCGAAGAGCTTTACAAGGTGTGACAAGGCACGTCCAGGAAGAGCTGCGACTTCTTTTTTATAAAAATATTTTTTTTTTTTTTTCCCACGATGTCGCTTAACGAGTCGAAGGGCAGCGAAGAGCTCTACAAGGTGTGACGGGGCACGTCCAGGGAGAGACGCGACTTCCTTTTTTTAAATATTTGATTTTTTTTATTTTTCCCACGATGTCGCTTGAACGAGTCGAAAGGCAGCGAAGATCTCTACCAGGAGTGACAAGTGCACGTCCAGGGAGAGCCGCGACTTCCTTTTTTTAAATATTTTATTTTTTTGGATATTTCCCAGGATGTCGCTTGAACAAGTCGAAAGGCAGCGAAGAGCTCTACAAGGTGTGACGGGGTAAGTCCAGGGAGAGCCGCGACTTCTTTTTTATAAAAATATTTTTTTTTTTTTTTCCCACGATGTCGCTTAACGAGTCGAAGGACAGCGAAGAGCTCTACAAGGTGTGACGGGGCACGTCCAGGGAGAGCCGCGACTTCCTTTTTTTAAATATTTGATTTTTTTTATTTTTCCCACGATGTTGCTTGAACGAGTCGAAAGGCAGCGAAGAGCTCTACCAGGAGTGGTAAGTGCACGTCCAGGGAGAGCCGCGACTTCTTTTTTCTTAAATATTTTTTTGTTTTCCCCACGATGTCGCTTGAACGAGTCGAAAGGCAGCGAAGAGCTCTACAAGGTGTGACATGGCACGTCCAGGGAGAGCCGCGACTTCTGTTTTTTTTTAAATATTTTATTTTTTTGGATATTTCCCAGGATGTCGCTTGAACAAGTCGAAAGGCAGCGAAGAGCTCTACATGGAGCGATAAGTGCACGTCCAAGGAGAGCCGCGACTTCTTCTTTAAAAATATTTTTTTTTTTCCCCCGATGTCGCTTGAACGAGTCGAAAGGCAGCGAAGAGCTCTACAAGATGTGACAAGGCACGTCTAGGGAGAGCCGCGACTTCTTTTTTTTTAAACATATTTTATTTCTTTGGATTTTTCCCACGATGTCGCTTGTCCGAGTCGAAAGGCAGCGAAGAGCTCTACAAGGTATGACGGGGCACGTCCAGGGAGAGACGCGACTTCTTTTTTATAAAAATATTTTTTTTTTTATTTTTCCCACGATGTCGCTTAACGAGTCGAAGGACAGCGAAGAGCTCTACAAGGTGTGACGGGGCACGTCCAGGGAGAGCCGCGACTTCCTTTTTTTAAATATTTGATTTTTTTTATTTTTCCCACGATGTTGCTTGAACGAGTCGAAAGGCAGCGAAGAGCTCTACTAGGTATGACAAGGCACGTCCAGGGAGAGCCGCGACTTCTTTTTTAAAAAAAATTTTTTCCCACGATGTCGCTTGAACGAGTCGAAAGGCAGCGAAGAGCTCTATATGGAGCGACAAGTGCACGTCCAAGGAGAGCCGCGACTTCTTTTTAAAAATATTTTTTTTTCCCACGATGTCGCTTGAACGAGTCGAAAGGCAGCGAGGAGCTCTACAAGATGTGACAAGGCACGTCTAGAGAGAGCCGCGACTTCTTTTTTTTTTTAAATATTTTATTTCTTTGGATTTTTCCCACGATGTCGCTTGAACGAGTCGAAGGGCAGCGAAGAGCTCTACAAGGTGTGACAAGGCACGTCCAGGAAGAGCTGCGACTTCTTTTTTATAAGAATATTTTTTTTTTTTTTTTCCCACGATGTCGCTTAACGAGTCGAAGGGCTGCGAAGATCTCTACAAGGTGTGACGGGGTAAGTCCAGGGAGAGCCGCGACTTCTTTTTTATAAAAATATTTTTTTTTTTATTTTTCCCACGATGTCGCTTAACGAGTCGAAGGACAGCGAAGAGCTCTACAAGGTGTGACGGGGCACGTCCAGGGAGAGCCGCGACTTCTGTTTTTTTTAAATATTATATTTTTTTGGATATTTCCCAGGATGTCGCTTGAACAAGTCGAAAGGCAGCGAAGAGCTCTACAAGGTGTGACGGGGTAAGTCCAGGGAGAGCCGCGACTTCTTTTTTATAAAAATATTTTTTTTTTTATTTTTCCCACGATGTCGCTTAACGAGTCGAAGGACAGCGAAGAGCTCTACAAGGTGTGACGGGGTAAGTCCAGGGAGAGCCGCGACTTCTTTTTTGTAAAAATATTTTTTTTTTTATTTTTCCCACGATGTCGCTTAACGAGTCGAAGGGCAGCGAAGAGCTCTACAAGGTGTGACGGGGCACGTCCAGGGAGAGACGCGACTTCCTTTTTTTAAATATTTGATTTTTTTTTATTTTTCCCACGATGTCGCTTGAACGAGTCGAAAGGCAGCGAAGATCTCTACCAGGAGTGACAAGTGCACGTCCAGGGAGAGCCGCGACTTCCTTTTTTTAAATATTTTATTTTTTTGGATATTTCCCAGGATGTCGCTTAACGAGTCGAAGGACAGCGAAGAGCTCTACAAGGTGTGACGGGGCACGTCCAGGGAGAGCCGCGACTTCTGTTTTTTTTAAATATTTTATTTTTTTGGATATTTCCCAGGATGTCGCTTGAACAAGTCGAAAGGCAGCGAAGAGCTCTACAAGGTGTGACGGGGTAAGTCCAGGGAGAGCCGCGACTTCTTTTTTATAAAAATATTTTTTTTTTTATTTTTCCCACGATGTCGCTTAACGAGTCGAAGGACAGCGAAGAGCTCTACAAGGTGTGACGGGGTAAGTCCAGGGAGAGCTGCGACTTCTTTTTTATAAAAATATTTTTTTTTTTATTTTTCCCATGATGTCGCTTAACGAGTCGAAGGACAGCGAAGAGCTCTACAAGGTGTGACATGGCACGTCCAGGGAGAGCCGCGACTTCTGTTTTTTTTTAAATATTTTATTTTTTTGGATATTTCCCAGGATGTCGCTTGAACAAGTCGAAAGGCAGCGAAGAGCTCTACATGGAGCGATAAGTGCACGTCCAAGGAGAGCCGCGACTTCTTTTTTAAAAATATTTTGTTGTTTTCCCCACGATGTCGCTTGAACGAGTCGAAAGGCAGCGAAGAGCTCTACAAGGTGTGACATGGCACGTCCAGGGAGAGCCGCGACTTCTGTTTTTTTTTAAATATTTTATTTTTTTGGATATTTCCCAGGATGTCGCTTGAACAAGTCGAAAGGCAGCGAAGAGCTCTACATGGAGCGATAAGTGCACGTCCAAGGAGAGCCGCGACTTCTTTTTTAAAAATATTTTTTTTTTTCCCCCGATGTCGCTTGAACGAGTCGAAAGGCAGCGAAGAGCTCTACAAGATGTGACAAGGCACGTCTAGGGAGAGCCGCGACTTCTTTTTTTTTAAACATATTTTATTTCTTTGGATTTTTCCCACGATGTCGCTTGTCCGAGTCGAAAGGCAGCGAAGAGCTCTACAAGGTATGACGGGGCACGTCCAGGGAGAGCCGCGACTTCTGTTTTTTTTAAATATTTTATTTTTTTGGATATTTCCCAGGATGTCGCTTGAACAAGTCGAAAGGCAGCGAAGAGCTCTACTAGGTATGACAAGGCACGTCCAGGGAGAGCCGCGACTTCTTTTTTAAAAAAATTTTTTTCCCACGATGTCGCTTGAACGAGTCGAAAGGCAGCGAAGAGCTCTACATGGAGCGACAAGTGCACGTCCAAGGAGAGCCGCGACTTCTTTTTAAAAATATTTTTTTTTCCCACGATGTCGCTTGAACGAGTCGAAAGGCAGCGAGGAGCTCTACAAGATGTGACAAGGCACGTCTAGAGAGAGCCGCGACTTCTTTTTTTTTTTAAATATTTTATTTCTTTGGATTTTTCCCACGATGTCGCTTGAACGAGTCGAAGGGCAGCGAAGAGCTCTACAAGGTGTGACGGGACACGTCCAGGGAGAGCCGCGACTTCCTTTTTTTAAATATTTGATTTTTTTATTTTTCCCACGATGTCGCTTGAACGAGTCGAAAGGCAGCGAAGATCTCTACCAGGAGTGACAAGTGCACGTCCAGGGAGAGCCGCGACTTCTTTTTTTTTAAATATTTGTTTTTTTTTTTATTTTTCCCACGATGTTGCTTGAACGAGTCGTACGACAGCGAAGAGCTCTACAAGGTGTGACGGGGCACGTCCAGGGAGAGCCGCGACTTCCTTTTTTTAAATATTTGATTTTTTTTATTTTTCCCACGATGTCGCTTGAACGAGTCGAAAGGCAGCGAAGATCTCTACCAGGAGTGACAAGTGCACGTTCAGGGAGAGCCGCGACTTCCTTTTTTTAAATATTTGATTTTTTTTATTTTTCCCACGATGTTGCTTGAACGAGTCGTACGACAGCGAAGAGCTTTACAAGGTGTGACAAGGCACGTCCAGGAAGAGCTGCGACTTCTTTTTTATAAAAATATTTTTTTTTTTATTTTTCCCATGATGTCGCTTAACGAGTCGAAGGACAGCGAAGAGCTCTACAAGGTGTGACGGGGCACGTCCAGGGAGAGCCGCGACTTCCTTTTTTTAAATATTTGATTTTTTTTATTTTTCCCACGATGTTGCTTGAACGAGTCGAAAGGCAGCGAAGAGCTCTACCAGGAGTGGTAAGTGCACGTCCAGGGAGAGCCGCGACTTCTTTTTTCTTAAATATTTTTTTGTTTTCCCCACGATGTCGCTTGAACGAGTCGAAAGGCAGCGAAGAGCTCTACAAGGTGTGACATGGACCGTCCAGGGAGAGCCGCGACTTCTTATTTCTTAAATATTTTTTTTTTTCCCCACGATGTCGCTTGAACGAGTCGAAAGGCAGCGAAGAGCTCTACAAGGTGTGACATGGCACGTCCAGGGAGAGCTGCGACTTCTTTTTTTTAAAAATATTTTATTATTTTTATTTTTCCCACGATGTCGCTTGAACGAGTCGAAAGGCAGCGAAGATCTCTACCAGGAGTGACAAGTGCACCTCCAGGGAGAGCCGCGACTTCTTTTTTTTTAAATATTTGTTTTTTTTTTATTTTTCCCACGATGTTGCATGAACGAGTCGTACGACAGCGAAGAGCTTTACAAGGTGTGACAAGGCACGTCCAGGAAGAGCTGCGACTTCTTTTTTATAAAAATATTTTTTTTTTTTTTTCCCACGATGTCGCTTAACGAGTCGAAGGGCAGCGAAGAGCTCTACAAGGTGTGACGGGGCACGTCCAGGGAGAGACGCGACTTCCTTTTTTTAAATATTTGATTTTTTTTATTTTTCCCACGATGTCGCTTGAACGAGTCGAAAGGCAGCGAAGATCTCTACCAGGAGTGACAAGTGCACATCCAGGGAGAGCCGCGACTTCCTTTTTTTAAATATTTTATTTTTTTGGATATTTCCCAGGATGTCGCTTGAACAAGTCGAAAGGCAGCGAAGAGCTCTACAAGGTGTGACGGGGTAAGTCCAGGGAGAGCCGCGACTTCTTTTTTATAAAAATATTTTTTTTTTATTTTTCCCACGATGTCGCTTAAGGAGTCGAAGGACAGCGAAGAGCTCTACAAGGTGTGACGGGGCACGTCCAGGGAGAGCCGCGACTTCCTTTTTTTAAATATTTGATTTTTTTTATTTTTCCCACGATGTTGCTTGAACGAGTCGAAAGGCAGCGAAGATCTCTACCAGGAGTGACAAGTGCACGTTCAGGGAGAGCCGCGACTTCCTTTTTTTAAATATTGGATTTTTTTTATTTTTCCCACGATGTTGCTTGAACGAGTCGTACGACAGCGAAGAGCTTTACAAGGTGTGACAAGGCACGTCCAGGAAGAGCTGCGACTTCTTTTTTATAAAAATATTTTTTTTTTTATTTTTCCCATGATGTCGCTTAACGAGTCGAAGGACAGCGAAGAGCTCTACAAGGTGTGACGGGGCACGTCCAGGGAGAGCCGCGACTTCCTTTTTTTAAATATTTGATTTTTTTTATTTTTCCCACGATGTTGCTTGAACGAGTCGAAAGGCAGCGAAGAGCTCTACCAGGAGTGGTAAGTGCACGTCCAGGGAGAGCCGCGACTTCTTTTTTCTTAAATATTTTTTTGTTTTCCCCACGATGTTGCTTGAACGAGTCGAAAGGCAGCGAAGAGCTCTACAAGGTGTGACATGGACCGTCCAGGGAGAGCCGCGACTTCTTTTTTCTTAAATATTTTTTTTTTTCCCCACGATGTCGCTTGAACGAGTCGAAAGGCAGCGAAGAGCTCTACAAGGTGTGACATGGCACGTCCAGGGAGAGCTGCGACTTCTTTTTTTTAAAAATATTTTATTATTTTTATTTTTCCCACGATGTCGCTTGAACGAGTCGAAAGGCAGCGAAGATCTCTACCAGGAGTGACAAGTGCACCTCCAGGGAGAGCCGCGACTTCTTTTTTTTTAAATATTTGTTTTTTTTTTATTTTTCCCACGATGTTGCTTGAACGAGTCGTACGACAGCGAAGAGCTTTACAAGGTGTGACAAGGCACGTCCAGGAAGAGCTGCGACTTCTTTTTTATAAAAATATTTTTTTTTTTTTTTCCCACGATGTCGCTTAACGAGTCGAAGGGCAGCGAAGAGCTCTACAAGGTGTGACGGGGCACGTCCAGGGAGAGACGCGACTTCCTTTTTTTAAATATTTGATTTTTTTTATTTTTCCCACGATGTCGCTTGAACGAGTCGAAAGGCAGCGAAGATCTCTACCAGGAGTGACAAGTGCACGTCCAGGGAGAGCCGCGACTTCCTTTTTTTAAATATTTTATTTTTTTGGATATTTCCCAGGATGTCGCTTGAACAAGTCGAAAGGCAGCGAAGAGCTCTACAAGGTGTGACGGGGTAAGTCCAGGGAGAGCCGCGACTTCTTTTTTATAAAAATATTTTTTTTTTTTTTTTTCCCACGATGTCGCTTAACGAGTCGAAGGACAGCGAAGAGCTCTACAAGGTGTGACGGGGCACGTCCAGGGAGAGCCGCGACTTCCTTTTTTTAAATATTTGATTTTTTTTATTTTTCCCACGATGTTGCTTGAACGAGTCGAAAGGCAGCGAAGAGCTCTACCAGGAGTGGTAAGTGCACGTCCAGGGAGAGCCGCGACTTCTTTTTTCTTAAATATTTTTTTGTTTTCCCCACGATGTCGCTTGAACGAGTCGAAAGGCAGCGAAGAGCTCTACAAGGTGTGACATGGCACGTCCAGGGAGAGCCGCGACTTCTGTTTTTTTTTAAATATTTTATTTTTTTGGATATTTCCCAGGATGTCGCTTGAACAAGTCGAAAGGCAGCGAAGAGCTCTACATGGAGCGATAAGTGCACGTCCAAGGAGAGCCGCGACTTCTTTTTTAAAAATATTTTTTTTTTTCCCCCGATGTCGCTTGAACGAGTCGAAAGGCAGCGAAGAGCTCTACAAGATGTGACAAGGCACGTCTAGGGAGAGCCGCGACTTCTTTTTTTTTAAACATATTTTATTTCTTTGGATTTTTCCCACGATGTCGCTTGTCCGAGTCGAAAGGCAGCGAAGAGCTCTACAAGGTATGACGGGGCACGTCCAGGGAGAGACGCGACTTCTTTTTTATAAAAATTTTTTTTTTTTTATTTTTCCCACGATGTCGCTTAACGAGTCGAAGGACAGCGAAGAGCTCTACAAGGTGTGACGGGGCACGTCCAGGGAGAGCCGCGACTTCCTTTTTTTAAATATTTGATTTTTTTTATTTTTCCCACGATGTTGCTTGAACGAGTCGAAAGGCAGCGAAGAGCTCTACTAGGTATGACAAGGCACGTCCAGGGAGAGCCGCGACTTCTTTTTTAAAAAAATTTTTTTCCCACGATGTCGCTTGAACGAGTCGAAAGGCAGCGAAGAGCTCTACATGGAGCGACAAGTGCACGTCCAAGGAGAGCCGCGACTTCTTTTTAAAAATATTTTTTTTTCCCACGATGTCGCTTGAACGAGTCGAAAGGCAGCGAGGAGCACTACAAGATGTGACAAGGCACGTCTAGAGAGAGCCGCGACTTCTTTTTTTTTTTAAATATTTTATTTCTTTGGATTTTTCCCACGATGTCGCTTGAACGAGTCGAAGGGCAGCGAAGAGCTCTACAAGGTGTGACAAGGCACGTCCAGGAAGAGCTGCGACTTCTTTTTTATAAGAATATTTTTTTTTTTTTTTTCCCACGATGTCGCTTAACGAGTCGAAGGGCAGCGAAGATCTCTACAAGGTGTGACGGGGGAAGTCCAGGGAGAGCCGCGACTTCTTTTTTATAAAAATATTTTTTTTTTTATTTTCCCCACGATGTCGCTTAACGAGTCGAAGGACAGCGAAGAGCTCTACAAGGTGTGACGGGGCACGTCCAGGGAGAGCCGCGACTTCTGTTTTTTTTAAATATTTTATTTTTTTGGATATTTCCCAGGATGTCGCTTGAACAAGTCGAAAGGCAGCGAAGAGCTCTACAAGGTGTGACGGGGTAAGTCCAGGGAGAGCCGCGACTTCTTTTTTATAAAAATATTTTTTTTTTTATTTTTCCCACGATGTCGCTTAACGAGTCGAAGGACAGCGAAGAGCTCTACAAGGTGTGACGGGGTAAGTCCAGGGAGAGCCGCGACTTCTTTTTTGTAAAAATATTTTTTTTTTTATTTTTCCCACGATGTCGCTTAACGAGTCGAAGGGCAGCGAAGAGCTCTACAAGGTGTGACGGGGCACGTCCAGGGAGAGACGCGACTTCCTTTTTTTAAATATTTGATTTTTTTTATTTTTCCCACGATGTCGCTTGAACGAGTCGAAAGGCAGCGAAGATCTCTACCAGGAGTGACAAGTGCACGTCCAGGGAGAGCCGCGACTTCCTTTTTTTAAATATTTTATTTTTTTGGATTTTTCCCAGGATGTCGCTTAACGAGTCGAAGGACAGCGAAGAGCTCTACAAGGTGTGACGGGGCACGTCCAGGGAGAGCCGCGACTTCTGTTTTTTTTAAATATTTTATTTTTTTGGATATTTCCCAGGATGTCGCTTGAACAAGTCGAAAGGCAGCGAAGAGCTCTACAAGGTGTGACGGGGTAAGTCCAGGGAGAGCCGCGACTTCTTTTTTATAAAAATATTTTTTTTTTTATTTTTCCCACGATGTCGCTTAACGAGTCGAAGGACAGCGAAGAGCTCTACAAGGTGTGACGGGGTAAGTCCAGGGAGAGCCGCGACTTCTTTTTTATAAACATATTTTATTTCTTTGGATTTTTCCCACGATGTCGCTTAACGAGTCGAAGGGCAGCGAAGAGCTCTACAAGGTGTGACGGGGCACGTCCAGGGAGAGACGCGACTTCCTTTTTTTAAATATTTGATTTTTTTTATTTTTCCCACGATGTCGCTTGAACGAGTCGAAAGGCAGCGAAGATCTCTACCAGGAGTGACAAGTGCACGTCCAGGGAGAGCCGCGACTTCCTTTTTTTAAATATTTTATTTTTTTGGATATTTCCCAGGATGTCGCTTGAACAAGTCGAAAGGCAGCGAAGAGCTCTACAAGGTGTGACGGGGTAAGTCCAGGGAGAGCCGCGACTTCTTTTTTATAAAAATATTTTTTTTTTTATTTTTCCCACGATGTCGCTTAACGAGTCGAAGGACAGCGAAGAGCTCTACAAGGTGTGACGGGGCACGTCCAGGGAGAGCCGCGACTTCCTTTTTTTAAATATTTGATTTTTTTTATTTTTCCCACGATGTTGCTTGAACGAGTCGAAAGGCAGCGAAGAGCTCTACCAGGAGTGGTAAGTGCACGTCCAGGGAGAGCCGCGACTTCTTTTTTCTTAAATATTTTTTTGTTTTCCCCACGATGTCGCTTGAACGAGTCGAAAGGCAGCGAAGAGCTCTACAAGGTGTGACATGGACCGTCCAGGGAGAGCCGCGACTTCTTTTTTCTTAAATATTTTTTTTTTTTCCCCACGATGTCGCTTGAACGAGTCGAAAGGCAGCGAAGAGCTCTACAAGGTGTGACATGGCACGTCCAGGGAGAGCCGCGACTTCTTTTTTTTTAAATATTTGTTTTTTTTTTATTTTTCCCACGATGTTGCTTGAACGAGTCGTACGACAGCGAAGAGCTTTACAAGGTGTGACAAGGCACGTCCAGGAAGAGCTGCGACTTCTTTTTTATAAAAATATTTTTTTTTTTTTTTCCCACGATGTCGCTTAACGAGTCGAAGGGCAGCGAAGAGCTCTACAAGGTGTGACGGGGCACGTCCAGGGAGAGACGCGACTTCCTTTTTTTAAATATTTGATTTTTTTTATTTTTCCCACGATGTCGCTTGAACGAGTCGAAAGGCAGCGAAGATCTCTACCAGGAGTGACAAGTGCACGTCCAGGGAGAGCCGCGACTTCCTTTTTTTAAATATTTTATTTTTTTGGATATTTCCCAGGATGTCGCTTGAACAAGTCGAAAGGCAGCGAAGAGCTCTACAAGGTGTGACGGGGTAAGTCCAGGGAGAGCCGCGACTTCTTTTTTTTTAAATATTTGTTTTTTTTTTATTTTTCCCACGATGTTGCTTGAACGAGTCGTACGACAGCGAAGAGCTTTACAAGGTGTGACAAGGCACGTCCAGGAAGAGCTGCGACTTCTTTTTTATAAAAATATTTTTTTTTTTTTTCCCACGATGTCGCTTAACGAGTCGAAGGGCAGCGAAGAGCTCTACAAGGTGTGACGGGGCACGTCCAGGGAGAGCCGCGACTTCCTTTTTTTAAATATTTGATTTTTTTTATTTTTCCCACGATGTTGCTTGAACGAGTCGAAAGGCAGCGAAGAGCTCTACCAGGAGTGGTAAGTGCACGTCCAGGGAGAGCCGCGACTTCTGTTTTTTTTGAATATTTGATTTTCTTAAATATTTTTTTGTTTTCCCCACGATGTCGCTTGAACGAGTCGAAAGGCAGCGAAGAGCTCTACAAGGTGTGACATGGCACGTCCAGGGAGAGCCGCGACTTCTGTTTTTTTTTTAAATATTTTATTTTTTGGATATTTCCCAGGATGTCGCTTGAACAAGTCGAAAGGCAGCGAAGAGCTCTACATGGAGCGATAAGTGCACGTCCAAGGAGAGCCGCGACTTCTTTTTTAAAAATATTTTTTTTTTTCCCCCGATGTCGCTTGAACGAGTCGAAAGGCAGCGAAGAGCTCTACAAGATGTGACAAGGCACGTCTAGGGAGAGCCGCGACTTCTTTTTTTTTAAACATATTTTATTTCTTTGGATTTTTCCCACGATGTCGCTTGTCCGAGTCGAAAGGCAGCGAAGAGCTCTACAAGGTATGACGGGGCACGTCCAGGGAGAGACGCGACTTCTTTTTTATAAAAATTTTTTTTTTTTATTTTTCCCACGATGTCGCTTAACGAGTCGAAGGACAGCGAAGAGCTCTACAAGGTGTGACGGGGCACGTCCAGGGAGAGCCGCGACTTCCTTTTTTTAAATATTTGATTTTTTTTATTTTTCCCACGATGTTGCTTGAACGAGTCGAAAGGCAGCGAAGAGCTCTACTAGGTATGACAAGGCACGTCCAGGGAGAGCCGCGACTTCTTTTTTAAAAAAATTTTTTTCCCACGATGTCGCTTGAACGAGTCGAAAGGCAGCGAAGAGCTCTACATGGAGCGACAAGTGCACGTCCAAGGAGAGCCGCGAGTTCTTTTTAAAAATATTTTTTTTTCCCACGATGTCGCTTGAACGAGTCGAAAGGCAGCGAGGAGCTCTACAAGATGTGACAAGGCACGTCTAGAGAGAGCCGCGACTTCTTTTTTTTTTTAAATATTTTATTTCTTTGGATTTTTCCCACGATGTCGCTTGAACGAGTCGAAGGGCAGCGAAGAGCTCTACAAGGTGTGACAAGGCACGTCCAGGAAGAGCTGCGACTTCTTTTTTATAAGAATATTTTTTTTTTTTTTTTTTCCCACGATGTCGCTTAACGAGTCGAAGGACAGCGAAGAGCTCTACAAGGTGTGACGGGGCACGTCCAGGGAGAGCCGCGACTTCCTTTTTTTAAATATTTGATTTTTTTTTTTTTTCCCACGATGTTGCTTGAACGAGTCGAAAGGCAGCGAAGAGCTCTACTAGGTATGACAAGGCACGTCCAGGGAGAGCCGCGACTTCTTTTTTAAAAAAAATTTTTTCCCACGATGTCGCTTGAACGAGTCGAAAGGCAGCGAAGAGCTCTACATGGAGCGACAAGTGCACGTCCAAGGAGAGCCGCGACTTCTTTTTAAAAATATTTTTTTTTCCCACGATGTCGCTTGAACGAGTCGAAAGGCAGCGAGGAGTTCTACAAGATGTGACAAGGCACGTCTAGAGAGAGCCGCGACTTCTTTTTTTTTTAAATATTTTATTTCTTTGGATTTTTCCCACGATGTCGCTTGAACGAGTCGAAGGGCAGCGAAGAGCTCTACAAGGTGTGACAAGGCACGTCCAGGAAGAGCTGCGACTTCTTTTTTATAAAAATATTTTTTTTTTTATTTTTCCCACGATGTCGCTTGAACGAGTCGAAAGGCAGCGAAGATCTCTACTAGGAGTGACAAGTGCACGTTCAGGGAGAGCCGCGACTTCCTTTTTTTAAATATTTGATTTTTTTTATTTTTCCCACGATGTTGCTTGAACGAGTCGTACGACAGCGAAGAGCTTTACAAGGTGTGACAAGGCACGTCCAGGAAGAGCTGCGACTTCTTTTTTATAAAAATATTTTTTTTTTTATTTTTCCCATGATGTCGCTTAACGAGTCGAAGGACAGCGAAGAGCTCTACAAGGTGTGACGGGGCACGTCCAGGGAGAGCCGCGACTTCCTTTTTTTAAATATTTGATTTTTTTTATTTTTCCCACGATGTTGCTTGAACGAGTCGAAAGGCAGCGAAGAGCTCTACCAGGAGTGGTAAGTGCACGTCCAGGGAGAGCCGCGACTTCTTTTTTCTTAAATATTTTTTTGTTTTCCCCACGATGTCGCTTGAACGAGTCGAAAGGCAGCGAAGAGCTCTACAAGGTGTGACATGGACCGTCCAGGGAGAGCCGCGACTTCTTATTTCTTAAATATTTTTTTTTTTCCCCACGATGTCGCTTGAACGAGTCGAAAGGCAGCGAAGAGCTCTACAAGGTGTGACATGGCACGTCCAGGGAGAGCTGCGACTTCTTTTTTTTAAAAATATTTTATTATTTTTATTTTTCCCACGATGTCGCTTGAACGAGTCGAAAGGCAGCGAAGATCTCTACCAGGAGTGACAAGTGCACCTCCAGGGAGAGCCGCGACTTCTTTTTTTTTAAATATTTGTTTTTTTTTTATTTTTCCCACGATGTTGCATGAACGAGTCGTACGACAGCGAAGAGCTTTACAAGGTGTGACAAGGCACGTCCAGGAAGAGCTGCGACTTCTTTTTTATAAAAATATTTTTTTTTTTTTTTCCCACGATGTCGCTTAACGAGTCGAAGGGCAGCGAAGAGCTCTACAAGGTGTGACGGGGCACGTCCAGGGAGAGACGCGACTTCCTTTTTTTAAATATTTGATTTTTTTTATTTTTCCCACGATGTCGCTTGAACGAGTCGAAAGGCAGCGAAGATCTCTACCAGGAGTGACAAGTGCACGTCCAGGGAGAGCCGCGACTTCCTTTTTTTAAATATTTTATTTTTTTGGATATTTCCCAGGATGTCGCTTGAACAAGTCGAAAGGCAGCGAAGAGCTCTACAAGGTGTGACGGGGTAAGTCCAGGGAGAGCCGCGACTTCTTTTTTATAAAAATATTTTTTTTTTATTTTTCCCACGATGTCGCTTAAGGAGTCGAAGGACAGCGAAGAGCTCTACAAGGTGTGACGGGGCACGTCCAGGGAGAGCCGCGACTTCCTTTTTTTAAATATTTGATTTTTTTTATTTTTCCCACGATGTTGCTTGAACGAGTCGAAAGGCAGCGAAGATCTCTACCAGGAGTGACAAGTGCACGTTCAGGGAGAGCCGCGACTTCCTTTTTTTAAATATTGGATTTTTTTTATTTTTCCCACGATGTTGCTTGAACGAGTCGTACGACAGCGAAGAGCTTTACAAGGTGTGACAAGGCACGTCCAGGAAGAGCTGCGACTTCTTTTTTATAAAAATATTTTTTTTTTTATTTTTCCCATGATGTCGCTTAACGAGTCGAAGGACAGCGAAGAGCTCTACAAGGTGTGACGGGGCACGTCCAGGGAGAGCCGCGACTTCCTTTTTTTAAATATTTGATTTTTTTTATTTTTCCCACGATGTTGCTTGAACGAGTCGAAAGGCAGCGAAGAGCTCTACCAGGAGTGGTAAGTGCACGTCCAGGGAGAGCCGCGACTTCTTTTTTCTTAAATATTTTTTTGTTTTCCCCACGATGTCGCTTGAACGAGTCGAAAGGCAGCGAAGAGCTCTACAAGGTGTGACATGGACCGTCCAGGGAGAGCCGCGACTTCTTTTTTCTTAAATATTTTTTTTTTTCCCCACGATGTCGCTTGAACGAGTCGAAAGGCAGCGAAGAGCTCTACAAGGTGTGACATGGCACGTCCAGGGAGAGCTGCGACTTCTTTTTTTTAAAAATATTTTATTATTTTTATTTTTCCCACGATGTCGCTTGAACGAGTCGAAAGGCAGCGAAGATCTCTACCAGGAGTGACAAGTGCACCTCCAGGGAGAGCCGCGACTTCTTTTTTTTTAAATATTTGTTTTTTTTTTATTTTTCCCACGATGTTGCTTGAACGAGTCGTACGACAGCGAAGAGCTTTACAAGGTGTGACAAGGCACGTCCAGGAAGAGCTGCGACTTCTTTTTTATAAAAATATTTTTTTTTATTTTTCCCACGATGTCGCTTAACGAGTCGAAGGGCAGCGAAGAGCTCTACAAGGTGTGACGGGGCACGTCCAGGGAGAGACGCGACTTCCTTTTTTTAAATATTTGATTTTTTTTATTTTTCCCACGATGTCGCTTGAACGAGTCGAAAGGCAGCGAAGATCTCTACCAGGAGTGACAAGTGCACGTCCAGGGAGAGCCGCGACTTCCTTTTTTTAAATATTTTATTTTTTTGGATATTTCCCAGGATGTCGCTTGAACAAGTCGAAAGGCAGCGAAGAGCTCTACAAGGTGTGACGGGGTAAGTCCAGGGAGAGCCGCGACTTCTTTTTTATAAAAATATTTTTTTTTTTTTTTTTTCCACGATGTCGCTTAACGAGTCGAAGGACAGCGAAGAGCTCTACAAGGTGTGACGGGGCACGTCCAGGGAGAGCCGCGACTTCCTTTTTTTAAATATTTGATTTTTTTTATTTTTCCCACGATGTTGCTTGAACGAGTCGAAAGGCAGCGAAGAGCTCTACCAGGAGTGGTAAGTGCACGTCCAGGGAGAGCCGCGACTTCTTTTTTCTTAAATATTTTTTTGTTTTCCCCACGATGTCGCTTGAACGAGTCGAAAGGCAGCGAAGAGCTCTACAAGGTGTGACATGGCACGTCCAGGGAGAGCCGCGACTTCTGTTTTTTTTTAAATATTTTATTTTTTTGGATATTTCCCAGGATGTCGCTTGAACAAGTCGAAAGGCAGCGAAGAGCTCTACATGGAGCGATAAGTGCACGTCCAAGGAGAGCCGCGACTTCTTTTTTAAAAATATTTTTTTTTTTCCCCCGATGTCGCTTGAACGAGTCGAAAGGCAGCGAAGAGCTCTACAAGATGTGACAAGGCACGTCTAGGGAGAGCCGCGACTTCTTTTTTTTTAAACATATTTTATTTCTTTGGATTTTTCCCACGATGTCGCTTGTCCGAGTCGAAAGGCAGCGAAGAGCTCTACAAGGTATGACGGGGCACGTCCAGGGAGAGACGCGACTTCTTTTTTATAAAAATTTTTTTTTTTTTATTTTTCCCACGATGTCGCTTAACGAGTCGAAGGACAGCGAAGAGCTCTACAAGGTGTGACGGGGCACGTCCAGGGAGAGCCGCGACTTCCTTTTTTTAAATATTTGATTTTTTTTATTTTTCCCACGATGTTGCTTGAACGAGTCGAAAGGCAGCGAAGAGCTCTACTAGGTATGACAAGGCACGTCCAGGGAGAGCCGCGACTTCTTTTTTAAAAAAATTTTTTTCCCACGATGTCGCTTGAACGAGTCGAAAGGCAGCGAAGAGCTCTACATGGAGCGACAAGTGCACGTCCAAGGAGAGCCGCGACTTCTTTTTAAAAATATTTTTTTTTCCCACGATGTCGCTTGAACGAGTCGAAAGGCAGCGAGGAGCACTACAAGATGTGACAAGGCACGTCTAGAGAGAGCCGCGACTTCTTTTTTTTTTTAAATATTTTATTTCTTTGGATTTTTCCCACGATGTCGCTTGAACGAGTCGAAGGGCAGCGAAGAGCTCTACAAGGTGTGACAAGGCACGTCCAGGAAGAGCTGCGACTTCTTTTTTATAAGAATATTTTTTTTTTTTTTTTCCCACGATGTCGCTTAACGAGTCGAAGGGCTGCGAAGATCTCTACAAGGTGTGACGGGGTAAGTCCAGGGAGAGCCGCGACTTCTTTTTTATAAAAATATTTTTTTTTTTATTTTTCCCACGATGTCGCTTAACGAGTCGAAGGACAGCGAAGAGCTCTACAAGGTGTGACGGGGCACGTCCAGGGAGAGCCGCGACTTCTGTTTTTTTTAAATATTTTATTTTTTTTGTTATTTCCCAGGATGTCGCTTGAACAAGTCGAAAGGCAGCGAAGAGCTCTACAAGGTGTGACGGGGTAAGTCCAGGGAGAGCCGCGACTTCTTTTTTATAAAAATATTTTTTTTTTTATTTTTCCCACGATGTCGCTTAACGAGTCGAAGGACAGCGAAGAGCTCTACAAGGTGTGACGGGGTAAGTCCAGGGAGAGCCGCGACTTCTTTTTTATAAAAATATTTTTTTTTTTATTTTTCCCACGATGTCGCTTAACGAGTCGAAGGGCAGCGAAGAGCTCTACAAGGTGTGACGGGGCACGTCCAGGGAGAGACGCGACTTCCTTTTTTTAAATATTTGATTTTTTTTATTTTTCCCACGATGTCGCTTGAACGAGTCGAAAGGCAGCGAAGATCTCTACCAGGAGTGACAAGTGCACGTCCAGGGAGAGCCGCGACTTCCTTTTTTTAAATATTTTATTTTTTTGGATATTTCCCAGGATGTCGCTTAACGAGTCGAAGGACAGCGAAGAGCTCTACAAGGTGTGACGGGGCACGTCCAGGGAGAGCCGCGACTTCTGTTTTTTTTAAATATTTTATTTTTTTGGATATTTCCCAGGATGTCGCTTGAACAAGTCGAAAGGCAGCGAAGAGCTCTACAAGGTGTGACGGGGTAAGTCCAGGGAGAGCCGCGACTTCTTTTTTATAAAAATATTTTTTTTTTTATTTTTCCCACGATGTCGCTTAACGAGTCGAAGGACAGCGAAGAGCTCTACAAGGTGTGACGGGGTAAGTCCAGGGAGAGCCGCGACTTCTTTTTTATAAACATATTTTATTTCTTTGGATTTTTCCCACGATGTCGCTTAACGAGTCGAAGGGCAGCGAAGAGCTCTACAAGGTGTGACGGGGCACGTCCAGGGAGAGACGCGACTTCCTTTTTTTAAATATTTGATTTTTTTTATTTTTCCCACGATGTCGCTTGAACGAGTCGAAAGGCAGCGAAGATCTCTACCAGGAGTGACAAGTGCACGTCCAGGGAGAGCCGCGACTTCCTTTTTTTAAATATTTTATTTTTTTGGATATTTCACAGGATTTCGCTTGAACAAGTCGAAAGGCAGCGAAGAGCTCTACAAGGTGTGACGGGGTAAGTCCAGGGAGAGCCGCGACTTCTTTTTTATAAAAATATTTTTTTTTTTATTTTTCCCACGATGTCGCTTAACGAGTCGAAGGACAGCGAAGAGCTCTACAAGGTGTGACGGGGCACGTCCAGGGAGAGCCGCGACTTCCTTTTTTTAAATATTTGATTTTTTTTATTTTTCCCACGATGTTGCTTGAACGAGTCGAAAGGCAGCGAAGAGCTCTACCAGGAGTGGTAAGTGCACGTCCAGGGAGAGCCGCGACTTCTTTTTTCTTAAATATTTTTTTGTTTTCCCCACGATGTCGCTTGAACGAGTCGAAAGGCAGCGAAGAGCTCTACAAGGTGTGACATGGACCGTCCAGGGAGAGCCGCGACTTCTTTTTTCTTAAATATTTTTTTTTTTTCCCCACGATGTCGCTTGAACGAGTCGAAAGGCAGCGAAGAGCTCTACAAGGTGTGACATGGCACGTCCAGGGAGAGCCGCGACTTCTTTTTTTTTAAATATTTGTTTTTTTTTTATTTTTCCCACGATGTTGCTTGAACGAGTCGTACGACAGCGAAGAGCTTTACAAGGTGTGACAAGGCACGTCCAGGAAGAGCTGCGACTTCTTTTTTATAAAAATATTTTTTTTTTTTTTTCCCACGATGTCGCTTAACGAGTCGAAGGGCAGCGAAGAGCTCTACAAGGTGTGACGGGGCACGTCCAGGGAGAGACGCGACTTCCTTTTTTTAAATATTTGATTTTTTTTATTTTTCCCACGATGTCGCTTGAACGAGTCGAAAGGCAGCGAAGATCTCTACCAGGAGTGACAAGTGCACGTCCAGGGAGAGCCGCGACTTCCTTTTTTTAAATATTTTATTTTTTTGGATATTTCCCAGGATGTCGCTTGAACAAGTCGAAAGGCAGCGAAGAGCTCTACAAGGTGTGACGGGGTAAGTCCAGGGAGAGCCGCGACTTCTTTTTTTTTAAATATTTGTTTTTTTTTTATTTTTCCCACGATGTTGCTTGAACGAGTCGTACGACAGCGAAGAGCTTTACAAGGTGTGACAAGGCACGTCCAGGAAGAGCTGCGACTTCTTTTTTATAAAAATATTTTTTTTTTTTTTCCCACGATGTCGCTTAACGAGTCGAAGGGCAGCGAAGAGCTCTACAAGGTGTGACGGGGCACGTCCAGGGAGAGCCGCGACTTCCTTTTTTTAAATATTTGATTTTTTTTATTTTTCCCACGATGTTGCTTGAACGAGTCGAAAGGCAGCGAAGAGCTCTACCAGGAGTGGTAAGTGCACGTCCAGGGAGAGCCGCGACTTCTGTTTTTTTTGAATATTTGATTTTCTTAAATATTTTTTTGTTTTCCCCACGATGTCGCTTGAACGAGTCGAAAGGCAGCGAAGAGCTCTACAAGGTGTGACATGGCACGTCCAGGGAGAGCCGCGACTTCTGTTTTTTTTTTAAATATTTTATTTTTTGGATATTTCCCAGGATGTCGCTTGAACAAGTCGAAAGGCAGCGAAGAGCTCTACATGGAGCGATAAGTGCACGTCCAAGGAGAGCCGCGACTTCTTTTTTAAAAATATTTTTTTTTTTCCCCCGATGTCGCTTGAACGAGTCGAAAGGCAGCGAAGAGCTCTACAAGATGTGACAAGGCACGTCTAGGGAGAGCCGCGACTTCTTTTTTTTTAAACATATTTTATTTCTTTGGATTTTTCCCACGATGTCGCTTGTCCGAGTCGAAAGGCAGCGAAGAGCTCTACAAGGTATGACGGGGCACGTCCAGGGAGAGACGCGACTTCTTTTTTATAAAAATTTTTTTTTTTTATTTTTCCCACGATGTCGCTTAACGAGTCGAAGGACAGCGAAGAGCTCTACAAGGTGTGACGGGGCACGTCCAGGGAGAGCCGCGACTTCCTTTTTTTAAATATTTGATTTTTTTTATTTTTCCCACGATGTTGCTTGAACGAGTCGAAAGGCAGCGAAGAGCTCTACTAGGTATGACAAGGCACGTCCAGGGAGAGCCGCGACTTCTTTTTTAAAAAAATTTTTTTCCCACGATGTCGCTTGAACGAGTCGAAAGGCAGCGAAGAGCTCTACATGGAGCGACAAGTGCACGTCCAAGGAGAGCCGCGAGTTCTTTTTAAAAATATTTTTTTTTCCCACGATGTCGCTTGAACGAGTCGAAAGGCAGCGAGGAGCTCTACAAGATGTGACAAGGCACGTCTAGAGAGAGCCGCGACTTCTTTTTTTTTTTAAATATTTTATTTCTTTGGATTTTTCCCACGATGTCGCTTGAACGAGTCGAAGGGCAGCGAAGAGCTCTACAAGGTGTGACAAGGCACGTCCAGGAAGAGCTGCGACTTCTTTTTTATAAGAATATTTTTTTTTTTTTTTTTTCCCACGATGTCGCTTAACGAGTCGAAGGACAGCGAAGAGCTCTACAAGGTGTGACGGGGCACGTCCAGGGAGAGCCGCGACTTCCTTTTTTTAAATATTTGATTTTTTTTTTTTTTCCCACGATGTTGCTTGAACGAGTCGAAAGGCAGCGAAGAGCTCTACTAGGTATGACAAGGCACGTCCAGGGAGAGCCGCGACTTCTTTTTTAAAAAAAATTTTTTCCCACGATGTCGCTTGAACGAGTCGAAAGGCAGCGAAGAGCTCTACATGGAGCGACAAGTGCACGTCCAAGGAGAGCCGCGACTTCTTTTTAAAAATATTTTTTTTTCCCACGATGTCGCTTGAACGAGTCGAAAGGCAGCGAGGAGTTCTACAAGATGTGACAAGGCACGTCTAGAGAGAGCCGCGACTTCTTTTTTTTTTAAATATTTTATTTCTTTGGATTTTTCCCACGATGTCGCTTGAACGAGTCGAAGGGCAGCGAAGAGCTCTACAAGGTGTGACAAGGCACGTCCAGGAAGAGCTGCGACTTCTTTTTTATAAGAATATTTTTTTTTTTTTTTTTCCCACGATGTCGCTTAACGAGTCGAAGGGCTGCGAAGATCTCTACAAGGTGTGACGGGGTAAGTCCAGGGAGAGCCGCGACTTCTTTTTTATAAAAATATTTTTTTTTTTATTTTTCCCACGATGTCGCTTAACGAGTCGAAGGACAGCGAAGAGCTCTACAAGGTGTGACGGGGCACGTCCAGGGAGAGCCGCGACTTCTGTTTTTTTTAAATATTTTATTTTTTTGGATATTTCCCAGGATGTCGCTTGAACAAGTCGAAAGGCAGCGAAGAGCTCTACAAGGTGTGACGGGGTAAGTCCAGGGAGAGCCGCGACTTCTTTTTTATAAACATATTTTATTTCTTTGGATTTTTCCCACGATGTCGCTTAACGAGTCGAAGGGCAGCGAAGAGCTCTACAAGGTGTGACGGGGCACGTCCAGGGAGAGACGCGACTTCCTTTTTTAAATATTTGATTTTTTTTATTTTTCCCACGATGTCGCTTGAACGAGTCGAAAGGCAGCGAAGATCTCTACCAGGAGTGACAAGTGCACGTCCAGGGAGAGCCGCGACTTCCTTTTTTTAAATATTTTATTTTTTTGGATATTTCCCAGGATGTCGCTTGAACAAGTCGAAAGGCAGCGAAGAGCTCTACAAGGTGTGACGGGGTAAGTCCAGGGAGAGCCGCGACTTCTTTTTTATAAAAATATTTTTTTTTTTTTTTTTTCCCACGATGTCGCTTAACGAGTCGAAGGACAGCGAAGAGCTCTACAAGGTGTGACGGGGCACGTCCAGGGAGAGCCGCGACTTCATTTTTTTAAATATTTGATTTTTTTTATTTTTCCCACGATGTTGCTTGAACGAGTCGAAAGGCAGCGAAGAGCTCTACCAGGAGTGGTAAGTGCACGTCCAGGGAGAGCCGCGACTTCTATTTTCTTAAATATTTTTTTGTTTTCCCCACGATGTCGCTTGAACGAGTCGAAAGGCAGCGAAGAGCTCTACAAGGTGTGACGGGGCACGTCCAGGGAGAGCCGCGACTTCCTTTTTTTAAATATTTGATTTTTTTTATTTTTCCCACGATGTTGCTTGAACGAGTCGAAAGGCAGCGAAGAGCTCTACTAGGTATGACAAGGCACGTCCAGGGAGAGCCGCGACTTCTTTTTTAAAAAATTTTTTTTCCCACGATGTCGCTTGAACGAGTCGAAAGGCAGCGAAGAGCTCTACATGGAGCGACAAGTGCACGTCCAAGGAGAGCCGCGACTTCTTTTTAAAAATATTTTTTTTTCCCACGATGTCGCTTGAACGAGTCGAAAGGCAGCGAGGAGCTCTACAAGATGTGACAAGGCACGTCTAGAGAGAGCCGCGACTTCTTTTTTTTTTTAAATATTTTATTTCTTTGGATTTTTCCCACGATGTCGCTTGAACGAGTCGAAGGGCAGCGAAGAGCTCTACAAGGTGTGACAAGGCACGTCCAGGAAGAGCTGCGACTTCTTTTTTATAAGAATATTTTTTTTTTTTTTTTTTCCCACGATGTCGCTTAACGAGTCGAAGGGCTGCGAAGATCTCTACAAGGTGTGACGGGGTAAGTCCAGGGAGAGCCGCGACTTCTTTTTTATAAAAATATTTTTTTTTTTATTTTTCCCACGATGTCGCTTAACGAGTCGAAAGGCAGCGAAGAGCTCTACCAGGAGTGGTAAGTGCACGTCCAGGGAGAGCCGCGACTTCTTTTTTCTTAAATATTTTTTTGTTTTCCCCACGATGTCGCTTGAACGAGTCGAAAGGCAGCGAAGAGCTCTACAAGGTGTGACATGGACCGTCCAGGGAGAGCCGCGACTTCTTTTTTCTTAAATATTTTTTTTTTTCCCCACGATGTCGCTTGAACGAGTCGAAAGGCAGCGAAGAGCTCTACAAGGTGTGACATGGACCGTCCAGGGAGAGCCGCGACTTCTTTTTTCTTAAATATTTTTTTTTTTCCCCACGATGTCGCTTGAACGAGTCGAAAGGCAGCGAAGAGCTCTACAAGGTGTGACATGGCACGTCCAGGGAGAGCTGCGACTTCTTTTTTTTAAAAATATTTTATTATTTTTATTTTTCCCACGATGTCGCTTGAACGAGTCGAAAGGCAGCGAAGATCTCTACCAGGAGTGACAAGTGCACGTCCAGGGAGAGCCGCGACTTCTTTTTTTTTAAATATTTGTTTTTTTTTTATTTTTCCCACGATGTTGCTTGAACGAGTCGTACGACAGCGAAGAGCTTTACAAGGTGTGACAAGGCACGTCCAGGAAGAGCTGCGACTTCTTTTTTATAAAAATATTTTTTTTTTTTTTTCCCACGATGTCGCTTAACGAGTCGAAGGGCAGCGAAGAGCTCTACAAGGTGTGACGGGGCACGTCCAGGGAGAGACGCGACTTCCTTTTTTTAAATATTTGATTTTTTTTATTTTTCCCACGATGTCGCTTGAACGAGTCGAAAGGCAGCGAAGATCTCTACAAGGTGTGACATGGCACGTCCAGGGAGAGCCGCGACTTCTGTTTTTTTTGAATATTTGATTTTTTTTATTTTTCCCACGATGTCGCTTAACGAGTCGAAGGGCTGCGAAGATCTCTACAAGGTGTGACATGGCACGTCCAGGGAGAGCCGCGACTTCTGTTTTTTTTTAATATTTTATTTTTTTGGATATTTCCCAGGATGTCGCTTGAACAAGTCGAAAGGCAGCGAAGAGCTCTACAAGGTGTGATGGGGCACGTCCAGGGAGAGCCGCGACTTCCTTTTTTTAAATATTTGATTTTTTTTATTTTTCCCACGATGTTGCTTGAACGAGTCGAAAGGCAGCGAAGAGCTCTACCAGGAGTGGTAAGTGCACGTCCAGGGAGAGCCGCGACTTCTTTTCTCTTAAATATTTTTTTGTTTTCCCCACGATGTCGCTTAACGAGTCGAAGGGCTGCGAAGATCTCTACAAGGTGTGACATGGCACGTCCAGGGAGAGCCGCGACTTCTGTTTTTTTTTAATATTTGATTTTTTTTATTTTTCCCACGATGTCGCTTGAACGAGTCGAAAGGCAGCGAAGATCTCTACAAGGTGTGACATGGCACGTCCAGGGAGAACCGCGACTTCTGTTTTTTTTAAATATTTTATTTTTTTGGATATTTCCCAGGATGTCGCTTGAACGAGTCGAAAGGCAGCGAAGAGCTCTACAAGATGTGACAAGGCACGTCTAGGGAGAGCCGCGACTTCTTTTTTTTTAAACATATTTTATTTCTTTGGATTTTTCCCACGATGTCGCTTGTCCGAGTCGAAAGGCAGCGAAGAGCTCTACAAGGTATGACGGGGCACGTCCAGGGAGAGCCGCGACTTGTCTTTTTTAAATATTTTTTATTTTTATTTTTCCCACGATGTTGCCTGAACGCGTCGAAAGGCAGCGAAGAGCTCTACAAGGTGTGACATGGCACGTCCAGGGAGAGCCGCGACTTCTGTTTTTTTTAAATATTTTATTTTTTTGGATATTTCCCAGGATGTCGCTTGAACAAGTCGAAAGGCAGCGAAGAGCTCTACTAGGTATGACAAGGCACGTCCAGGGAGAGCCGCGACTTCTTTTTTAAAAAATTTTTTTTCCCACGATGTCGCTTGAACGAGTCGAAAGGCAGCGAAGAGCTCTACATGGAGCGACAAGTGCACGTCCAAGGAGAGCCGCGACTTCTTTTTAAAAATATTTTTTTTTCCCACGATGTCGCTTGAACGAGTCGAAAGGCAGCGAGGAGCTCTACAAGATGTGACAAGGCACGTCTAGAGAGAGCCGCGACTTCTTTTTTTTTTTAAATATTTTATTTCTTTGGAATTTTCCCACGATGTCGCTTGAACGAGTCGAAGGGCAGCGAAGAGCTCTACAAGGTGTGACAAGGCACGTCCAGGAAGAGCTGCGACTTCTTTTTTATAAGAATATTTTTTTTTTTTTATTTTTCCCACGACGTCGCTTAACGAGTCGAAGGGCTGCGAAGATCTCTACAAGGTGTGACGGGGTAAGTCCAGGGAGAGCCGCGACTTCTTTTTTATAAAAATATTTTTTTTTTATTTTTCCCACGATGTCGCTTAACGAGTCGAATGACAGCGAAGAGCTCAACAAGGTGTGACGGGGCACGTCCAGGGAGAGCCGCGACTTCCGTTTTTTTTAAATATTTTATTTTTTTGGATATTTCCCAGGATGTCGCTTGAACAAGTCGAAAGGCAGCGAAGAGCTCTACAAGGTGTGCCGGGGTAAGTCCAGGGAGAGCCGCGACTTCTTTTTTATAAAAATATTTTTTTTTTATTTTTCCCACGATGTCGCTTAACGAATCGAAGGACAGCGAAGAGCTCTACAAGGTGTGACGGGGCACGTCCAGGGAGAGCCGCGACTTCCTTTTTTTAAATATTTGATTTTTTTATTTTTCCCACGATGTTGCTTGAACGAGTCGAAAGGCAGCGAAGAGCTCTACCAGGAGTTGTAAGTGCACGTCCAGGGAGAGCCGCGACTTCTTTTTTCTTAAATATTTTTTTGTTTTCCCCACGATGTCGCTTGAACGAGTCGAAAGGCAGCGAAGAGCTCTACAAGGTGTGACATGGACCGTCCAGGGAGAGCCGCGACTTCTTTTTTCTTAAATATTTTTTTTTTCCCCACGATGTCGCTTGAACGAGTCGAAAGGCAGCGAAGAGCTCTACAAGGTGTGACATGGCACGTCCAGGGAGAGCTGCGACTTCTTTTTTTTAAAAATATTTTATTATTTTTATTTTTCCCACGATGTCGCTTGAACGAGTCGAAAGGCAGCGAAGATCTCTACCAGGAGTGACAAGTGCACGTCCAGGGAGAGCCGCGACTTCTTTTTTTTTAAATATTTGTTTTTTTTTTATTTTTCCCACGATGTTGCTTGAACGAGTCGAAGGACAGCGAAGAGCTCTACAAGGTGTGACGGGGCACGTCCAGGGAGAGCCGCGACTTCTGTTTTTTTTAAATATTTTATTTTTTTGGATATTTCCCAGGATGTCGCTTGAACAAGTCGAAAGGCAGCGAAGAGCTCTACAAGGTGTGACGGGGTAAGTCCAGGGAGAGCCGCGACTTCTTTTTTATTTAATTATTTTTTTTTTTATTTTTCCCACGATGTCGCTTAACGAGTCGAAGGACAGCGAAGAGCTCTACAAGGTGTGACGGGGTAAGTCCAGGGAGAGCCGCGACTTCTTTTTTATAAACATATTTTATTTCTTTGGATTTTTCCCACGATGTCGCTTAACGAGTCGAAGGGCAGCGAAGAGCTCTACAAGGTGTGACGGGGCACGTCCAGGGAGAGACGCGACTTCCTTTTTTTAAATATTTGATTTTTTTTATTTTTCCCACGATGTCGCTTGAACGAGTCGAAAGGCAGCGAAGATCTCTACCAGGAGTGACAAGTGCACGTCCAGGGAGAGCCGCGACTTCCTTTTTTTAAATATTTTATTTTTTTGGATATTTCCCAGGATGTCGCTTGAACAAGTCGAAAGGCAGCGAAGAGCTCTACAAGGTGTGACGGGGTAAGTCCAGGGAGAGCCGCGACTTCTTTTTTATAAAAATATTTTTTTTTTTATTTTTCCCACGATGTCGCTTAACGAGTCGAAGGACAGCGAAGAGCTCTACAAGGTGTGACGGGGCACGTCCAGGGAGAGCCGCGACTTCCTTTTTTTAAATATTTGATTTTTTTTATTTTTCCCACGATGTTGCTTGAACGAGTCGAAAGGCAGCGAAGAGCTCTACCAGGAGTGGTAAGTGCACGTCCAGGGAGAGCCGCGACTTCTTTTTTCTTAAATATTTTTTTGTTTTCCCCACGATGTCGCTTGAACGAGTCGAAAGGCAGCGAAGAGCTCTACAAGGTGTGACATGGACCGTCCAGGGAGAGCCGCGACTTCTTTTTTCTTAAATATTTTTTTTTTTTCCCCACGATGTCGCTTGAACGAGTCGAAAGGCAGCGAAGAGCTCTACAAGGTGTGACATGGCACGTCCAGGGAGAGCCGCGACTTCTTTTTTTTTAAATATTTGTTTTTTTTTTATTTTTCCCACGATGTTACTTGAACGAGTCGTACGACAGCGAAGAGCTTTACAAGGTGTGACAAGGCACGTCCAGGAAGAGCTGCGACTTCTTTTTTATAAAAATATTTTTTTTTTTTTTTCCCACGATGTCGCTTAACGAGTCGAAGGGCAGCGAAGAGCTCTACAAGGTGTGACGGGGCACGTCCAGGGAGAGACGCGACTTCCTTTTTTTAAATATTTGATTTTTTTTATTTTTCCCACGATGTCGCTTGAACGAGTCGAAAGGCAGCGAAGATCTCTACCAGGAGTGACAAGTGCACGTCCAGGGAGAGCCGCGACTTCCTTTTTTTAAATATTTTATTTTTTTGGATATTTCCCAGGATGTCGCTTGAACAAGTCGAAAGGCAGCGAAGAGCTCTACAAGGTGTGACGGGGTAAGTCCAGGGAGAGCCGCGACTTCTTTTTTTTTAAATATTTGTTTTTTTTTTATTTTTCCCACGATGTTGCTTGAACGAGTCGTACGACAGCGAAGAGCTTTACAAGGTGTGACAAGGCACGTCCAGGAAGAGCTGCGACTTCTTTTTTATAAAAATATTTTTTTTTTTTTTCCCACGATGTCGCTTAACGAGTCGAAGGGCAGCGAAGAGCTCTACAAGGTGTGACGGGGCACGTCCAGGGAGAGCCGCGACTTCCTTTTTTTAAATATTTGATTTTTTTTATTTTTCCCACGATGTTGCTTGAACGAGTCGAAAGGCAGCGAAGAGCTCTACCAGGAGTGGTAAGTGCACGTCCAGGGAGAGCCGCGACTTCTGTTTTTTTTGAATATTTGATTTTCTTAAATATTTTTTTGTTTTCCCCACGATGTCGCTTGAACGAGTCGAAAGGCAGCGAAGAGCTCTACAAGGTGTGACATGGCACGTCCAGGGAGAGCCGCGACTTCTGTTTTTTTTTTAAATATTTTATTTTTTGGATATTTCCCAGGATGTCGCTTGAACAAGTCGAAAGGCAGCGAAGAGCTCTACATGGAGCGATAAGTGCACGTCCAAGGAGAGCCGCGACTTCTTTTTTAAAAATATTTTTTTTTTTCCCCCGATGTCGCTTGAACGAGTCGAAAGGCAGCGAAGAGCTCTACAAGATGTGACAAGGCACGTCTAGGGAGAGCCGCGACTTCTTTTTTTTTAAACATATTTTATTTCTTTGGATTTTTCCCACGATGTCGCTTGTCCGAGTCGAAAGGCAGCGAAGAGCTCTACAAGGTATGACGGGGCACGTCCAGGGAGAGACGCGACTTCTTTTTTATAAAAATTTTTTTTTTTTATTTTTCCCACGATGTCGCTTAACGAGTCGAAGGACAGCGAAGAGCTCTACAAGGTGTGACGGGGCACGTCCAGGGAGAGCCGCGACTTCCTTTTTTTAAATATTTGATTTTTTTTATTTTTCCCACGATGTTGCTTGAACGAGTCGAAAGGCAGCGAAGAGCTCTACTAGGTATGACAAGGCACGTCCAGGGAGAGCCGCGACTTCTTTTTTAAAAAAATTTTTTTCCCACGATGTCGCTTGAACGAGTCGAAAGGCAGCGAAGAGCTCTACATGGAGCGACAAGTGCACGTCCAAGGAGAGCCGCGAGTTCTTTTTAAAAATATTTTTTTTTCCCACGATGTCGCTTGAACGAGTCGAAAGGCAGCGAGGAGCTCTACAAGATGTGACAAGGCACGTCTAGAGAGAGCCGCGACTTCTTTTTTTTTTTAAATATTTTATTTCTTTGGATTTTTCCCACGATGTCGCTTGAACGAGTCGAAGGGCAGCGAAGAGCTCTACAAGGTGTGACAAGGCACGTCCAGGAAGAGCTGCGACTTCTTTTTTATAAGAATATTTTTTTTTTTTTTTTTTCCCACGATGTCGCTTAACGAGTCGAAGGACAGCGAAGAGCTCTACAAGGTGTGACGGGGCACGTCCAGGGAGAGCCGCGACTTCCTTTTTTTAAATATTTGATTTTTTTTTTTTTCCCACGATGTTGCTTGAACGAGTCGAAAGGCAGCGAAGAGCTCTACTAGGTATGACAAGGCACGTCCAGGGAGAGCCGCGACTTCTTTTTTAAAAAAAATTTTTTCCCACGATGTCGCTTGAACGAGTCGAAAGGCAGCGAAGAGCTCTACATGGAGCGACAAGTGCACGTCCAAGGAGAGCCGCGACTTCTTTTTAAAAATATTTTTTTTTCCCACGATGTCGCTTGAACGAGTCGAAAGGCAGCGAGGAGCTCTACAAGATGTGACAAGGCACGTCTAGAGAGAGCCGCGACTTCTTTTTTTTTTAAATATTTTATTTCTTTGGATTTTTCCCACGATGTCGCTTGAACGAGTCGAAGGGCAGCGAAGAGCTCTACAAGGTGTGACAAGGCACGTCCAGGAAGAGCTGCGACTTCTTTTTTATAAGAATATTTTTTTTTTTTTTTTTTCCCACGATGTCGCTTAACGAGTCGAAGGGCTGCGAAGATCTCTACAAGGTGTGACGGGGTAAGTCCAGGGAGAGCCGCGACTTCTTTTTTATAAAAATATTTTTTTTTTTATTTTTCCCACGATGTCGCTTAACGAGTCGAAGGACAGCGAAGAGCTCTACAAGGTGTGACGGGGCACGTCCAGGGAGAGCCGCGACTTCTGTTTTTTTTAAATATTTTATTTTTTTGGATATTTCCCAGGATGTCGCTTGAACAAGTCGAAAGGCAGCGAAGAGCTCTACAAGGTGTGACGGGGTAAGTCCAGGGAGAGCCGCGACTTCTTTTTTATAAACATATTTTATTTCTTTGGATTTTTCCCACGATGTCGCTTAACGAGTCGAAGGGCAGCGAAGAGCTCTACAAGGTGTGACGGGGCACGTCCAGGGAGAGACGCGACTTCCTTTTTTAAATATTTGATTTTTTTTATTTTTCCCACGATGTCGCTTGAACGAGTCGAAAGGCAGCGAAGATCTCTACCAGGAGTGACAAGTGCACGTCCAGGGAGAGCCGCGACTTCCTTTTTTTAAATATTTTATTTTTTTGGATATTTCCCAGGATGTCGCTTGAACAAGTCGAAAGGCAGCGAAGAGCTCTACAAGGTGTGACGGGGTAAGTCCAGGGAGAGCCGCGACTTCTTTTTTATAAAAATATTTTTTTTTTTTATTTTTCCCACGATGTCGCTTAACGAGTCGAAGGACAGCGAAGAGCTCTACAAGGTGTGACGGGGCACGTCCAGGGAGAGCCGCGACTTCCTTTTTTTAAATATTTGATTTTTTTTATTTTTCCCACGATGTTGCTTGAACGAGTCGAAAGGCAGCGAAGAGCTCTACCAGGAGTGGTAAGTGCACGTCCAGGGAGAGCCGCGACTTCTATTTTCTTAAATATTTTTTTGTTTTCCCCACGATGTCGCTTGAACGAGTCGAAAGGCAGCGAAGAGCTCTACAAGGTGTGACATGGCACGTCCAGGGAGAGCCGCGACTTCCTTTTTTTAAATATTTGATTTTTTTTATTTTTCCCACGATGTTGCTTGAACGAGTCGAAAGGCAGCGAAGAGCTCTACTAGGTATGACAAGGCACGTCCAGGGAGAGCCGCGACTTCTTTTTTAAAAAATTTTTTTTCCCACGATGTCGCTTGAACGAGTCGAAAGGCAGCGAAGAGCTCTACATGGAGCGACAAGTGCACGTCCAAGGAGAGCCGCGACTTCTTTTTAAAAATATTTTTTTTTCCCACGATGTCGCTTGAACGAGTCGAAAGGCAGCGAGGAGCTCTACAAGATGTGACAAGGCACGTCTAGAGAGAGCCGCGACTTCTTTTTTTTTTTAAATATTTTATTTCTTTGGATTTTTCCCACGATGTCGCTTGAACGAGTCGAAGGGCAGCGAAGAGCTCTACAAGGTGTGACAAGGCACGTCCAGGAAGAGCTGCGACTTCTTTTTTATAAGAATATTTTTTTTTTTTTTTTTTCCCACGATGTCGCTTAACGAGTCGAAGGGCTGCGAAGATCTCTACAAGGTGTGACGGGGTAAGTCCAGGGAGAGCCGCGACTTCTTTTTTATAAAAATATTTTTTTTTTTATTTTTCCCACGATGTCGCTTAACGAGTCGAAAGGCAGCGAAGAGCTCTACCAGGAGTGGTAAGTGCACGTCCAGGGAGAGCCGCGACTTCTTTTTTCTTAAATATTTTTTTGTTTTCCCCACGATGTCGCTTGAACGAGTCGAAAGGCAGCGAAGAGCTCTACAAGGTGTGACATGGACCGTCCAGGGAGAGCCGCGACTTCTTTTTTCTTAAATATTTTTTTTTTTCCCCACGATGTCGCTTGAACGAGTCGAAAGGCAGCGAAGAGCTCTACAAGGTGTGACATGGACCGTCCAGGGAGAGCCGCGACTTCTTTTTTCTTAAATATTTTTTTTTTTCCCCACGATGTCGCTTGAACGAGTCGAAAGGCAGCGAAGAGCTCTACAAGGTGTGACATGGCACGTCCAGGGAGAGCTGCGACTTCTTTTTTTTAAAAATATTTTATTATTTTTATTTTTCCCACGATGTCGCTTGAACGAGTCGAAAGGCAGCGAAGATCTCTACCAGGAGTGACAAGTGCACGTCCAGGGAGAGCCGCGACTTCTTTTTTTTTAAATATTTGTTTTTTTTTTATTTTTCCCACGATGTTGCTTGAACGAGTCGTACGACAGCGAAGAGCTTTACAAGGTGTGACAAGGCACGTCCAGGAAGAGCTGCGACTTCTTTTTTATAAAAATATTTTTTTTTTTTTTTCCCACGATGTCGCTTAACGAGTCGAAGGGCAGCGAAGAGCTCTACAAGGTGTGACGGGGCACGTCCAGGGAGAGACGCGACTTCCTTTTTTTAAATATTTGATTTTTTTTATTTTTCCCACGATGTCGCTTGAACGAGTCGAAAGGCAGCGAAGATCTCTACAAGGTGTGACATGGCACGTCCAGGGAGAGCCGCGACTTCTGTTTTTTTTGAATATTTGATTTTTTTTATTTTTCCCACGATGTCGCTTAACGAGTCGAAGGGCTGCGAAGATCTCTACAAGGTGTGACATGGCACGTCCAGGGAGAGCCGCGACTTCTGTTTTTTTTTAATATTTTATTTTTTTGGATATTTCCCAGGATGTCGCTTGAACAAGTCGAAAGGCAGCGAAGAGCTCTACAAGGTGTGATGGGGCACGTCCAGGGAGAGCCGCGACTTCCTTTTTTTAAATATTTGATTTTTTTTATTTTTCCCACGATGTTGCTTGAACGAGTCGAAAGGCAGCGAAGAGCTCTACCAGGAGTGGTAAGTGCACGTCCAGGGAGAGCCGCGACTTCTTTTCTCTTAAATATTTTTTTGTTTTCCCCACGATGTCGCTTAACGAGTCGAAGGGCTGCGAAGATCTCTACAAGGTGTGACATGGCACGTCCAGGGAGAGCCGCGACTTCTGTTTTTTTTGAATATTTGATTTTTTTTATTTTTCCCACGATGTCGCTTGAACGAGTCGAAAGGCAGCGAAGATCTCTACAAGGTGTGACATGGCACGTCCAGGGAGAACCGCGACTTCTGTTTTTTTTAAATATTTTATTTTTTTGGATATTTCCCAGGATGTCGCTTGAACGAGTCGAAAGGCAGCGAAGAGCTCTACAAGATGTGACAAGGCACGTCTAGGGAGAGCCGCGACTTCTTTTTTTTTAAACATATTTTATTTCTTTGGATTTTTCCCACGATGTCGCTTGTCCGAGTCGAAAGGCAGCGAAGAGCTCTACAAGGTATGACGGGGCACGTCCAGGGAGAGCCGCGACTTGTCTTTTTTAAATATTTTTTATTTTTATTTTTCCCACGATGTTGCCTGAACGCGTCGAAAGGCAGCGAAGAGCTCTACAAGGTGTGACATGGCACGTCCAGGGAGAGCCGCGACTTCTGTTTTTTTTAAATATTTTATTTTTTTGGATATTTCCCAGGATGTCGCTTGAACAAGTCGAAAGGCAGCGAAGAGCTCTACTAGGTATGACAAGGCACGTCCAGGGAGAGCCGCGACTTCTTTTTTAAAAAATTTTTTTTCCCACGATGTCGCTTGAACGAGTCGAAAGGCAGCGAAGAGCTCTACATGGAGCGACAAGTGCACGTCCAAGGAGAGCCGCGACTTCTTTTTAAAAATATTTTTTTTTCCCACGATGTCGCTTGAACGAGTCGAAAGGCAGCGAGGAGCTCTACAAGATGTGACAAGGCACGTCTAGAGAGAGCCGCGACTTCTTTTTTTTTTTAAATATTTTATTTCTTTGGAATTTTCCCACGATGTCGCTTGAACGAGTCGAAGGGCAGCGAAGAGCTCTACAAGGTGTGACAAGGCACGTCCAGGAAGAGCTGCGACTTCTTTTTTATAAGAATATTTTTTTTTTTTTATTTTTCCCACGACGTCGCTTAACGAGTCGAAGGGCTGCGAAGATCTCTACAAGGTGTGACGGGGTAAGTCCAGGGAGAGCCGCGACTTCTTTTTTATAAAAATATTTTTTTTTTATTTTTCCCACGATGTCGCTTAACGAGTCGAATGACAGCGAAGAGCTCTACAAGGTGTGACGGGGCACGTCCAGGGAGAGCCGCGACTTCCGTTTTTTTTAAATATTTTATTTTTTTGGATATTTCCCAGGATGTCGCTTGAACAAGTCGAAAGGCAGCGAAGAGCTCTACAAGGTGTGCCGGGGTAAGTCCAGGGAGAGCCGCGACTTCTTTTTTATAAAAATATTTTTTTTTTATTTTTCCCACGATGTCGCTTAACGAATCGAAGGACAGCGAAGAGCTCTACAAGGTGTGACGGGGCACGTCCAGGGAGAGCCGCGACTTCCTTTTTTTAAATATTTGATTTTTTTATTTTTCCCACGATGTTGCTTGAACGAGTCGAAAGGCAGCGAAGAGCTCTACCAGGAGTTGTAAGTGCACGTCCAGGGAGAGCCGCGACTTCTTTTTTCTTAAATATTTTTTTGTTTTCCCCACGATGTCGCTTGAACGAGTCGAAAGGCAGCGAAGAGCTCTACAAGGTGTGACATGGACCGTCCAGGGAGAGCCGCGACTTCTTTTTTCTTAAATATTTTTTTTTTCCCCACGATGTCGCTTGAACGAGTCGAAAGGCAGCGAAGAGCTCTACAAGGTGTGACATGGCACGTCCAGGGAGAGCTGCGACTTCTTTTTTTTAAAAATATTTTATTATTTTTATTTTTCCCACGATGTCGCTTGAACGAGTCGAAAGGCAGCGAAGATCTGTACCAGGAGTGACAAGTGCACGTCCAGGTAGAGCCGCGACTTCTTTTTTTTTAAATATTTGTTTTTTTTTTATTTTTCCCACGATGTTGCTTGAACGAGTCGTACGACAGCGAAGAGCTTTACAAGGTGTGACAAGGCACGTCCAGGAAGAGCTGCGACTTCTTTTTTATAAAAATATTTTTTTTTTTTTTTTCCCACGATGTCGCTTAACGAGTCGAAGGGCAGCGAAGAGCTCTACAAGGTGTGACGGGGCACGTCCAGGGAGAGACGCGACTTCCTTTTTTTAAATATTTGATTTTTTTTATTTTTCCCACGATGTCGCTTGAACGAGTCGAAAGGCAGCGAAGAGATCTACTAGGTGTGACAAGGCACGTCCAGGGAGAGCCGCGACTTCTTTTTTAAAAAAATTTTTTTCCCACGATGTCGCTTGAACGAGTCGAAAGGCAGCGAAGAGCTCTACATGGAGCGACAAGTGCACGTCCAAGGAGAGCCGCGACTTCTTTTTAAAAATTTTTTTTTTTTCCCACGATGTCGCTTGAACGAGTCGAAAGGCAGCGAGGAGCTCTACAAGATGTGACAAGGCACGTCTAGAGAGAGCCGCGACTTCTTTTTTATAAGAATATTTTTTTTTTTTTTTCCCACGATGTCGCTTAACGAGTCGAAGGGCTGCGAAGAGCTCTACAAGGTGTGACGGGGCACGTCCAGGGAGAGCCGCGACTTCCTTTTTTTGAATATTTGATTTTTTTTATTTTTCCCACGATGTCGCTTGAACGAGTCGAAAGGCAGCGAAGATCTCTACAAGGTGTGACATGGCACGTCCAGGGAGAGCCGCGACTTCTGTTTTTTTTGAATATTTGATTTTTTTTATTTTTCCCACGATGTCGCTTAACGAGTCGAAGGGCTGCGAAGATCTCTACAAGGTGTGACATGGCACGTCCAGGGAGAGCCGCGACTTCTGTTTTTTTTTGAATATTTGATTTTTTTTATTTTTCCCACGATGTCGCTTGAACGAGTCGAAAGGCAGCGAAGATCTCTACAAGGTGTGACATGGCACGTCCAGGGAGAGCCGCGACTTCTGTTTTTTTTAAATATTTTATTTTTTTGGATATTTCCCAGGATGTCGCTTGAACAAGTCGAAAGGCAGCGAAGAGCTCTACAAGGTGTGATGGGGTAAGTCCAGGGAGAGCCGCGACTTCTTTTTTATAAAAATATATTTTTTTTTATTTTTCCCACGATGTCGCTTAACGAGTCGAAGGACAGCGAAGAGCTCTACAAGGTGTGACGGGGCACGTCCAGGGAGAGCCGCGACTTCCTTTTTTTAAATATTTGATTTTTTTTATTTTTCCCACGATGTTGCTTGAACGAGTCGAAAGGCAGCGAAGAGCTCTACCAGGAGTGGTAAGTGCACGTCCAGGGAGAGCCGCGACTTCTTTTTTCTTAAATATTTTTTTGTTTTCCCCACGATGTCGCTTGAACGAGTCGAAAGGCAGCGAAGAGCTCTACAAGGTGTGACATGGACCGTCCAGGGAGAGCCGCGACTTCTTTTTTCTTAAATATTTTTTTTTTTCCCCACGATGTCTCGTGAACGAGTCGAAAGGCAGCGAAGAGCTCTACAAGGTGTGACATGGCACGTCCAGGGAGAGCTGCGACTTCTTTTTTTTAAAAATATTTTATTATTTTTATTTTTCCCACGATGTCGCTTGAACGAGTCGAAAGGCAGCGAAGATCTCTACCAGGAGTGACAAGTGCACGTCCAGGGAGAGCCGCGACTTCTTTTTTTTTAAATATTTGTTTTTTTTTTATTTTTCCCACGATGTTGCTTGAACGAGTCGTACGACAGCGAAGAGCTTTACAAGGTGTGACAAGGCACGTCCAGGAAGAGCTGCGACTTCTTTTTTATAAAAATATTTTTTTTTTTTTTTCCCACGATGTCGCTTAACGAGTCGAAGGGCAGCGAAGAGCTCTACAAGGTGTGACGGGGCACGTCCAGGGAGAGACGCGACTTCCTTTTTTTAAATATTTGATTTTTTTTATTTTTCCCACGATGTCGCTTGAACGAGTCGAAAGGCAGCGAAGAGCTCTACTAGGTGTGACAAGGCACGTCCAGGGAGAGCCGCGACTTCTTTTTTAAAAAATTTTTTTTCCCACGATGTCGCTTGAACGAGTCGAAAGGCAGCGAAGAGCTCTACATGGAGCGACAAGTGCACGTCCAAGGAGAGCCGCGACTTCTTTTTAAAAATTTTTTTTTTTCCCACGATGTCGCTTGAACGAGTCGAAAGGCAGCGAAGATCTCTACAAGGTGTGACATGGCACGTCCAGGGAGAGCCGCGACTTCTGTTTTTTTTTGAATATTTGATTTTTTTTATTTTTCCCACGATGTCGCTTAACGAGTCGAAGGGCTGCGAAGATCTCTACAAGGTGTGACATGGCACGTCCAGGGAGAGCCGCGACTTCTGTTTTTTTTGAATATTTGATTTTTTTTATTTTTCCCACGATGTCGCTTGAACGAGTCGAAAGGCAGCGAAGATCTCTACAAGGTGTGACATGGCACGTCCAGGGAGAGCCGCGACTTCTGTTTTTTTTAAATATTTTTTTGTTTTCCCCACGATGTCGCTTGAACGAGTCGAAAGGCAGCGAAGAGCTCTACAAGGTGTGACATGGACCGTCCAGGGAGAGCCGCGACTTCTTTTTTCTTAAATATTTTTTTTTTTCCCCACGATGTCGCTTGAACGAGTCGAAAGGCAGCGAAGAGCTCTACATGGAGCGACAAGTGCACGTCCAAGGAGAGCCGCGACTTCTTTTTAAAATTTTTTTTTTTTCCCACGATGTCGCTTGAACGAGTCGAAAGGCAGCGAGGAGCTCTACAAGATGTGACAAGGCACGTCTAGAGAGAGCCGCGACTTCTTTTTTATAAGAATATTTTTTTTTTTTTTTCCCACGATGTCGCTTAACGAGTCGAAGGGCTGCGAAGAGCTCTACAAGGTGTGACGGGGCACGTCCAGGGAGAGCCGCGACTTCCTTTTTTTGAATATTTGATTTTTTTTATTTTTCCCACGATGTCGCTTGAACGAGTCGAAAGGCAGCGAAGATCTCTACAAGGTGTGACATGGCACGTCCAGGGAGAGCCGCGACTTCTGTTTTTTTTGAATATTTGATTTTTTTTATTTTTCCCACGATGTCGCTTAACGAGTCGAAGGACAGCGAAGAGCTCTACAAGGTGTGACGGGGCACGTCCAGGGAGAGCCGCGACTTCCTTTTTTTTAAAAATATTTTATTATTTTTATTTTTCCCACGATGTTGCTTGAACGAGTCGAAAGGCAGCGAAGAGCTCTACCAGGAGTGGTAAGTGCACGTCCAGGGAGAGCCGCGACTTCTTTTTTCTTAAATATTTTTTTGTTTTCCCCACGATGTCGCTTGAACGAGTCGAAAGGCAGCGAAGAGCTCTACAAGGTGTGACATGGACCGTCCAGGGAGAGCCGCGACTTCTTTTTTCTTAAATATTTTTTTTTTTCCCCACGATGTCGCTTGAACGAGTCGAAAGGCAGCGAAGAGCTCTACAAGGTGTGACATGGCACGTCCAGGAAGAGCTGCGACTTCTTTTTTATAAAAATATTTTTTTTTTTTTTTCCCACGATGTCGCTTAACGAGTCGAAGGGCAGCGAAGAGCTCTACAAGGTGTGACGGGGCACGTCCAGGGAGAGACGCGACTTCCTTTTTTTAAATATTTGATTTTTTTTATTTTTCCCACGATGTCGCTTGAACGAGTCGAAAGGCAGCGAAGAGCTCTACTAGGTGTGACAAGGCACGTCCAGGGAGAGCCGCGACTTCTTTTTTAAAAAATTTTTTTTCCCACGATGTCGCTTGAACGAGTCGAAAGGCAGCGAAGAGCTCTACATGGAGCGACAAGTGCACGTCCAAGGAGAGCCGCGACTTCTTTTTAAAATTTTTTTTTTTTTCCCACGATGTCGCTTGAACGAGTCGAAAGGCAGCGAGGAGCTCTACAAGATGTGACAAGGCACGTCTAGAGAGAGCCGCGACTTCTTTTTTATAAGAATATTTTTTTTTTTTTTTCCCACGATGTCGCTTAACGAGTCGAAGGGCTGCGAAGAGCTCTACAAGGTGTGACGGGGCACGTCCAGGGAGAGCTGCGACTTCTTTTTTATAAAAATATTTTTTTTTTTTTTTCCCACGATGTCGCTTAACGAGTCGAAGGGCAGCGAAGAGCTCTACAAGGTGTGACGGGGCACGTCCAGGGAGAGACGCGACTTCCTTTTTTTAAATATTTGATTTTTTTTATTTTTCCCACGATGTCGCTTGAACGAGTCGAAAGGCAGCGAAGAGCTCTACTAGGTGTGACAAGGCACGTCCAGGGAGAGCCGCGACTTCTTTTTTAAAAAAATTTTTTTCCCACGATGTCGCTTGAACGAGTCGAAAGGCAGCGAAGAGCTCTACATGGAGCGACAAGTGCACGTCCAAGGAGAGCCGCGACTTCTTTTTAAAAAATTTTTTTTTTCCCACGATGTCGCTTGAACGAGTCGAAAGGCAGCGAGGAGCTCTACAAGATGTGACAAGGCACGTCTAGAGAGAGCCGCGACTTCTTTTTTATAAGAATATTTTTTTTTTTTTTCCCACGATGTCGCTTAACGAGTCGAAGGGCTGCGAAGAGCTCTACAAGGTGTGACGGGGCACGTCCAGGGAGAGCCGCGACTTCCTTTTTTTGAATATTTGATTTTTTTTATTTTTCCCACGATGTCGCTTGAACGAGTCGAAAGGCAGCGAAGATCTCTACAAGGTGTGACATGGCACGTCCAGGGAGTGCCGCGACTTCTGTTTTTTTTGAATATTTGATTTTTTTTATTTTTCCCACGATGTCGCTTAACGAGTCGAAGGGCTGCGAAGATCTCTACAAGGTGTGACATGGCACGTCCAGGGAGAGCCGCGACTTCTGTTTTTTTTTAATATTTGATTTTTTTTATTTTTCCCACGATGTCGCTTGAACGAGTCGAAAGGCAGAGAAGATCTCTACAAGGTGTGACATGGCACGTCCAGGGAGAGCCGCGACTTCTGTTTTTTTTAAATATTTTATTTTTTTGGATATTTCCCAGGATGTCGCTTGAACAAGTCGAAAGGCAGCGAAGAGCTCTACAAGGTGTGACGGGGTAAGTCCAGGGAGAGCCGCGACTTCTTTTTTATAAAAATATATTTTTTTTTATTTTTCCCACGATGTCGCTTGAACGAGTCGAAAGGCAGCGAAGAGCTCTACCAGGAGTGGTAAGTGCACGTCCAGGGAGAGCCGCGACTTCTTTTTTCTTAAATATTTTTTTGTTTTCCCCACGATGTCGCTTGAACGAGTCGAAAGGCAGCGAAGAGCTCTACAAGGTGTGACATGGACCGTCCAGGGAGAGCCGCGACTTCTTTTTTCTTAAATATTTTTTTTTTCCCCACGATGTCGCTTGAACGAGTCGAAAGGCAGCGAAGAGCTCTACCAGGAGTGGTAAGTGCACGTCCAGGGAGAGCCGCGACTTCTTTTTTCTTAAATATTTTTTTGTTTTCCCCACGATGTCGCTTGAACGAGTCGAAAGGCAGCGAAGAGCTCTACAAGGTGTGACATGGACCGTCCAGGAAGAGCTGCGACTTCTTTTTTATAAAAATATTTTTTTTTTTATTTTTCCCACGATGTTGCTTGAACGAGTCGTACGACAGCGAAGAGCTCTACAAGGTGTGACGGGGCACGTCCAGGGAGAGCCGCGACTTCTGTTTTTTTTGAATATTTGATTTTTTTTATTTTTCCCACGATGTCGCTTGAACGAGTCGAAAGGCAGCGAAGATCTCTACAAGGTGTGACATGGCACGTCCAGGGAGAGCCGCGACTTCTGTTTTTTTTAAATATTTTATTTTTTTGGATATTTCCCAGGATGTCGCTTGAACAAGTCGAAAGGCAGCGAAGAGCTCTACAAGGTGTGACGGGGTAAGTCCAGGGAGAGCCGCGACTTCTTTTTTATAAAAATATATTTTTTTTTATTTTTCCCACGATGTCGCTTGAACGAGTCGAAAGGCAGCGAAGAGCTCTACCAGGAGTGGTAAGTGCACGTCCAGGGAGAGCCGCGACTTCTTTTTTCTTAAATATTTTTTTTTTTTCCCCACGATGTCGCTTGAACGAGTCGAAAGGCAGCGAAGAGCTCTACAAGGTGTGACATGGACCGTCCAGGGAGAGCCGCGACTTCTTTTTTCTTAAATATTTTTTTTTTCCCCACGATGTCGCTTGAACGAGTCGAAAGGCAGCGAAGAGCTCTACCAGGAGTGGTAAGTGCACGTCCAGGGAGAGCCGCGACTTCTTTTTTCTTAAATATTTTTTTGTTTTCCCCACGATGTCGCTTGAACGAGTCGAAAGGCAGCGAAGAGCTCTACAAGGTGTGACATGGACCGTCCAGGAAGAGCTGCGACTTCTTTTTTATAAAAATATTTTTTTTTTTATTTTTCCCACGATGTTGCTTGAACGAGTCGTACGACAGCGAAGAGCTCTACAAGGTGTGACGGGGCACGTCCAGGGAGAGCCGCGACTTCCTTTTTTTTAAAAATATTTTATTATTTTTATTTTTCCCACGATGTTGCTTGGACGAGTCGAAAGGCAGCGAAGAGCTCTACCAGGAGTGGTAAGTGCACGTCCAGGGAGAGCCGCGACTTCTTTTTTCTTAAATATTTTTTTGTTTTCCCCACGATGTCGCTTGAACGAGTCGAAAGGCAGCGAAGAGCTCTACAAGGTGTGACATGGACCGTCCAGGAAGAGCTGCGACTTCTTTTTTATAAAAATATTTTTTTTTTTATTTTTCCCACGATGTTGCTTGAACGAGTCGTACGACAGCGAAGAGCTCTACAAGGTGTGACGGGGCACGTCCAGGGAGAGCCGCGACTTCTGTTTTTTTTGAATATTTGATTTTTTTTATTTTTCCCACGATGTCGCTTGAACGAGTCGAAAGGCAGCGAAGATCTCTACAAGGTGTGACATGGCACGTCCAGGGAGAGCCGCGACTTCTGTTTTTTTTAAATATTTTATTTTTTTGGATATTTCCCAGGATGTCGCTTGAACAAGTCGAAAGGCAGCGAAGAGCTCTACAAGGTGTGACGGGGTAAGTCCAGGGAGAGCCGCGACTTCTTTTTTATAAAAATATATTTTTTTTTATTTTTCCCACGATGTCGCTTGAACGAGTCGAAAGGCAGCGAAGAGCTCTACCAGGAGTGGTAAGTGCACGTCCAGGGAGAGCCGCGACTTCTTTTTTCTTAAATATTTTTTTGTTTTCCCCACGATGTCGCTTGAACGAGTCGAAAGGCAGCGAAGAGCTCTACAAGGTGTGACATGGACCGTCCAGGGAGAGCCGCGACTTCTTTTTTCTTAAATATTTTTTTTTTTCCCCACGATGTCGCTTGAACGAGTCGAAAGGCAGCGAAGAGCTCTACCAGGAGTGGTAAGTGCACGTCCAGGGAGAGCCGCGACTTCTTTTTTCTTAAATATTTTTTTGTTTTCCCCACGATGTCGCTTGAACGAGTCGAAAGGCAGCGAAGAGCTCTACAAGGTGTGACATGGACCGTCCAGGAAGAGCTGCGACTTCTTTTTTATAAAAATATTTTTTTTTTTATTTTTCCCACGATGTTGCTTGAACGAGTCGTACGACAGCGAAGAGCTCTACAAGGTGTGACGGGGCACGTCCAGGAAGAGCTGCGACTTCTTTTTTATAAAAATATTTTTTTTTTTTTTTCCCACGATGTCGCTTAACGAGTCGAAGGGCAGCGAAGAGCTCTACAAGGTGTGACGGGGCACGTCCAGGGAGAGACGCGACTTCCTTTTTTTAAATATTTGATTTTTTTTATTTTTCCCACGATGTCGCTTGAACGAGTCGAAAGGCAGCGAAGAGCTCTACTAGGTGTGACAAGGCACGTCCAGGGAGAGCCGCGACTTCTTTTTTAAAAAAAATTTTTTCCCACGATGTCGCTTGAACGAGTCGAAAGGCAGCGAAGAGCTCTACATGGAGCGACAAGTGCACGTCCAAGGAGAGCCGCGACTTCTTTTTAAAAATTTTTTTTTTTTCCCACGATGTCGCTTGAACGAGTCGAAAGGCAGCGAGGAGCTCTACAAGATGTGACAAGGCACGTCTAGAGAGAGCCGCGACTTCTTTTTTATAAGAATATTTTTTTTTTTTTTCCCACGATGTCGCTTAACGAGTCGAAGGGCTGCGAAGAGCTCTACAAGGTGTGACGGGGCACGTCCAGGGAGAGCTGCGACTTCTTTTTTATAAAAATATTTTTTTTTATTTTTTCCACGATGTCGCTTAACGAGTCGAAGGGCAGCGAAGAGCTCTACAAGGTGTGACGGGGCACGTCCAGGGAGAGCCGCGACTTCTTTTTTCTTAAATATTTTATTTTTTTTCCCACGATGTCGCTTGAACGAGTCGAAAGGCAGCGAAGAGCTCTACAAGGTGTGACGGGGTATGTCCAGGGAGAGCCGCGACTTCTGTTTTTTTTTAAATATTTTATTTTTTTGGATATTTCCCAGGATGTCGGTTGAACAAGTCGAAAGGCAGCGAAGAGCTCTACATGGAGCGACAAGTGCACGTCCAAGGAGAGCCGCGACTTCTTTTTTAAAAATATTTTTTTTTTCCCCCGATGTCGCTTGAACGAGTCGAAAGGCAGCGAAGAGCTCTACAAGATGTGACAAGGCACGTCTAGGGAGAGCCGCGACTTCTTTTTTTTTAAACATATTTTATTTCTTTGGATTTTTCCCACGATGTCGCTTGACCGAGTCGAAAGGCAGCGAAGAGCTCTACAAGGTATGACGGGGCACGTCCAGGGAGAGCCGCGACTTCCTTTTTTTAAATATTTGATTTTTTTTATTTTTCCCACGATGTCGCTTGAACGAGTCGAAAGGCAGCGAAGATCTCTACCAGGAGTGACAAGTGCACGTCCAGGGAGAGCCGCGACTTCTTTTTTCTTAAATATTTTTTTGTTTTCCCCACGATGTCGCTTGAACGAGTCGAAAGGCAGCGAAGAGCTCTACAAGGTGTGACATGGACCGTCCAGGGAGAGCCGCGACTTCTTTTTTCTTAAATATTTTTTTTTTCCCCACGATGTCGCTTGAACGAGTCGAAAGGCAGCGAAGAGCTCTACAAGGTGTGACATGGCACGTCCAAGGAGAGCCGCGACTTCTTTTTTAAAAATATTTTTTTTTTTCCCCCGATGTCGCTTGAACGAGTCGAAAGGCAGCGAAGAGCTCTACAAGATGTGACAAGGCACGTCTAGGGAGAGCCGCGACTTCTTTTTTTTTAAACATATTTTATTTCTTTGGATTTTTCCCACGATGTCGCTTGACCGAGTCGAAAGGCAGCGAAGAGCTCTACAAGGTATGACGGGGCACGTCCAGGGAGAGCCGCGACTTGTCTTTTTTAAATATTTTTTATTTTTATTTTTCCCACGATGTTGCTTGAACGAGTCGAAAGGCAGCGAAGAGCTCTACAAGGTGTGACATGGCACGTCCAGGGAGAGCCGCGACTTCTGTTTTTTTTAAATATTTTATTTTTTTGGATATTTCCCACGATGTCGCTTGAACGAGTCGAAAGGCAGCGAAGAGCTCTACTAGGTGTGACAAGGCACGTCCAGGGAGAGCCGCGACTTCTTTTTTAAAAAATTTTTTTTCCCACGATGTCGCTTGAACGAGTCGAAAGGCAGCGAAGAGCTCTACATGGAGCGGCAAGTGCACGTCCAAGGAGAGCCGCGACTTCTTTTTAAAAATATTTTTTTTTTCCCACGATGTCGCTTGAACGAGTCGAAAGGCAGCGAGGAGCTCTACAAGATGTGACAAGGCACGTCTAGAGAGAGCCGCGACTTCTTTTTTATAAGAATATTTTTTTTTTTTTTTCCCACGATGTCGCTTAACGAGTCGAAGGGCTGCGAAGAGCTCTACAAGGTGTGACGGGGCACGTCCAGGGAGAGCCGCGACTTCTTTTTTCTTAAATATTTTTTTGTTTTCCCCACGATGTCGCTTGAACGAGTCGAAAGGCAGCGAAGAGCTCTACCAGGAGTGACAAGTGCACGTCCAGGGAGAGCCGCGACTTCTTTTTTTTTAAATATTTGTTTTTTTTTTATTTTTCCCACGATGTTGCTTGAACGAGTCGTACGACAGCGAAGAGCTTTACAAGGTGTGACAAGGCACGTCCAGGAAGAGCTGCGACTTCTTTTTTATAAAAATATTTTTTTTTTTTATTTTTCCCACGATGTCGCTTAACGAGTCGAAGGGCAGCGAAGAGCTCTACAAGGTGTGACGGGACACGTCCAGGGAGAGCCGCGACTTCCTTTTTTTAAATATTTGATTTTTTTTATTTTTCCCACGATGTCGCTTGAACGAGTCGAAAGGCAGCGAAGATCTCTACCAGGAGTGACAAGTGCACGTCCAGGGAGAGCCGCGACTTCTTTTTTTTTAAATATTTGTTTTTTTTTTATTTTTCCCACGATGTTGCTTGAACGAGTCGTACGACAGCGAAGAGCTCTACAAGGTGTGACGGGGCACGTCCAGGGAGAGCCGCGACTTCCTTTTTTTAAATATTTGATTTTTTTTATTTTTCCCACGATGTCGCTTGAACGAGTCGAAAGGCAGCGAAGATCTCTACCAGGAGTGACAAGTGCACGTTCAGGGAGAGCCGCGACTTCCTTTTTTTAAATATTTGATTTTTTTTATTTTTCCCACGATGTTGCTTGAACGAGTCGTACGACAGCGAAGAGCTTTACAAGGTGTGACAAGGCACGTCCAGGAAGAGCTGCGACTTCTTTTTTATAAAAATATTTTTTTTTTTATTTTTCCCACAATGTTGCTTGAACGAGTCGTACGACAGCGAAGAGCTATACAAGGTGTGACGGGGCACGTCCAGGGAGAGCCGCGACTTCTTTTTGTTTAAAAATATTTTATTTCTTTGGATTTTTCCCACGATGTCGCTTGACCGAGTCGAAAGGCAGCGAAGAGCTCTACAAGGTATGACGGGGCACGTCCAGGGAGAGCCGCGACTTGTCTTTTTTAAATATTTTTTATTTTTATTTTTCCCACGATGTTGCTTGAACGAGTCGAAAGGCAGCGAAGAGCTCTACAAGGTGTGACATGGCACGTCCAGGGAGAGCCGCGACTTCTGTTTTTTTTAAATATTTTATTTTTTTGGATATTTCCCAGGATGTCGCTTGAACAAGTCGAAAGGCAGCGAAGAGCTCTACAAGGTGTGACGGGGTAAGTCCAGGGAGAGCCGCGACTTCTTTTTTAAAAAAATTTTTTTCCCACGATGTCGCTTGAACGAGTCGAAAGGCAGCGAAGAGCTCTACATGGAGCGACAAGTGCACGTCCAAGGAGAGCCGCGACTTCTTTTTAAAAATATTTTTTTTTTCCCACGATGTCGCTTGAACGAGTCGAAAGGCAGCGAAGATCTCTACCAGGAGTGACAAGTGCACGTCCAGGGAGAGCCGCGACTTCTTTTTTCTTAAATATTTTTTTGTTTTCCCCACGATGTCGCTTGAACGAGTCGAAAGGCAGCGAAGAGCTCTACAAGGTGTGACGGGGCACGTCCAGGGAGAGACGCGACTTCCTTTTTTTAAATATTTGATTTTTTTTATTTTTCCCACGATGTCGCTTGAACGAGTCGAAAGGCAGCGAAGAGCTCTACTAGGTGTGACATGGCACGTCCAGGGAGAGCCGCGACTTCTGTTTTTTTTTGAATATTTGATTTTTTTTATTTTTCCCACGATGTCGCTTGAACGAGTCGAAAGGCAGCGAAGATCTCTACCAGGAGTGACAAGTGCACGTCCAGGGAGAGCCGCGACTTCTTTTTTTTTAAATATTTGTTTTTTTTTTATTTTTCCCACGATGTTGCTTGAACGAGTCGTACGACAGCGAAGAGCTTTACAAGGTGTGACAAGGCACGTCCAGGAAGAGCTGCGACTTCTTTTTTATAAAAATATTTTTTTTTTTTTTTTCCCACGATGTCGCTTAACGAGTCGAAGGGCAGCGAAGAGCTCTACAAGGTGTGACGGGGCACGTCCAGGGAGAGACGCGACTTCCTTTTTTTAAATATTTGATTTTTTTTATTTTTCCCACGATGTCGCTTGAACGAGTCGAAAGGCAGCGAAGAGCTCTACTAGGTGTGACAAGGCACGTCCAGGGAGAGCCGCGACTTCTTATTTAAAAAAATTTTTTTCCCACGATGTCGCTTGAACGAGTCGAAAGGCAGCGAAGAGCTCTACATGGAGCGACAAGTGCACGTCCAAGGAGAGCCGCGACTTCTTTTTAAAAATTTTTTTTTTTCCCACGATGTCGCTTGAACGAGTCGAAAGGCAGCGAGGAGCTCTACAAGATGTGACAAGGCACGTCTAGAGAGAGCCGCGACTTCTTTTTTATAAGAATATTTTTTTTTTTTTTTCCCACGATGTCGCTTAACGAGTCGAAGGGCTGCGAAGATCTCTACAAGGTGTGACATGGCACGTCCAGGGAGAGCCGCGACTTCTGTTTTTTTTTAATATTTGATTTTTTTTATTTTTCCCACGATGTCGCTTAACGAGTCGAAGGGCTGCGAAGATCTCTACAAGGTGTGACATGGCACGTCCAGGGAGAGCCGCGACTTCTGTTTTTTTTGAATATTTGATTTTTTTTATTTTTCCCACGATGTCGCTTGAACGAGTCGAAAGGCAGCGAAGATCTCTACAAGGTGTGACATGGCACGTCCAGGGAGAGCCGCGACTTCTGTTTTTTTTAAATATTTTATTTTTTTGGATATTTCCCAGGATGTCGCTTGAACAAGTCGAAAGGCAGCGAAGAGCTCTACAAGGTGTGACGGGGTAAGTCCAGGGAGAGCCGCGACTTCTTTTTTATAAAAATATATTTTTTTTTATTTTTCCCACGATGTCGCTTGAACGAGTCGAAAGGCAGCGAAGAGCTCTACCAGGAGTGGTAAGTGCACGTCCAGGGAGAGCCGCGACTTCTTTTTTCTTAAATATTTTTTTGTTTTCCCCACGATGTCGCTTGAACGAGTCGAAAGGCAGCGAAGAGCTCTACAAGGTGTGACATGGACCGTCCAGGGAGAGCCGCGACTTCTTTTTTCTTAAATATTTTTTTTTTTCCCCACGATGTCGCTTGAACGAGTCGAAAGGCAGCGAAGAGCTCTACCAGGAGTGGTAAGTGCACGTCCAGGGAGAGCCGCGACTTCTTTTTTCTTAAATATTTTTTTGTTTTCCCCACGATGTCGCTTGAACCAGTCGAAAGGCAGCGAAGAGCTCTACAAGGTGTGACATGGACCGTCCAGGAAGAGCTGCGACTTCTTTTTTATAAAAATATTTTTTTTTTTATTTTTCCCACGATGTTGCTTGAACGAGTCGTACGACAGCGAAGAGCTCTACAAGGTGTGACGGGGCACGTCCAGGGAGAGCCGCGACTTCTGTTTTTTTTTAATATTTGATTTTTTTTATTTTTCCCACGATGTCGCTTGAACGAGTCGAAAGGCAGCGAAGATCTCTACAAGGTGTGACATGGCACGTCCAGGGAGAGCCGCGACTTCTGTTTTTTTTAAATATTTTATTTTTTTGGATATTTCCCAGGATGTCGCTTGAACAAGTCGAAAGGCAGCGAAGAGCTCTACAAGGTGTGACGGGGTAAGTCCAGGGAGAGCCGCGACTTCTTTTTTATAAAAATATATTTTTTTTTATTTTTCCCACGATGTCGCTTGTACGAGTCGAAAGGCAGCGAAGATCTCTACCAGGAGTGGTATGTGCACGTCCAGGGAGAGCCGCGACTTCTTTTTTCTTAAATATTTTTTTGTTTTCCCCACGATGTCGCTTGAACGAGTCGAAAGGCAGCGAAGAGCTCTACAAGGTGTGACATGGACCGTCCAGGGAGAGCCGCGACTTCTTTTTTCTTAAATATTTTTTTTTTTCCCCACGATGTCGCTTGAACGAGTCGAAAGGCAGCGAAGAGCTCTACCAGGAGTGGTAAGTGCACGTCCAGGGAGAGCCGCGACTTCTTTTTTATTAAATATTTTTTTGTTTTCCCCACGATGTCGCTTGAACGAGTCGAAAGGCAGCGAAGAGCTCTACAAGGTGTGACATGGACCGTCCAGGGAGAGCTGCGACTTCTTTTTTATAAAAATATTTTTTTTTTTATTTTTCCCACGATGTTGCTTGAACGAGTCGTACGACAGCGAAGAGCTCTACAAGGTGTGACGGGGCACGTCCAGGGAGAGCCGCGACTTCCTTTTTTTTAAAAATATTTTATTATTTTTATTTTTCCCACGATGTTGCTTGAACGAGTCGAAAGGCAGCGAAGAGCTCTACCAGGAGTGGTAAGTGCACGTCCAGGGAGAGCCGCGACTTCTTTTTTCTTAAATATTTTTTTGTTTTCCCCACGATGTCGCTTGAACGAGTCGAAAGGCAGCGAAGAGCTCTACAAGGTGTGACATGGCACGTCCAGGAAGAGCTGCGACTTCTTTTTTATAAAAATATTTTTTTTTTTTTTTCCCACGATGTCGCTTAACGAGTCGAAGGGCAGCGAAGAGCTCTACAAGGTGTGACGGGGCACGTCCAGGGAGAGACGCGACTTCCTTTTTTTAAATATTTCATTTTTTTTATTTTTCCCACGATGTCGCTTGAACGAGTCGAAAGGCAGCGAAGAGCTCTACTAGGTGTGACAAGGCACGTCTAGAGAGAGCCGCGACTTCTTTTTTATAAGAATATTTTTTTTTTTTTTTCCCACGATGTCGCTTAACGAGTCGAAGGGCTGCGAAGAGCTCTACAAGGTGTGACGGGGCACGTCCAGGGAGAGCTGCGACTTCTTTTTTATAAAAATATTTTTTTTTATTTTTTCCACGATGTCGCTTAACGAGTCGAAGGGCAGCGAAGAGCTCTACAAGGTGTGACGGGGCACGTCCAGGGAGAGCCGCGACTTCCTTTTTTTAAATATTTGATTTTTTTTATTTTTCCCACGATGTTGCTTGAACGAGTCGAAAGGCAGCGAAGAGCTCTAGCAGGAGTGGTAAGTGCACGTCCAGGGAGAGCCGCGACTTCTTTTTTCTTAAATATTTTTTTGTTTTCCCCACGATGTCGCTTGAACGAGTCGAAAGGCAGCGAAGAGCTCTACCAGGAGTGACAAGTGCACGTCCAGGGAGAGCCGCGACTTCTTTTTTTTTAAATATTTGTTTTTTTTTTATTTTTCCCACGATGTTGCTTGAACGAGTCGTACGACAGCGAAGAGCTTTACAAGGTGTGACAAGGCACGTCCAGGAAGAGCTGCGACTTCTTTTTTATAAAAATATTTTTTTTTTTTATTTTTCCCACGATGTCGCTTAACGAGTCGAAGGGCAGCGAAGAGCTCTACAAGGTGTGACGGGACACGTCCAGGGAGAGCCGCGACTTCCTTTTTTTAAATATTTGATTTTTTTTATTTTTCCCACGATGTCGCTTGAACGAGTCGAAAGGCAGCGAAGATCTCTACCAGGAGTGACAAGTGCACGTCCAGGGAGAGCCGCGACTTCTTTTTTTTTAAATATTTGTTTTTTTTTTATTTTTCCCACGATGTTGCTTGAACGAGTCGTACGACAGCGAAGAGCTCTACAAGGTGTGACGGGGCACGTCCAGGGAGAGCCGCGACTTCCTTTTTTTAAATATTTGATTTTTTTTATTTTTCCCACGATGTCGCTTGAACGAGTCGAAAGGCAGCGAAGATCTCTACCAGGAGTGACAAGTGCACGTTCAGGGAGAGCCGCGACTTCCTTTTTTTAAATATTTGATTTTTTTTATTTTTCCCACGATGTTGCTTGAACGAGTCGTACGACAGCGAAGAGCTTTACAAGGTGTGACAAGGCACGTCCAGGAAGAGCTGCGACTTCTTTTTTATAAAAATATTTTTTTTTTTATTTTTCCCACAATGTTGCTTGAACGAGTCGTACGACAGCGAAGAGCTTTACAAGGTGTGACGGGGCACGTCCAGGGAGAGCCGCGACTTCTTTTTGTTTAAAAATATTTTATTTCTTTGGATTTTTCCCACGATGTCGCTTGACCGAGTCGAAAGGCAGCGAAGAGCTCTACAAGGTATGACGGGGCACGTCCAGGGAGAGCCGCGACTTGTCTTTTTTAAATATTTTTTATTTTTATTTTTCCCACGATGTTGCTTGAACGAGTCGAAAGGCAGCGAAGAGCTCTACAAGGTGTGACATGGCACGTCCAGGGAGAGCCGCGACTTCTGTTTTTTTTAAATATTTTATTTTTTTGGATATTTCCCAGGATGTCGCTTGAACAAGTCGAAAGGCAGCGAAGAGCTCTACAAGGTGTGACGGGGTAAGTCCAGGGAGAGCCGCGACTTCTTTTTTAAAAAAATTTTTTTCCCACGATGTCGCTTGAACGAGTCGAAAGGCAGCGAAGAGCTCTACATGGAGCGACAAGTGCACGTCCAAGGAGAGCCGCGACTTCTTTTTAAAAATATTTTTTTTTCCCCACGATGTCGCTTGAACGAGTCGAAAGGCAGCGAAGAGCTCTACAAGGTGTGACATGGACCGTCCAGGAAGAGCTGCGACTTCTTTTTTCTTAAATATTTTTTTTTTTCCCCACGATGTCGCTTGAACGAGTCGAAAGGCAGCGAAGAGCTCTACAAGGTGTGACATGGCACGTCCAGGAAGAGCTGCGACTTCTTTTTTATAAAAATATTTTTTTTTTTTTTTCCCACGATGTCGCTTAACGAGTCGAAGGGCAGCGAAGAGCTCTACAAGGTGTGACGGGGCACGTCCAGGGAGAGACGCGACTTCCTTTTTTTAAATATTTGATTTTTTTTATTTTTCCCACGATGTCGCTTGAACGAGTCGAAAGGCAGCGAAGAGCTCTACTAGGTGTGACAAGGCACGTCCAGGGAGAGCCGCGACTTCTTTTTTAAAAAAATTTTTTTCCCACGATGTCGCTTGAACGAGTCGAAAGGCAGCGAAGAGCTCTACATGGAGCGACAAGTGCACGTCCAAGGAGAGCCGCGACTTCTTTTTAAAAATTTTTTTTTTTTCCCACGATGTCGCTTGAACGAGTCGAAAGGCAGCGAGGAGCTCTACAAGATGTGACAAGGCACGTCTAGAGAGAGCCGCGACTTCTTTTTTATAAGAACATTTTTTTTTTTTTTTCCCACGATGTCGCTTAACGAGTCGAAGGGCTGCGAAGAGCTCTACAAGGTGTGAGGGGGCACGTCCAGGGAGAGCTGCGACTTCTTTTTTATAAAAATATTTTTTTTTATTTTTTCCACGATGTCGCTTAACGAGTCGAAGGGCAGCGAAGAGCTCTACAAGGTGTGACGGGGCACGTCCAGGGAGAGCCGCGACTTCCTTTTTTTAAATATTTGATTTTTTTTATTTTTCCCACGATGTTGCTTGAACGAGTCGAAAGGCAGCGAAGAGCTCTAGCAGGAGTGGTAAGTGCACGTCCAGGGAGAGCCGCGACTTCTTTTTTCTTAAATATTTTATTTTTTTTCCCACGATGTCGCTTGAACGAGTCGAAAGGCAGCGAAGAGCTCTACAAGGTGTGACGGGGTAAGTCCAGGGAGAGCCGCGACTTCTGTTTTTTTTTAAATATTTTATTTTTTTGGATATTTCCCAGGATGTCGCTTGAACAAGTCGAAAGGCAGCGAAGAGCTCTACATGGAGCGACAAGTGCACGTCCAGGGAGAGCCCCGACTTCCTTTTTTTAAATATTTGATTTTTTTTATTTTTCCCACGATGTTGCTTGAACGAGTCGTACGACAGCGAAGAGCTTTACAAGGTGTGACAAGGCACGTCCAGGAAGAGCTGCGACTTCTTTTTTAAATATATTTTTTTTTTTCCCCCGATGTCGCTTGAACGAGTCGAAAGGCAGCGAAGAGCTCTACAAGATGTGACAAGGCACGTCTAGGGAGAGCCGCGACTTCTTTTTTTTTAAACATATTTTATTTCTTTGGATTTTTCCCACGATGTCGCTTGACCGAGTCGAAAGGCAGCGAAGAGCTCTACAAGGTGTGACGGGGTAAGTCCAGGGAGAGCCGCGACTTCTGTTTTTTTTTAAATATTTTATTTTTTTGGATATTTCCCAGGATGTCGCTTGAACAAGTCGAAAGGCAGCGAAGAGCTCTACATGGAGCGACAAGTGCACGTCCAGGGAGAGCCCCGACTTCCTTTTTTTAAATATTTGATTTTTTTTATTTTTCCCAGGATGTCGCTTGAACAAGTCGAAAGGCAGCGAAGAGCTCTACATGGAGCGACAAGTGCACGTCCAAGGAGAGCCGCGACTTCTTTTTTAAATATATTTTTTTTTTTTCCCCGATGTCGCTTGAACGAGTCGAAAGGCAGCGAAGAGCTCTACAAGATGTGACAAGGCACGTCTAGGGAGAGCCGCGACTTCTTTTTTTTTAAACATATTTTATTTCTTTGGATTTTTCCCACGATGTCGCTTGACCGAGTCGAAAGGCAGCGAAGAGCTCTACAAGGTATGACGGGGCACGTCCAGGGAGAGCCGCGACTTGTCTTTTTTAAATATTTTTTATTTTTATTTTTCCCACGATGTTGCTTGAACGAGTCGAAAGGCAGCGAAGAGCTCTACAAGGTGTGACATGGCACGTCCAGGGAGAGCCGCGACTTCTGTTTTTTTTAAATATTTTATTTTTTTGGATATTTCCCACGATGTCGCTTGAACGAGTCGAAAGGCAGCGAAGAGCTCTACTAGGTGTGACAAGGCACGTCCAGGGAGAGCCGCGACTTCTTTTTTAAAAAATTTTTTTTCCCACGATGTCGCTTGAACGAGTCGAAAGGCAGCGAAGAGCTCTACATGGAGCGACAAGTGCACGTCCAAGGAGAGCCGCGACTTCTTTTTAAAAATATTTTTTTTTTCCCACGATGTCGCTTGAACGAGTCGAAAGGCAGCGAGGAGCTCTACAAGATGTGACAAGGCACGTCTAGAGAGAGCCGCGACTTCTTTTTTATAAGAATATTTTTTTTTTTTTCCCCACGATGTCGCTTAACGAGTCGAAGGGCTGCGAAGAGCTCTACAAGGTGTGACGGGGCACGTCCAGGGAGAGCCGCGACTTCTTTTTTCTTAAATATTTTTTTGTTTTCCCCACGATGTCGCTTGAACGAGTCGAAAGGCAGCGAAGAGCTCTACCAGGAGTGACAAGTGCACGTCCAGGGAGAGCCGCGACTTCTTTTTTTTTAAATATTTGTTTTTTTTTTATTTTTCCCACGATGTCGCTTAACGAGTCGAAGGGCTGCGAAGAGCTCTACAAGGTGTGACGGGGCACGTCCAGGGAGAGCCGCGACTTCATTTTTCTTAAATATTTTTTTGTTTTCCCCACGATGTCGCTTGAACGAGTCGAAAGGCAGCGAAGAGCTCTACCAGGAGTGACAAGTGCACGTCCAGGGAGAGCCGCGACTTCTTTTTTTTTAAATATTTGTTTTTTTTTTATTTTTCCCACGATGTTGCTTGAACGAGTCGTACGACAGCGAAGAGCTTTACAAGGTGTGACAAGGCACGTCCAGGAAGAGCTGCGACTTCTTTTTTATAAAAATATTTTTTTTTTTATTTTTCCCACGATGTCGCTTAACGAGTCGAAGGGCAGCGAAGAGCTCTACAAGGTGTGACGGGACACGTCCAGGGAGAGCCGCGACTTCCTTTTTTTAAATATTTGATTTTTTTTATTTTTCCCACGATGTCGCTTGAACGAGTCGAAAGGCAGCGAAGATCTCTACCAGGAGTGACAAGTGCACGTCCAGGGAGAGCCGCGACTTCTTTTTTTTTTAAATATTTGTTTTTTTTTTATTTTTCCCACGATGTTGCTTGAACGAGTCGTACGACAGCGAAGAGCTCTACAAGGTGTGACGGGGCACGTCCAGGGAGAGCCGCGACTTCCTTTTTTTAAATATTTGATTTTTTTTATTTTTCCCACGATGTCGCTTGAACGAGTCGAAAGGCAGCGAAGATCTCTACCAGGAGTGACAAGTGCACGTTCAGGGAGAGCCGCGACTTCCTTTTTTTAAATATTTGATTTTTTTTATTTTTCCCACGATGTTGCTTGAACGAGTCGTGCGACAGCGAAGAGCTTTACAAGGTGTGACAAGGCACGTCCAGGAAGAGCTGCGACTTCTTTTTTATAAAAATATTTTTTTTTTTATTTTTCCCACGATGTTGCTTGAACGAGTCGTACGACAGCGAAGAGCTTTACAAGGTGTGACGGGGCACGTCCAGGGAGAGCCGCGACTTCTTTTTGTTTAAAAATATTTTATTTCTTTGGATTTTTCCCACGATGTCGCTTGACCGAGTCGAAAGGCAGCGAAGAGCTCTACAAGGTATGACGGGGCACGTCCAGGGAGAGCCGCGACTTGTCTTTTTTAAATATTTTTTATTTTTATTTTTCCCACGATGTTGCTTGAACGAGTCGAAAGGCAGCGAAGAGCTCTACAAGGTGTGACATGGCACGTCCAGGGAGAGCCGCGACTTCTGTTTTTTTTAAATATTTTATTTTTTTGGATATTTCCCAGGATGTCGCTTGAACAAGTCGAAAGGCAGCGAGGAGCTCTACAAGGTGTGACGGGGTAAGTCCAGGGAGAGCCGCGACTTCTTTTTTAAAAAAAATTTTTTCCCACGATGTCGCTTGAACGAGTCGAAAGGCAGCGAAGAGCTCTACATGGAGCGACAAGTGCACGTCCAAGGAAAGCCGCGACTTCTTTTTAAAAATATTTTTTTTTTCCCACGATGTCGCTTGAACGAGTCGAAAGGCAGCGAGGAACTCTACAAGATGTGACAAGGCACGTCTAGAGAGAGCCGCGACTTCTTTTTTTTTTAAAATATTTTATTTCTTTGGATTTTTCCCACGATGTCGCTTAACGAGTCGAAGGGCAGCGAAGAGCTCTACAAGGTGTGACGGGGCACGTCCAGGGAGAGACGCGACTTCCTTTTTTTAAATATTTGATTTTTTTTATTTTTCCCACGATGTCGCTTGAACGAGTCGAAAGGCAGCGAAGAGCTCTACTAGGTGTGACATGGCACGTCCAGGGAGAGCCGCGACTTCTTTTTTATAAAAATATATTTTTTTTTATTTTTCCCACGATGTCGCTTAACGAGTCGAAGGACAGCGAAGAGCTCTACAAGGTGTGACGGGGCACGTCCAGGGAGAGCCGCGACTTCCTTTTTTTAAATATTTGATTTTTTTTATTTTTCCCACGATGTTGCTTGAACGAGTCGAAAGGCAGCGAAGAGCTCTACCAGGAGTGGTAAGTGCACGTCCAGGGAGAGCCGCGACTTCTTTTTTCTTAAATATTTTTTTGTTTTCCCCACGATGTCGCTTGAACGAGTCGAAAGGCAGCGAAGAGCTCTACAAGGTGTGACATGGACCGTCCAGGGAGAGCCGCGACTTCTTTTTTCTTAAATATTTTTTTTTTTCCCCACGATGTCGCTTGAACGAGTCGAAAGGCAGCGAAGAGCTCTACAAGGTGTGACATGGCACGTCCAGGGAGAGCTGCGACTTCTTTTTTTTAAAAATATTTTATTATTTTTATTTTTCCCACGATGTCGCTTGAACGAGTCGAAAGGCAGCGAAGATCTCTACCAGGAGTGACAAGTGCACGTCCAGGGAGAGCCGCGACTTCTTTTTTATAAAAATATTTTTTTTTTTTTTTTCCCACGATGTCGCTTAACGAGTCGAAGGGCAGCGAAGAGCTCTACAAGGTGTGACGGGGCACGTCCAGGGAGAGACGCGACTTCCTTTTTTTAAATATTTGATTTTTTTTATTTTTCCCACGATGTCGCTTGAACGAGTCGAAAGGCAGCGAAGAGCTCTACTAGGTGTGACAAGGCACGTCCAGGAAGAGCTGCGACTTCTTTTTTATAAAAATATTTTTTTTTTTTTTTCCCACGATGTCGCTTAACGAGTCGAAGGGCAGCGAAGAGCTCTACAAGGTGTGACGGGGCACGTCCAGGGAGAGACGCGACTTCCTTTTTTTTGAATATTTGATTTTTTTTATTTTTCCCACGATGTCGCTTAACGAGTCGAAGGGCTGCGAAGATCTCTACAAGGTGTGACATGGCACGTCCAGGGAGAGCCGCGACTTCTGTTTTTTTTGAATATTCGATTTTTTTTATTTTTCCCACGATGTCGCTTGAACGAGTCGAAAGGCAGCGAAGATCTCTACAAGGTGTGACATGGCACGTCCAGGGAGAGCCGCGACTTCTGTTTTTTTTAAATATATTATTTTTTTGGATATTTCCCAGGATGTCGCTTGAACAAGTCGAAAGGCAGCGAAGAGCTCTACAAGGTGTGACGGGGTAAGTCCAGGGAGAGCCGCGACTTCTTTTTTATAAAAATATATTTTTTTTTATTTTTCCCACGATGTCGCTTGAACGAGTCGAAAGGCAGCGAAGAGCTCTACCAGGAGTGGTAAGTGCACGTCCAGGGAGAGCCGCGACTACTTTTTTCTTAAATATTTTTTTGTTTTCCCCACGATGTCGCTTGAACGAGTCGAAAGGCAGCGAAGAGCTCTACAAGGTGTGACATGGACCGTCCAGGGAGAGCCGCGACTTCTTTTTTCTTAAATATTTTTTTTTTTCCCCACGATGTCGCTTGAACGAGTCGAAAGGCAGCGAAGAGCTCTACCAGGAGTGGTAAGTGCACGTCCAGGGAGAGCCGCGACTTCTTTTTTCTTAAATATTTTTTTGTTTTCCCCACGATGTCGCTTGAACGAGTCGAAAGGCAGCGAAGAGCTCTACAAGGTGTGACATGGACCGTCCAGGAAGAGCTGCGACTTCTTTTTTATAAAAATATTTTTTTTTTTATTTTTCCCACGATGTTGCTTGAACGAGTCGTACGACAGCGAAGAGCTCTACAAGGTGTGACGGGGCACGTTCAAGGGAGAGCCGCGACTTCCTTTTTTTTAAAAATATTTTATTATTTTTATTTTTCCCACGATGTTGCTTGAACGAGTCGAAAGGCAGCGAAGAGCTCTACCAGGAGTGGTAAGTGCACGTCCAGGGAGAGCCGCGACTTCTTTTTTCTTAAATATTTTTTTGTTTTCCCCACGATGTCGCTTGAACGAGTCGAAAGGCAGCGAAGAGCTCTACAAGGTGTGACATGGACCGTCCAGGGAGAGCCGCGACTTCTTTTTTCTTAAATATTTTATTTTTTCCCCACGATGTCGCTTGAACGAGTCGAAAGGCAGCGAAGAGCTCTACAAGGTGTGACATGGCACGTCCAGGAAGAGCTGCGACTTCTTTTTTATAAAAATATTTTTTTTTTTTTTCCCACGATGCCGCTTAACGAGTCGAAGGGCAGCGAAGAGCTCTACAAGGTGTGACGGGGCACGTCCAGGGAGAGACGCGACTTCCTTTTTTTAAATATTTGATTTTTTTTATTTTTCCCACGATGTCGCTTGACCGAGTCGAAAGGCAGCGAAGAGCTCTACAAGGTATGACGGGGCACGTCCAGGGAGAGCCGCGACTTCCTTTTTTTAAATATTTGATTTTTTGTATTTTTCCCACGATGTCGCTTGAACGAGTCGAAAGGCAGCGAAGATCTCTACCAGGAGTGACAAGTGCACGTCCAGGGAGAGCCGCGACTTCTTTTTTCTTAAATATTTTTTTGTTTTCCCCACGATGTCGCTTGAACGAGTCGAAAGGCAGCGAAGAGCTCTACAAGGTGTGACATGGACCGCCCAGGGAGAGCCGCGACTTCTTTTTTCTTAAATATTTTTTTTTTTCCCCACGATGTCGCTTGAACGAGTCGAAAGGCAGCGAAGAGCTCTACAAGGTGTGACATGGCACGTCCAGGGAGAGCTGCGACTTCTTTTTTTTAAAAATATTTTTTTATTTTTATTTTTCCCACGATGTCGCTTGAACGAGTCGAAAGGCAGCGAAGATCTCTACCAGGAGTGACAAGTGCACCTCCAGGGAGAGTCGCGACTTCTTTTTTTTTAAAAATTTGTTTTTTTTTATTTTTCCCACGATGTTGCTTGAACGAGTCGTACGACAGCGAAGAGCTTTACAAGGTGTGACAAGGCACGTCCAGGAAGAGCTGCGACTTCTTTTTTATAAAAATATTTTTTTTTTTTTTTTCCCAGGATGTCGCTTAACGAGTCGAAGGGCAGCGAAGAGCTCTACAAGGTGTGACGGGGCACGTCCAGGGAGAGACGCGACTTCTTTTTTTTTAAATATTTGTTTTTTTTTATTTTTCCCACGATGTTGCTTGAACGAGTCGTACGACAGCGAAGAGCTTTACAAGGTGTGACAAGGCACGTCCAGGAAGAGCCGCGACTTCTTTTTTCTTAAATATTTTTTTGTTTTCCCCACGATGTCGCTTGAACGAGTCGAAAGGCAGCGAAGAGCTCTACAAGGTGTGACATGGACCGCCCAGGGAGAGCCGCGACTTCTTTTTTCTTAAATATTTTTTTTTTTCCCCACGATGTCGCTTGAACGAGTCGAAAGGCAGCGAAGAGCTCTACAAGGTGTGACATGGCACGTCCAGGGAGAGCTGCGACTTCTTTTTTTTAAAAATATTTTATTATTTTTATTTTTCCCACGATGTCGCTTGAACGAGTCGAAAGGCAGCGAAGATCTCTACCAGGAGTGACAAGTGCACCTCCAGGGAGAGTCGCGACTTCTTTTTTTTTTAAAATTTGTTTTTTTTTATTTTTCCCACGATGTTGCTTGAACGAGTCGTACGACAGCGAAGAGCTTTACAAGGTGTGACAAGGCACGTCCAGGAAGAGCTGCGACTTCTTTTTTATAAAAATATTTTTTTTTTTTTTTTCCCAGGATGTCGCTTAACGAGTCGAAGGGCAGCGAAGAGCTCTACAAGGTGTGACGGGGCACGTCCAGGGAGAGACGCGACTTCTTTTTTTTTTAAATATTTGTTTTTTTTTATTTTTCCCACGATGTTGCTTGAACGAGTCGTACGACAGCGAAGAGCTTTACAAGGTGTGACAAGGCACGTCCAGGAAGAGCTGCGACTTCTTTTTTATAAAAATATTTTTTTTTATTTTTTCCACGATGTCGCTTAACGAGTCGAAGGGCAGCGAAGAGCTCTACAAGGTGTGACGGGGCACGTCCAGGGAGAGCCGCGACTTCCTTTTTTTAAATATTTGATTTTTTTTATTTTTCCCACGATGTTGCTTGAACGAGTCGAAAGGCAGCGAAGAGCTCTAGCAGGAGTGGTAAGTGCACGTCCAGGGAGAGCCGCGACTTCTTTTTTCTTAAATATTTTATTTTTTTTCCCACGATGTCGCTTGAACGAGTCGAAAGGCAGCGAAGAGCTCTACAAGGTGTGACGGGGTAAGTCCAGGGAGAGCCGCGACTTCTGTTTTTTTTTAAATATTTTATTTTTTTGGATATTTCCCAGGATGTCGCTTGAACAAGTCGAAAGGCAGCGAAGAGCTCTACATGGAGCGACAAGTGCACGTCCAAGGAGAGCCGCGACTTCTTTTTTAAAAATATTTTTTTTTTTCCCCGATGTCGCTTGAACGAGTCGAAAGGCAGCGAAGAGCTCTACAAGATGTGACAAGGCACGTCTAGGGAGAGCCGCGACTTCTTTTTTTTTAAACATATTTTATTTCTTTGGATTTTTCCCACGATGTCGCTTGACCGAGTCGAAAGGCAGCGAAGAGCTCTACAAGGTATGACGGGGCACGTCCAGGGAGAGCCGCGACTTGTCTTTTTTAAATATTTTTTATTTTTATTTTTCCCACGATGTTGCTTGAACGAGTCGAAAGGCAGCGAAGAGCTCTACAAGGTGTGACATGGCACGTCCAGGGAGAGCCGCGACTTCTGTTTTTTTTAAATATTTTATTTTTTTGGATATTTCCCACGATGTCGCTTGAACGAGTCGAAAGGCAGCGAAGAGCTCTACTAGGTGTGACAAGGCACGTCCAGGGAGAGCCGCGACTTCTTTTTTAAAAAATTTTTTTTCCCACGATGTCGCTTGAACGAGTCGAAAGGCAGCGAAGAGCTCTACATGGAGCGACAAGTGCACGTCCAAGGAGAGCCGCGACTTCTTTTTAAAAATATTTTTTTTTTCCCACGATGTCGCTTGAACGAGTCGAAAGGCAGCGAGGAGCTCTACAAGATGTGACAAGGCACGTCTAGAGAGAGCCGCGACTTCTTTTTTATAAGAATATTTTTTTTTTTTTCCCCACGATGTCGCTTAACGAATCGAAGGGCTGCGAAGAGCTCTACAAGGTGTGACGGGGCACGTCCAGGGAGAGCCGCGACTTCTTTTTTCTTAAATATTTTTTTGTTTTCCCCACGATGTCGCTTGAACGAGTCGAAAGGCAGCGAAGAGCTCTACCAGGAGTGACAAGTGCACGTCCAGGGAGAGCCGCGACTTCTTTTTTTTTAAATATTTGTTTTTTTTTTATTTTTCCCACGATGTCGCTTAACGAGTCGAAGGGCTGCGAAGAGCTCTACAAGGTGTGACGGGGCACGTCCAGGGAGAGCCGCGACTTCTTTTTTCTTAAATATTTTTTTGTTTTCCCCACGATGTCGCTTGAACGAGTCGAAAGGCAGCGAAGAGCTCTACCAGGAGTGACAAGTGCACGTCCAGGGAGAGCCGCGACTTCTTTTTTTTTAAATATTTGTTTTTTTTTTATTTTTCCCACGATGTTGCTTGAACGAGTCGTACGACAGCGAAGAGCTTTACAAGGTGTGACAAGGCACGTCCAGGAAGAGCTGCGACTTCTTTTTTATAAAAATATTTTTTTTTTTTATTTTTCCCACGATGTCGCTTAACGAGTCGAAGGGCAGCGAAGAGCTCTACAAGGTGTGACGGGACACGTCCAGGGAGAGCCGCGACTTCCTTTTTTTAAATATTTGATTTTTTTTATTTTTCCCACGATGTCGCTTGAACGAGTCGAAAGGCAGCGAAGATCTCTACCAGGAGTGACAAGTGCACGTCCAGGGAGAGCCGCGACTTCTTTTTTTTTTAAATATTTGTTTTTTTTTTATTTTTCCCACGATGTTGCTTGAACGAGTCGTACGACAGCGAAGAGCTCTACAAGGTGTGACGGGGCACGTCCAGGGAGAGCCGCGACTTCTTTTTTCTTAAATATTTTTTTGTTTTCCCCACGATGTCGCTTGAACGAGTCGAAAGGCAGCGAAGAGCTCTACCAGGAGTGACAAGTGCACGTTCAGGGAGAGCCGCGACTTCCTTTTTTTAAATATTTGATTTTTTTTATTTTTCCCACGATGTTGCTTGAACGAGTCGTGCGACAGCGAAGAGCTTTACAAGGTGTGACAAGGCACGTCCAGGAAGAGCTGCGACTTCTTTTTTATAAAAATATTTTTTTTTTTATTTTTCCCACGATGTTGCTTGAACGAGTCGTACGACAGCGAAGAGCTTTACAAGGTGTGACGGGGCACGTCCAGGGAGAGCCGCGACTTCTTTTTGTTTAAAAATATTTTATTTCTTTGGATTTTTCCCACGATGTCGCTTGACCGAGTCGAAAGGCAGCGAAGAGCTCTACAAGGTATGACGGGGCACGTCCAGGGAGAGCCGCGACTTGTCTTTTTTAAATATTTTTTATTTTTATTTTTCCCACGATGTTGCTTGAACGAGTCGAAAGGCAGCGAAGAGCTCTACAAGGTGTGACATTGGCACGTCCAGGGAGAGCCGCGACTTCTGTTTTTTTTTAAATATTTTATTTTTTTGGATATTTCCCAGGATGTCGCTTGAACAAGTCGAAAGGCAGCGAGGAGCTCTACAAGGTGTGACGGGGTAAGTCCAGGGAGAGCCGCGACTTCTTTTTTAAAAAAATATTTTTTCCCACGATGTCGCTTGAACGAGTCGAAAGGCAGCGAAGAGCTCTACATGGAGCGACAAGTGCACGTCCAAGGAAAGCCGCGACTTCTTTTTAAAAATATTTTTTTTTTCCCACGATGTCGCTTGAACGAGTCGAAAGGCAGCGAGGAACTCTACAAGATGTGACAAGGGCACCGTCTAGAGAGAGCCGCGACTTCTTTTTTTTTTAAAATATTTTATTTCTTTGGATTTTTCCCACGATGTCGCTTAACGAGTCGAAGGGCAGCGAAGAGCTCTACAAGGTGTGACGGGGCACGTCCAGGGAGAGACGCGACTTCCTTTTTTTAAATATTTGATTTTTTTTATTTTTCCCACGATGTCGCTTGAACGAGTCGAAAGGCAGCGAAGAGCTCTACTAGGTGTGACATGGCACGTCCAGGGAGAGCCGCGACTTCTTTTTTATAAAAATATATTTTTTTTTATTTTTCCCACGATGTCGCTTAACGAGTCGAAGGACAGCGAAGAGCTCTACAAGGTGTGACGGGGCACGTCCAGGGAGAGCCGCGACTTCCTTTTTTTAAATATTTGATTTTTTTTATTTTTCCCACGATGTTGCTTGAACGAGTCGAAAGGCAGCGAAGAGCTCTACCAGGAGTGGTAAGTGCACGTCCAGGGAGAGCCGCGACTTCTTTTTTATAAAAATATTTTTTTTTTTTTTTCCCACGATGTCGCTTAACGAGTCGAAGGGCAGCGAAGAGCTCTACAAGGTGTGACGGGGCACGTCCAGGGAGAGACGCGACTTCCTTTTTTTAAATATTTGATTTTTTTTATTTTTCCCACGATGTCGCTTGAACGAGTCGAAAGGCAGCGAAGAGCTCTACTAGGTGTGACAAGGCACGTCCAGGAAGAGCTGCGACTTCTTTTTTATAAAAATATTTTTTTTTTTTTTCCCACGATGTCGCTTAACGAGTCGAAGGGCAGCGAAGAGCTCTACAAGGTGTGACGGGGCACGTCCAGGGAGAGACGCGACTTCCTTTTTTTTGAATATTTGATTTTTTTTATTTTTCCCACGATGTCGCTTAACGAGTCGAAGGGCTGCGAAGATCTCTACAAGGTGTGACATGGCACGTCCAGGGAGAGCCGCGACTTCTGTTTTTTTTGAATATTCGATTTTTTTTATTTTTCCCACGATGTCGCTTGAACGAGTCGAAAGGCAGCGAAGATCTCTACAAGGTGTGACATGGCACGTCCAGGGAGAGCCGCGACTTCTGTTTTTTTTAAATATATTATTTTTTTGGATATTTCCCAGGATGTCGCTTGAACAAGTCGAAAGGCAGCGAAGAGCTCTACAAGGTGTGACGGGGTAAGTCCAGGGAGAGCCGCGACTTCTTTTTTATAAAAATATATTTTTTTTTATTTTTCCCACGATGTCGCTTGAACGAGTCGAAAGGCAGCGAAGAGCTCTACCAGGAGTGGTAAGTGCACGTCCAGGGAGAGCCGCGACTACTTTTTTCTTAAATATTTTTTTGTTTTCCCCACGATGTCGCTTGAACGAGTCGAAAGGCAGCGAAGAGCTCTACAAGGTGTGACATGGACCGTCCAGGGAGAGCCGCGACTTCTTTTTTCTTAAATATTTTTTTTTTTCCCCACGATGTCGCTTGAACGAGTCGAAAGGCAGCGAAGAGCTCTACCAGGAGTGGTAAGTGCACGTCCAGGGAGAGCCGCGACTTCTTTTTTCTTAAATATTTTTTTGTTTTCCCCACGATGTCGCTTGAACGAGTCGAAAGGCAGCGAAGAGCTCTACAAGGTGTGACATGGACCGTCCAGGAAGAGCTGCGACTTCTTTTTTATAAAAATATTTTTTTTTTTATTTTTCCCACGATGTTGCTTGAACGAGTCGTACGACAGCGAAGAGCTCTACAAGGTGTGACGGGGCACGTTCAAGGGAGAGCCGCGACTTCCTTTTTTTTAAAAATATTTTATTATTTTTATTTTTCCCACGATGTTGCTTGAACGAGTCGAAAGGCAGCGAAGAGCTCTACCAGGAGTGGTAAGTGCACGTCCAGGGAGAGCCGCGACTTCTTTTTTCTTAAATATTTTTTTGTTTTCCCCACGATGTCGCTTGAACGAGTCGAAAGGCAGCGAAGAGCTCTACAAGGTGTGACATGGACCGTCCAGGGAGAGCCGCGACTTCTTTTTTCTTAAATATTTTATTTTTTCCCCACGATGTCGCTTGAACGAGTCGAAAGGCAGCGAAGAGCTCTACAAGGTGTGACATGGCACGTCCAGGAAGAGCTGCGACTTCTTTTTTATAAAAATATTTTTTTTTTTTTTCCCACGATGCCGCTTAACGAGTCGAAGGGCAGCGAAGAGCTCTACAAGGTGTGACGGGGCACGTCCAGGGAGAGACGCGACTTCCTTTTTTTAAATATTTGATTTTTTTTATTTTTCCCACGATGTCGCTTGACCGAGTCGAAAGGCAGCGAAGAGCTCTACAAGGTATGACGGGGCACGTCCAGGGAGAGCCGCGACTTCCTTTTTTTAAATATTTGATTTTTTTTATTTTTCCCACGATGTCGCTTGAACGAGTCGAAAGGCAGCGAAGATCTCTACCAGGAGTGACAAGTGCACGTCCAGGGAGAGCCGCGACTTCTTTTTTCTTAAATATTTTTTTGTTTTCCCCACGATGTCGCTTGAACGAGTCGAAAGGCAGCGAAGAGCTCTACAAGGTGTGACATGGACCGCCCAGGGAGAGCCGCGACTTCTTTTTTCTTAAATATTTTTTTTTTTCCCCACGATGTCGCTTGAACGAGTCGAAAGGCAGCGAAGAGCTCTACAAGGTGTGACATGGCACGTCCAGGGAGAGCTGCGACTTCTTTTTTTTAAAAATATTTTATTATTTTTATTTTTCCCACGATGTCGCTTGAACGAGTCGAAAGGCAGCGAAGATCTCTACCAGGAGTGACAAGTGCACCTCCAGGGAGAGTCGCGACTTCTTTTTTTTTAAAAATTTGTTTTTTTTTATTTTTCCCACGATGTTGCTTGAACGAGTCGTACGACAGCGAAGAGCTTTACAAGGTGTGACAAGGCACGTCCAGGAAGAGCTGCGACTTCTTTTTTATAAAAATATTTTTTTTTTTTTTTTCCCCGGATGTCGCTTAACGAGTCGAAGGGCAGCGAAGAGCTCTACAAGGTGTGACGGGGCACGTCCAGGGAGAGACGCGACTTCTTTTTTTTTAAATATTTGTTTTTTTTTATTTTTCCCACGATGTTGCTTGAACGAGTCGTACGACAGCGAAGAGCTTTACAAGGTGTGACAAGGCACGTCCAGGAAGAGCCGCGACTTCTTTTTTCTTAAATATTTTTTTGTTTTCCCCACGATGTCGCTTGAACGAGTCGAAAGGCAGCGAAGAGCTCTACAAGGTGTGACATGGACCGCCCAGGGAGAGCCGCGACTTCTTTTTTCTTAAATATTTTTTTTTTTCCCCACGATGTCGCTTGAACGAGTCGAAAGGCAGCGAAGAGCTCTACAAGGTGTGACATGGCACGTCCAGGGAGAGCTGCGACTTCTTTTTTTTAAAAATATTTTATTATTTTTATTTTTCCCACGATGTCGCTTGAACGAGTCGAAAGGCAGCGAAGATCTCTACCAGGAGTGACAAGTGCACCTCCAGGGAGAGTCGCGACTTCTTTTTTTTTTAAAATTTGTTTTTTTTTATTTTTCCCACGATGTTGCTTGAACGAGTCGTACGACAGCGAAGAGCTTTACAAGGTGTGACAAGGCACGTCCAGGAAGAGCTGCGACTTCTTTTTTATAAAAATATTTTTTTTTTTTTTTTCCCAGGATGTCGCTTAACGAGTCGAAGGGCAGCGAAGAGCTCTACAAGGTGTGACGGGGCACGTCCAGGGAGAGACGCGACTTCTTTTTTTTTTAAATATTTGTTTTTTTTTATTTTTCCCACGATGTTGCTTGAACGAGTCGTACGACAGCGAAGAGCTTTACAAGGTGTGACAAGGCACGTCCAGGAAGAGCTGCGACTTCTTTTTTATAAAAATATTTTTTTTTATTTTTTCCACGATGTCGCTTAACGAGTCGAAGGGCAGCGAAGAGCTCTACAAGGTGTGACGGGGCACGTCCAGGGAGAGCCGCGACTTCCTTTTTTTAAATATTTGATTTTTTTTATTTTTCCCACGATGTTGCTTGAACGAGTCGAAAGGCAGCGAAGAGCTCTAGCAGGAGTGGTAAGTGCACGTCCAGGGAGAGCCGCGACTTCTTTTTTCTTAAATATTTTATTTTTTTTCCCACGATGTCGCTTGAACGAGTCGAAAGGCAGCGAAGAGCTCTACAAGGTGTGACGGGGTAAGTCCAGGGAGAGCCGCGACTTCTGTTTTTTTTTAAATATTTTATTTTTTTGGATATTTCCCAGGATGTCGCTTGAACAAGTCGAAAGGCAGCGAAGAGCTCTACATGGAGCGACAAGTGCACGTCCAAGGAGAGCCGCGACTTCTTTTTTAAAAATATTTTTTTTTTCCCCCGATGTCGCTTGAACGAGTCGAAAGGCAGCGAAGAGCTCTACAAGATGTGACAAGGCACGTCTAGGGAGAGCCGCGACTTCTTTTTTTTTAAACATATTTTATTTCTTTGGATTTTTCCCACGATGTCGCTTGACCGAGTCGAAAGGCAGCGAAGATCTCTACAAGGTGTGACATGGCACGTCCAGGGAGAGCCGCGACTTCTGTTTTTTTTAAATATTTTATTTTTTTGGATATTTCCCAGGATGTCGCTTGAACAAGTCGAAAGGCAGCGAAGAGCTCTACAAGGTGTGACGGGGTAAGTCCAGGGAGAGCCGCGACTTCTTTTTTATAAAAATATATTTTTTTTTATTTTTCCCACGATGTCGCTTGAACGAGTCGAAAGGCAGCGAAGAGCTCTACCAGGAGTGGTAAGTGCACGTCCAGGGAGAGCCGCGACTTCTTTTTTCTTAAATATTTTTTTGTTTTCCCCACGATGTCGCTTGAACGAGTCGAAAGGCAGCGAAGAGCTCTACTAGGTGTGACAAGGCACGTCCAGGGAGAGCCGCGACTTCTTTTTTAAAAAATTTTTTTTCCCACGATGTCGCTTGAACGAGTCGAAAGGCAGCGAAGAGCTCTACATGGAGCGACAAGTGCACGTCCAAGGAGAGCCGCGACTTCTTTTTAAAAATATTTTTTTTTTCCCACGATGTCGCTTGAACGAGTCGAAAGGCAGCGAGGAGCTCTACAAGATGTGACAAGGCACGTCTAGAGAGAGCCGCGACTTCTTTTTTATAAGAATATTTTTTTTTTTTTCCCCACGTTGTCGCTTAACGAGTCGAAGGGCTGCGAAGAGCTCTACAAGGTATGACGGGGCACGTCCAGGGAGAGCCGCGACTTGTCTTTTTTAAATATTTTTTATTTTTATTTTTCCCACGATGTTGCTTGAACGAGTCGAAAGGCAGCGAAGAGCTCTACAAGGTGTGACATGGCACGTCCAGGGAGAGCCGCGACTTCTGTTTTTTTTAAATATTTTATTTTTTTGGATATTTCCCAGGATGTCGCTTGAACAAGTCGAAAGGCAGCGAGGAGCTCTACAAGGTGTGACGGGGTAAGTCCAGGGAGAGCCGCGACTTCTTTTTTAAAAAAATTTTTTTCCCACGATGTCGCTTGAACGAGTCGAAAGGCAGCGAAGAGCTCTACATGGAGCGACAAGTGCACGTCCAAGGAAAGCCGCGACTTCTTTTTAAAAATATTTTTTTTTTCCCACGATGTCGCTTGAACGAGTCGAAAGGCAGCGAGGAACTCTACAAGATGTGACAAGGCACGTCTAGAGAGAGCCGCGACTTCTTTTTTTTTTAAAATATTTTATTTCTTTGGATTTTTCCCACGATGTCGCTTAAGGAGTCGAAGGGCAGCGAAGAGCTCTACAAGGTGTGACGGGGCACGTCCAGGGAGAGACGCGACTTCCTTTTTTTAAATATTTGATTTTTTTTATTTTTCCCACGATGTCGCTTGAACGAGTCGAAAGGCAGCGAAGAGCTCTACTAGGTGTGACATGGCACGTCCAGGGAGAGCCGCGACTTCTGTTTTTTTTGAATATTTGATTTTTTTTATTTTTCCGACGATGTCGCTTAACGAGTCGAAGGGCTGCGAAGATCTCTACAAGGTGTGACATGGCACGTCCAGGGAGAGCCGCGACTTCTGTTTTTTTTGAATATTTGATTTTTTTTATTTTTCCCACGATGTCGCTTGAACGAGTCGAAAGGCAGCGAAGATCTCTACAAGGTGTGACATGGCACGTCCAGGGAGAGCCGCGACTTCTGTTTTTTTTTAAATATTTTATTTTTTTGGATATTTCCCACGATGTCGCTTGAACGAGTCGAAAGGCAGCGAAGAGCTCTACTAGGTGTGACAAGGCACGTCCAGGGAGAGCCGCGACTTCTTTTTTAAAAAATTTTTTTTCCCACGATGTCGCTTGAACGAGTCGAAAGGCAGCGAAGAGCTCTACATGGAGCGACAAGTGCACGTCCAAGGAGAGCCGCGACTTCTTTTTAAAAATATTTTTTTTTTCCCACGATGTCGCTTGAACGAGTCGAAAGGCAGCGAGGAGCTCTACAAGATGTGACAAGGCACGTCTAGAGAGAGCCGCGACTTCTTTTTTATAAGAATATTTTTTTTTTTTTCCCCCACGATGTCGCTTAACGAGTCGAAGGGCTGCGAAGAGCTCTACAAGGTGTGACGGGGCACGTCCAGGGAGAGCCGCGACTTCTTTTTTCTTAAATATTTTTTTGTTTTCCCCACGATGTCGCTTGAACGAGTCGAAAGGCAGCGAAGAGCTCTACCAGGAGTGACAAGTGCACGTCCAGGGAGAGCCGCGACTTCTTTTTTTTTAAATATTTGTTTTTTTTTTATTTTTCCCACGATGTTGCTTGAACGAGTCGTACGACAGCGAAGAGCTTTACAAGGTGTGACAAGGCACGTCCAGGAAGAGCTGCGACTTCTTTTTTATAAAAATATATTTTTTTTTATTTTTCCCACGATGTCGCTTAACGAGTCGAAGGGCAGCGAAGAGCTCTACAAGGTGTGACGGGACACGTCCAGGGAGAGCCGCGACTTCCTTTTTTTAAATATTTGATTTTTTTTATTTTTCCCACGATGTCGCTTGAACGAGTCGAAAGGCAGCGAAGATCTCTACCAGGAGTGACAAGTGCACGTCCAGGGAGAGCCGCGACTTCTTTTTTTTTAAATATTTGTTTTTTTTTTATTTTTCCCACGATGTTGCTTGAACGAGTCGTACGACAGCGAAGAGCTCTACAAGGTGTGACGGGGCACGTCCAGGGAGAGCCGCGACTTCTTTTTTCTTAAATATTTTTTTGTTTTCCCCACGATGTCGCTTGAACGAGTCGAAAGGCAGCGAAGAGCTCTACCAGGAGTGACAAGTGCACGTCCAGGGAGAGCCGCGACTTCTTTTTTTTTAAATATTTGTTTTTTTTTTATTTTTCCCACGATGTTGCTTGAACGAGTCGTACGACAGCGAAGAGCTTTACAAGGTGTGACAAGGCACGTCCAGGAAGAGCTGCGACTTCTTTTTTATAAAAATATTTTTTTTTTATTTTTCCCACGATGTTGCTTGAACGAGTCGTACGACAGCGAAGAGCTTTACAAGGTGTGACGGGGCACGTCCAGGGAGAGCCGCGACTTCTTTTTGTTTAAAAATATTTTATTTCTTTGGATTTTTCCCACGATGTCGCTTGACCGAGTCGAAAGGCAGCGAAGAGCTCTACAAGGTATGACGGGGCACGTCCAGGGAGAGCCGCGACTTGTCTTTTTTATATATTTTTTATTTTTATTTTTCCCACGATGTTGCTTGAACGAGTCGAAAGGCAGCGAAGAGCTCTACAAGGTGTGACATGGCACGTCCAGGGAGAGCCGCGACTTCTGTTTTTTTTAAATATTTTATTTTTTTGGATATTTCCCAGGATGTCGCTTGAACAAGTCGAAAGGCAGCGAGGAGCTCTACAAGGTGTGACGGGGTAAGTCCAGGGAGAGCCGCGACTTCTTTTTTAAAAAAAATTTTTTCCCACGATGTCGCTTGAACGAGTCGAAAGGCAGCGAAGAGCTCTACATGGAGCGACAAGTGCACGTCCAAGGAAAGCCGCGACTTCTTTTTAAAAATATTTTTTTTTTCCCACGATGTCGCTTGAACGAGTCGAAAGGCAGCGAGGAACTCTACAAGATGTGACAAGGCACGTCTAGAGAGAGCCGCGACTTCTTTTTTTTTTAAAATATTTTATTTCTTTGGATTTTTCCCACGATGTCGCTTAACGAGTCGAAGGGCAGCGAAGAGCTCTACAAGGTGTGACGGGGCACGTCCAGGGAGAGACGCGACTTCCTTTTTTTAAATATTTGATTTTTTTTATTTTTCCCACGATGTCGCTTGAACGAGTCGAAAGGCAGCGAAGAGCTCTACTAGGTGTGACATGGCACGTCCAGGGAGAGCCGCGACTTCTGTTTTTTTTGAATATTTGATTTTTTTTATTTTTCCCACGATGTCGCTTAACGAGTCGAAGGGCTGCGAAGATCTCTACAAGGTGTGACATGGCACGTCCAGGGAGAGCCGCGACTTCTGTTTTTTTTGAATATTTGATTTTTTTTATTTTTCCCACGATGTCGCTTGAACGAGTCGAAAGGCAGCGAAGATCTCTACAAGGTGTGACATGGCACGTCCAGGGAGAGCCGCGACTTCTGTTTTTTTTAAATATTTTATTTTTTTGGATATTTCCCAGGATGTCGCTTGAACAAGTCGAAAGGCAGCGAAGAGCTCTACAAGGTGTGACGGGGTAAGTCCAGGGAGAGCCGCGACTTCTTTTTTATAAAAATATATTTTTTTTTATTTTTCCCACGATGTCGCTTAACGAGTCGAAAGGCAGCGAAGAGCTCTACAAGGTGTGACGGGGCACGTCCAGGGAGAGCCGCGACTTCCTTTTTTTAAATATTTGATTTTTTTTATTTTTCCCACGATGTTGCTTGAACGAGTCGAAAGGCAGCGAAGAGCTCTACCAGGAGTGGTAAGTGCACGTCCAGGGAGAGCCGCGACTTCTTTTTTCTTAAATATTTTTTTGTTTTCCCCACGATGTCGCTTGAACGAGTCGAAAGGCAGCGAAGAGCTCTACAAGGTGTGACATGGACCGTCCAGGGAGAGCCGCGACTTCTTTTTTCTTAAATATTTTTTTTTTTCCCCACGATGTCGCTTGAACGAGTCGAAAGGCAGCGAAGAGCTCTACAAGGTGTGACATGGCACGTCCAGGGAGAGCCGCGACTTCTGTTTTTTTTGAATATTTGATTTTTTTTATTTTTCCCACGATGTCGCTTAACGAGTCGAAGGGCTGCGAAGATCTCTACAAGGTGTGACATGGCACGTCCAGGGAGAGCCGCGACTTCTGTTTTTTTTTGAATATTTGATTTTTTTTATTTTTCCCACGATGTCGCTTGAACGAGTCGAAAGGCAGCGAAGATCTCTACAAGGTGTGACATGGCACGTCCAGGGAGAGCCGCGACTTCTGTTTTTTTTAAATATTTTATTTTTTTGGATATTTCCCAGGATGTCGCTTGAACAAGTCGAAAGGCAGCGAAGAGCTCTACAAGGTGTGACGGGGTAAGTCCAGGGAGAGCCGCGACTTCTTTTTTATAAAAATATATTTTTTTTTATTTTTCCCACGATGTCGCTTGAACGAGTCGAAAGGCAGCGAAGAGCTCTACCAGGAGTGGTAAGTGCACGTCCAGGGAGAGCCGCGACTTCTTTTTTCTTAAATATTTTTTTGTTTTCCCCACGATGTCGCTTGAACGAGTCGAAAGGCAGCGAAGAGCTCTACAAGGTGTGACATGGACCGTCCAGGGAGAGCCGCGACTTCTTTTTTCTTAAATATTTTTTTTTTCCCCACGATGTCGCTTGAACGAGTCGAAAGGCAGCGAAGATCTCTACCAGGAGTGACAAGTGCACGTCCAGGGAGAGCCGCGACTTCTTTTTTATAAAAATATTTTTTTTTTTTTTCCCACGATGTCGCTTAACGAGTCGAAGGGCAGCGAAGAGCTCTACAAGGTGTGACAAGGCACGTCCAGGAAGAGCTGCGACTTCTTTTTTATAAAAATATTTTTTTTTTTTTTCCCACGATGTCGCTTAACGAGTCGAAGGGCAGCGAAGAGCTCTACAAGGTGTGACGGGGCACGTCCAGGGAGAGACGCGACTTCCTTTTTTTAAATATTTGATTTTTTTTATTTTTCCCACGATGTCGCTTGAACGAGTCGAAAGGCAGCGAAGAGCTCTACTAGGTGTGACAAGGCACGTCCAGGGAGAGCCGCGACTTCTTTTTTAAAAAATTTTTTTTCCCACGATGTCGCTTGAACGAGTCGAAAGGCAGCGAAGAGCTCTACATGGAGCGACAAGTGCACGTCCAAGGAGAGCCGCGACTTCTTTTTAAAAATTTTTTTTTTCCCACGATGTCGCTTGAACGAGTCGAAAGGCAGCGAGGAGCTCTACAAGATGTGACAAGGCACGTCTAGAGAGAGCCGCGAATTCTTTTTTATAAGAATATTTTTTTTTTTTTTTCCCACGATGTCGCTTAACGAGTCGAAGGGCTGCGAAGAGCTCTACAAGGTGTGACGGGGCACGTCCAGGGAGAGCCGCGACTTCTTTTTTAAAAAATTTTTTTTCCCACGATGTCGCTTGAACGAGTCGAAAGGCAGCGAAGAGCTCTACATGGAGCGACAAGTGCACGTCCAAGGAGAGCCGCGACTTCTTTTTAAAAATTTTTTTTTTTCCCACGATGTCGCTTGAACGAGTCGAAAGGCAGCGAGGAGCTCTACAAGATGTGACAAGGCACGTCTAGAGAGAGCCGCGAATTCTTTTTTATAAGAATATTTTTTTTTTTTTTTTCCCACGATGTCGCTTAACGAGTCGAAGGGCTGCGAAGAGCTCTACAAGGTGTGACGGGGCACGTCCAGGGAGAGCCGCGACTTCCTTTTTTTGAATATTTGATTTTTTTTATTTTTCCCACGATGTCGCTTGAACGAGTCGAAAGGCAGCGAAGATCTCTACAAGGTGTGACATGGCACGTCCAGGGAGAGCCGCGACTTCTGTTTTTTTTGAATATTTGATTTTTTTTATTTTTCCCACGATGTCGCTTAACGAGTCGAAGGGCTGCGAAGATCTCTACAAGGTGTGACATGGCACGTCCAGGGAGAGCCGCGACTTCTGTTTTTTTTTGAATATTTGATTTTTTTTATTTTTCCCACGATGTCGCTTGAACGAGTCGAAAGGCAGCGAAGATCTCTACAAGGTGTGACATGGCACGTCCAGGGAGAGCCGCGACTTCTGTTTTTTTTAAATATTTTATTTTTTTGGATATTTCCCAGGATGTCGCTTGAACAAGTCGAAAGGCAGCGAAGAGCTCTACAAGGTGTGACGGGGTAAGTCCAGGGAGAGCCGCGACTTCTTTTTTATAAAAATATATTTTTTTTTATTTTTCCCACGATGTCGCTTGAACGAGTCGAAAGGCAGCGAAGAGCTCTACCAGGAGTGGTAAGTGCACGTCCAGGGAGAGCCGCGACTTCTTTTTTCTTAAATATTTTTTTGTTTTCCCCACGATGTCGCTTGAACGAGTCGAAAGGCAGCGAAGAGCTCTACAAGGTGTGACATGGACCGTCCAGGGAGAGCCGCGACTTCTTTTTTCTAAAATATTTTTTTTTTCCCCACGATGTCGCTTGAACGAGTCGAAAGGCAGCGAAGAGCTCTACCAGGAGTGGTAAGTGCACGTCCAGGGAGAGCCGCGACTTCTTTTTTCTTAAATATTTTTTTGTTTTCCCCACGATGTCGCTTGAACGAGTCGAAAGGCAGCGAAGAGCTCTACAAGGTGTGACATGGACCGTCCAGGAAGAGCTGCGACTTCTTTTTTATAAAAATATTTTTTTTTTTATTTTTTCCACGATGTTGCTTGAACGAGTCGTACGACAGCGAAGAGCTCTACATGGTGTGACGGGGCACGTCCAGGGAGAGCCGCGACTTCCTTTTTTTTAAAAATATTTTATTATTTTTATTTTTCCCACGATGTTGCTTGAACGAGTCGAAAGGCAGCGAAGAGCTCTACCAGGAGTGGTAAGTGCACGTCCAGGGAGAGCCGCGACTTCTTTTTTCTTAAATATTTTTTTGTTTTCCCCACGATGTCGCTTGAACGAGTCGAAAGGCAGCGAAGAGCTCTACAAGGTGTGACAAGGCACGTCCAGGAAGAGCTGCGACTTCTTTTTTATAAAAATATTTTTTTTTTTTTTTTCCCAGGATGTCGCTTAACGAGTCGAAGGGCAGCGAAGAGCTCTACAAGGTGTGACGGGGCACGTCCAGGGAGAGACGCGACTTCTTTTTTTTTAAATATTTGTTTTTTTTTATTTTTCCCACGATGTTGCTTGAACGAGTCGTACGACAGCGAAGAGCTTTACAAGGTGTGACAAGGCACGTCCAGGAAGAGCCGCGACTTCTTTTTTCTTAAATATTTTTTTGTTTTCCCCACGATGTCGCTTGAACGAGTCGAAAGGCAGCGAAGAGCTCTACAAGGTGTGACATGGACCGCCCAGGGAGAGCCGCGACTTCTTTTTTCTTAAATATTTTTTTTTTCCCCACGATGTCGCTTGAACGAGTCGAAAGGCAGCGAAGAGCTCTACCAGGAGTGGTAAGTGCACGTCCAGGGAGAGCCGCGACTTCTTTTTTCTTAAATATTTTTTTGTTTTCCCCACGATGTCGCTTGAACGAGTCGAAAGGCAGCGAAGAGCTCTACAAGGTGTGACATGGACCGTCCAGGAAGAGCTGCGACTTCTTTTTTATAAAAATATTTTTTTTTTTATTTTTTCCACGATGTTGCTTGAACGAGTCGTACGACAGCGAAGAGCTCTACATGGTGTGACGGGGCACGTCCAGGGAGAGCCGCGACTTCCTTTTTTTTAAAAATATTTTATTATTTTTATTTTTCCCACGATGTCGCTTGAACGAGTCGAAAGGCAGCGAAGATCTCTACCAGGAGTGACAAGTGCACCTCCAGGGAGAGTCGCGACTTCTTTTTTTTTAAAAATTTGTTTTTTTTTATTTTTCCCACGATGTTGCTTGAACGAGTCGTACGACAGCGAAGAGCTTTACAAGGTGTGACAAGGCACGTCCAGGAAGAGCTGCGACTTCTTTTTTATAAAAATATTTTTTTTTTTTTTTTCCCAGGATGTCGCTTAACGAGTCGAAGGGCAGCGAAGAGCTCTACAAGGTGTGACGGGGCACGTCCAGGGAGAGCCGCGACTTCTTTTTTTTTAAATATTTGTTTTTTTTTATTTTTCCCACGATGTTGCTTGAACGAGTCGTACGACAGCGAAGAGCTTTACAAGGTGTGACAAGGCACGTCCAGGAAGAGCCGCGACTTCTTTTTTCTTAAATATTTTTTTGTTTTCCCCACGATGTCGCTTGAACGAGTCGAAAGGCAGCGAAGAGCTCTACAAGGTGTGACATGGACCGCCCAGGGAGAGCCGCGACTTCTTTTTTCTTAAATATTTTTTTTTTTCCCCACGATGTCGCTTGAACGAGTCGAAAGGCAGCGAAGAGCTCTACAAGGTGTGACATGGCACGTCCAGGGAGAGCTGCGACTTCTTTTTTTTAAAAATATTTTATTATTTTTATTTTTCCCACGATGTCGCTTGAACGAGTCGAAAGGCAGCGAAGATCTCTACCAGGAGTGACAAGTGCACCTCCAGGGAGAGTCGCGACTTCTTTTTTTTTTAAAATTTGTTTTTTTTTATTTTTCCCACGATGTTGCTTGAACGAGTCGTACGACAGCGAAGAGCTTTACAAGGTGTGACAAGGCACGTCCAGGAAGAGCTGCGACTTCTTTTTTATAAAAATATTTTTTTTTTTTTTTCCCAGGATGTCGCTTAACGAGTCGAAGGGCAGCGAAGAGCTCTACAAGGTGTGACGGGGCACGTCCAGGGAGAGACGCGACTTCTTTTTTTTTTAAATATTTGTTTTTTTTTATTTTTCCCACGATGTTGCTTGAACGAGTCGTACGACAGCGAAGAGCTTTACAAGGTGTGACAAGGCACGTCCAGGAAGAGCTGCGACTTCTTTTTTATAAAAATATTTTTTTTTATTTTTTCCACGATGTCGCTTAACGAGTCGAAGGGCAGCGAAGAGCTCTACAAGGTGTGACGGGGCACGTCCAGGGAGAGCCGCGACTTCCTTTTTTTAAATATTTGATTTTTTTTATTTTTCCCACGATGTTGCTTGAACGAGTCGAAAGGCAGCGAAGAGCTCTAGCAGGAGTGGTAAGTGCACGTCCAGGGAGAGCCGCGACTTCTTTTTTCTTAAATATTTTATTTTTTTTCCCACGATGTCGCTTGAACGAGTCGAAAGGCAGCGAAGAGCTCTACAAGGTGTGACGGGGTAAGTCCAGGGAGAGCCGCGACTTCTGTTTTTTTTTAAATATTTTATTTTTTTGGATATTTCCCAGGATGTCGCTTGAACAAGTCGAAAGGCAGCGAAGAGCTCTACATGGAGCGACAAGTGCACGTCCAAGGAGAGCCGCGACTTCTTTTTTAAAAATATTTTTTTTTTCCCACGATGTCGCTTGAACGAGTCGAAAGGCAGCGAAGAGCTCTACAAGGTGTGACAAGGCACGTCTAGGGAGAGCCGCGACTTCTTTTTTTTTAAACATATTTTATTTCTTTGGATTTTTCCCACGATGTCGCTTGACCGAGTCGAAAGGCAGCGAAGAGCTCTACAAGTTATGACGGGGCACGTCCAGGGAGAGCCGCGACTTGTCTTTTTTAAATATTTTTTATTTTTATTTTTCCCACGATGTTGCTTGAACGAGTCGAAAGGCAGCGAAGAGCTCTACAAGGTGTGACATGGCACGTCCAGGGAGAGCCGCGACTTCTGTTTTTTTTAAATATTTTATTTTTTTGGATATTTCCCACGATGTCGCTTGAACGAGTCGAAAGGCAGCGAAGAGCTCTACAAGGTGTGACAAGGCACGTCCAGGGAGAGCCGCGACTTCTTTTTTAAAAAATTTTTTTTCCCACGATGTCGCTTGAACGAGTCGAAAGGCAGCGAAGAGCTCTACATGGAGCGACAAGTGCACGTCCAAGGAGAGCCGCGACTTCTTTTTAAAAATATTTTTTTTTTCCCACGATGTCGCTTGAACGAGTCGAAAGGCAGCGAGGAGCTCTACAAGATGTGACAAGGCACGTCTAGAGAGAGCCGCGACTTCTTTTTTATAAGAATATTTTTTTTTTTTTCCCCACGATGTCGCTTAACGAGTCGAAGGGCTGCGAAGAGCTCTACAAGGTATGACGGGGCACGTCCAGGGAGAGCCGCGACTTGTCTTTTTTAAATATTTTTTATTTTTATTTTTCCCACGATGTTGCTTGAACGAGTCGAAAGGCAGCGAAGAGCTCTACAAGGTGTGACATGGCACGTCCAGGGAGAGCCGCGACTTCTGTTTTTTTTAAATATTTTATTTTTTTGGATATTTCCCAGGATGTCGCTTGAACAAGTCGAAAGGCAGCGAGGAGCTCTACAAGGTGTGACGGGGTAAGTCCAGGGAGAGCCGCGACTTCTTTTTTAAAAAAATTTTTTTCCCACGATGTCGCTTGAACGAGTCGAAAGGCAGCGAAGAGCTCTACATGGAGCGACAAGTGCACGTCCAAGGAAAGCCGCGACTTCTTTTTAAAAATATTTTTTTTTTCCCACGATGTCGCTTGAACGAGTCGAAAGGCAGCGAGGAACTCTACAAGATGTGACAAGGCACGTCTAGAGAGAGCCGCGACTTCTTTTTTTTTTAAAATATTTTATTTCTTTGGATTTTTCCCACGATGTCGCTTAAGGAGTCGAAGGGCAGCGAAGAGCTCTACAAGGTGTGACGGGGCACGTCCAGGGAGAGACGCGACTTCCTTTTTTTAAATATTTGATTTTTTTTATTTTTCCCACGATGTCGCTTGAACGAGTCGAAAGGCAGCGAAGAGCTCTACTAGGTGTGACATGGCACGTCCAGGGAGAGCCGCGACTTCTGTTTTTTTTGAATATTTGATTTTTTTTATTTTTCCGACGATGTCGCTTAACGAGTCGAAGGGCTGCGAAGATCTCTACAAGGTGTGACATGGCACGTCCAGGGAGAGCCGCGACTTCTGTTTTTTTTGAATATTTGATTTTTTTTATTTTTCCCACGATGTCGCTTGAACGAGTCGAAAGGCAGCGAAGATCTCTACAAGGTGTGACATGGCACGTCCAGGGAGAGCCGCGACTTCTGTTTTTTTTTAAATATTTTATTTTTTTGGATATTTCCCACGATGTCGCTTGAACGAGTCGAAAGGCAGCGAAGAGCTCTACTAGGTGTGACAAGGCACGTCCAGGGAGAGCCGCGACTTCTTTTTTAAAAAATTTTTTTTCCCACGATGTCGCTTGAACGAGTCGAAAGGCAGCGAAGAGCTCTACATGGAGCGACAAGTGCACGTCCAAGGAGAGCCGCGACTTCTTTTTAAAAATATTTTTTTTTTCCCACGATGTCGCTTGAACGAGTCGAAAGGCAGCGAGGAGCTCTACAAGATGTGACAAGGCACGTCTAGAGAGAGCCGCGACTTCTTTTTTATAAGAATATTTTTTTTTTTTTCCCCCACGATGTCGCTTAACGAGTCGAAGGGCTGCGAAGAGCTCTACAAGGTGTGACGGGGCACGTCCAGGGAGAGCCGCGACTTCTTTTTTCTTAAATATTTTTTTGTTTTCCCCACGATGTCGCTTGAACGAGTCGAAAGGCAGCGAAGAGCTCTACCAGGAGTGACAAGTGCACGTCCAGGGAGAGCCGCGACTTCTTTTTTTTTAAATATTTGTTTTTTTTTTATTTTTCCCACGATGTTGCTTGAACGAGTCGTACGACAGCGAAGAGCTTTACAAGGTGTGACAAGGCACGTCCAGGAAGAGCTGCGACTTCTTTTTTATAAAAATATTTTTTTTTTTATTTTTCCCACGATGTCGCTTAACGAGTCGAAGGGCAGCGAAGAGCTCTACAAGGTGTGACGGGACACGTCCAGGGAGAGCCGCGACTTCCTTTTTTTAAATATTTGATTTTTTTTATTTTTCCCACGATGTCGCTTGAACGAGTCGAAAGGCAGCGAAGATCTCTACCAGGAGTGACAAGTGCACGTCCAGGGAGAGCCGCGACTTCTTTTTTTTTAAATATTTGTTTTTTTTTTATTTTTCCCACGATGTTGCTTGAACGAGTCGTACGACAGCGAAGAGCTCTACAAGGTGTGACGGGGCACGTCCAGGGAGAGCCGCGACTTCTTTTTTCTTAAATATTTTTTTGTTTTCCCCACGATGTCGCTTGAACGAGTCGAAAGGCAGCGAAGAGCTCTACCAGGAGTGACAAGTGCACGTCCAGGGAGAGCCGCGACTTCTTTTTTTTTAAATATTTGTTTTTTTTTTATTTTTCCCACGATGTTGCTTGAACGAGTCGTACGACAGCGAAGAGCTTTACAAGGTGTGACAAGGCACGTCCAGGAAGAGCTGCGACTTCTTTTTTATAAAAATATTTTTTTTTTATTTTTCCCACGATGTTGCTTGAACGAGTCGTACGACAGCGAAGAGCTTTACAAGGTGTGACGGGGCACGTCCAGGGAGAGCCGCGACTTCTTTTTGTTTAAAAATATTTTATTTCTTTGGATTTTTCCCACGATGTCGCTTGACCGAGTCGAAAGGCAGCGAAGAGCTCTACAAGGTATGACGGGGCACGTCCAGGGAGAGCCGCGACTTGTCTTTTTTATATATTTTTTATTTTTATTTTTCCCACGATGTTGCTTGAACGAGTCGAAAGGCAGCGAAGAGCTCTACAAGGTGTGACATGGCACGTCCAGGGAGAGCCGCGACTTCTGTTTTTTTTAAATATTTTATTTTTTTGGATATTTCCCAGGATGTCGCTTGAACAAGTCGAAAGGCAGCGAGGAGCTCTACAAGGTGTGACGGGGTAAGTCCAGGGAGAGCCGCGACTTCTTTTTTAAAAAAAATTTTTTCCCACGATGTCGCTTGAACGAGTCGAAAGGCAGCGAAGAGCTCTACATGGAGCGACAAGTGCACGTCCAAGGAAAGCCGCGACTTCTTTTTAAAAATATTTTTTTTTTCCCACGATGTCGCTTGAACGAGTCGAAAGGCAGCGAGGAACTCTACAAGATGTGACAAGGCACGTCTAGAGAGAGCCGCGACTTCTTTTTTTTTTAAAATATTTTATTTATTTTGATTTTTCCCACGATGTCGCTTAACGAGTCGAAGGGCAGCGAAGAGCTCTACAAGGTGTGACGGGGCACGTCCAGGGAGAGACGCGACTTCCTTTTTTTAAATATTTGATTTTTTTTATTTTTCCCACGATGTCGCTTGAACGAGTCGAAAGGCAGCGAAGAGCTCTACTAGGTGTGACATGGCACGTCCAGGGAGAGCCGCGACTTCTGTTTTTTTTGAATATTTGATTTTTTTTATTTTTCCCACGATGTCGCTTAACGAGTCGAAGGGCTGCGAAGATCTCTACAAGGTGTGACATGGCACGTCCAGGGAGAGCCGCGACTTCTGTTTTTTTTGAATATTTGATTTTTTTTATTTTTCCCACGATGTCGCTTGAACGAGTCGAAAGGCAGCGAAGATCTCTACAAGGTGTGACATGGCACGTCCAGGGAGAGCCGCGACTTCTGTTTTTTTTAAATATTTTTTTTTTTTGGATATTTCCCAGGATGTCGCTTGAACAAGTCGAAAGGCAGCGAAGAGCTCTACAAGGTGTGACGGGGTAAGTCCAGGGAGAGCCGCGACTTCTTTTTTATAAAAATATATTTTTTTTTATTTTTCCCACGATGTCGCTTAACGAGTCGAAAGGCAGCGAAGAGCTCTACAAGGTGTGACGGGGCACGTCCAGGGAGAGCCGCGACTTCCTTTTTTTAAATATTTGATTTTTTTTATTTTTCCCACGATGTTGCTTGAACGAGTCGAAAGGCAGCGAAGAGCTCTACCAGGAGTGGTAAGTGCACGTCCAGGGAGAGCCGCGACTTCTTTTTTCTTAAATATTTTTTTGTTTTCCCCACGATGTCGCTTGAACGAGTCGAAAGGCAGCGAAGAGCTCTACAAGGTGTGACATGGACCGTCCAGGGAGAGCCGCGACTTCTTTTTTCTTAAATATTTTTTTTTTTCCCCACGATGTCGCTTGAACGAGTCGAAAGGCAGCGAAGAGCTCTACAAGGTGTGACATGGCACGTCCAGGGAGAGCCGCGACTTCTGTTTTTTTTGAATATTTGATTTTTTTTATTTTTCCCACGATGTCGCTTAACGAGTCGAAGGGCTGCGAAGATCTCTACAAGGTGTGACATGGCACGTCCAGGGAGAGCCGCGACTTCTGTTTTTTTTTGAATATTTGATTTTTTTTATTTTTCCCACGATGTCGCTTGAACGAGTCGAAAGGCAGCGAAGATCTCTACAAGGTGTGACATGGCACGTCCAGGGAGAGCCGCGACTTCTGTTTTTTTTAAATATTTTATTTTTTTGGATATTTCCCAGGATGTCGCTTGAACAAGTCGAAAGGCAGCGAAGAGCTCTACAAGGTGTGACGGGGTAAGTCCAGGGAGAGCCGCGACTTCTTTTTTATAAAAATATATTTTTTTTTATTTTTCCCACGATGTCGCTTGAACGAGTCGAAAGGCAGCGAAGAGCTCTACCAGGAGTGGTAAGTGCACGTCCAGGGAGAGCCGCGACTTCTTTTTTCTTAAATATTTTTTTGTTTTCCCCACGATGTCGCTTGAACGAGTCGAAAGGCAGCGAAGAGCTCTACAAGGTGTGACATGGACCGTCCAGGGAGAGCCGCGACTTCTTTTTTCTTAAATATTTTTTTTTTCCCCACGATGTCGCTTGAACGAGTCGAAAGGCAGCGAAGATCTCTACCAGGAGTGACAAGTGCACGTCCAGGGAGAGCCGCGACTTCTTTTTTATAAAAATATTTTTTTTTTTTTTCCCACGATGTCGCTTAACGAGTCGAAGGGCAGCGAAGAGCTCTACAAGGTGTGACAAGGCACGTCCAGGAAGAGCTGCGACTTCTTTTTTATAAAAATATTTTTTTTTTTTTTCCCACGATGTCGCTTAACGAGTCGAAGGGCAGCGAAGAGCTCTACAAGGTGTGACGGGGCACGTCCAGGGAGAGACGCGACTTCCTTTTTTTAAATATTTGATTTTTTTTATTTTTCCCACGATGTCGCTTGAACGAGTCGAAAGGCAGCGAAGAGCTCTACTAGGTGTGACAAGGCACGTCCAGGGAGAGCCGCGACTTCTTTTTTAAAAAATTTTTTTTCCCACGATGTCGCTTGAACGAGTCGAAAGGCAGCGAAGAGCTCTACATGGAGCGACAAGTGCACGTCCAAGGAGAGCCGCGACTTCTTTTTAAAAATTTTTTTTTTCCCACGATGTCGCTTGAACGAGTCGAAAGGCAGCGAGGAGCTCTACAAGATGTGACAAGGCACGTCTAGAGAGAGCCGCGAATTCTTTTTTATAAGAATATTTTTTTTTTTTTTTCCCACGATGTCGCTTAACGAGTCGAAGGGCTGCGAAGAGCTCTACAAGGTGTGACGGGGCACGTCCAGGGAGAGCCGCGACTTCTTTTTTAAAAAATTTTTTTTCCCACGATGTCGCTTGAACGAGTCGAAAGGCAGCGAAGAGCTCTACATGGAGCGACAAGTGCACGTCCAAGGAGAGCCGCGACTTCTTTTTAAAAATTTTTTTTTTTCCCACGATGTCGCTTGAACGAGTCGAAAGGCAGCGAGGAGCTCTACAAGATGTGACAAGGCACGTCTAGAGAGAGCCGCGAATTCTTTTTTATAAGAATATTTTTTTTTTTTTTTTCCCACGATGTCGCTTAACGAGTCGAAGGGCTGCGAAGAGCTCTACAAGGTGTGACGGGGCACGTCCAGGGAGAGCCGCGACTTCCTTTTTTTGAATATTTGATTTTTTTTATTTTTCCCACGATGTCGCTTGAACGAGTCGAAAGGCAGCGAAGATCTCTACAAGGTGTGACATGGCACGTCCAGGGAGAGCCGCGACTTCTGTTTTTTTTGAATATTTGATTTTTTTTATTTTTCCCACGATGTCGCTTAACGAGTCGAAGGGCTGCGAAGATCTCTACAAGGTGTGACATGGCACGTCCAGGGAGAGCCGCGACTTCTGTTTTTTTTTGAATATTTGATTTTTTTTATTTTTCCCACGATGTCGCTTGAACGAGTCGAAAGGCAGCGAAGATCTCTACAAGGTGTGACATGGCACGTCCAGGGAGAGCCGCGACTTCTGTTTTTTTTAAAAATATTATTTTTTTGGATATTTCCCAGGATGTCGCTTGAACAAGTCGAAAGGCAGCGAAGAGCTCTACAAGGTGTGACGGGGTAAGTCCAGGGAGAGCCGCGACTTCTTTTTTATAAAAATATATTTTTTTTTATTTTTCCCACGATGTCGCTTGAACGAGTCGAAAGGCAGCGAAGATCTCTACCAGGAGTGGTAAGTGCACGTCCAGGGAGAGCCGCGACTTCTTTTTTCTTAAATATTTTTTTGTTTTCCCCACGATGTCGCTTGAACGAGTCGAAAGGCAGCGAAGAGCTCTACAAGGTGTGACATGGACCGTCCAGGGAGAGCCGCGACTTCTTTTTTCTTAAATATTTTTTTTTTCCCCACGATGTCGCTTGAACGAGTCGAAAGGCAGCGAAGAGCTCTACCAGGAGTGGTAAGTGCACGTCCAGGGAGAGCCGCGACTTCTTTTTTCTTAAATATTTTTTTGTTTTCCCCACGATGTCGCTTGAACGAGTCGAAAGGCAGCGAAGAGCTCTACAAGGTGTGACATGGACCGTCCAGGAAGAGCTGCGACTTCTTTTTTATAAAAATATTTTTTTTTTTATTTTTTCCACGATGTTGCTTGAACGAGTCGTACGACAGCGAAGAGCTCTACATGGTGTGACGGGGCACGTCCAGGGAGAGCCGCGACTTCCTTTTTTTTAAAAATATTTTATTATTTTTATTTTTCCCACGATGTTGCTTGAACGAGTCGAAAGGCAGCGAAGAGCTCTACCAGGAGTGGTAAGTGCACGTCCAGGGAGAGCCGCGACTTCTTTTTTCTTAAATATTTTTTTGTTTTCCCCACGATGTCGCTTGAACGAGTCGAAAGGCAGCGAAGAGCTCTACAAGGTGTGACATGGACCGTCCAGGGAGAGCCGCGACTTCTTTTTTCTTAAATATTTTATTTTTTCCCCACGATGTCGCTTGAACGAGTCGAAAGGCAGCGAAGAGCTCTACAAGGTGTGACATGGCACGTCCAGGAAGAGCTGCGACTTCTTTTTTATAAAAATATTTTTTTTTTTTTTTCCCACGATGTCGCTTAACGAGTCGAAGGGCAGCGAAGAGCTCTACAAGGTGTGACGGGGCACGTCCAGGGAGAGACGCGACTTCCTTTTTTTAAATATTTGATTTTTTTTATTTTTCCCACGATGTCGCTTGACCGAGTCGAAAGGCAGCGAAGAGCTCTACAAGGTATGACGGGGCACGTCCAGGGAGAGCCGCGACTTCCTTTTTTTAAATATTTGATTTTTTTTATTTTTCCCACGATGTCGCTTGAACGAGTCGAAAGGCAGCGAAGATCTCTACCAGGAGTGACAAGTGCACGTCCAGGGAGAGCCGCGACTTCTTTTTTCTTAAATATTTTTTTGTTTTCCCCACGATGTCGCTTGAACGAGTCGAAAGGCAGCGAAGAGCTCTACAAGGTGTGACATGGACCGTCCAGGGAGAGCCGCGACTTCTTTTTTCTTAAATATTTTTTTTTTTCCCCACGATGTCGCTTGAACGAGTCGAAAGGCAGCGAAGAGCTCTACAAGGTGTGACATGGCACGTCCAGGGAGAGCTGCGACTTCTTTTTTTTAAAAATATTTTATTATTTTTATTTTTCCCACGATGTCGCTTGAACGAGTCGAAAGGCAGCGAAGATCTCTACCAGGAGTGACAAGTGCACCTCCAGGGAGAGTCGCGACTTCTTTTTTTTTAAAAATTTGTTTTTTTTTATTTTTCCCACGATGTTGCTTGAACGAGTCGTACGACAGCGAAGAGCTTTACAAGGTGTGACAAGGCACGTCCAGGAAGAGCTGCGACTTCTTTTTTATAAAAATATTTTTTTTTTTTTTTTCCCAGGATGTCGCTTAACGAGTCGAAGGGCAGCGAAGAGCTCTACAAGGTGTGACGGGGCACGTCCAGGGAGAGACGCGACTTCCTTTTTTTAAATATTTGATTTTTTTTATTTTTCCCACGATGTCGCTTGAACGAGTCGAAAGGCAGCGAAGATCTCTACCAGGAGTGACAAGTGCACGTCCAGGGAGAGCCGCGACTTCTTTTTTTTTAAATATTTGGTTTTTTTTATTTTTCCCACGATGTTGCTTGAACGAGTCGTACGACAGCGAAGAGCTTTACAAGGTGTGACAAGGCACGTCCAGGAAGAGCTGCGACTTCTTTTTTATAAAAATATTTTTTTTTTTTCCCCACGATGTCGCTTAACGAGTCGAAGGGCAGCGAAGAGCTCTACAAGGTGTGACGGGGCACGTCCAGGGAGAGACGCGACTTCCTTTTTTTAAATATTTGATTTTTTTTATTTTTCCCACGATGTCGCTTGAACGAGTCGAAAGGCAGCGAAGAGCTCTACTAGGTGTGACAAGGCACGTCCAGGGAGAGCCGCGACTTCTTTTTTAAAAAATTTTTTTTCCCTCGATGTCGCTTGAACGAGTCGAAAGGCAGCGAAGAGCTCTACATGGAGCGACAAGTGCACGTCCAAGGAGAGCCGCGACTTCTTTTTAAAAATATTTTTTTTTTCCCACGATGTCGCTTGAACGAGTCGAAAGGCAGCGAAGATCTCTACCAGGAGTGACAAGTGCACGTCCAGGGAGAGCCGCGACTTCCTTTTTTTAAATATTTGATTTTTTTTATTTTTCCCACGATGTTGCTTGAACGAGTCGTACGACAGCGAAGAGCTTTACAAGGTGTGACAAGGCACGTCCAGGAAGAGCTGCGACTTCTTTTTTATAAAAATACTTTTTTTTATTTTTTCCACGATGTCGCTTAACGAGTCGAAGGGCAGCGAAGAGCTCTACAAGGTGTGACGGGGCACGTCCAGGGAGAGCCGCGACTTCCTTTTTTTAAATATTTGATTTTTTTTATTTTTCCCACGATGTTGCTTGAACGAGTCGAAAGGCAGCGAAGAGCTCTAGCAGGAGTGGTAAGTGCACGTCCAGGGAGAGCCGCGACTTCTTTTTTCTTAAATATTTTATTTTTTTTCCCACGATGTCGCTTGAACGAGTCGAAAGGCAGCGAAGAGCTCTACAAGGTGTGACGGGGTAAGTCCAGGGAGAGCCGCGACTTCTGTTTTTTTTTAAATATTTTATTTTTTTGGATATTTCCCAGGATGTCGCTTGAACAAGTCGAAAGGCAGCGAAGAGCTCTACATGGAGCGACAAGTGCACGTCCAAGGAGAGCCGCGACTTCTTTTTTAAAAATATTTTTTTTTTCCCCCGATGTCGCTTGAACGAGTCGAAAGGCAGCGAAGAGCTCTACAAGATGTGACAAGGCACGTCTAGGGAGAGCCGCGACTTCTTTTTTTTTTAAACATATTTTATTTCTTTGGATTTTTCCCACGATGTCGCTTGACCGAGTCGAAAGGCAGCGAAGAGCTCTACAAGGTATGACGGGGCACGTCCAGGGAGAGCCGCGACTTGTCTTTTTTAAATATTTTTTATTTTTATTTTTCCCACGATGTTGCTTGAACGAGTCGAAAGGCAGCGAAGAGCTCTACAAGGTGTGACATGGCACGTCCAGGGAGAGCCGCGACTTCTGTTTTTTTTAAATATTTTATTTTTTTGGATATTTCCCACGATGTCGCTTGAACGAGTCGAAAGGCAGCGAAGAGCTCTACTAGGTGTGACAAGGCACGTCCAGGGAGAGCCGCGACTTCTTTTTTAAAAAATTTTTTTTCCCACGATGTCGCTTGAACGAGTCGAAAGGCAGCGAAGAGCTCTACATGGAGCGACAAGTGCACGTCCAAGGAGAGCCGCGACTTCTTTTTAAAAATATTTTTTTTTTCCCACGATGTCGCTTGAACGAGTCGAAAGGCAGCGAGGAGCTCTACAAGATGTGACAAGGCACGTCTAGAGAGAGCCGCGACTTCTTTTTTATAAGAATATTTTTTTTTTTTTCCCCACGATGTCGCTTAACGAGTCGAAGGGCTGCGAAGAGCTCTACAAGGTGTGACGGGGCACGTCCAGGGAGAGCCGCGACTTCTTTTTTCTTAAATATTTTTTTGTTTTCCCCACGATGTCGCTTGAACGAGTCGAAAGGCAGCGAAGAGCTCTACCAGGAGTGACAAGTGCACGTCCAGGGAGAGCCGCGACTTCTTTTTTTTTAAATATTTGTTTTTTTTTTATTTTTCCCACGATGTTGCTTGAACGAGTCGTACGACAGCGAAGAGCTTTACAAGGTGTGACAAGGCACGTCCAGGAAGAGCTGCGACTTCTTTTTTATAAAAATATTTTTTTTTTTTATTTTTCCCACGATGTCGCTTAACGAGTCGAAGGGCAGCGAAGAGCTCTACAAGGTGTGACGGGACACGTCCAGGGAGAGCCGCGACTTCCTTTTTTTAAATATTTGATTTTTTTTATTTTTCCCACGATGTCGCTTGAACGAGTCGAAAGGCAGCGAAGATCTCTACCAGGAGTGACAAGTGCACGTCCAGGGAGAGCCGCGACTTCTTTTTTTTTAAATATTTGTTTTTTTTTTATTTTTCCCACGATGTTGCTTGAACGAGTCGTACGACAGCGAAGAGCTCTACAAGGTGTGACGGGGCACGTCCAGGGAGAGCCGCGACTTCCTTTTTTTAAATATTTGATTTTTTTTATTTTTCCCACGATGTCGCTTGAACGAGTCGAAAGGCAGCGAAGATCTCTACTAGGAGTGACAAGTGCACGTTCAGGGAGAGCCGCGACTTCCTTTTTTTAAATATTTGATTTTTTTTATTTTTCCCACGATGTTGCTTGAACGAGTCGTACGACAGCGAAGAGCTTTACAAGGTGTGACAAGGCACGTCCAGGAAGAGCTGCGACTTCTTTTTTATAAAAATATTTTTTTTTTTATTTTTCCCACGATGTTGCTTGAACGAGTCGTACGACAGCGAAGAGCTTTACAAGGTGTGACGGGGCACGTCCAGGGAGAGCCGCGACTTCTTTTTGTTTAAAAATATTTTATTTCTTTGGATTTTTCCCACGATGTCGCTTGACCGAGTCGAAAGGCAGCGAAGAGCTCTACAAGGTATGACGGGGCACGTCCAGGGAGAGCCGCGACTTGTCTTTTTTAAATATTTTTTATTTTTATTTTTCCCACGATGTTGCTTGAACGAGTCGAAAGGCAGCGAAGAGCTCTACAAGGTGTGACATGGCACGTCCAGGGAGAGCCGCGACTTCTGTTTTTTTTAAATATTTTATTTTTTTGGATATTTCCCAGGATGTCGCTTGAACAAGTCGAAAGGCAGCGAAGAGCTCTACAAGGTGTGACGGGGTAAGTCCAGGGAGAGCCGCGACTTCTTTTTTAAAAAAATTTTTTTCCCACGATGTCGCTTGAACGAGTCGAAAGGCAGCGAAGAGCTCTACATGGAGCGACAAGTGCACGTCCAAGGAAAGCCGCGACTTCTTTTTAAAAATATTTTTTTTTTCCCACGATGTCGCTTGAACGAGTCGAAAGGCAGCGAGGAACTCTACAAGATGTGACAAGGCACGTCTAGAGAGAGCCGCGACTTCTTTTTTTTTTTAAATATTTTATTTCTTTGGATTTTTCCCACGATGTCGCTTAACGAGTCGAAGGGCAGCGAAGAGCTCTACAAGGTGTGACGGGGCACGTCCAGGGAGAGACGCGACTTCCTTTTTTTAAATATTTGATTTTTTTTATTTTTCCCACGATGTCGCTTGAACGAGTCGAAAGGCAGCGAAGAGCTCTACTAGGTGTGACAAGGCACGTCCAGGGAGAGCCGCGACTTCTTTTTTATAAGAATATTTTTTTTTTATTTTTCCCACGATGTCGCTTGAACGAGTCGAAAGGCAGCGAAGAGCTCTACTAGGTGTGACGGGGCATGACCAGGGAGAGCCGCGACTTCTTTTTTTTTTAAATATTTTATTATTTTTATTTTTCCCACGATGTCGCTTGAACGAGTCGAATGGCAGCGAAGAGCTCTACAAAAGCGAGCACGAGCAAAAACATTTGCTCGCGAGCATGTTAGCTAACACGGCGTTCGGCTCGGTGTGGACGCCAAATAACAGTGTTCGCAAGCTAATGACCCTCGTAATAGGCAATACATTTTCCGGATGGTCACGGTAGACGTCGAGAGAGGGTGTTCGCGAACAAAGTTCGGTGATCTACCAGGCACGAACATTTTTGACGAACATCGGCTGTTTTCTAGTTCTTGTCCCTTTTCAAACCCATGAAACTTGGGCCTTGCAATCCCTTTCCATAGCGTGACTGCTCGTAAACAGGCGACCCTCCGCAACCCTCCGCCGGCAGGTAATCCACAGAAATAGCATGCGTGACAGGCACGAATAAAATTTTTATATTTTTTGTTTTAACATAATGAGAATATTTCCAACGTATGGATGAGATATTTCTAATAAAAATGAAACCAAACACGACGAAATTCGGACAAATTAGAGTTGTAGCATCAACATTTTTTTATGCTAGTCAATAACAGATTATCTTGAAAAAGAGGGTGAAATTTTTGTTAGGTGGTGATTCGTGTTTAAAGCTGTGTGGTATTACTAGGAAATAAGGAGAAGGTATGAACGAACTATGTGCGCATTTATAACTATATAGTGTATAGACATACATATATTTACATACATGTGCAATGTGCAAACATTAAAATATACAAACATAGGTACCTATACAATATATATACAAACATTAAACTATACAATATATATACAAACATTAAACTATACAATATATATGCAAACATTAAACTATACAAACATGGGTATCTATATAATATATACAAACATTAAAGCTTCGAAATATATAATATAACACACACACGCGTACATATACATATTTACATGGTCCCAATCTCGGAGTTGCACACCCATTTCATGTGTATCGCCGTTGCGAGGGTATTTTCCCATGTTGGGTTAAAAAAAATTTGGCAAATTCTGCCCGACTGTCGGTTGCTGATCGGGAAGAACGCCCCCGTGGCGCATTTCGTACCGGCATGTATGAGCCATCGCCCGATCCTGCACCTGACCTCCTCCATTCGCCCGGTATGAGATCTCCCGTGTCCGGGTCAAAACGGTCCAAAGTACCGGGCGGCGAATACATCGATTGCGTGGTCTCGTTGCGCCTACGGAAATTGTGCAGGTGCAGGCAGGCTAAAATCACCACGGTGGCCTTCTCCGGTTGCAACATGATCGGGCGCCTTAAAATTCTAAAAATAGAGGCCAATATGCCAAATGCGTTTTCTACAACAATGCGGGCTCTGCAAAGTCTATAATTGAAGACCCTTTCGGGTGAGCCACGCATTTGATGGCCGCTGAAAGGCTTCAAGATATGCTGTTGAAGCGGAAACGCGTCGTCCGCGACAAACACATATGGAACTTCAGCTGTTCCTGCCGGTAAACGGCTTGTCGGTGGCAGGTTAAGCCCGTTCCCTAATAACTTATCATAAACGGACGTGTTTTTAAAAACCCCTCCATCGGATATACGTCCCTGGCAGCCCATATTTACGAACGTAAAATTTGCCGATGCATCGACAATGGCCATAAGGACGATGCTGAATGATCCCTTGTAATTATAATATTCGCTCCCGCTGTTGAATGGGGCTTGTATTACAATATGTTTTCCATCAATGGCGCCGACGCAATGTGGAAAATTCGTTTTCTCGTTGAAAATATTTGCCACATCCAACCACTCTGCTGGCATTGATGGAAACAGGAAAAAATGGTTCAACTTAGTTTAGTTTAGACCGGTTTGCAATGGTGATTATTTTAGTAATGAAGGTAAGACATATGGGGTAAGTCCGGGAGAGTCCGGCCAGTGCTGATATTTTAAGACTGACGCAAGATAGGGCACTGTGAGTCATTGACACAAAATAAATGAAGACGCTTGTTGTTTATCTCACATTGACCATTGTCACAAATCCATATTTGAATTATAAGATGCAGTTAAGACTTTACGCGAGGCTGAAAGTTTTTAGACCAACTTACAGTGGGGGCGATATTTAAAAAACAGGTTAGTTTATTTACGCTCTTCCGATATTGGGGATATAATATGCATATAACTACAGTGTAACACCAACAATACGTATGTATTCGTTTTTTTTTTCTTTTTTGATAAGGTGGTCGATCACTACCTTGATTAGTCGTAGTGGGTGGACGGTCCACAGTGGGGCACGTTATATAGGATTTGCGGAAGAAATCTCATAACTTCGGTGTTTTTCAATAGTTTTGAGTAGTTTAAAAAAAAAAAAAAAAAAAAACTATAACTTTCATACAAACTAAAACTATCAAAATCTAATATAAAATTGAAACTAGTGATGGATATACAAAAATATAACTTTCATTTTAAGACTTTTTTCCTCTCCAGTTGCAATGTGCCAATGTTTTGATTGAAAATGAAAATAAACAATTTGTAATTATCGCACACTATAATAATTTATATACAGGGTGTCCCAAAAATGTTGCGTTTCCTTAAAGGGGGTGATTCTGGGGGTGATTTCAAACAACTTTTTCATTTGCGAAAATGCTCTCCGATGTTTCGTTAACGAGATATTAATAAAAAGCACCGACCACTCACAGCGCGAGTCTGACGGCCGAGTTCCCGCGGTAGCGTGGCTACGAGCCGCGCTGCGACTGCGACGAGCAAGCAACTCGGCATGCATCGAAGAAACTTGCGTAGAATGGCAAATGAAAAAGACGTAACAAATAAAATCGAACATGTTGTCATGGTTTGTTCGTCATTTAAAGTGAATAATGAATAAAGGATAAATGGATGAAAATCACGTGTAACGTAAAAAGACGAATACGCAGTTTTTTTTTAGAAGATTCGAAAATAATAATTATTTGAAGTGGGAGGATAAGGAATACGTAAATTTCCTTGTGTTAATAACGTAGCCACGAAAAGGTAATGTAACAGGAAATCAACGAAAGGTGATAGTCGTTCGGTATTGTGATAAAAATCCGTAATTCAATAACGGCCAGCACTGTTGGTGGTAACGAATAAGTCTGTTTAAAAAGCCCGAATAAATGTTATCGTACGGGAATTTAGAGAATTATCGCCGGAAATAAGCCATCGCTTGCGTTAAATTTAAAAATGAATTATCACCAATAAAGTAACTAAAACTCACCCTTGTTGGAAATTCACCTGCAGCTCGAAAATCTGTGTCACAGGGTCACCGAACCGATCCTGGTCATCGATGGACGTGCTCCGTGCACAGCTGGTCCCAGGTATCCTTACATTCCCACTACCCAAAGTTAAGGGTCGCAATGTCAGGTGCGTCCAGGTCAACGTACCGAATATTCACTTCACTGCACGGCTACTAACACTAATCACTTTATTTATCCTGAAGTATTCTTGGGCCGTGTACATTTCTACGACGCGATTGCTAGCTGACTGACAGGATTTTTTCCAAGCAACTTCCGCTACCCCCAAGTAGCTTCTCTGGTTCCATTATGAGTTAACTCCCACCAGGGCAAGAGGCTTTAGGTAAAAAGAAGCCAACACATTTTCGGAACACGTGTTTTGCAGAAGTGCAACGAACACTTTCACAAAAGCCCGCGCTCCGTCCTTCTACCTCCGAAACTGTAGGAAACCGTTCTCTACCGCCGACTCGCCGGATTTTTGCAAATGAAAAAGTTGTTTGAAATCACCCCCAGAATCACCCCCTTTAAGGAAACGCAACATTTTTGGGACACCCTGTATATAAATTATTATAGTGTGCGATAATTACAAATTGTTTATTTTCATTTTCAATCAAAACATTGGCACATTGCAACTGGAGAGGAAAAAAGTCTTAAAATGAAAGTTATATTTTTGTATATCCATCACTAGTTTCAATTTTATATTAGATTTTGATAGTTTTAGTTTGTATGAAAGTTATAGTTTTTTTTGTTTTTTTTTTTAAACTACTCAAAACTATTGAAAAACACCGAAGTTATGAGATTTCTTCCGCAAATCCTATATAACGTGCCCCACTGTGGACCGTCCACCCACTACGACTAATCAAGGTAGTGATCGACCACCTTATCAAAAAAGAAAAAAAAACGAATACATACGTATTGTTGGTGTTACACTGTAGTTATATGCATATTATATCCCCAATATCGGAAGAGCGTAAATAAACTAACCTGTTTTTTAAATATCGCCCCCACTGTAAGTTGGTCTAAAAACTTTCAGCCTCGCGTAAAGTCTTAACTGCATCTTATAATTCAAATATGGATTTGTGACAATGGTCAATGTGAGATAAACAACAAGCGTCTTCATTTATTTTGTGTCAATGACTCACAGTGCCCTATCTTGCGTCAGTCTTAAAATATCAGCACTGGCCGGACTCTCCCGGACTTACCCCATATGTCTTACCTTCATTACTAAAATAATCACCATTGCAAACCGGTCTAAACTAAACTAAGTTGAACCATTTTTTCCTGTTTCCATCAATGCCAGCAGAGTGGTTGGATGTGGCAAATATTTTCAACGAGAAAACGAATTTTCCACATTGCGTCGGCGCCATTGATGGAAAACATATTGTAATACAAGCCCCATTCAACAGCGGGAGCGAATATTATAATTACAAGGGATCATTCAGCATCGTCCTTATGGCCATTGTCGATGCATCGGCAAATTTTACGTTCGTAAATATGGGCTGCCAGGGACGTATATCCGATGGAGGGGTTTTTAAAAACACGTCCGTTTATGATAAGTTATTAGGGAACGGGCTTAACCTGCCACCGACAAGCCGTTTACCGGCAGGAACAGCTGAAGTTCCATATGTGTTTGTCGCGGACGACGCGTTTCCGCTTCAACAGCATATCTTGAAGCCTTTCAGCGGCCATCAAATGCGTGGCTCACCCGAAAGGGTCTTCAATTATAGACTTTGCAGAGCCCGCATTGTTGTAGAAAACGCATTTGGCATATTGGCCTCTATTTTTAGAATTTTAAGGCGCCCGATCATGTTGCAACCGGAGAAGGCCACCGTGGTGATTTTAGCCTGCCTGCACCTGCACAATTTCCGTAGGCGCAACGAGACCACGCAATCGATGTATTCGCCGCCCGGTACTTTGGACCGTTTTGACCCGGACACGGGAGATCTCATACCGGGCGAATGGAGGAGGTCAGGTGCAGGATCGGGCGATGGCTCATACATGCCGGTACGAAATGCGCCACGGGGGCGTTCTTCCCGTTCAGCAACCGACAGTCGGGCAGAATTTGCCAAATTTTTTTTAACCCAACATGGGAAAATACCCTCGCAACGGCGATACACATGAAATGGGTGTGCAACTCCGAGATTGGGACCATGTAAATATGTATATGTACGCGTGTGTGTGTTATATTATATATTTCTAAGCTTTAATGTTTGTATATATTATACCCCATAAAAAACTTCAAAAAAGTAAAAAAATACGCCAAGTACATGAAAACATGAAAATCACAAAAAATAGAAAATAATAATTACAAAATTAAAAAAAGATGTGAAATCAAAATGAGCTGCTAGTACATAAAGATGCTTTCCAACTGCGCTTTAGATGACACAACTACATATGCACAGCTAAAATTCCATTACTCATAATGGCTATTTATACAAAGAAAAAATGTATTAAATAATAATATGCAGATATATTTTTATACAAATAAATATTTTAATACGAATAAATATTTGATTCAAAATACTTGGCGTTGCGCCCCGAATTGGTGTTGCTAACCTCAATAAATATGTGTAAATTGCATTAATCCTTTTCTTTCTTTCTTGTACGTGCATGCGTGCGTGCATGCGTGTGCATATGCTACGTATGGCATTAGAATTATATATATGTAGAATAAATCTGACTGTGTTTCTAGTATGTGTATGTATATGTTTTTTATATTGTAATGGAGTTGTAAATTATTAATACTAAGGCAATTAACATTTTTTCGGTTGCGCAGCGCCAAGTATTTTGAATCAAATATTTATTCGTATTAAAATATTTATTTGTATAAAAATATATCTGCATATTATTATTTAATACATTTTTTCTTTGTATAAATAGCCATTATGAGTAATGGAATTTTAGCTGTGCATATGTAGTTGTGTCATCTAAAGCGCAGTTGGAAAGCATCTTTATGTACTAGCAGCTCATTTTGATTTCACATCTTTTTTTAATTTTGTAATTATTATTTTCTATTTTTTGTGATTTTCATGTTTTCATGTACTTGGCGTATTTTTTTACTTTTTTGAAGTTTTTTATGGGGATCTCACTTCTTTTTACAAAGATATTATTATCTTCTATTTTTTGTGATTATTATTACTTTCTATATTTTGTGATTTATTTGTATCATGTACTTGACGTAATTTTTTTACTTTTTTGATACAATTACAGCATAATAATTATCAGCTGTTGAAATTTACAATTCCATGAATCTGAAAGCACGTACAATTCCTTGAATCTGAAAGCACGTACAATTCCATGAAACTGAAAGCACGCTCAATTTCATGAATTGTTTTATCAAATCGAGAAATGTTTTTCGTGGTAAAAAAATTAAAATTTCCATTCATAACGTCATTTTCTGAGTATATTTCATGGAATAGTATTTTTTAAATTAATTTGTTTATGTTTGCCAAATTCATGCGTTTTATTAGACTCTAATTGATTTTAGTATCAATTTTCATTTTCATGTTTACAGATTTCTGTGCTTAAAGGGGTTATCGCTAGATTTAGCACGAATTTTCGTGTTTTCAGATTCATGGAATTGTACGTGTTTCCAGATTCATGGAATTGTATGTGAGACTGCATTTTGATTCCAATTCAATGGTACAACGATAATATATATTTGAGGCATTTGATGGAAAAAGGGCACATATGCCAAAATGCCATTTCGAGTAAATCGATTTCAAAGTTTTCATTATATTGTAACTTAATGAAAAGTAATGCAATTAAATCCATTTTTTTAAGGATGTAGTACCATATCCTTGAAACGTTTCGTAAACAGAAGTCATGATTTGAAAATGATATGTGTCTTTATTTAATAGTTTTATGCAAGTGGTTTATGTGCCCTTTTTCCGTAAAAGTGGTTAATTCGTAAAAAATAGTTTCTTTGTTTATTTATTTAAATATAACTTTGTTTACTTACTTAGTTACACATGTTTTATACGTTATTTAAATAAAAAATACAAAATGAATCACAAAAATAAATAAAAAATGTAATGTTTTAAGTAAGTATTTTTACAGAAGTTAAATATGTAATTTTTGTTAAATTTTTCCAAAATTATTACACCTCTTCCTCGTCCGTCGACATGAATTCATCTTTATCAGATTCGCTCGGTATAGTCTTTGCTGCTTGAAGAACGTTTTCAATCCATATTCTGCTGTCCTCGTCCAAGTATTGCAACAGATCTCTTACGTCCTTATCTTTATTAACTTTCAGGCCAGGTGATTCAACTGGTTTCAATTGAATGCTCTTTAATTGCTTTTTATTGTACATTTTTTTTCCAGAACTTGAAAGGTACAGAGCTCGAATTGTACTTTTCGTAAGTATGAAGCAAACCATTTGGTTTGAAAGATATTTTCACATATTTGCGGATAGTGAACTTTTTACCCTTACTCATTGGATGCTTCATGAAGAAAACTGGCAAAGCTGCTGTCCAGTTTTCGATAATCGTGTGATCCATAATAACATTGAAAGGGGAAGGGTTTTCTCTGCAAAGAACCATTGCTTCTAGGTACTTTTTTGCCGTGGAAATGGTTTCTTCTTTCTTCAAGTAGGATCTAATTATCCCGAAATTTCTGTCGCATTGTCCAAATGAGTGTCCTCGTACAGGGAATAGATGGATTATTTCAACATTAAATATTCTTGAGAACCATAAACAGAAAGACACCATTGCTGAATTTTTATTCTGTCCTGCGGCTGAATCAGACAAGAGCACTATCTTCTTAATGCGAGGATTCTCCTTCAATTTTTCTGTGAGGCATTTGTTGAGAAAGGAAATTACTGAATCCGCATTCTTTTTTGCTTCATGTTCCATAAAGTTGTATAAGAAAGATGTCCCATCGTTGTAGATGTGTATGTTGAATGTATATAACCACAGGAGTCGCTTGTAGAACTGGGCTGTCACATTCAGCTTTGGTACAGCGAAATTCTGCGCGTAATCGAACTCGCACACAAGAACAGTAACACTTTTACTCGCTTCATTAATATATTTGTTTTTCATTTCGAAGTAGAGTTTGTAGTTTGTTTTGTGCGTTTCGAACTCAGAACTGCAGGTATCATGAGGGTCTACTTTAAGTTTATTTGTACATTTTGTGCAAAAGTCACACACATCTGTTTTAGGTTGACGAAAAGTAAAGTTACATTTTTCGCGAAAAGCTTTGAAATACCAGTTGTATCCTATAATAAGGGGTTTTCCAGTTTCTTGTTCATAATACATCTTGAAACTGTTATAAAGTTTTTTCACATTTAAGTTAGGATTATTGAAATAGTTTAAAGAAGATTTATGCTGACAATAATGTGATTTTTTATGTGGAAAAGAATTTACGTGTGATTTCATTAATTCCCAAACATCATCGTTCACTTTGTGAGACCTGTTTTCGTGCTTTCCTCTTCTTTCTTCAAAAGTATCGTCATTTTGAACTTTTCCTTGGGCTATTCTCATTCTTTTCATTGATATTTGTAACAAATGTAGTAATAAGTTAAGACATATCGGATAACTTATTCCATCTTTTTTAAGAGAGTACTGCCAAATATTTATTCTATTTTTTTTCGGATTGATTTTATAACGAGAACGATCTGTTTTGGGTTTTTTCGATATACAGCTAGCAAGATATGTGTCTTGAATTGTTTTTGTATCGGATTTCCAGAAGGAGTTAAAAATAGATTCTTGGTGATCTCTATCAAATTCCTTGTAACAATCATTTGTACAACACTTCGTAATAAAATGAAATGTGTTTCCTTTAACCTCTTTTCCCGAATGAGATATATAACTGTGTCCTCCAAGACGTTTTAATTTCTTCAATTCTTTACACCAAGTTGTTTTATAAATCAATTTCTTCTTTCCTAAATTCGCATCTTTCCTTGCGGATTCGATACTCGTCTCATTGTCAGTTTCCATAGTTCCTCGCTTACACAAAATAAAACGTATTGCACGACTAGACAGTAAACAGCGTGGCAGCGCGACCGCTCAGCGACTATGTAGCTGCATGGCGATCACGCTACGTAACAAAACAGCATCTAGCTAAGTTAAACGTGGGAGAAGAAATGTCCTTGATATATTATATATGTAAAACATATACCTGAGTCAATTTAAACGATTTACGGAAAAAGGGCACATACGCCTATGTGCCCTTTTTCCATCAAATGCCTCATTTGTAAAAACACGTGGCATCTCAAATTTTGTATATAACCTGACTGTAAGCTGTCAAAATTTGGAGTAAATTGCACATAGTGAAGATAGGAATTGATGAACGAAACATGTATTAGTTCGTTTTGGCTGAAGGTGTGCGTATAATAACGCGTATACGTATTATGTCGACAAAAATTTGAGATTGAAGAAGAATAGGAAGAAAAATCTACCGTTTTCGACAGATCCCTGAGACGATATTACGATATCTCTGTCATGCGTGGACCGATTTTATTGAAATTGGTCTTATTCGAAAGCCGATATGCGGTTTACATAAGAAAAATGCCTTTAAATTTAGAAAATATTGCAGGCGTGATGAGATATAATGTAATAAATGTCAGAATTAGGTTAGAGTGTCCCCGGGACGAGTAAAGGTACACGGCAGCGACATCGACATATATATATAGGGTGTTCTTTTTTCATGTACTTGGCGTCGAGACGCTACCGCGTCTCTAGATAGATACCCATGTTTGTATAGTTTAATGTTTGTATATATATTGTATAGTTTAATGTTTGTATATATATTGTATAGTTTAATGTTTGTATATATATGGTATAGGTACCTATGTTTGTATATTTTAATGTTTGCACATTGCACATGTATGTAAATATATGTATGTCTATACACTATATAGTTATAAATGCGCACATAGTTCGTTCATACCTTCTCCTTATTTCCTAGTAATACCACACAGCTTTAAACACGAATCACCACCTAACAAAAATTTCACCCTCTTTTTCAAGATAATCTGTTATTGACTAGCATAAAAAAATGTTGATGCTACAACTCTAATTTGTCCGAATTTCGTCGTGTTTGGTTTCATTTTTATTAGAAATATCTCATCCATACGTTGGAAATATTCTCATTATGTTAAAACAAAAAATATAAAAATTTTATTCGTGCCTGTCACGCATGCTATTTCTGTGGATTACCTGCCGGCGGAGGGTTGCGGAGGGTCGCCTGTTTACGAGCAGTCACGCTATGGAAAGGGATTGCAAGGCCCAAGTTTCATGGGTTTGAAAAGCGACAAGAACGAGAAAACAACCGATGTTCGTCAAAAATGTTCGTGCCTGGTAGATCACCGAACTTTGTTCGCGAACACCCTCTCTCGACGTCTACCGTGACCATCCGGAAAATTTATTGCCTATTACGAGGGTCATTTGCTTGCGAACACTGTTATTTGGCGTCCACACCGAGCCGAACGCCGTGTTAGCTAACATGCTCGCGAGCAAATGTTTTTGCTCGTGCTCGCTTTGGTGGAGACCCGATGTTACGTGGGACGGGGCGCTCCACCATTGTCTGTAACAGCTTACTGCGAATTCCTCGAATCCGCGAGCTCTCCCCATTCCATCGATGGGCGATCGATGAAAGGGAGATATGATCGATGCCCCACATGAGCATAGTGGGGGACGTACAATAAGTCGTCACGCCTGGGTTCGCTCGGGCTCGGGGCATGGCGCAACAAGTATTATTTCTGGAACAAGAATCTTTAGTTTTACCTTTGATGTATATATTAGATGTAGATCTTACCTTACGTGTATAATAGAAGCGGATTACAATATTTTTAACGATGTAGACGAGATAAATATTATTGACTTATGCACTTGTCACATTTATAAAACGCGAAGATAATAAACTAAGTTAACTATCGAAGTCCCATCGACTGCGCCAACGATCCCTGCAGCCTTACTTATATAGTTTTTGATCAAGAGCGCCAATTATGGTGGGGTTCGCTTGGTGACAGTCGATCGATATTCAATCAGCCCGCCGCGACCGGCGATCCGAACACCCCTCAAGTCACCCCGCGATCTGTGAAATCGTCTTCCACGTATAGCGGTTGTCATTCGGTTGTTATTCGAGGAAACACAATACGAGTCGGCTTCTTATCATTTTACTAGCGAACAGTCCGCGCATGAGAACTAGCAAAATGTAACTCGATCCAACTTGTGATAGAATGAATATAATAGTAGCATGAAATTAATATTGAAATTCGTAACCGATCGAGGACTGTTTGTTCAGTAATTCCCAAAACTGTTTTTAAATATAGAATTAAATTGATTGCGGCTATAAAATAAGAATAAGCGAAATACATCTATAGTTACATGTCTTAATTCTACGTCCTCAATAAACGGTGCATGTTACACTAGTATTCTTATAGCTCAATGATTCATAACTATTTTATGATTTTTGCCAAGTCACGATTATTCGGACGTTAGCCATAATCGAAACTTTTACAACCAAAACGGTCAATACAAAAACCGTAACTACGTCAATATTCAATTTTATTTTGTTTTTGACAAGCAATATTTTCAATAAAATACGTTCTATGCAGGTTATGGATGAGCTATGAGGTTTCGTTTGAAAGGGTACATGGATTAAGGGGATACAACAACTGCTCTCGGAACTGGCGAGGATCTTTGAAGGTTTTCCAAGTTGCAATAGATCCCATTGCGAGCCGACGTTTTTGTCATTGTACCTCGATACTTCATCAGCCTCGAAGGTACATAATCGAGAAGTAATCAAGCGTATTAACGGGTTATCAGTATTTATCGGAGCCACAGAGCAACGAGTACAGGGCAAAGAGTATTCGCAGAAGGGTGACAAATTTAAAGAGGCAATCTCGCCACGTCAACGGGATAGGTACAGAATCGGTGAAGTGACACGACTGAAAAACAGAAAAATAATTCGGAGTGATCAATATGTTTTAGCGATTATAAAAACTGGTGCAAATCTATTTGGAGCTCGACCAAAAGGAAACCTATTCGAACCGGATCAATATTCTCCAAAAGAGGAGACAAACCTATATTTACTTTTCAACACTTCGTCGTACCGGAGCAAATTATTGAGAGATATACTCGAGCCAATATTTATAACAAGTAAGACACGTTTTGTCAATTACATATGATTAATCAAATGTAACTTTAATTTATATTTATTTTGCCACGTTGAACAACAAAATACGTTAGGTGAATAGACTTCCATAACGTTTACACACAACAGAATACAGAACTAAGAAAGTATGATTGTCTGGAACTTTGTAGGACGCGTTTGGTAAAAATTAATAAGAAAGAAAAATCTTTGTCAATGAGTTCCGACAAACAAATTTCTTCAGAAGTGGATTTCCATCGTTACAAGTTGAAGCAGCACTTTCAGTGCGAAAAGACGCAGTTACTCTTGGATACTACTGAACGAAAGATATCGGGATGGAGGTTGAACGAAGTTAGATGTGTTGTATTAAACTTAACGCTCTGTATTACAATACAGAGTGTCTCGTGGCGACTGTCGATTAGTACTATAAATAACGCGTTTATTGCTTATTATTGATTTTTAGTTTTCACGTACCATCTGCATGAATAAAAAGGATATTTTTATTTTTTCGTTTCCACGGTTCAAGCATCGCATTTTTTCCAATGCAATACTACATTTTTTATTGTGATTTTATTAGATAAATGAAACTAATTCCACGTGTTCATATTATATGTATAATCTTGGTACACCTACAGATGAAACTATCGCATAATATAGTGGAATGGCGAATTAAGTTTTCATTTGAAGTCTATCTAATATTAACGAGCACATTATTTATTGTAACAGTTCTTGGTACAATTATATCTCACAGTTTTTGGATTTTCAAATCGAATACGAGGATTTATTCTCAAATTTCATGTTTCACATGCACCGTCATTAGACTCACCAAGAATTCAACTGATACCGACGAACTTTATCGCTAAAAAGTTTATGGATTATTAGTCAATGCTGATTAATGTACTAACAAGCATAAACAAGCAATTTAGTAGTTATAACTATGACGAGCTGAAAGATAGAAAGAAAAACGATGGTGATGTTCATTGTAAAATAGTGGAATTATACCATAGTTACAGCGTAATTCATAAATGCACACCAATACTTCAAGGGGTAAATCTATACACGGATATAAGTAAAACCGTTGTATGAACATATGCCTTATACATTCTACCTTAGTTTTCGAGTAATGGGTGGTTAAAGAAAATGTTCGAAGTGCCCAACACGTGCCTTATAAACGGGACATTTCATGCGAACTCGGACAGATTTCGGAGTAAGTTTTCATAAGTTGCTGAAATTTGAATATGTTGTAGTCTTTAGTGATATTTAAACGTACCTCAAAGGATTTTTCAAAATTTTGAAAAATATCGATTTTATAGCAGTTTCAAGTTAAGTGCTCACTTTTTTCAATACATTACAGCTATGGAAGTAGTAAACGGATGGAGATGATATTTACGGTACTTATAGAGAAGACGTTGAAGTTTTGAGAAAATATTATTTCAGTTTAAAAAAAAATTTGAACCATTTTTGTGCAATTATTTGAAACAAATGCAGGTATTTAACATCGGGCGTGATTTTAAAAATCTGAAAAAGCAGAATATAGTTCTATCCTTCCCCTTGATGGACAAATTTTCAAAAATATGGACATTTTAAAATTGGTCCTGTAAAAATTGTCGAATGTTGACGCTGCGTCAGACCACACCGGCTCGACTGGTTGAGCCGTGCGGTACTGGCAGCGGCCAAGCGGCTATATCTACTATTCTTATACAGTGTTCTCGAATATGGTAAGTATTCGTAAGAAACTGAAGAAGGAAAACGTTTACTGTTTTTTACACAACATAATACGGTAACTTGGTATTCGCAATATTTTCCTTGGAACGAAGGTGACCGTCAGTTTTTTAAATGTGGAATGCTACATATTTGAATATCCAATATGAAAGCGACTGTCAAGACAAATTCAACCATATGGTATCCTGTCACGTCCAGAATTGCCGGAACATTCTGGACGAGAAAGTAGTTTTCTTGCCCCATCGCCTCCGATGTAACCTAAACCCTAAGGCCGTCCAGTTACGCCGCAATGGAGGAACTGTGCTGATCGGGTGGATCGACTTTGAAGGATCGTGGACGAAAAGAAGAGGTGTGTTTCGTCTTGGGACCGTCAGCCAGACTCATCAGTAGGGCTATAGCTGACGGCCCCTGCCCTAGACACACACGAGGACACAGAGGATATGATTTGGAAACTTGTATATACATGAAATGAGACTGGAATTAGGACTAGCGAGAAGATTCAGCCTCTGGTGGCGCTCGTCGCCACTAAGTCGCGATACCGTGGTGGAGCCGGGACGTCACAATACTATGACATTCACGGCTACACATGGTTAGGAATGAAAGATAAAATTGAATCTACTAAATACGGTATTGTCTTCATATGTGTTCGCTGGTCGGGACCCGCGTTGAGCACGTATCGTGAACAGAGCCCTAATTCCGAGTGTTCGTTTCTCGTTTCTTTCTGGCCGAAGGGGGGGAGCGAGATGCAACGTTTTGCGTGCGCGACGGCGAAAGCGCTCAGATAGAATCGTGACTGCTCGACGCATGCGCGCGACGGTCAGATAACCAGGCACGGCACGAGTCTTTTTTGCGCCCTGGGCGATATTGTCCAATTCAGCCCTTTATTATAATACATTTATTTAAGTTTATTGATGTTCTTACTCTTAATTCTTACTCGTGGTTTAAAACCGTTATACAGGGTGTCCCAAAAATGCCCGCGTTTCCTTAAAGGGGGTGATTCTGGGGGTGATTGCAAACAACTTTTTCCTTTGCGAAAATGCTCTCCGATGTTTCGCTAACGAGATATTAATAAAAAGCACCGAGCAATCACAGCACGAGTCTGACGGCCGAGTTCCCGCGCTAGCGTGGCTACGAGCAGCGCTGCGACTGCCAGCAAGCAACTCGGCATGCATCGAAGAAACTTGCGTAGAATGGCAAATGAAAAAGACGTAACAAATAAAATCGAACATGTTGTCATGGTTTGTTCGTCATTTAAAGTGAATAATGAATAAAGGATAAATGGATGAAAATCACGTGTAACGTAAAAAGACGAATACGCAGTTTTTTTTTTTAGAAGATTCGAAAATAATAATTATTTGAAGTGGGAGGATAAGGAATACGTAAATTTCCTTGTGTTAATAACGTAGCCACGAAAAGGTAATGTAAGAGGAAATTAACGAAAGGTGATAGTCGTTCGTTATTGTGATAAAAACCCGCAATTCAATAACGGCCAGCACTGTTGGTGGTAACGAATAAGTCTGTTTAAAAAGCCCGAATAAATGTTATCGTACGGGAATTTAGAGAATTATCGCCGGAAATAAGCCATCGCTTGCGTTAAATTTAAAAATGAATTATCACCAATAAAGTAACTAAAACTCACCCTTGTTGGAAATTCACCTGCAGCATGAAAATCTGTGTCACAGGGTCACCGAACCGATCCTGGTCATCGATGGACGTGCTCCGTGCACAGCTGGTCCCAGGCATCCTTACATTCCCACTACCCAAAGTTAAGGATCGCAATGTCAGGTGCGTCCAGGTCAACGTACCGAATATTCACTTCACTGCACGGCTACTAACACTGATCACTTTATTTATTTTTTATGGAACGTGTTGTTCCTATGTTTTAAAAATTGGTGGCCCCGAAAGGGGCCGATTGTTATTAGTTTAAAAATTGCTCCACATGGCGACCGTCATTGTTCACGCATGCCACGGCGCGGAGAATTATTTGTCGCTGGACGCCCTGTAGTGTTTGCGGCGTTATGTTGGCCACCGCCGCGTGGATAAGTGCAATTGCCTCTTCAGGAGTGTCCACCGGCTGACGATACACCTCATTCTGAAATGATTGTTGTACAACAAATACAAAACGTAAGTAAAAAAAAAGAATACCTATCTATAAAAGGAATAAGTAAAGAGTAACAGCAATAATCAAATTACATTCAGGTAGCCCCAGAAGAAAAAATCCAGCGGATTCATATCCGGTGACCGTGGGGGCCACGCAACGTGGGGCTCTCGCTCGCCGCGGCCGATCCACCTGTCCTGAAAGGTTTCACCTAAATAAGCGCGGACATTATCGGCGTAATGTGGCCCAACTCCGTCATGCTGGTAGTACATATTCTGTCGGATCTCATATGGAATATCATCCATAAGATCCGGCACAACATGTTCTAAAAAACATTTATACGCTGGGCCGTCCAGCCTGTCTGGCAGAATGTACAGCCCAACGATAAATTCGCCACAAATGCCGGCCCATAGGATGATCGACCAACGGACATGTGCGGCACATGGACGAGGCTTCGTAGGGGATTTTCGTCGCTCCACACATGCATATTGTGGGAATTGGAGCAACCTTCTGTGTTGAAAATTGCTTCATCCGTCCACAATATGTATTTGGTGAACGACGGATTCCTTAGCACTTCTCCCAACAGCCACCTGGAATATTGAATCCGCAGGATGTAATCCCCGGCGTGCAAATGTTGCACCCGTACATATTTGTACGGATGCAACCTGCGATCCTTGAGGATTGGGTGTATCGTCGTCCTGCTGACACTAGAACAAAATGCAAGAACATCCACTATTAGATAACATTTTTTTCTTAACACGTTGCGTCCGGCACCAAAAATAGTTGACCTTCTCCTAAATACAAGAAACAGCTGCACCATGGTGAAAAAAAATGCAAATTTGTAACGACATGCACACACCGATGAACACGTTCGTACTGAATGCGTATGCAAAAGGAAAATTCGGTACCTCAAAAATTCTTCTTCACCTTCCACATTTATTGGGACCGAGCCCAAGAGTCCCATGACGTGACCGTACACGTCACCCGGACGCAACGTGTTAATTAATAATTGCTGTAGTTATTTTGAACAGTCACTTACTCTAGGCGACGGCTCAAGACGCGCACACTGATGGTTGGGTCGGCTTCAACGGCGTCGAGGATTCGCTCGATGGTGCCCAGATTTCGCGCTGTTGCGGGTCTGCCCACCTCGCTGCCTCGCGGCATCATGGACCCCGTCGAGTATAGCCGCGACGCTACCCGGCGAAATGTATCCTTGCTTGGAGTTTCTATGTCAGGATATTCTAGCGCAAATGCTCGCGCAGCAGCACTTGCGTCCCCGTTGTTCCGGGCGTACACCCAGAACATCCTGTAGTATTCTTGGGCCGTGTACATTTCTGCGACGCGATTGCTAGCTGACTGACAGGATTTTTCCAAACAACTTCCGCTACCCCCAAGTAGCTTCTCTGGTTCCATTATGAGTTAACTCCCACCAGGGCAAGAGGCTTTAGGTAAAAAGAAGCCAGCACATTTTCGGAACACGTGTTTTGCAGAAGTGCAACGAACACTTTACATGGCTGCTCGATTCAGGATCAACGAGTCATATGACAAGTGATACAAAGATATTTGAAAGGTTAGAAAACGATAAGAGAGAAATATATTTAGCTGATAAGGAAGGAAAAAAGTTAACTTCCAATGGAATAGGGGACGTAGTGTTAGAACAATCAAACATTGAAACTAGAATTAGATTAAAGAATGTGTTAAGCGTGTCAGGTTTGAATACAAACTAGTTGTCGGTAGCAAAAATTACTGATTATGGATACAAAGTAACATATGATAGTTTATAAAAAGGAAGGAGAAGTTGAATTGATAGCAGTGAGAGAAGGAAATAGTTATCATGTCAAGTCTATTCTTAAAAGGGCAGAAAGGATAAACACACCGAATGAAAACGACATTTGGCATAAAAGACTGGGCCATGCGAGCAAGGCAATAATAGAAGAAATGAAGACTGAAGGCTTGGTGGATGGTATGAGGGAATCTAATCAGATCAATGTCCAATGTGAATCTTGTGTGGAACGAAAAACGTGCAGGAAAACCCACTCAAGGTTAATGGAATGAAAAACCATCAGAATATTAGAGTTGTGGCACATGGATTTAATCGGACCAATAAAACCATCAACTAAAGGAGGTAAAGAATACATATTTACGATTATTGATGATTATTATTCCAGAGTGATTACTGTACAATTATTAGGAGCAAAAAGTGATGCACCTGAAGAGCTGAAGAAATTGATTACACTGAAGGAAAATCAAACTGGAATAAAGCTGAAAGCAATACGATCAGACAACGGCGGTGAGTTTATTGGGAAAAATTTAAAAGATTGGCTGGAAAAAAGGAGTATTAGACACGAGTTCAGTCCAGCAAGGATGCCGCAATGCAATGGAGTAGCGGAAAGAGGAAACAGGACGCTTATTGAAATGACAAGAACAATGATGTCGGATTCTCAGATGCCCATGCCATTTTGGGGTGAAGCGGTGTGCACCGCAGCACATATAAGGAATAGAATAAAATCGAGTGTCCATGGAAAACCACCATATGAGATATGGCACGGCAGAAGACCGAATATAACCTACATGAAGAGATTCGGCTGCGTCGCATACGTGCTAAATAAGGAGGTTCAAAAAGGAAAATTTGATCCAAAGACTCTCAAAGGGATTTTTGTTGGCTGCGCCCCAAATAATACATACAGAGTGTATATCCCTGAAACTGGAAAAATAAAAAATGACTGTGACGTCAAGTTTGATGAAAATAAAAAGGGAGTAGATTTACTAGACAATAAGCAGCAAGAGGAGATTGTTCGTGATAATGATCTGATTATCCTTGGAATAGATCATGAAAATAGAGTAGAAGAGAAGGGTCAAGAAAAAGAAGTAGAAGAAATTGGAGATGAAAATGATAGAGAATTTCGCGAAGAATATGAAGAATTCTCTGGAGATGATGAAGAGGAATACCAAGATACCAAGAACAAGAATTCGAAGCAAGAAATAAAGGACGACCTAAAGGGGTAACACAATCAGTTATGGAAGTACGCAAAAATATGGAAAGAAAAAAACAAGAGCTAAAAGATCAGGAAAGATGCAAATTGGAGTAAATGGGAAGAGGCAATGAACGACGAGATGAGATCGATGGACAACCATGAAGTATGGGATATAGTACTACGCCCAAAAAAACAAAAAGGTAATAAAAAGCAGATGGGTATTCAGTATTAAAGAAGACCCAAATACGAACGGACGTCGCTACAAGGCACGCCTTGTGGCACTCGGATGTGGGCAGAGACCGGGATTTGACTATCAAGAAACCTTCGCCCCAGTCATCAGAACGGAGACAATAAGACTGCTCTTTAGCCTGAGTGCGAAGGAAAAGAAAAAAATAAAAATGTACGATGTAAAGACTTCATTTTTGCATGGGATTCTAAAGGAAGAAATTTTTATGGAACTGCCTAAGGGATGTGAAAAAAGGGAAGGTCATGTATGCAAGCTAAAGAAGAGCATATATGGTCTGAAACAGGCTGGAAAATGTTGGAATGAATTTTTGCCTGATATATTAAAGAAGAATGGGATGCGACAGTCCCCAGGAGACCCCTGTTTGTTCTATATCAAAGATAAGTTAGATTATGTTTTGTGGAGTCCATGTGAATGACATGCTGGTAATGGCAAGTAATGAAGAATTTGAAAAAACATGTATGAAGAAAATAAGCAAAGAAATAGATATAAAAGATTTGGGAAACGCCAAGGTCGTTTTGGGAATGGAGATAGAACAACAAAAAGAGAATATTTATGTGCACCAAAGAGAATATATAAAAAAACTATTAGACATGTATGGAATGGAAGAATGCAATGCCATGACATCACTAATCGACGCTAATGTGAAGATGGAAAACGACGAAACAAGCAGAAGCTGTGATACCAGGATATATCAGAAGCTCATGGGCAGATTGATGTATCTTAGTGTATATACAAGACCTGATATAGCTTTTGCAATGAGTTACCTATCACAATTCAACAGCAATCCTAAGGAGATCCATATGACAGGATTGAAGAGAGTACTAAGGTATTTAAAGGGATCAATCGACTACCGATTGGTATTCAAAGGGACGGATACAACGAAAGGGATCGAATGTGAAACAGATGCCTCGTGGGATCGTACACAGGACGCGAAATCGTTTACTGGGCCCTTAATTTACGTGAATGGTGATTTGGTTCACTGGAAAAGCAAAAAACAAAGAGGTGTAGCGTTATCTTCAACAGAGAGTGAATTAGAAGCAATGACTGAAGCTGTGAAAGAAGTGGTTTGGTTTGATGGACTGTTAAAAGACATTAAAATAGGAGACAAATGGACAAGAAAAATTAGGTGTGATAGTCTGAATGCGGTAAAGCTAGCGAATGGTGGTAATTATAAAACAAAGTCTAAATTACTGAATAGAAAATGTTATTTTATTCGAGAGACTATGAAGCAGGAGGATCTGCAGATATCACATGTATCGAGTGAGAGAATGACTGCAGATTGTTTGACGAAACCTGTTGGTGGGAAAGGTCTGTTAAAGAATGTAAAACTGTTCTTAGATATTGGAGATCGATGAAAACAAGGGGGAAAATTGTGGAGTTATTTTCATCTAAGAGTTGGTATGAGTGTGAGTCTGAATGGGTCGAATGTATGGGGAATAATGAAAAGAAGAGGTTGGCAGTACCGAGAGAAATCGCAAATGCGCAGTCTGAAATGTCCATGTTCGGGTGAGAGAAAGTGTGTTGAGTTAAGAGATTGATCGATGAATAGTATTGTTCAATATTATTATTATTATTATTACGTCATTATTGCGTCTACATATATACATAAATATAGCCTATATTCACAGGCAGGTACTGTTATCACAGTACCAATATAACTAATTACAGTGCAAAAGGCGAGGTTCAGCGTGAACGCTGCTAATCGACGCTGTTCTTCGATTTCTATGTTCTCTTGGTCCTCTTCGTCTTCATATGCATCTTGGTATTCTTCTTCATCATCTCCAGAGAATGTATCATATTCTTCGCCAAATTCTCTATCATTTTCATCTCCAATTTCTTCTATCATATTGCTATCAAATATTTACATTGTGAATTATTTTAAATATTTATCCGTCAACTACCACAGGCTTGAAATTCGATTGGTCCCAAACTAACCAATCGGGCCTGCTTATCTCTCGTGTCTAAACACGCGCTCGAATTTCAAAACAAAAGCACGCGTCGACCTATTCCGTGCGAGGGAAGGTGGACCTTGGGGTCCGATTGGCCCCAAACTAACCAATCTGCTCTGCATCCCGCCTAAATGGCCACTGTCCTGAGGAGGCCCTCTTCACAGCAATATCTCCACCCCAATTCGAGCGCGTGTTTAGACACGAGAGATAAGCAGGCCCGATTGGTTAGTTTGGGACCAATCGAATTTCAAGCCTACCTTCCCTCGCACAGAATACGTGGACGCGTGCTTTTGTTTTGAAATTCGAGCGCGGGTTTCTCCTCGAGAGATAAGGGATCCGTCTTTAATTTGAAGGTAGGACGAAGCAGGCGGGACTACGCGCAGTCAGCGGACTACCCCTTCTCTTCCTGTGTCTTTCCGCGAGGCGTATTGATGTTGGATAATACTCTGTAATTTCTAGTTCTCCAAAATTAATCAGGCTGATCAGCCAGAGCATTTCGCCAGGGTCGCGGTTTATTGTCCGGCGAGTCGGCGGTAGAGAACGGTTTCCTACAGTTTCGGATAATTTATGACTTAATTGGTTCCGCCTCGTAGCAGTCGTGAACTCAGGGTATCGGAAAGGGGAAACAGGAATGGTATGCATTTTCTTCTTTATAGCAACTCGAAGACTGTCTCTTCCCTTCGGACCCTTTCGAACTGACACACGTGGTGTCTGTTTTCTATCTAGAAGCAATGGGTACATTGGCAGCAGAAGGACGGAGCGCGGGATTTTGTGAAAGTGTACGTTGCACTTCTGCAAAACACGTGTTCCGAAAATGTGCTGGCTTCTTTTTACCTAAAGCCTCTTGCCCTGGTGGGAGTTAACTCATAATGGAACCAGAGAAGCTACTTGGGGGTAGCGGAAGTTGTTTGGAAAAATCCTGTCAGTCAGCTAGCAATCGCGTCGCAGAAATGTACACGGCCCAAGAATACTACAGGATGTTCTGGGTGTACGCCCGGAACAACGGGGACGCAAGTGCTGCTGCGCGAGCATTTGCGCTAGAATATCCTGACATAGAAACTCCAAGCAAGGATACATTTCGCCGGGTAGCGTCGCGTCTATACTCGACGGGGTCCATGATGCCGCGAGGCAGCGAGGTGGGCAGACCCGCAACAGCGCGAAATCTGGGCACCATCGAGCGAATCCTCGACGCCGTTGAAGCCGACCCAACTATCAGTGTGCGCGTCTTGAGCCGTCGCCTAGAGTAAGTAACAGTTCAAAATAACTGCAGCAATTATTAATTAAGAAAAAAATGATATCTAATAGTGGATGTTCTTGCATATTGTTCTAGTGTCAGCAGGTCGACGATACACCGAATCCTCAAGGATCGCAGGTTGCATCCGTACAAATATGTACGGGTGCAACATTTGCACGCCGGGGATTACATTCTGCGGATTCAATATTCCAGGTGGCTGTTGGGAGAAGTGCTAAGGAATCCGTCGTTCACCAAATACATATTGTGGACGGATGAAGCAATTTTCAACACAGAAGGTTGCTTCAATTCCCACAATATGCATGTGTGGAGCGACGAAAATCCCCTAGGGCTTCGTCCATGTGCCGCACGTGTCCGTTGGTCGATCAACCTATGGGCCGGCATTTGTGGCGAATTTATCGTTGGGCTGTACATTCTGCCAGACAGGCTGGACGGCCCAGCGTATAAATGTTTTTTAGAACATGTTGTGCCGGATCTTATGGATGATATTCCATATGAGATCCGACAGAATATGTACTACCAGCATGACGGAGTTGGGCCACATTACGCCGATAATGTCCGCGCTTATTTAGGTGAAACCTTTCAGGACAGGTGGATCGGCCGCGGCGAGCGAGAGGCCCACGTTGCGTGACCCCCACGGTCACCGGATATGAATCCGCTGGATTTTTTCTTCTGGGGCTATCTGAAGGTAATTTGATTATTGCTGTTACTCTTTACTTATTCCTGTTGTAGATAGGTATTCTTTTTTTTTTACTTACGTTTTGTATTTGTTGTACAACAATCATTTCAGAATGAGGTGTATCGTCAGCCGGTGGACATTCCTGAAGAGGCAATTGCACTTATCCACGCGGCGGTGGCCAACATAACGCCGCAAACACTACAGGGCGTCCAGCGACAAATAATTCTCCGCGCCGTGGCATGCGTGAACAATGACGGTCGCCATGTCGAGCAATTTTTAAACTAATAACAATCGGCCCCTTTCGGGGCCACCAATTTTTAAAACGTAGGAACAACACGTTCCATAAAAAATAAATAAAGTGATCAGTGTTAGTAGCCGTGCAGTGAAGTGAATATTCGGTACGTTGACCTGGACGCACCTGACATTGCGATCCTTAACTTTGGGTAGTGGGAATGTAAGGATGCCTGGGACCAGCTGTGCACGGAGCACGTCCATCGATGACCAGGATCGGTTCGGTGACCCTGTGACACAGATTTTCATGCTGCAGGTGAATTTCCAACAAGGGTGAGTTTTAGTTACTTTATTGGTGATAATTCATTTTTAAATTTAACGCAAGCGATGGCTTATTTCCGGCGATAATTCTCTAAATTCCCGTACGATAACATTTATTCGGGCTTTTTAAACAGACTTATTCGTTACCACCAACAGTGGTTCACGATTTTGGTTCAGATCTTCTTCAGAAAAGTTACGAAAAATTTTTAAGCAGTATTTTAAAATTTTTTCGTAACTTTCCTGAAGAAGATGTGAACCAAGATCGAAACGTCGAAAGCTTGTATAAATTATTGCTAAATAGCTTGTTTATTTATTGTTCAAAATTGACCGAACCTGTGCGCCGAAAACAGATTGAATAAAGGGAACAATTTGACAATTTTGCCTAGGGCAGCGTTGAGCAACTGGCGACTCACGAGTCTTTCTTTCTCGCACGATATCGGCGCATGCGCCTTATGGTCGATTGTTCCTCTATTGTTCCTCTCTTGCACCATGTTGGCGACAGTTTCAAGCTTTCAATGAGACCCCCATAGTATATGCTCTAAGGCTCGCCGTAAGTGCTTCCGATCATCGCGCACGTCCATCGTGCACGCAAAGGACAGAGTGTCATGGCGCCCAGAAGACCGAGCGTGACAAAACATCAACGCGCCCGTCTGTCTCGTACCGTCCTCACTCGCTTTCAGTGACTCTCGCTCGCTCTCGTTTCATCTCGCTCTCATCATCGCCAGACAAGAGTGAGACAGGAGTGGTGGGGATAGCGACAAGCTCGTATCATGTGCACCAAACTGAGCACTTACGGAAACAATACTATAGATAGTTCGATATATTTATTTCATTCATAACCATGTGTAGCCTTGAAGGTCATAGTATACCATATGGTTGGATTTGTCTTAACAGTCGCTTTCATATTGGATGATCAAATATATAGCATTCCATTTAAAAAACTAAGGGTCATCTTCGTTTCATGGAAAATATTGCGAACACCAAAAATTGAGTTACCGTGTTATATTGTGTATAAAAAACAGTAAATGTTTTCCTTCCTCGGTATTCTACAAATACTTATCATATTCGAGAACACTATACAGGGTCATCGTTTAATCCTGCAACCTGCGCGCGCGGGAACTTGTAAAATGCCAACACCGCTTCACGGACGCATTCCACCACAACCATGCACCGTCCCGGCGTTCGGAGAGCTGCTAGCGACCGGTAGGCAGCAGTGATGCCCGAGCTTCGAGAATTTTGGGCTAGTCTCTTTCAAATTAACGTTGCAAAGAACTATTCAGAATTACCCGGCTCGGGTTGAAAAATTTGGAGCCTTGTTCGTATAACTTTTGAACTATAAGAGATATCGGAATGCAATTTGCGTCGAAAAATGAGGAAAAATTATTCCCTCTTAATGATGGATAATTTAACACATTTTACGTTTACTTAATTTTTCTTTTTTCAATTTTTTAACCATAATTGTTTAAAAAGCTTTTGCACACTGTTTATTTGATAATGTATTTAACGCTGTTTTTAAAATTCGTGGTGTTGATAAACAATAGGCTAGTTGTTTCTGTATCATTACTTTCATAAATTGAGAAATTAAATTTTTACTCAATTATGTGTTAGTTCTGCAGACCTCAGAATCTATTAGTTCTGGTTTTCTTTTTTATGATTTTATCCTTCATGCGGTGCATACCTAGATAAGGCGTAAGGGGTAACTAATGGGATGTGTCTGTGATTGTAGCGGTGTTTGAATTTTTGTGTCTGAATGTTTTAGCTACTCAATGCCACGCATATACCGGCTTCCGTTAATGTCGGTAACATATTCAAATTTCAGCAATTTACGAAAACTTACCCTGAAATCTGTCCGAGTTCGCATGAAATGTCCCAAATGCTACTGCATGCCTTAGTTACTTAGTACCTGGGACCTGGAAGGAACTGTTTTTTTCGTTTCGTTTCGGTTCAGCTCCGATAATCATAATTTCGTTTCGGTTAATATCATTCCCGCTGAAAAATATTTCGTTTCCTTCTGAACGAAAAACAAATTTTGTCCTGAACCGGTTATTTCAATTATAAAAAAACTCGTATAAACTTATTTTAAAAATTTTATTCCTTTTGGTACTTATATTATAAAATATTATACGTTATAGTTATGTATTATAGAATATTATATGTCATGTCTTATAAAAATAATGCTTTCGGTTGCAAGCCGTGCCCACGAGGACAAGACTTCCAGCACCGCAGTCAGCCCTATCAAGAGTATAAAATGACACGAAATATGATGAAAATAAGGGGCGCGCACAGTTTAAATTTTTTACCTAAACCAGTCCTGGGATCTAGAGACGCGGCAGCGTCTCGACGCCAAGTACATGAATCGGCACCCTGTATATGTCGAACTGTCGCTACCGATATCATTTACTCGTCGCCCGGCTAATCCAACCTAACCTGAAACTTATTTCATTAATATCTCATCACGCCTGCAATATTTTCTAAATTTAAAGGCAATTTAAAAGCTTTCGAATACGACCAATTTCAATAAAATCGGCCCACGCATGACAGAGATATCGTAATATAGTCTCATGGATCAGTCGGAAACGATAGATTTTTCTTCTGATTCTTCAAGAAATTTTTCGTCGACATAATAAGTATGTACGCGTTACACACACACGTTCAGCCAAGAAACACTAACCCATGTTTCGTTCGTTAATCTCTATCTTCACTATGCAATCTATTCCAAATTTTGACAGCTTTCAGTTAGGTTATAACCTGGCGAGTGTGAAATACAGGGTGTTACTCTACCTATAGTCAATACTTTGGGGGGGGGGGGGGTGATTCTACAGGCATATAGAAGTCGAAAATCAAGAGTGACGAAATTGCGGTAAATGCTTCGTTTATTAATTATCGATGGTTAAAGATTGACGTCTGGATCGCCTGAATCAGGCTAGGGATGTTCGATTCACCTTAAAAGATCGATTTTTGAATCGTTTTTGAATCGAATAATGAGAATCGGTTTTCTTAGAAAATCGAAACCAAAGAATCGATTTTGCAAGAATCGATCTAAAAATCGTAAAAAATTATATATACCCACACAGCACAACGTCTGGCAAAGTCTTAAAGACGTCCAAAAGACGTCTTTGAGACGCCTTTTGGACGTCTTTAAGACTTTGCCAGACCTTGTGCTGTGTGGGTATATACATTAAAAACACCTCAGATGCTGGAGATAACATTTAATTTTATTTTCGTTTTGTGTATACAGTTCGAAGTAATTGTTTTCCAATTTAATACAGAACTTGTGGAATTTTGACAGAACAAAATAAACAGAATTACACGTTGTTTTAACGTATTAAATAAACTGTGTTTATTTAGCTTTACATACTGGACTTACATTAACATGTAAAATACGGATGTTTAATTATACGCGGATGATTTTACTACAATGCCCAAACGCTTGTTCATTAAGCTTGTTACTGAAATTGTTGAACATCACAGTTTGTAGAAACACAAATATTAACGTTTAGAAACTCGAGGAATAAACTCAAATTCACACACACACGGTAAATTACTAAATTATTCGCTATTCGACTAATAGCGAATTCGGGAGACCCACACTGGCCGCACTGAGTGCAAGTTTTCTCGCTTCTAATTGGCTAAAAGTCGCACTCAGTGCGGCCAGTGCGGGTCTCCCGAATTCGCTATAAATTACTCGACGTGTTTAAACCAGCCTCATCGCTGGTCGTCCTCCGCAGTTGTCCGCAGTAATGCGCAGTTCTGCGTCACGTGTTGTAGAAAGAAAAATCGACTCTCGATTCTTAGTGTAAAGAATCGATTCTCAGAAAAATCGAACAGCGGAGATCCGATTCAAAAGTTCGATTTTTTTTGTTAAAAAATCGATCTTTTGAAGAATCGAATCGGAATCGAACATCCCTAATCAGGCTGAATGACGGCAACTCGACGGACAGCGGGTCGCGCGAGGCAGGCCAGCCAAGGGGCGTGCAGTGGCGGCGGATGCGCGTGGGATTTGCCATGTAGAGCGCATACTTACTTACCTACCTCGCCGAAACTGTGACATACGATACTTGCGATAATTTATGAAAAGACGCAAACGTTGTTCGGCATTAAACCTGCCTACTCGTAAAAATCCACAAGGGCATATCAAAACCCGCCCAACGGGATTCTCAAGTAGAGAGGGTGAATGCCATTGCCTTTGAAAATATTGCCCTCAAAAATCACCCACACAGCCATCCAAAGCGCCTCTCTACATGGCAAATCCCACGCGCATCCGCCGCCACTGCACGCCCCTTGCAGTGTTGCAGAGTTGCCGTCATTCAGGCTGATTCAGGCGACCCAGACGCCAATCTTTAACCATCGATAATTAATAAACGAAGCATTTACCGCAATTTCGTCACTCTTGATTTTCGACTTATATATGCCTGTAGAATCACCCCCCAAAGTATTGACTATAAGTAGAGTAACACCCTGTATAAGGTAAGTTGTCAAAATTTGAGATGCCTCGTGTTTTTACAAATATATATCGTTGTACCATTGAATTTTAACCAAAATGCAGTCTCAAAAACAAGTTAAGTTGCCGAAATTTGAATTGCGACATGTTTGTATATCATCGAACTGCTTTTTATTCGTAACTAAACTGAGGATTTTATGTATATGTAGATAATCGCAGCGTAAAATGATGCTGTGACCTACATATTGTCTGAGTTTTAAATTGACAAATTATCTGAAAGCCTGCGAGGAGAAAGGTATGAGTATTATCTTGATTCTTCAAAAGATGTTAATTGTGGTTATTATATTACATTTCAATGTTAATAAATACGTTTGGCACCCTGTATTGTACACAAAGTACTATACATACATATAATACATATAGATCGGCAATGCGGTGAGCATGGGTTCTTTTCGGAGTTGTTAATAAACTTACCTACGTAGAATTTATCCTTAATTCTGTCCCGCGATAATTTGTAACTTATAATATTAAAAATTATCTGAAGTCAAATGCAAAGTATCTTCGTAAAAAGAAGTGAGATCCCCATACAAAATTCAAAGAGTAAAAAAATTACGCCAAGTACATGAAGTCAATTAAATCACAAAAAATAGAAGAAAATGATAATGACAAAATAAAAAAAAAGTGAAATCAAAATGAGCTGGAAGTACATAAAGGTGTTTTGTAATAATCGCGGATATTTTAATAATTTGAAGATAAAATTTAACATCTAGACCATCGCTGGTCAAGGTCGCTCCCGCGGGAGATTGGGGTTCTCCCACTCTCGTCCGCGTTGTCAGGGATACCGCGCGGCGCTAAAGAGATGACTATGACAGACCAGCGTGGCCATCGCCGAACGAGCTCGGACGCCCGATACGACATGTGATTAGTGACACGCGGCGTCGCAGCCAGCCAATGCTATTACTTCCCGATATAAGTTGTCAGTCTTGGTGACCTGTTAAGTTTGAGAGACCATGACTTTTCAAACAATTCTGAAACTAGAAATATCATAAACAAGCGTGACATATAGGTACGAAAGTCAATGAATTAACCTGAAATGACCCATATCCAAGTGACAGGCGGCTCGTCGGACGCGTCACTAATATATAAGTACGTCGTGTGTAGCGCTCGAGCCCCCCCTCCCCCCTCCCCTAACCGCGATGACGCTAGTCCGGCTAGACCATCATGGCAACCTTCTTAGCGTCACGCGGTCTCCTTGACGACGGAAGGCACGCTGTGCGAGAGAATGACTGGAAGGGCAAGCAGGCGCGTGAGGGGCCCCTGCGCTGGCCAGCGCTGATCTAGGTTGTGTTCCGATTCACGCATACTGCGCATGAAATTGATGGCATCTTATTGGTGGCATCGTATGATTCCCTAGAATTTCTCTCACTTGCCGCCAATACGATGCCACTTCCGGTGCAGTGAGCGTGCAGCAATCGCAGAAAATCAGAGGAGAAGCAGTCACTGCACGCTCGCTGCACCGGAAGTGGCATCGTATTGGTGGCAAGCGAGAGAAATTCTAGGGAATCGTACGATGCCACCAATAAGATGCCACCAATTTCATGCGCAGTATGCGTGAATTGAAACACAGCCCTAGACATTTGTTCAGGTAGAAATGCGTCCAGCAACGGAGTGGGAAGCGGCTGGAGTAGTGGGAGCGGAGCCTTACAGGCTGCCGCAGGGATTTCCAGAGTTTGACGCTCCGAATATAAGGCACATTTTAGGGAATTTTTAAAAGAAAAGTATTGAGTATTATAATTCCAATCTCTGTACTTTTATCAACTGAAAGGGTATAGCCGGTTAAGATGGTCAAATGTGCCCCTGAACCAAACTCAAATCGCGATGAGTCATTCGAAAGCTTATAAAAAAAGAATGATTTCTTTCAAGTTTCAACTTTGTATCTCGACCCGGGGGGTAGTAAAGGGTAAAAATAGAAAATCAGGTTTTTGGCGAATTTCTACTATACCAGGAAATGAAAAATTTTGAAAAAATTCAGAGGCATATCCGTTATCGGGGCACATTTAGGGAATTATTTCAGATCTTTAAATTGAGAAACCAAGCTGTGAAAAATAAAAAACGCCAAAAATGATGAAAAATGCCGGTTGTGTATCGAAGCAGTTCCAGAACTATAATCATATTTTTACTGTAAGTAGGTATCATTGTTACTATTGTCCTGAATTTTTTTCAGATTTTTCAATTTGGTGCGCCGCAGTTAAAAAAATTAAAAACCGATTTTTTCGTCGTTTTTTCCGTGTCAGAGTAACTTATACGTCGAATTGCTTCATGAAATAAGTGTTTTATGCGATCTTCAATGTTTATACGTACAGCAAAATATCATAGGAATTAAAGAAACTGGAAAAACCGAATCATTTGAAACTATGTTATACGCCTTACATTGTGAAGTGTCTACTGTATTTTCCAACGGAGTCGGTGGCACAGCGGTAGAGTGTCGAGCTGCTATACCGCTGCGAACTTTTTTAACATAGGTTCGAATCTCGAACTTCCATGTCCGCTTGGGCAAAGTTTTTTCTTTTTTTTTCCGTAATTATATATATTTTCTAACTATACTCGAAATCAAGTAAGAAGGATTGTCGCGACCGACGAGTTTAGACCGGTTCTGCGCATGTCGGCGCTCATTGGCTATGTCACCACCAATGGTCTTTCGGCTGCGCATGCGTGCTGCGCCGAAAGCATTGGTGTGGCGCCACTTTTGTATATACCGTGTGTTTCGACTTTTTGTCGGATTTGATTGTCTCTTTTTTACTGCAAATTTAATAGAATACACGTTTTATTTGGTTACCCGGTATATGAAAGAGAATCGGAACGGTGCATGGAGAGAGGGAGGCCTGGGTGGTAAAGTGGGGGAACAGAGACCTCGCGACAGTTGAAGAGCTCATTCTACATGCGCGAAAAAGATCCTTCTTACATGACTTCGAATATATATGACAATGATCAATATTGGTTTTCAAATGATTTAAGAATGTTTGAAAAATATATTAACCTGAAATATACGTAAACATGAGTTCGGACTGTGTTTCTCTTGTCAAGTATCCTGCCAATTACGATATTATTTAACATTTTCTACATTATATTAATATGTGAAGATCGTTTTCGAATCTCTTACCTTTAACAATTATGCATGGATAGCAACAAAACTCGTGTGTGATGTTTTTAATCTTCATCGCTGTCTTTGTTAATTATTGGTGTCACGTGTTCACTGTTGAATATTTTACTAAGAATTTCTGCAGGTCTTACAATTTTTTGAAGGTACCGAGCATGCGACAAGTAATAAATTATTGCAGCTATGTGTGAACAGCACCCGACGGTTCGGTTACCATTTGCGCATTCACAACAATAGCGTTTAATTCCGGAGTAGCCTATTGAGTCTGGTGCATAATCAATATAACATCTATAGGTTTTACTGTTAATATGTCGGGATCTTACTTCGAATTTAATAATATTATTTCTCTCTTTAAGACATCGAAGATTAATGGTGTTCTGTTCATCCATTAGTTCTGCTAAATATGAGATTGCTTGAGATAATTGATATGAACCAGTGAATAGAATTTTTAGGTCTTTCTCTGTCATTTCTGGAAAATCAAGGAGCTCGTTAGATGATAGTTGATTAAATGGAATCTTACGTCTGTTCCAATGCTGGTTTTCAACTGACAATGAATTCTCAGCGATGTTTTGAGATGACATTCTTTCTACTATCTCATCACAGAGATCTACGTCCGAATTTACATTGATTATGCACCAAACTCAATAGGCTACTCCGGAGTTAAACGCTATTGTGAATGCGCAAATGGTAACCGAACCATCGGGTGCTGTTCACACATAGCTGCAATAATTTATTACTTGTCGCATGCTCGGTACCTTTAAAAAATTGTAAGACCTGCAGAAATTCTTAGTAAAATATTCAACAGTGAACACGTGACACCAATAATTAACAAAGACAGCGATGAAGATTAAAAACATCACACACGAGTTTTGTTGCTATCCATGCATAATTGTTAAAGGTAAGAGATTCGAAAACGATCTTCACATATTAATATAATGTAGGAAATGTTAAATAATATCGTAATTGGCAGGATACTTGACAAGAGAAACGCAGTCCGAACTCATGTTTACGTATATTTCAGGGTAATATATTTTTCAAACATTCTTAAATCATTTGAAAACCAATATTGATCATTGTCATATAGTTATAAAATATATATAATTACGGAAAAAAAAGAAAAAACTTTGCCTAAGCGGACTTGGAAGTTCGAGATTCGAACCTATGTTAAAAAAGTTCGCAGCGGTATAGCAGCTCGACACTCTACCGCTGTGCCACCGACTCCGTTGGAAAATACAGTAGACACTTCACAATCTAAGGCAGCGCTGCACAAGGAGCTGTTTTCGGCGCCTAGCGGCGAGCAACCCACCTTTCCTGTTACTAAGGTTAGAATCGGTGAGGAGAACTGCAGTAGTGTATGTGCGTGTTCGTAGGCTCGTAGCATAGGTATATATGACTGGGTTCCTTGTGGGGCCCCAGTGCAGAACAGGTCCCGTAATAAAATTCGGGTTATTTATTTGCATATTGTTACGTGTACAAATTTATTAGTTATGGAATTTTCTTCTTGTAAATATCGCTAAATGTAATGACGAGCACCAAATGTGTATACATATGTATATATTTATTTATATATAACTTTCCGTCTTATAAATGATATACATCCTGAATTAAAATTAACTTTCTATAGTATATTGCGTGACAAGGGAGAGATGTAAGCGAGATGTAAGCCCGAGTGTAGCGAGGGCAGCAATTCACGCGAGGCGAAATCGCTTCTCTCCCGTGTCACGCATTATATGTTTTTCAACACCTGCATGAAAGGTGTGTTTTTGAAAGCCTGCTCAACGATTCGCAAAAAATATGCATGTTCGATTGCTTTTTTATTCTGTCAAAATTAATAAATACGTGTATTTATTTTCCAACAAATCGATAACGATTAGTCGAACAACTGCATCTTCATACCATAGGGTAATGTCAAACTCCAGTTTCTTTGGGAGGAAAGTAAGAAATTGCGAATACGTAAGCGCGTAAAGTCTTTTTCCCTTGGGAGATAGACTTTACGCGAATACGTCTGAAATTAGTCATTTTGCTCCCGCTCAGCAGGCGTAAAAAACACACATTTTCATGCAGGCCCCACAAGGAACCCAGTCATATATCCCTATGCTACGAGCCTACGAACACGCACATACACTACTGCAGTTCTCCTCACCGATTCTGACCTTAGCAATAGGAAAGGCGGGTTGCTCGCCGCTAGGCGCCGAAAACAGCTCCTTGTGCAGCGCTGCTCTATTGGGTAGCATAGTTTTAATGCACTCTAGACACAAAATATTCGAGCGTAAAATTATAAGAAAAGCTACCAAAACATTTTACGACCATTATTTTCATGTTTGCGCGCAGCCTTCCGTCGAGACAGTTTCCTTAACACTAAATATAGTTAATTACATCATGTAACGATATTGCGGAAAGACAGGACCAGCGAATTCAGCGAATATCGTGGTGTTCAGGTTTATACTGCGTTCGCAATTCCCCCACTCTCCCTTACATTACAGGACCATTCCACACCAAATCGATCACATTTGCCTCGATGCACAGTGGTCTGGATGGTGGCCAAAATTCAATTTCTCAACTTCAACTTTACAATGTCATTTTTTTTTACGAATTGACAACCCTCCAGAGCTTCTAAATCCGTATAGCTTTCCCTTTTCAGATGATTCTTTGATTAGATATAATATTACAAAGACAAAATCATCAAATTTTATGGGAATCTAATTGTTTTAATTACTCATTATAGAACATCAAAATACGCGGTTTATATCATACAGTTATATAGTTAAGGAAGTATATTTCAGTTATTTATATGTGTCATAGGCATTTTTTAGTCTATGAACAAATAGTGCATTGTTTATATGAATTTAAACTTTGAGAAGGCTTATAAGAAAAGGATTAAGCGAGATTAACGTCGGACTTTTTTTACATGAAAGCTTACACAATTGTTAACAAGAGCATGTAAATTTCAAGTGCAATCTCCTGCAAGTTTCAATTTTATGCAGACTTTTAGAAATGACGCTCGAGGTATATGGGCTTCCCGGACGCGTGTATTTTTAATATTTTATTTTTTTAAGTAAAAGATCATGTTAGAACTGATACTTTTCCTTATTTTTTTCTCTAGTACGGCTATGATTTTTCATTTTGGCTATAAAATACCGCTCTCCAGACCACAATGCGCACCACATTGATCCGCCATTTTGAATTTTAAATTTTTAATGCCAAATTCGTTATCAGCGACCTCAAAAACCCTTAATCACCAAGTTTCAGACAGATCAGAATTTTGGCCGCTAAATGTAGATATCCCCAGACCACTGTGCGATGTCTGGGATCTTATCCAAAATGGGATATTATGTAGTTCTCGTCAAATTATGCGGGGTTCAAGTCATCATTTTTTCGATGTCAGAATTTGTTTAAAAAATACAGGGCTCTGAATTTTGCGATTTTTGCCTATTTTCGTGAAAATGGATTGAACTTGTGAATATTTATCTCGAAAACTATTTATCGTATTTAGTTGATTCGATTTTACTTTATTCGAGAAGGATCTACCTTCGCGAATAATTGTTTTCAGCTTGAAAACTCATTTTTATAACAGCGAAAATTATAAATAAATTCTTGATTTGCAAATTTCGGTTGAAGATCACGAGTTTAAAACTCTGAAAAAATACTACCATATTTACCGAAGAGCTTTCGATACAAGGAGTTCATCTCTAGGCGCTACCATGCATAGTCAACGTCGTAATAAGCCGCTAAAGACACTGCAGCGCACCATTTCGGATAACCGAACCACGCGTTAGGGCAGGCCTGCACAGGGAGCCTTTTTCAGCGCCTGGCGGCAGGCAACCAGCCGTACGCCGTTACTATGGGTAGAATCGGTGAGGAGAATTGCAGTAGTGTAGGTTGGGGCTCGTAGGCGCGTAGCGTAAGTATATATAGCTGGGCCCCAATGACCCCACCGAATTATATTGCGGGACCTGCTCTGCACTGGGGCCCCACAAGGAACCCAGCCATATATACTTATGCTACGCACCTACGAGCCCCAACCTACACTACTACAGTTCTCCTCACCGATTCTACTCTTAGTAACGGCGTACGGCTGGTCGCCTGCCGCCAGGCGCTGAAAAAGGCTCCCTGTGCAGGCCTGATCTAAGGCGTATAACATAGTTTCAAATGATTCGGTTTTTCCAGTTTCTTTAATTCCTATGATATTTTGCTGTACGTATAAACATTGAAGATCGCATAAAACACTTATTTCATGAAGCAATTCGACGTATAAGTTACTCTGACACGGAAAAAACGACGAAAAAATCGGTTTTTAATTTTTTTAACTGCGGCGCACCAAATTGAAAAATCTGAAAAAAATTCAGGACAATAGTAACAATGATACCTACTTACAGTAAAAATATGATTATAGTTCTGGAACTGCTTCGATACACAACCGGCATTTTTCATCATTTTTGGCGTTTTTTATTTTTCACAGCTTGGTTTCTCAATTTAAAAATCTGAAATAATTCCCTAAATGTGCCCCGATAACGGATATGCCTCTGAATTTTTTCAAAATTTTTCATTTCCTGGTATAGTAGAAATTCGCCAAAAACCTGATTTTCTATTTTTACCCTTTACTACCCCCCGGGTCGAGATACAAAGTTGAAACTTGACAGAAATCATTCTTTTTTTATAAGCTTTCGAATGACTCATCCCGATTTGAGTTTGGTTCAGGGGCACATTTGACCATCTTAACCGGCTATACCCTTTAAAAAATGGGTTCAAATTTTCGTATGCAATAATAATACATTGGTTCAAATTTTTGATGGTAGTAGTAAGAGGGGTTTGAGAAAAAAGTTTGTTGCTGGCGAGCATAATTTTGGCTGTCGTAATCGTCTCAAACAAAACACCTACAATTTTTCATAATCTATATGAGTGCGGTTATCGTATGAACTTTAGTTCATGTCGAATGAATAATGTTGAAAAGCACAAAAATGGTTGTATTTCAAATGGAAACATTAATTTCTTGGAAAATCATTTGTTACATTTCTGTGTTGCAAAATTGGATTTTCGTAAATATTTACTTCATTCTAGTTTACGCGATAACCACACTTATATAGATTTAGACAAATTTTGCGGTTTTTGTTTTCGATGAGTCAAGGTTTCAGATTGAAGAAAACTGAATCCACGATTAATAAATATTAACAAATTATACATAGAAATATATGTATATTCACGTATGGATCTAATATTGGACCAATTTTATAAAAGTTATTCCATTTTAAAGGGTATCCGAATACTTTTGTCGCCCACTGTATATGTATATATTGTATTAAATATCTTCAAATGAAAGTACTCAAATTTACATATGCGAATATGTTATTAGTGACTTTCTGAATATAATATAAAATTCTGCACGTTTTCGTTTGGTTTTGTATATCTATCGTCAGTATGCTTGTAGTTGTAACGGGAATCCGGCCTTTGCAATCATGGAGTTCCCCACCACGAGACCTTATACCGAGGAGTGGGGAGTGAGTATACCACGGTCGAGCTCGAGGGTCCTAGGGCAAACTGTCCTAGGGCAAACAAAGGCTGTGTTCCGATTCACGCATTATGCGCATAGACCGCAGCGCAGACGCTGCGCGCATGAACCGCGTTCCGTTTCCAGCAGCGCATGAACCGCAGTAACAAAACGGAACGGGTTTCGATGCGTCTGATGCTCGTGAGGTTACGCGGGAATGTTCAAACTTACTTACAAATAGCTATGCAGTTGGATGGATTACGGTTAATTTAATTCGAGACTTTTGGACGGTGGTCGAAGCACGCTTCCTAACAACATCGGTTACTTCGTCTTAAGGATCGGGGACCGACTCCTAACGAAATTTGATGGCTTAATTGGTTCCTGGATTTTCTCAACCCTAGTTTTTCTATTCTTCTTGAACAGCGATAATTATTGAAAGCGAAGATCATATTTTATGAGTTTTACAGGACGAACTACTGCTTACCCAACGTAATTTGGTAAACAGATGTGTAAAGGAAAAATGAAGTTATTTATTATCCGCGTCCGGGGTAAATTCAAGGTTTTGAAGGCTATTGAATAGAACCGCAGGCTCTCGTACGTCTTCTGGATTAGAGTACAGCTGTAAAGTTAGCATTATAAGAGCACCTTCGAAAAACTTAGCAGTAAAAGCCTTTAAGAAACAAATATGCACGCTACGTATTTGCTTCCTTCCTCATCTTTCTTTTCGACCCTGCCTAAAACCTTCTAGGGATGTGTTGTTCGCTTCGAAATTGAGTCCGTTACGTTGGTTGCAATTCATACAGCGAGTGCAGAGATGGCAGTACCAATTTCGTAGAATTCCCTAGAATCCTCCAATTTGTAGCTTATAATGCGTGCAGCAAGTGCAGAAAATAAAAGCATGGGCAGTCAATGCGCATATTACGCGCATGCGTATTTGTCGCTTTACGTGTGCTTCTGTATTCTGTTTTTTTATATGAACTGCTAGTTTGAAGTGTCTAATTAGTTTTTATTCTTATAACCGAGAAAGTATAAATTTACGTTGTAACAAAGTTGGAAGCAATAACATAAAAATGTCCATTTGACTGGAATTATAGAATTAACGTGGGGTAATTCTGGCCATGATTTTTCTTTATAAAAGAAGTGGGAAAACTGTAAAATTAATAAAAAAATATTATTTTTATGTTTTAAAATTAATTACTATATACATGAATCACAAATGTATTCTTCAGGGGTATTCCATCCTGAACATTCTTCATATTATTATATGCCCATAAAATTTAATTTTTTCATTTTGAGTTTTTATGTGGAAGCGTGTAAAGTAATATTCCTGGCTTCATTCTGCCTTATTCGTAATTCTTTTATGTCAGTTGCATTTAAGCCAGAAAAAAGTGATGTTAAAAGCTGGCTACGATTACCCCTCAATTTTGGCCGGTCTTACCTCACAACACATGTTGAAATAATATAGTAATACACTACATTGAATTTTCATATCAATGAAAACAATAATATTTTGGAAGGATGTTAAATTATAAAAAGTTGACAAATATAGCGTAAAAGAACGAAATATCTAATAAGCATTTATTGTCATGTAGCATATATGTAGGTTATATTTTCTGTCACTTCGAGTAGCGGACCACATAATTTCGTGCATGTTTTTCAAAGCGTACGTAAAGCGACAAATACGCATGCGCGCATGAACTGCACGCTTCATGCGCTAGAGGTGGGAGAATTCTAGGGAATCGTATGCGCCACCAACGCAACCAATGCACGCATAGAATGAAACGGAACGGTTTTCTCTGCGGTCTATGCGCATAATGCGTGAATCGGAACACAGCCTTAGTGTGCACCCCTGGTGTAGATGTCCGCGGCCTGGAAGTTAAATACTTGTCGTGGCCAGGCAAAGTATTCTCAGATCATCAATACACATACCTTCCCCCTCGCAGGCTTTCAGATAATTTGTCCATTTAAACTCAGACATATGAGTACATTTTTATTATATTGCGTTTTAAAATAATTGTAAGATCATTCATCGACACCGATACCTTTCCTCTCACAAGCTTTCACATAATTTGTCAATTTCAAACTCTGACAATATGAATACACTTTCATTATTTTGCGTTTTTTAATAATTCTTATTCATCCACACCTTAACCTGGCCTGCCCACGCCAAGTATTAAACTTCCAGGCCGCGGACATATAGACAAATGTGTAGATGTTAAATTTTATCTTCACATTATTAAAATATCCGTGATTATTACAAAACACCTTTATGTACTTGCAGCTCATTTTGATTTCACTTTTTTTATATTTTTTTATTATTATTATCTTCTATTTTTGGTGATTTAATTGACTTCATGTACTTGGTGTAACTTTTTTTAGTTTTTTTATGGGTTTAAGTGAACGCAGCGGCCGATTTACAGAGGCGACACCTCCTTTCTCCCGTCGCGCGTCTTGGCCCCCGCGGCGGCCTAGGAGCTTGGAGGCCCGTACCATATGAACCGCGCGTAGTGCGTTGACAAAACAAAAGCGCACAGACAATCGTGCTCTCTGGGACGATGTGGAAACCTATTGATACAATGTCTCCCTAATCACCCTGAGACGCTCTTAGCTACTTGGCCGCCGCGGGGGCCAAGACGCGCGGCGGGAAAAAGGAGGCGTTGCCTCTGAAAATCGGCCGCTGCGTTCACTTAAATCCCAGGCCTGAATTTTTATTTTGGTTATATCGTTCTCACTCCTACAACAGGGTTAAGAATTTCGTTTCGTTTGTGCTTCTGTTCCGGAAAAGTATTTCGTTCTTTTCGTTTATCGTTTTCATTCCTGTTCCGTTTCGGGTCCCTGCTTAGTACGTCCTGATCTTATCTAATGCTTACAAACAATATCCATTGATGTCAAGTAGACAAAACTTCGGGCCGTCACACAGTGGAACGACGTAAAGACAATAACTGGACATGGCAATTACTTCCAAACCGTTTGGATTTTCATTGTAAAAATTTGCACACATGCAAGTCATGTTAAGTAGAATAACACAAAATCGAAAAATAGCCAAATTTTCGGTGGTTAATTCCCCCCCCCCCCCCCTTGAATGAATTATTACGTATAACTTATAGTGACGATTCATTATTAAATATAACAATTTTATTAAAAATATCAACAGAAAAGTATACATTTAAATATTAATTATGTATTAATGTTCATTAGAGATTCCTCTTCTGCTACATTTACATCAACATCTGTTTCGGCTAAAAGTTCTATTGCTTCCTGAAGTAATGCTTGTTTTGTAGTTTTAACTAATGGAAGTCGGAGAGATGATATTAATGGATCATGCGTTCGTCGATATACGCGTGTCGCGGCGATCGAGCATTTCGGCTAGCTGAGGTTAAATACGTATGAACTGAAATGTTTACATTAGATTTATTTTATTAATCGCAGCTAGTAGCAGGTAATTTTACTACAGTTCAAAACCTTACTATTACAGGATTAAATTAAGGTATTTTAGACCTTGGGCGACTTTGAGCAAAACTTTAAATCACTAGTTGAATTATTATAGTACCGAGTGCAACACACTTTTATTTAATACAGTTGTTTATTGATGAAATCCAAGTTAATTCCGAATGTTTTGTGTACAAAATCATTAATAATAAGATACTCAGTAATATGTAAATTATTGAGAACTTATGAAGTAATAGGATGTAGGCAATAATGGTTTAAAGTGGTGCAACTGAAAGACAAAAAGATTGAAATTTTCATATAGGTCAGATTCATATACAATTATATCAAACTTAATGTGAATATAAAGTTTATTTCTTTGTGTTTTCTAATGCTACGAACACTTAATAAAGATTTAATGAAGCTATAGAACAGAATTTTGACACTTCAAAGTTTGGCCAATGTCCAAATAAATAGGGCATTCTCGTTCCACTGTGCGTCAGTGTCTTATTGTCACGAGTTCAGTATTGTTCCAAAATCGGAAAAATGAATATTTACACTTCCCCTAAAATGGCCGATATGCACTTCATGTATGGCCCTGCCAACGGAAATGAACTGAACGCATGTCGATTCTACCAAGAATCACTTTCCGTAACGCAAAATTTTCGGGCGAGTGCTATAGCGTGCAATAGCGTGTATTGAGGCACGAGGCGGATACTTCGAATATTTTCATTCATTATCCATAACTCGAAAACTAAGGTGTATAGGACACATGTTCATATGACGATGTTACTTACAATAGTGTGTAGATTTATTCCCTGAAGTATTGACATCCATTTACGAATTACCCTATAGTGTGAATCGATTGAAGTTCGAGCTTTTGTTGTGATTAACAATTGAACGGAACATAAGACGGTCATTTTCAATACGATTAATAACACAGGACCACAAAATTTTTTTTCTAAAATACACAAACTCGACTACCTGTCCTATACGTGTTTTGGGTCGCTGAATGCGAATCCGTTGCCCGTTTTGGCCCATCACGACTAGTTTTTCAGTAAATTGCACAAAACTGTTGTAAACCAGGAAAATGCCATATAAATACAACATATCCTATTTCCATAAACTTATAACGTCAAACTCTAATCTACTAATCCCAAAACCACAAAACATTTAATCCTATATTTCGTTAACCCTCTAAACCCTTAAAACCGTATTTACACATATCCTCAAAACCCACTACGGGGCGTTTATATCTCAAACGCTGAAATAAATATTTTCAAATTTGCTCAATCTTCAAACTCGTATAACTTCGCTAAAGTTCATCCAACGTTGATGAAACAAAGATCATTTTAAAGTTTGAACTTTTTACTTTTCGACGGTTTAAACCGCTTTTATCGAAATGGGTATCCAAGGGGATAAAATCCGCCCATACAGGGAAGTGTGCCAAACTACAAAAATTTCTTCGTGTTTGTCAAGTGTTACGGGGTACAGACAATATTTTTTGCAGTTTCTCTGTATTCTGTCAGAAAGTGTGATTCTTTGTCTTTAGGGTAAGCTAAACCTCATCGAAAAAGGGTGGTTTTTAAGAAAGATAGAGCTATTTAAAGAAAACCTGCTAGAATCATACGATCTAAAATCGTAGAACGTCTTTAGCTGCCTTTACACGGACGTTCTTGCGTCACGCTTTTGGCGTGGCGCGTTGGAACGTCGGAAGGAGCGCGCTCCTTCGCGCAGGCCAGAAGGTCGTACCCGTCATTACTTAGAGACAGCGAGTTCGGGCTCCCATTTCTACTAGAGCTCTTACTACCCGCTCGCCCGGGTACTCGAGTACCCGGTGAGACCCCGGGTAGAAAAAAATTACTCGGGTACCCGGGTACCTGTAGGATACCCGACTACCCGGGTACCCGTGCGATACCCGGGTACCCGGGTAGACAAAAATTACCCGGCTACCCGGGTAGACAAAAATTACCCGAGTATCCATGAGATACCCGAGTAACTGAAATGTGATGAGATAGTTGAGAATTTCGATTTGACAGTCGATAGTCCTTTGGCCTTTCGATCATTTTCGGCTAACCTCAGTAATGAACGGAATAAACTTCAATCAATTAAATGTGGTATTGTCCGCAGAACACATTCTGCAGAATGTGAAAATTGCGAACTGTCAACGTTCTTTGCACTTACAATAGGGTAGTTCGCCCTATTGCAGTGCCTGTCCCTATTAGTGTGTCTTTATATTTAAATAAGCCATGCTATTACTGTAGAAGCCCGAATCTGACGTAACTTTTATCATTCAATGTTGTTAAAAGCTCGATATAACGTTTCCCACTGGGGAGTATGATACACCATTGGAAAGCTTAAGAGTAGAGGAGTCACGGGTACATGGCATTGGTGCACTCGTATCGAATCACAACCAACTCCCTCAGTCGATGCAATGTAAAACTCGGAAAATCCTAGGAAAATGCACTGGTTTTGGGTTTTCGTTCACATCACTTGTCGGAGTTTGTTGCGGCTAGATCTGTTTAACGGGCCTTCCGCCATCGTTAGTAAGATTTAAGATAAAAAAATTTATTTCAGAAATAAATAAAACAGCACGTTTATTAGTTTGAAATGAGGATTCCAATTTTTTATATTTTATTGTTAAATACATTAAATACATTTGTTTGTATTTAACAACAAATCTCATTCTCATGGTTCATATTTACAAATATTTAATTTCATTATTTTATATACAATTTCTATCCACTACTAGGGCGCATACTCCAGGTATCGAGAGAAAAAATTATACAGTTTGCACACAGTTCATGGAAGATCGTCTTTCGGGGGGAGAATTTAGCCATCATATAATAGAGAATGGAATATTAGCAGTAGAGTGAACACCATGGTCCATGACAATGCATCTAATGTATGTATGGTTGCAAATACAGCATTTCTTATGCTGCACATAATGTATAATTGAGTGAGAAAGAAGGTGCCGTGTGCCCACGAAGGGTTAATCATTCCAATTTGTCTACAATTGCTTTAACAAAAAGCAAAAGCTAGGTTTAAGCTTTAAACTTTAAGGGGGTAGGCCACCTTGGAGGCATGAAAATCAGATGTATGTTTCAGATTTTTTTGGGGCAAAATTATAATGTAAGTGAAGAAACTGTTTTAAGGGCTCTATGCTACCTGCCTTATGGTAGATAAAAAAGTTTAGATACTTTTTTTTTAAAAAAAAAAAACGGCGTTGGTGCTTTATTCATGTAGAATAAAACCTTTAAAACCCAAAAAATTCTCATATGTACATCTCATTTCCATACCTCCAAGGTACCCTAACTCCGTAAGTAAACAAATTAATTCAAAATTGTCCTACAAGGTGGAATTCTTATTCACTTAACTCAGTAGCTGAGGACGCGCACGCGAGAACAGATGCTTTTCTTGGTCTCTTTCAGATAATCGCCTCGACATTTGTCCTTTGGGTCAGGGGATAACGACGCAGATATCTTAAGCAACGTGCTGTTAGCTGTTACATCCAAAACCCAATTTCTTCTTTAGGACAGTGACTCACTCGGTCATTTCATCTGTTCTGGTGCACGCGTTCTGAGTTAAGTGGATATTCCTGTATGTGTGAGCGACTTGTGAATAATAGAAATTAGAAACGCAATTACTATTGCCCGATGAGAAGAAAGGACACTAACCATAAGCTGAAATATCACAGGGGCAAGGGGAATTGGCCGCTCGCTCCACCTTATCCCCTCCAAGAAGTCCTTCTTTTCGGTTCTAAGCGGTTGTCCATATCCCCCGATTGTTGCGATTGGTTTCGTTCGCGTCTACGTCACGGGACGAACCGTGTTGGAGAGGATAAGTTTACGCAAGTGAACGATTTCCCTTGCCCCTGTGACATTTCAGCTTGTGGGTAGTCTCCTTTCTTCTCATTGGGCAATAGTACAAAATGTTGTGTTGCCTTAAAGCTTGAATGGTCAAAATATCATTGGTTAGTAATGAGTGATATTATCACTTTGATAAAACTTTTACAAGTAGCAACTACTGCATTATGCTCCGAAAATACTATAATTATTTCTTTTGTACTGCCTATTATCCATGGCATTGTTAATATTAATAACCATTTGACAGGTATTAATACGGGCAGAGCTGAGACTCAGTAATTTAAAAATGTTTTAGTAACATCCTTTGTGAATAGATTTCATTTACATTCACATGTTGCAACTATACATCGTTTTACTTCGTTTCTCGATTTAAGAAGCAAACAGATGTCGTTTGAAATCAATTATATGAAAAAGATTACTACAATTTCCACTGGTAATATGATAGAAAAAATTCCATAAACGAAACTATAGAAATTGATAATTCTATGCCAAGTGCACTAATGAGATTTTATATTCAAAATTTCACAATCTAACAACGATATTAGTTCCGAACTGCAAATGTATTTATAAAAGGCACAAATAAACCATAATTTATGTTCATTAGTGGAGAAGAACGCGTGGACGTAAATACCCTAGACTTTCAGAAATGGCTAAGATATTTAAAATGTATACCTACTTGCGACTTCTGTCAGTTCAAAACGAGTATTTTCAACAGCTGGAAATAATGTTAGCATAAAGCGTAGCACCCTACTACCTGAGAATGTTGATTTGTTGGTATTTCTTACATCTCTACACGTTTTTATTTTGATGTAAAAATACTAATAAGTCTACATTTTCAGGTAGTAAAGCTGTGCGTTTTGTTGTAACAATATTTCCAGCAGAAGAAAATGTGCGTTCCGAACTGGCTGACGTAGCCGGAATACTTAAATACATTCTAGCCAATTCTGCCAGTCTTTTATATTTATCCGCGTGATTCTTCCACCACGGTAATGGATCTGAATTATGATCTATTTGTGGTTCTAATAAATACATATCCATTTCTGAATCACTATCGTCAGACTTTTGCTTTTTTTTATATATAAAATCCAAAGCACTTGGAATTGATTTACCATTATCAGTAGTATTTTCATTTATAGTATTTAAATTTCTAATCCTATTCCGAATAGAATTTATAATTATATTTTTTAACTCAATATTTTCAAATGTCAAATCTTTGCTTCTCGGATCGAGAAAACAAGCAATGTGATGAACACTCTCAACATATGGATTTATATCGAATCTACCAGCAAGGGATGTTCTTAAAATGTTCTTAAACTCCTTAGCTTCTACAGTGTCCGTATTAATCTCGCCTAAATGATTATTAATTAAGCCGTGAATGATTGGCAGAACTAAGGAAATAGTTACCTTAGTTTCGGAACATAATACTTCGGTCGCTAAATTAAATGGTTCTAAAATTTCGATAATTTCACCCAGAACTTGCCAATCAGATAATGACATGTCAAGCTTCAAGGCTACGTTTAATTTTGTTATTTTGCTATTACTTAAGACAGCATGAATTGGCTCCCGATTACGTACAAGACGGTCACACATACTGTACGTTGAATTCCACCGGGTTGGGCAGGATTGAATTAACTTCAGTTCGGGCAAATTATATTTTATTGCTTCTTTTTTTTTTTTATTTATTTTTTTTATATAATTTTTATATAAATTATAAATATATTGCTTCTGAGCGTCTTGCAATGCAGAAGTCGCCAAATTGGAATGATTAAAATGTTGCACTATTTTACTGCCTTTCTTTATCAAATCTGAAAATTTATCAACTATATCAAAGGCGTCTTTTATAACTAACTGTAAAGTATGTGCAGCACATGAAACGCTATATTTTACACTATCTAGTAAATTTGCTGATGCTAGCATGTTACTTGCATTATCATGCACTACAGCAAATAATTTTTCTGTTATGTTCCACTCTTCCTGCATTGATATTGTGACAGCTGTTATGTTTTCTGCCGTGTGTCTTCCCTCTATATCCTGGGTGCAAAGTGTATAACTTTTCATCTCCCAATCACCTGTAATAAAATGTGTTGTTAATGACAGATAGGAGTCCTGTTTGCGTGACGACCATCCATCGATGGTCACCGACACCGATGATGCGTCCTCAATTTTCTTCTCAATTTTCTCCCTCCTTTCTTTGTATATAAATTGCAGGCGTTTTAAAATTGTGGTCGGGCAAGGGCAGTCATACTGTGGTTCAACCACTGCCATGAATTTTGAAAATCCGGCGCTGTTCGCAAATGATATTGGTAACATATTTGCACTAATCATCTGCGCCAGTGCCTGCGTTATTTCTTCTTGGCGTTTAGCCGAAAATGGCCCCTTTCGGAACACCTTGCTGGGTGTCGACTCACAATGAGCAACTGCAATATGATCAGTGCTACCTTCACCTTCGCCTCTCTCGGATTCAAGTGCTGGTTCATTTATTAATGCACCAGGGCACTCTTCAATGTGCTTTGATCGTAAATGTCGTGCACTGGCCGATGTCGAGCCACCATACGACAATTACACACGGCACAGGTCACAAATTACGTGACTTTTATCATCCGATAAAGTGACGAAACGCCATACCCAGCTTTTGCGTTGAGCCATAATTAAACAACGAAATTAATCTGTAAATAATTGCCAATACTTATTAACTGACAAACTAATTACTCTATATACAATACACAATTAATAAGATACACACCAGAAATATGATTCACCACTGCAAATAGTCAAAATCTTCAAATTAAATAAAAATAGTTATTATTAAAGATTAAAGTAATAATAATTCCAATTCACTTGAAGCCAACAATAACACCTAAATTAACTAAATTAACTTTATTATATATAATATATAGTAAGTAACACAATGAACACGTAGCGAGAATAATATAAATAAAGAAATAAACATACAACAAAACAAACAAAAGGAAGAATTTAAATTAATTAGATGATTATAACTTGAAAACGGAATTAAAATTAAACTTTAATATTGAACAAAACTATTTTAAGTATGATTTATGGAACTTTTGAGATTTCGCTAACACGTTCGTAGACTTTGGTTTGCGGATGCAGAATGGACGCTTTACAAAAACGATTGTGTAAAACATGTTTTGTTAATTCCACAATGTCCTTAGATACCAAGAGCCAATTAGAAATTGATTAATATTAATATATAAATTCCCATTCGTCGATACATTTCCTCTCGATAAGTGTTTAACTTCTCGGCACAGAAGAGACTTCAAATTTTAAAACAATTCTTTTATTAATGAATCTCGGATTGCCTCTTATTAATTGTTGTATCCAGTATCCACTATCTAAGGACATATTGTAATAAACAAAATATGTTTTAAACATTTAAACGATCGATTTTGTAAAGCGATCATTCTGCAACCGCGAACCAAAGAGTGTACGAACGTGTTATCGAAATCTATTAGTACATACTCATATCTGAAAATAGTTTTGTTCAAAATTAAAGTTTAATTTTAATTCCGTGTTCCAAGCTCTCAATTAAGTTAAATTGTTTCTTTTGTTTGATTTGTTGTACGTTTATTTATATTATTCTCGTTAATTGTATACTACTAAGTATAGAAGATATTAGTTAATTTAGTTGTTCAGTGAACATGAATTACTGTTACTTTAATAATAACCATTATACTATTTGCAGTGATGTAATCATATTTCGGATCTGTATCTTGTTAACTGTGTACGTACTGTATATAAAGTAATTAGTTTTTCAGTTAATAAGTATTGACAATTATTTATAGATTAATTTCTTTGATTATGGTCCAATGTAAACTCTGGGTATGGTCCTTCGTATTAACGCTGTCCGAACTCCGAAGATAAGAAACATGTGGTTTATGAGCTGTGCCAGAATAAACTGTCGTGATTAATCTGTGAGAGGTGGTAATAGTGATTGCGTACCCAATAAGGTACAGACAAAACGCTCATTTTCGACAAAATAAGAGGAGATAACTCAGGCATTGGCAAGGGTCGTTGCGGCAAACATGCTGCCTATTTCATTTGGCAATAGTGCGGGTTTTAAAGATTTTATGACCGTGATGGATACCAAATTATCGATGTCCGTGGCCCAAAACTCTTCTCAAACGCTTGGAAATTCCAAGCTATACGGGGGAATCGTGAGGAAATTGAACAGGAGCTTCCTTTAGCGTCCTCGATGCCTGTGGCCTGCATCGATGAATGGTCATTCCAATCGTAAGATTCCTATTTATCCCCAACGACACATTTTATAACAGATAATTTGGAGATAAAAAAACTTCACATTTTCCTCGCATGATATAAAGGTCAGAGGGACGACATACCGCCGAAAATGTCACAGCCGTTATAATAGGAAATGGAAATGCAGGAAGATCGTAACATTACAATATTACAAATAAATTAACTGTTCTAGAACATGACAATTCGACTAACATGCATGCATCAGCAAATTTATTAGATAATTTAAAATACAGCGTTTCGTGTGCTGCCCATACTTTACAATTAGCTACAAAAGACGCCCCTGATACAGTTGAAAATTGTCAGTTATGATAAAGAGAGGCAGTAAAATAGTACAACATTTTAATCATTCCAATTTGGCGACTTCTGCACTGCAAGACGCCCAGAAGGAACTGAATGTACCAGAACAGAAGTTAATTCAATCCTGTCCGACCCGATGGAATTCAACATGCAGTATGTGTGACGGTCCTGTAAAAAACCGAAACGCAACAAATTAAATATTAACAATAGAAACGGAACCAAATTTAATATTAATTTTAAAACGATTCAATTTAGCGACCATAGAATTATGTTCTGAAACTAAGTTAACTATTTCCTTAGTTCTGCTAATCATCTATGGCTTAATTAATAATCATTTAAAAGACAATAATTGGGACACTGTATAAGCTAAAGAATTTAAGGACATTTTAAAAAAATTCAAAAAATTTAAAAAACCCAACTGCTTAAAAAGCGAACTAAAATGATAAAAATAATAATAGATGACAATTTAAATTAACTCAGTTGTCTGCAGCCGGAGGCCTTAAATCCTTTGATGCTAATGATTTGATGTAATTGCATTCGAACATGCAACTTTTGAACATAACAATTTCATAACGTCAAATCCCCTGCTCGTAGATTCGATATACATTCATATAGTGAGTAGTGACAGTTCCCATCAAATTGTTTGTTTTCTTGACCCTAGAAGTAAAGATTTAACATTAGAAGATATCGCATTAAAAATATAATTATAGATTCTATTCACAACAAGATTGGAAATATATCAATTAATGAAAATAATACAGATAATGATAATACCATTTCAAGTTCTTCAGAAATTGCTATATATATATGGACAAATATAAAAACCTGGCAGAATTGGCAAAAATGTATTTGAGTATTCCGAGTACATCTGCCAGGTCGGAACACACATTTTGTTCAGCTTGGTTACCACCTGGAAATATAGATTTATTAGTATTTTTACATCAAAACAGAAATGTGTAGAGGTTAAGTTGCGTACAGAATCGTGATTCGAAATCACACACTATTTCTTCTATAGAATTTGTTATTCTACTTACCGTTGCGCACTATACTACGGTGCGGTGTGGCAGTAACCTAGTGCCACCGACACCGACGACTCACCGATAATACATATTAATAATCGTAACGCGCACACAATACTACATTCAAGTGCTTGAAGTTTATTCCGTTCATTACTGAGGTTAGCCGAAAATGATCGAAAGGCCAAAGGACTATCGACTGTCAAATCGAAATTCTCAACTATCTCATCACATTTCAGTTACTCGGGTATCTCATGGATACTCGGGTAATTTTTGTCTACCCGGGTACCCGGGTATCGCACGGGTACCCGGGTAGTCGGGTATCCTACGGGTACCCGGGTACCCGAGTAATTTTTTTCTACCCGGGGTCTCACCGGGTACCCGAGTACCCGGGTACCCGAATACCCGGGTCAAAACAATAGCTCTAATTTCTACGTCGACTCCACATGCTTTTTCCAGGATCCAGTGCAGTCTTGTATTGTGTACTACCTGTTCTATGTATATTATCGATCTGCGAAACGATCGCGATATACAGGGTGTCCCAAAAATGTCGGAGTTCCTTGTATGGGGTAATTCAGGGGGTACTTTGAAACAACTTTTTCCTTAGCGAAAATATTGTCCGAAGCTTCGTTATGGAGATATTAAAAAAAAAACCCGACCAATCAGAGCGCGCGCCTTCCGCTCGAGCTCCCGCGGTAGCGTTGGCTACGCGGTAGGCGACTGCTCTTGTACTACGAACGAACGAACAAGCAAGTCAGCATGCATCGAAGGAAACCGCGTTACACTTTTTTTTTACAGCAGAATCTTAAATAAGAATTATTTGAAGGGACAAGAAGTACGTAAATTTCGTTTTTAAATAATTATAGTAATTCGTTATTGAGGTAAAAATCCGTAGTTTAATAACGGCCAACACAACTAAATTTAAAAAAGAATATTAGGTGTATGAATAAATTCTTTCCGACTGGATTTACATAACTAGTACAAAGCAACTGAATTTCTATCGCGGTGGTATTCATAAGCTGCCAGAAGAATGGCAAAAAGTAATTAACAATAATGGAAATTATTTCGATGATTGAGTTGTTTCAATATTTTTTAAATCGAACTGTTATTGTACCCTAACATCGAAAAGAATTTATTCCTACACCTAATAATCCTACTATAATATAAAAAATGCGAAAGTGTGTTTGGATGGTTGGATGTTTGTTACTCAATCACGTCGCAACTACGCAAAGGATCTCCCTGAAATTTGGTATACATGTAGTCTAGGACCGGGAATAACACATAGGATACTTTTTATCCCGATTGATTGTGTAGTTCCTGTAGGAGAATAAGTATACAGTATACATGTACTCGCCAAGAGTTCGGTCAGACCTACGCGAAGACCTCGGCGCTATCCCCACTCCTTCAGTCTCACTCATGTCCCGCGAAGGCAAGAGCGAGATCCCTACTCCTTCAGTCTCACTCATGTCCCGCGAAGGCAAGAGCGAGATGGAACGAAAGCGCGTCAGAGGGAGTGAAAGCGTGCGAGGAAGGATACGAGATAGACGACGCGTTGATACTGGTTGTGTTCCAATTCACGCATAATGCGCATGAAATTGATGGCATCTTATTGGTGGTATCGTACGATTCCCTAGAATTTCTCTCACTTGCCACCAATACGATGCCACTTCCGGTGCAGTGAGCGTGCAGCAATCGCAGAAAATCAGAGGAGAAGCAGTCATTGCACCGCTCGCTGCACCGGAAGTGGCATCGTATTGGTGGCAAGTGAGAGAAATTCTAGGGAATCGTACGATGCCACCAATAAGATGCCATCAATTTCATGCGCAGTATGCGTGTATTGGAACACAACCACTTTGTCTCGCTCCGTCTCTCGGACGCCTGATACTGCATCCTTTGTGTGCGCGACGGACGTGAGCGTTTATCCGAACCCCCGACCAACTACCGCTTCATCTCGCCGCGCTCCCGCCACGACAGAAGCGAAGAATACTGTACACATTACTAAACGCCTAAACTTTGTATGAAATAGAGCTGTTCGAGTACTCGGAACAAGCGAGTCGGGATATACTCGGTTCGAATAAGCGATCTGAGCCGAGCGGCTCGATTAAAAATCGAGCTCATTTGACACTCGTCAGGAACGTCAGGTTATAAATTTGGAGTAGATTGCACAGTGAAGGTAGCGATTGACGAACGAAATAATTTTTTCCAGCCGCTCGCTTTAATCGAGCGCTCGGCTCGGTTCGGAAACCGAGTCCCGGCTCGACTCGAATTTCGAGCTACTCGAATATTCGAGTACTCGAACAGCTCTAGTATGAAAACAGTATATGACCACAAATAACACATATAAAAGCGACTTTTATCCCAATCAATTAAATAGTTCTTACAAAAATATTACTTTTCGATGTTTTAAATCTCCGTTCACAACTGGCTATTCATATTAACGAACTTCTGAATGCTCTTGAATTGGTATTTGTTTCTGCTTGTCGTTTTTCGGAATGAATTTGTTGGTGATTATATGAATTCATATATAAGTATTTGCTTTGTTTTAGGTTGATTCGTTTTTTTTTTTAAATATGCCACGTAAGCGTAAAGGAAACCTTTCCCACAGCTCGAAGAAAGCTCGAGCTATGACAGTAGCCAGAAGAGCAGAAACTTCTCGTCAAACCGAGCTGAGAAGCCATGAGCAGGCCGAGCGTCAGGCAGCACTTAGGGCTGCAGAAACGCCGGAGCAGACAAGATTGCGTCTTCAGCAGCACGCTATATACTTGGCGTCTCAACGTGCTGCTGAAACTGCTGAACAGTCACTGGCACGCCGTCAAGAGCAGGCTGATCGTCAAGCTAATTTAAGGGTTGCAGAGAATATGGAAGAAACAGAAGCCAGACGAATTGCTAATAGCATTTACTCGAAACACATGGGGAGTGTTTGAAAAAGCTGCTTTCGAGTACGATGCAACTATTGATTATGGCAATCACAGTATTATAGAAATGGGGAGAATGGATAAGGAATGTAAATTCTGCAGGGCATTGTATGGAAGGAAGAAAGGGCGGGGATGTGTTGCTCTGGAGGCAAAGTGTCCATTCCACGTATAGAGGAGCCGGTAGAACCGTTAAAAACACTGTTTTCTTCCGAAACAGATGAATCACGGCGTTTTCTAAATCAAATCAGAAAATATAATTCCTGTTTTCACATGACATCTTTTGGGGCAGACAGAATTATTGCAATGCCAGGCTTTTCACCAACTTTTACAATACAGAGTAAAGTATATCACAGAATTGGGTCACTCTTTCCGGCAGCAAATCAGCTGTCTCAATTTTTGCAAGTCTACTTTATGGGTGACGAAGAAGCACAAACTGATAAGCGATGTCAAATCATGTAAGGTGTCCAGCAAGAAACTGTTGCAAAGATACAGAGATTACTATGATTTCGGCGCAAGGTTCGGTCACTTTAAACATAAAATTCAAAAAGTCGTTTTGCAACTATTCACTTGTCTATAAAATATAGAGTTTCCGACGTTTCGGTCCAGATTTGGACCTTTATCAAGGAAAGATATAAGTATAAGAATATTGCGTGAACTATTAAATTTATTAGTCGGCACGTTCAAATAGTAACGTCCGACACTTGAGTCGGTTGGAAGATGACTGAAGTAAATACCGGGCAAACGACAAGCATCCAGAAGGTGAAAACAAAGGCAAGGCTAAAACGAATCGTTGAATAATATGTATGAACGTTCAAATTTCGAAGCAATACCGTTTAGCAACATAATTTTACATAACTTTTAAGATATGTAAGACATAAGCATGATCATAATTGCAGAATTAATAGAGAACTACATCATAAGGCATTACTTTTTCAGTAATGTTGCGTAATATTCTTGTATTTTAGGTGTTTCATACCTAAGGTTAAGGGGGCCGTCTCACCGGGCCGCGAATGTGTGCGGACGCTCACACAAGCTAAGTTAAGCGTGTACGTATACGCGTGTAGTAAACAAACCGGTTCAACCGATTTTCGTCCTGGAATCGGCCAGAAGGAAGTTTTTGCGGGTACAGTTGCCTTCAGTAAACATCTGTGGGGGGTGGGACGGTGCGTTTGAACGCTAATAAGCACTGTATATTGAAGTAATAATGAATTTATACGTCACGCTGGTGCTACGTAGCTACAATGCACCATTAGCGCCACCAACGGAGAAGCCTTGAAGCTTCATTCTGTCAGTTTTCGATTCATAAATTCATTATTATTTCAATGTACAATGCTTATTAGCGTTCAAACGCACCGTCCCACCCCCCACAGATGTTTACTGAAGGCAACTGTACCCGCAAAAACTTCCTTCTGGCCGATTCCAGGACGAAAATCGGTTGAACCGGTTTGTTTACAACACGCGTATACGTACATGCTTAACTTAGCTTGTGTGACCTGTCCGCACACATTCAAGGCCCGGTGAGACGGACAATAACAAAACTGAGACGGCCCACTTAACGCTGGGTTGATTAATCATATGTAGTGTCTCTAGAAGAATTCTCTGATTTTGATTGATTTCTTTATGTATAATTCTTGCATTTTCAAAATCGAATCTATGATCATACTCTAATGAGTGCTTGGTTAAAGCGGTATGTTGTAAGGGAGACAAAAATATATATCTTTTATGTTCGTAAATTCGCCTTTCTAAATGTCTTGAGGTTTGACCGATATACACTTGATTGCATCCCATGCACGGAATTGAATAAATAACGTTTGAAGCTTTTGAAGTAGGTAATTTGTCTTTGATTGAAGGAAACAAGTGCTTAGTATAGAATGGTATTTTAAAAATAGTGTGTATTCCGACTCTTCTGAATATTCTTTTAATGTCGTTTGAAATGTTATTACAAAATGGTAAAACGACAGTGTTTCTCCAATTGATAGAACCTATTTCTTTGTTTCTTTCTTCCTTCTGTTTTTCCACCAATACTGGATGGTAAACTTCAAAGATCCGTTCTTTAATAATTGCCGCAATCAGGTCTATAGGGTATCCGTTACGTTTGCTCCTTTTTCAGAAGGAGCAAATTATTTGGTCGAAATTCCGGTTCCGAAAGCAAAACAGCACGATCTATTAATCCTTTAATCAAACCTATTTTATGTTGCATGGGATGAGCAGAATGGAAATTAATGTATCTTCCCGATCAACTAGGTTTATGGTACCAGTTTGTAATAAGTTTATTGTTTGATCTGATCACTATTGTATCTAAAAAGCTAAGACAGGAATCCTTTTCTATTTCATGAGTGAATTGGAGTCTATCATGAAAACTGTTAAATGCATCCAGTAGTGTTTGTAAATCCTCCAGTCTAAGACAAGTAATGATATCATCCACGTATCTTTTATAAAAAATAAGTTGAAAAGGCACCTTTGTAAGGGAAACGGACTCCAATCTCTCCATTACTATATTGGCAATTACCGGGGAAATAGGGGACCCCATAGCTGTTCCAAACACTTGTTTATAGTAAACTCCATTAAAAGAGAAGACATTAGAATCCAATACAAACTTCACGGCTTGGAGAAATTCGCTTTGACCAATATTGGTGTGTATCTTAATTTCGTCCCAACGATGATGCAATACCTGTATGGCTAGGTCAGTAGGAATATTAGTAAAAAGAGAAACAACGTCTAAATCTTAAATAATTTTTAAAATGAATGGCGAAATATCTGAATTTACTGTTAAGGAAAGTTTCTTCTCATTTATAACAAGATCCTTTGGACTCGAAACCTTGAAGATGTTAAAGGATTTATCCACCAGTAGATCCCACCTGACTAAGATAAGTAACAGAAAATTATTTTTACTTAAATGTAGAACCAATGGTATCATCCCTAATTTTATCTCCAACAATTTTAAGAACAGTTTTAAAATGTCCATTGTCTCTGCTTCAGCATCTAGTAAATTGTTGAATTTAAATAATAAATTTATGAGAAAATTACTCAACATTGCTATCAAAGATACACACAATATACAAAATTCAATTTTAAATAGAATCAGACAGCTTATTGATGAAATTGAATTTATTCTCCGTTCACTTATTTTTTAAAAGTTCTGTACATTAGAAAATAAAAAATATGCCAGGCTATTTAAAATCCAAAAGAATAAATGTATAAAAAAATTTAACAATTTACTAGAAATAAAAATTAACCATTCTAACAATGTTAGTGGAGTTGTTTCTTTTGAAAATAGTGAAAATCCGACTTCTGAGGCCAATAATGACAAATGGTTAAAAAATCTTTCAGATATTGAAATTCCAAAAAATGTTAAAAAAGTATTAATCTTTGGGCCCAAACACGCTCTCAATGTACAAAAGAAGTTTATTACCTCTCCAAAATTTATTGTATCTGTTGAGTCTGGCTTAATGAAAATCATTGATGATGACATTCAAACATCAACCAGAATTAGAATCATTAATAAAATATTGAATTACACCAGCAATTTAACCAAACCTATTTCTTTGCTATTGTCCGAAGCTGAAATTACTGAAACTAGACAGTTTTTTAAAAGAAATAACAACTTACTGGTTTTAAAGTCGGATAAAGGTAACACTACAGTATTAGTAGATAAACAATTCTATAACTCAGAAGTGCTTAAATTGTTAAATGACACTACCACATACATTGTTAGCAAATATGAATATACTTGTACGTTTGAGAGGGTGGCGAATTCAATTATTTCCAACTTATGTAAAAAGAAGTAATTAAGTGAAACATTAGGTAAACACCTAAAGACCTATAATGCAGTTGTTCCTAGAGCTTATGCATTGCCTAAAACGCATAAAGAGAATCTGTCTTGGAGGATTATCGTTTCTTCCATTAATGGTCCCACATATAAATTATCAAGTTTTTTTAGCAAAAATTCTTTCTAATATAGTAGTGTTACGTCGTGAAGGGACTTTTGCGATACACCCCGAGCGGTGAGGGTGATTCGCAGGGTTCGCTGCTCTGTTAAGGTGCTAAAGCACGCCTTGACTATACTTACCAAGGAGAGGAAGGTGATTAAGGGTTGAATAAGAGTGTACAATGGAAGATAAGGGGAAAACGATAGTAAAAATATATTGTTACAGAACTGAATTGTCCTACCTAGAGACGGCGCTTCGTCCGGCTGTCGCTCGCTGTATCGCGCGGCACGCGTTCCTACTCGTGTTGCGCTCGCTTACAATGTCGCTGACCGATCGTAGGTCGTGGTCGCTCGCTGTGCTCTCGGGTAGCACACGGAAGTCGGTGAACTGGGGTCCGTCGTACCTCTTAGACTCGATTCGTCGCTGTTCCTTGCGGTCGTACGTCGATCGCGATTGACGCTCAAGGGCTCTCCCGGCTAGGCCGTTCTCGGTGCGTCGGATGGAGATACCCTTTAACGAATTACTATCGGCCGAGCGTGACTCGCGGTGCGAACGTCGAAGCACAGACGAGGTATGGAATAGACTACTCGCCTTATGGGACTTCGTGTCACCGCCCAAACTGCGTTACCGACCCATAATTTGAGGACTGAATTTAGCGACCTCTGTTCATGAACAGCGTCCAACTCAAGAACTACTCTGAAATGTGTTGAAATACTGAAAGATGTGTGCGTGCTTGTATACGTGTGACTTGTTTAGAGGGAGAATTTAACATAGAGGGCGGGCTTTCGCTAAGCTATGCTTTAGCTTGGTTTGTCAACGACTCACGTCGGATTTCTCTCTGAAATTCTATTTCGGGAATCAGGACCCTATATGGCGCTAAAATATGGCACTTCTTGAGAGCTTATACAAGCTATAAATTGCAAGACAAAATTAATTGTTAGTATTTTACATGTAGTGGAACTTTCAACTAATATTTTCACGTGTTGTACGCCGAAAAATATTAATAAATGGCGCTATTACCGACATTCCCGCTAAATAGACGGTACCCATCCTACGATACGTAAAAATCATTGTAAATAATGAATTGAAACGTTTTCGTAAAATTTATATTCGTTGTTTTTGGGACCCTAGGTCCCTAAATCCTTACGTTTCATTACAAATTGATTGGGTCTGTCCTTATTAACTATTGAATGGATTTAAAAATTATAAAAAGCATCTACGATGTAAGTACACGAGCGTAGGTATTGCTTACGTTAAGATCTGGGCACAGGTATCAGTTCCGTGTCAGCTCACGTAGAATTCAAGTGCTCTTCATCACTTTCCTCAATTACTTTACTCCAAGTACTTTCCATTAGTCAGTAAAAATAATCGGAATTATATCATATTTGGTGTCATTTTCGTTAGCAAAATACCTTAGTATTCCATTTGTGATACTTCTATGATAGAAATTGGCATACCCATTACAATGGCCTATTGCTGACTTTGTCTTTATTCCACTACTGTGTAGCGTGTATGCCCCCCCAAGCCGTGTCGTTCGAAAGCTTTTACCTAAGAACCCATCAGGGTCGTAAAAAAAGGTACGCGTTACCGTCCAACCGATTTCAAGAGAGCGTGCAGTGAAAAGGCCAGAATGTCGTGGCCATCGAATTTTAACTTTCTGAGTACGAATACAGATCCGACACTGAAGGAAAAAGATGAATGAGTATAATGGTCTTGAAACGCTGCGGATTACTACATACATCTGAAGTATTCACGAGTTACATTTCTTTGGAAGGGGCTGGATGAGGTGTATTTTGCGAACAATCAAATCGATTGAAAATTGTTTCTCAATTTATTAATTTTATTAACAAGAACAGCAATAAGCAGAAGAGGGATAAACATTTCTAACATAATCATTATCGATTCACTGCTCTATCATTTCATTGTTTGGGATGAAATGCCTTGCATCTGTTGTATTCCATTGGTATAAGGATGGAAAATTTAGAAAATTAACAATAGTAGAAGAAATGTACAGGATCATCATTTAATCTTGCAACCCGCGCTCGCGCGAACAGGTACGCATTCCACTGCAACAGAAATAGGCAAAAAATTATTTGAAATAAAAATTTCGCACACAAATTCTTATTTACAATAACTTTTTTCCCATCTCTGCACTACAATCATGCGCCGTCCCGGCGTTCGGAAAGGTGCCAGCGGCAGGGGTGTGCGGGTACCCGACTTTTCGGGCTCGGGACGGGCCGGAAATTTTCGGGCGAGATCGGGCGGGATCCCGATACTTTCGTATTGCTCGAGATCCCGACGGTCTCGGGATCCCGAGACTCGATTCGGGCTACAAGCATAGCCCCTTCCGTCTCGGTCCCCTCGTAATAGCTGGCTTTCGAGCCGATCGCGTCCGAGTTTTGCCGAGCCGACCTGAAATCAAATTTCCCGCTCACGGAGGTCTTGCTTGTAGCCCGAAACGAGTCTCGGGATCCCGAAAACTTCGGGACCTCGAGCAATACGAAAGTATCGAGACCCCGCCCGATCTCGGCCGAAATTCTCCGACCCGTCCCGAGGGCCGGGAACCCGAGCCTCGGGACGATCCGCACACCCCTAGCCAGCGGCCGGTGGACAGCAGTGATCCCCAAGCTTTGAAAATTATAGGATGGTCTCCTTCAAATTCACGTGGCAAAGAGCTGTTGGGAATTTCCCGGCCCGGGTAAGCGAGTCGCCCGCTCCGCTTTTATGGTCGGTTTACAACTCGCACCCCAGATTACTGTAATGAGGTTTGAAAACAATGTCGACTGGTCTCGTACCCATCTCAATTTCATAATTTTTAGCTACGACAGGGTTGACCGCTGCGATATACTCCTGTAGAGAGAGATTTTTCGCCACCCACGTGTAAAAGCCACAATAATGGCGCATCGTTTAAAAAAATGGCATTAACGGATGCCGGTATAAGCGTGGCGTTGAGTAGCTAAAGCAGGGCTGTCGAACTTCCCCACTCCGCGAGCCACACGTCTTGGGCGCCCGGTCAATGAGTTCCCCCACTTTTCTTTCTCCAGGAGTAGCTCGAGGCCAACGCTCATTGTCAGTGAACCGATCCCCTCCTACCACGAGCCCACGGGCTTGTGCGGTTCCCGGACGAGAAACACATCAGAATGAAGTAGGTATGGAGGGGGTCGTTCTCCTACGGCTCTCCTGAACGGGCGAAGAGGAGAAAGAGCCACTGTGGCTCGCGAGCCGCCTGTTCGACACCCCTGAGCTAAAGGGTTAAAACATTCAGACACAACAATTCTGGAAAAAAAAATTAAAACTCCGCTACTATCAAATACACGTCCGATTAGTTACCCCCTAAGTCCAATCTATGCATACACTACATTAAAGATAAAATCATAAAAAAGAAAACCAGGACAATAGATTCTGAGGTCTGCAAACGCATTGTTGGACGTGGCCGAAACCGCGTCGTCGAGCCCGTCGTCATCGACAAAAGAACAACATGACCGGAAGCCGACGAAGGCAATCTCCTCAGGAGATGGGCAAAAAATTATTTGAAGTCAAAATTTCGTACACAAATTTATATTTCATATAATATTTTGCCTATCTCTGCACTACAACCATGCGCCGTCCCGGCGTTCGGAGAGCTGCCAGCAATCTCACTGCTGGACAGCAGTGATCCCCGAGCTTTGAAAATTATAGGATGGTCTCTTTCAAAATCACGTAGCAAAGAGCTGTTGGGAATTTCCCGGCCCGGGTTTACAACTCGCACCCCAGATTACTGTAATGAGGTTTGAAAACAATGTCGACTCAATTTCAAAACTTTTAGCTACGACAGGGTTGACCGCGGCGATATATTCGTATACGGAGAGATTTTTCGCCACCCGCGTGTAAAAGCCACAATAATGGCGCATCGGTCCAAAAAATGGAAAATCATAATTAAAACTGACTTCATAATATTAAAAATTTGGTTCCTTATTTAATCTACGACACTCATTTTTTTATATCGACGCCTCATTATTTGCACTGTGTAAATCTGGCGCCGACTTAAAAAAAAATGAGTGTCGTAGATTAAATAGGGAACAAAATTATTTTGTACTTTTTAGCGGATTTTTATTATTTTGAAGTCCGGAAAACCAGAACAATAGATTCTAAGGTCTGCAAACGCATTGTTGGACGTGGCCGAAACTGTGACGTCGAGCCCGTCGACATCGACAAAAGAACGAGACGATCGGCGGACGAAGACAATCTCCTTAGCAGATGGGCAAAAAATTATTTGAAATAAAAATGTCGTACACAAATTTTTATTTCAAATAATTGTTTGCCCATCTCTGACTGTCTCCTGCAGTCGCTCGCATAGGACGGTCGTATCGAGCACTTTATGTATTCCAAACCTTAAATATATTTACTTCTTGCATTCTAAATACCATACTCCCCCACCCCTATACTATTCAGTTTCCTCCATCAAATACAAAAACTTTCATATGAAACATTTGTTTGCTTTTTCAATAGCTATAAAAATAATAGCGTGTGAAAAATAATATAAGAACAAATCGGATATACTGTATAAACTTATTGAAATATCCGAACATCAGTTAATATTAGTCAGTTAACGTCAGTTAGTACATAGTTTAAACAAATGAATTTTTCTAATAGTTATGGAATAGGATGAATTATTTTTTCAAAAAATATGTATCGAATATTTTTGGTTACTCCGCAGACTTGCAAAATTGCACCAAAATCGGTGTGTACGGGTTCGATATGTTCTTATTAAATAATAATATAGTACAGTAGAAGGATATTATTATTATTATTATTATTGTTATTATTATATGTCTGTATTATATCGTATAGACCAACATTAATGTATGCGTAAACACATGATGAATGGGTGGGGTTCAGTAACACGTGCTCTTAAAAAACATTAAAGCACTATTTTTACATATTACGTTATTGCAAGCGAATGAAATTTGTTTTGCTTTAAATAAACCGGAATAGGACAGCAAGGTTAAAAAGCGAATGTGATATCGTTTTATTTTCATCCGCCTTTCTCTTCTGTTGAACGGAATATGTTCATATTACGATTTTTAAATCGTTACTCTAACAGAAACATTTGTAAATCGCGGGCTTCGGCTCTCAAAAAATAACCTACTTTTACCCGTGCTGAATTCTAATTCCTACCACGCGTAGCGTTACAATCTGTTTCGAGACTTCACCGGTAACGTTGCATGCGACACTAAAATGGTAAGGGGGTCCTAGGACCCCCCAAACCGGTGACACAAAAATACATTGGGTGAGTAGTCTATTCCATACCTCGTCTGTGGTCGAAGTGAGGACGCGATTTCTAGACGGCCCGCTGGCTCGTCGCGACTACCTAGCTCGAGCTCCCGAAATTGAATCCTCGTTTCCGCGGCTCTCGATCGCGGTCTCAACCTCGGACGATCCCTACGAACGGGGATAACTGCCCCGTCGGCAGCTGTCGCTTGCTTAACTAATTCTTAGATTATTGCGAAAGAATCGGGGCCTGGGCCGAACGCGGTCGTTGTCCCTAACGCTGTTGCCACGGGCTCAGCACAACGCGATTGCTACACGCGGGGCGATTCCGCTGAATCGCCTTTGCGAAAGAAAGCAACGCGAGGGCAGCAAGCACGGAATGAACCGATAGGGGCATGTAACAGTAGGAAAATCTCCCTACCATACAATTGACAGCTGGCAATTCTGTAAAGAAATTAGAAATGTTCATGTTAATGACGAATCGCTAAGATTGGTATCTTTAGACGTTGTTTCTCTTTTTACTAATATTCCTACTGACCTAGCCATACAGGTATTGCATCATCGTTGGGACGAAATTAAGATACACACCAATATTGGTCAAAGCGAATTTCTTCAAGCCGTGAAGTTTGTATTGGATTCTAATGTCTTCTCTTTTAATGGAGTTTACTATAAACAAGTGTTTGGAACAGCTATGGGGTCCCCTATTTCCCCGGTAATTGCCAATATAGTAATGGAGAGATTGGAGTCCGTTTCCCTTACAAAGGTGCCTTTTCAACTTATTTTTTATAAAAGATACGTGGATGATATCATTACTTGTCTTAGACTGGAGGATTTACAAACACTACTGGATGCATTTAACAGTTTTCATGATAGACTCCAATTCACTCATGAAATAGAAAAGGATTCCTGTCTTAGCTTTTTAGATACAATAGTGATCAGATTAAACAATAAACTTATTACAAACAGGTACCATAAACCTAGTTGGTCGGGAAGATACATTAATTTCCATTCTGCTCATCCCATGCAACATAAAATAGGTTTGATTAAAGGATTAATAGATCGTGCTGTTTTGCTTTCGGAACCGGAATTTCGACCAAATAATTTGCTCCTTCTGAAAAAAGGAGCAAACGTAACGTTTACTCTATAGACCTGATTTCGGCAATTATTAAAGAACGGATCTTTGAAGTTTACCATCAAGTATTGGTGGAAAAACAGAAGGAAGAAAGAAACAAAGAAATAGGTTCTACCAATTGGAGAAACACTGTCGTTTTACCATTTTGTAATAACATTTCAAACGACATTAAAAGATATTCAGAAGAGTCGGAATACACACTATTTTTAAAATACCATTCTATACTAAGCACTTGTTTCCTTCAATCAAAGACAAATTACCTACTTCAAAAGCTTCAAACGTTATTTATTCAATTCCGTGCATGGGATGCAATCAAGTGTATATCGGTCAAACCTCAAGACATTTAGAAAGGCGAATTTACGAACATAAAAGATATATATTTTTGTCCCCCTTACAACATACCGCTTTAACCAAGCACTCATTAGAGTATGATCATAGATTCGATTTTGAAAATGCAAGAATTATAGATAAAGAAATCAATCTAAATCAGAGAATTCTTCTAGAGACACTACATATGATTAAACAACCCAGCGTTAACCTTAGGTATGAAACACCTAAAATACAAGAATATTACGCAACATTACTGAAAAAGTAATGCCTTATGATGTAGTTCTCTATTAATTCTGCAATTATGATAATGCTTATGTCTTACATATCTTAAAAGTTATGTAAAATTATGTTGCTAAACGGTATTGCTTCGAAATTTGAACGTTCATACATATTATTCAACGGTTCGTTTTAGCCTTGCCTTTGTTTTCACCTTCTGGATGCTTGTCGTTTGCCCGGTATTTACTTCAGTCATCTTCCAACCGACTCAAGTGTCGGACGTTACTATTTGAACGTGCCGACTAATAAATTTAATAGTTCACGCAATATTCTTATACTTATATCTTTCCTTGATAAAGGTCCAAATCTGGACCGAAACGTCGGAAACTCTATATTTTATAGACAAGTGAATAGTTGCAAAACGACTTTTTGAATTTTATGTTTAAAGTGACCGAACCTTGCGCCGAAATCATAGTAATTTAATAAATCCGGTCGATATTAAATCTTAAATAATTTTTTAAAGATACAGAGAGTTTTGCATGACCATAATCAACTGATTCACACTTTTAAAACAGCTCTAGATAGCATGCCAAACGAAAATTATAAAGTAGTTATTCACTCCGATCGTACGCCTCAAGGACAACATGAAAGGCGATGCAACGCTCCCGCCGTAAATGAAGTGGCAGCTGTTATTGCGGGAAATGAATTCTTAACAAGAGATATTGTGGTGCACGCGCGCGATGGCAACCTCACGAGAGTTTTTGATACACATAGATTTTATGATGCCTTAGAATACCCATTAATATTTTGGAAGGGACAAGAAAGCTACAATTTTTAAATATCCCAAATTAATCCATCAACGAGACAACCGATGAGGAACAAAAAAGTGTCCTGCATGGACATTTACGCGTTTCTCTTAATGCAACGAAGGAACGATTTTAATTTGCTCCTAAAGTGCAGGCAGCTCTTACATCAGTTTCTTGTGAACATGTACGTGAAGGTGGAGAGTGAGCGTCTGAGATATGTATCACAGAACCAGCGAAAATTGAGAGCTGAAAAGTACATACATTTGCAGGACGCGATTCGAACAGATGCGAACGTAAATCCAAATAATTTGGGTCAGGGGATTATTCTTCCATCGTCATTTATAAACAGCCCACGATACTTGCATGAGTACACACAGGATGCATTTGCTTACGTCCGAAATTACGGACGTCCGGACTTATTCATTACTTGCACATGCAACCCTGCATGGAAAGAAATTACCAATGAGCTAATACGCGGCCAAAGAGCAACTGACAGACATGACCTCATAGCCGGCCTTCCCAAGTAGGGGAAATGCACTCCTGAAACACATGTTTCGGTTCTCCCTCCAACGCTGCGCCTTCAGCTAAGGTGGGACGATTCCTACTGTCTTCTCTCTCTGCTTCCTAGCGGCGGTACTGTCTACTCTGAAAGAGGGAGTGTTGGAGGGAGAACCGAAACATGTGTTTCAGGAGTGCATTTCCCCTACTTGGGAAGGCCTGCCTCATAGCACGAGTTTTTAAAACAAAAGTGCAAAAATTAGTGGCTCTCCTCACTAAAGGCAAGATTTTTGGTGATACGTAATGTTTCATGTATTCGATTGAGTGGCAGAAGCGTGGGCTGCCCCATGTGCACCTACTACTGTGGTTAAAGGAAAAGTTGCGACCCAATCAAATCGATGATATTATAAGTGCGGAGCTACCTGATGCAAACACGGACAAACAGTTACACACCACAATTGTTAAAAAATATGATGCACGGCCCTTGCGGTTCATATAATCCATCATCACCCTGTATGAAAGACGGCAAATGCAGTAAACAGTACCCGCGAATGCTACTTAAAGAGACGCAAACCAATGACAATGGCTATCCACTGTACAGGCGAAGAGCACCCGAGGATGGAGGGCGAACTACAACGGAGGAAACAGTCATTAACAACAGCTGGGTAGTTCCTTATTCTCCCCTATTGTCAAAAATATTTGACGCACATATAAATGTGGAGTTTTGCAACTCAGTGCGGGCGATAAAGTATATTTGCAAGTACATTAACAAAGGCAGCGACCAGGCAATTTTTACTGTGCAACAGGAAAACGTAAATATTGATCCGAGAAATGTAGTGCAGGCATATAGAGCAGGGCGTTACGTGAGCAGCAATGAGGCAGCAATTTTGAGCCTACCGTTGCACGAGAGGTATCCAACCGTTATTCCCTCGCGGTGCACTTACAGAATGGGCAGCGCGTATACTTTACAGAGCAAACTTCCAAGAAAGAATGGCGACGCCTCCAAGAACAACGTTGACTGCATTTTTTGAGCTTTGTCAGACTGACAACTTTGCAAAGACGCTGCTTTATGCAGAGGTGCCTCGGTACTATACCTGGAATGCATCAAAGAAAGAGTGGAAACGTCGTGTACAAGGTGCGCCGGTCGAAAATTGGCCAGGGGTAAAGGCAGCAGATGCACTTGGGCGCGTATATACTGTCCATGTAAGCAATTTTGAGTGTTACTGTTTGCGATTGTTGTTGAGTCACGTGAGGGGACCAGTAACTTTTCGGGAAATCAAGACTGTGAACGGACAAGATTTGGCAACATATAGAGAAGCGTGTCAAGTCTTGGCCCTGTTAGAGGATGACAACCATTGGGATTCAACAATAGAAGAAGCTGTTCTATGTCGCTCGCTAGCAAAAGATCGAGAGCTGTTTTCAAATTTAATCAGCACATGTGGATTGTCAAATCCTGCCCAGTTATGGGAAAAATACAAAACTGCTTTTGAAGAAGATATATTACACAGAAGACGCCAACAATCCAATCACGATGTAACAACTTTCAATAACATGATCTACAACGAAGCACTGATGCTCATTGAGGACAAAGTTAGTTCCATTGCCGGCAAAGATCTGGCTGAATTCGGCATGCCCAGACCACAGCGCACCGGAGAAATATCAAATGATGGTGCCATGGAGCTGAATTATGATTACATTGTACTCCAGACCCACGTCACAGAAACGATATCGCGGCTACTTCCCGAGCAGAAGCACGTACTTAACGTAGTTTTGCAGCAGATTCACAATGGAGAAGGTGCAATTTTTTTCCTTGACACGCCAGGGGGAACTGGAAAAACATTTCTCTTAAATTTGCTACTGGCCCATATTCGCATGGACAAAAACATTGCCATAGCGGTGACTTCCTCCGGCATTGCCGCGACGCTGCTTAGTGGTGGACGCACTGCGAACTCGGTATTGAAGTTACCCCTCAACCTAGCTAGAGAAGAAACTCCCACGTGCAATATCACGAAAAACAGTAGCCGCGGTGTCATGTTACGACAATGCAAGCTACTAGTGTGGGACGAATGCACTATGTCTCACAAGCGTGCAGTGGAGGCTTTAAATCGCAGTCTCCAAGACTTACGGGGTAGAAGGGCGTTGATGGGAGGCATGGTAGTGTTGCTGGCTGGGGACTTCCGGCAGACATTGCCTGTGATACAGAGAGGGACTCCGGCAGATGAAATAAACGCATGTTTGAAGACGTCGCCGCTATGAGGTAAGGCGAAGAAGCTCAACTTGACCACTAACATTTGCGCGCAGTTATATGATGATAGGGAATCAGGGGCCTATGCAAGTAAACTGCTGCAAATTGGCGAAGGAAGACTTCCGACGGATGCAGAGGGAAAAATCATTTTCACAAATGATTTCTGTAATGTTGTAAATTCGGAAAATGATCTCATCGCCAATGTTTATCCAGATTTACAACATAACATGAATGTGGAGAATTGGTTGTGCGAAAGGGCTATATTGGCACCTAAAAATGACACAGTGAGCCAAATTAACAAAAAAATATTGGAGTAAATCCCCGGTGAAGTGGTGACCTATACTTCAATCGACACCTTAATGGATTCCGACGACAGTACTTCGTATCCAGTTGAGTTTCTGAACTCATTAGAACTCTCGGGTGTTCCGTCACATAAACTTCAACTGAAAGTCGGAGTTCCCGTGCTGCTAATGCGTAACCTCGACGCACCGAAACTGTGCATTGGAACAAGGTTATACATCATGACACTCGGTAAAAACGTCATTGGAGCCACCATTCTCACTGGGGCGGCCAAGAAAATGTACTTATTCCCCGAATACCCATAATCCCGAATGATCTACCTTTCCATTTCAAGAGATTGCAGTTCCCCCTGAAAGTAGCGTTTTCAATGACGATTAATAAGTCACAGGGCCAGAAGATGGTTGTTGCCGGCTTACATTCAGGCACAGCTTGCTTTTCGCACGATCAGCTGTATGTTGCTTGCTCACGTGTTTCCAGCGCCCGAAATCTACATGTTTTTACCGAGCATGGGAAATCGTTCAACATTGTTTACAGAGAGGTGTTACGACCATGATGCGGAAAGGTTAATAACACATTTTGTACCACATACGTAGTCATATCTTTTAACCTTTACACAGGTCACCACTTCATACTCAAATTATAACCATTACCCAATGCATCCAACGCTCTCAATGCGGTCACTGCTTCCAAATGAATAATCTAATCAATAAACCATCCGTTGTTTCTGCATTACATTCCCCGCAATGACAGCATTACTATGTTTTTCCGATGAAAATCATACCAAATGTAATGTAAATCGGATTACTTTTAACGAAGCTAATTTTACATGAGGCCCGCGTGTGCCTGTGCTAGAGAATCACAGCTGTTTCGCACGGCCAGTCAATGCCCCCGACGAGATCGTTCCGCGCTGTGTTTCGTGGCCTCCGACCGCGACGCTCGAGATCAGGGGGCCATACAATGTTGCGCACTAGAAAGCGACGAATCTGAAATTATTCTGCATTTCTCATCAGATCTTTGCGAAAGTGGCGTCGATCGATTCCTTATGGAAAAACATAGAGAATCCATTGGTGTCACTGCCATACCTATTGATTCCATGCAGAATAAAGAATTTAATTTATTGCATAAGCTGTGTATCATCGCTTGAGACACTCGGCGAAGGTATAGCGATACATTGTATGTAGCTTGTTTATTCGTAACGTTGTTCGTGTCCTTCGCGCAGGGATTTGGCCAAGGTCTCCTCAGTTTGACGACTGTCGTCAACACGAGCACAGATTGCAATCGCGGTGCGTGAAGACATGGACATTCGCGAGAAAACTAATCGTGGTGCGTGTGTGTAATTAAGTGAACAATCGCGGTGCGTGAAGACATGTACACTCGCGAGAAAATTAATCGTGGTGTGTGTGTGTGTGTAATTAAGTGAACAATCGCGGACGGGACAATCGCAGTGCGTGAAGACATGTACACTCGCGAGAAAATTAAGCGTGGTGCGTGTGTGTAATTAAGTGAACAATCGTGGTGCGTGAAGACATGTACACTCGCGAGAAAATTAATCGTGGTGCGTGTGTGTAATTAAGTGAACAATCGCGGTGCGTGAAGACATGTACACTCGCGAGAAAATTAATCGTGGTGCGTGTGTGTTATTAAGTGAACAATCGCGGACGGGACAATCGCGGTGCGTGAAGACATGGACATTCGCGAGAAAACTAATCGCGGTGCGTGTGTGTAATTAAGTGAACAATCGTGGTGCTTTGGATGGCCGTGTGGGTGATTTTTGAGGGCAATATTTTCAAAGGCAATGGCATTCACCCTCTCTACTTGAGAATCCCGTTGGGCGGGTTTTGATATGCCCTTGTGGATTTTTACGAGTAGGCAGGTTTAATGCCGAACAACGTTTGCGTCTTTTCATAAATTATCGCAAGTATCGTATGTCACAGTTTCAGCGAGGTAGGTAAGTAAGTATGCGCTCTACATGGCAAATCCGTCACGCATCCGCCGCCACTGCACGCCCCTTGGCTGGCCTGCCTCGCGCGGCCCGCTGTCCGTCGAGTTGCCGTCATTCAGGCTGATTCAGGCGATCCAGACGTCAATCTTTAACCATCGATAATTAATAAACGAAGCATTTACCGCAATTTCGTCACTCTTGATTTTCGACTTATATATGCCTGTAGAATCACCCCCCCCCCCCCCTAGTATTGACTATAGGTAGAGTAACACCTTGTATATATATATGTCTTAATCGTATATTATTTCTCAATTTTATTCACCCATCATCCTCCTTCTTTCTTTGCCACCTACTTCTGAGATTCGACGTTTCCGAAAAAAGTATTATATTTTGTTCGTGCCTTCATCTCGCTGCCAAATGATATCATCCCGCGCGGCTGCTCCAGAGGAGTCAAATTACACACGATCGTGCGATACGCTGCGACGTTAAATCAGAACGCTTTAAAAACTTGTTAGCTTTAGAATGCTGGCTACATAATGGTGCGGAAAAAATATGTCTGTTTGCTACATAATAGTTCGTTATATATCGGTGATTAAAAAATTATTATTTCTCTGTGTGGAGGAAAAATTTCCATCACATATTGGTATGGAAAAAAATTCTGCTGACACCACATAATTCTTTCTATGATTCGAGCGTTCTTTGCGCTGTCAAATGTCGTCACCCTGCATACCTGCTCCAGGGGACTCAAGTTACATACGATCACACGAGACGCTACGACGTTAAATCGGAACGCTTTAGAATACTGTTAGCTTTAGAATAAAATGTGATTGTACTCTCAATCATATTGTGGATGATGCTCGTAGTAAAAAATGTTAAATTATATTCTTTTAATTATATGATTTGTAACAATATATATCATAAACGTATATAATTTCTCAATTTTATTTACCCATCATCCTCCTTGCCACCTAACTTTAAGATTTGCTGACGCTGCATAATTCTTTCTATGATTCGCGCTGCCAAGTGACATCACCCTGCACGGCCGCTCCAGAGGAGTCGAATTACGCGAGATCGCGCGATACGCGGCGACGTTAAATCGGAACGCTTTGAAATACTGTTAGCTTTAGAATGCATGTGATTCTATCCCCTATGTAGTGGTGTCTCTTTCCCTCCTAGAATTTAGCTTTAATAGTGATGCTCCGTCTCTTTCCCACCCTCCGAATATGTGGTTCGTAAAACGTCGACATTGCCCGAAACATCATCCGATTAAAATAAATTATTTCTCTGTGTTGGAAAAAAAATTTTAGGACAGTCCCCACCCTGGGTTAGGTCTGAAAAAATTTTCGGGTGGGCCAAGTTCTGAAAGAGATTTTTTCGGGGGTCAATGCCTCCCTCTGAAAAATTTCCGACGGTGGGCCAGGTCTGGAGTGGCCTCCGCGGCGTCTCGGCCCGGACTGATCCCCTCCACGATTACGGCTTCCTCCGCCGCGTTCCCCCGCGCGCCGGTTGGGAGACGGAGAGGGGGAAAAGGCCTTGAAAGTGAATTGGAATCCCCATAGTATTACTACTAACGAATTACTATAATTATTTAAAAACGAAATTTACGTACTTCTTGTCCCTTCAAATAATTCTTATTTAAGATTCTGCTGTAAAAAAAAGTGTAACGCGGTTTCCTTCGATGCATGCTGACTTGCTTGTTCGTTCGTTCGTAGTACAAGCGCAGTCGCCTACCGCGTAGCCAACGCTACCGCGGGAGCTGGAGCGGAAGGCGCGTGCTCTGATTGGTCGGGGTTTTTTGTTAATATCTCCTTAACGAAGCTTCGGACAATATTTTCGCTAACGAAAAATTTGTTTCAAATCACCCCCTGAATTACCCCTTCCAAGGCACTCCGACATTTTTGGGACACCCTGTATATAGGTTCGCGAAAAGTATACGAATTCCTCGATATACCTGGCTTATAGAGGATATCATAAATGCTGTTACTGTAGGGCACACTGAAACATCTGATTTTACGAAGCTACATTTGGTTTACCTGAAGGTGCTATAAATTATGGAAATGGTTTATTGCTCAGTTTTAACGACTGTATTGCGATCTGCATTCCTTGCAGAAAAAAGTTTCCACCTAATCGGACGTTCTTGCTCGCACCTTGTAAGTCCACGGTTAGAAGTGTGGCGCGCCGGACTTCCACGTTCTTGCGCCCGCGTAGAATCGTTGTCAGGCGTGTCGCGTCCAAAAGTATGGCGCGAGACGCCGCACTCAAACCTCGACTCAAGAGGCAACGCCGCCGATGAGCCGTGCCTCGATGGGTTTGAAGGACTTCGACCTTCGAGGTCAGGGGGGCCGTACAATGTTGCACCCTAAGAAATGACGAATCGAAAATTCTACATTTCACATCGGATCTTGGCGAAAGTTGTGTGCATCGTTTCCTTATGTTTTCCTGATGAAAATGGTCCAAAAACCACACAAATCGGATCGTTATTAAGGAATCATGATAAATTGATTTCCATAACTTCGTTAAAAATAGTCCGATTTACATGAAATTTGGTATAATTTTCATTTGAAAAACATAAGAAATGCATCGGCATCACTTCCATATCGATACAATAAAGAATAAAGAACACAGTTAAGCCGGTTCGAGAACCAGTGACCGCTCCGTAAATTTTCGCCGGTTAAAAAGGACCGACTAGACAGAGTTAGAGATAGCGAGCAAGAAAGATAGTGGCAAACCAAAAACAGGGATGAAAGGGGCAAAACAGAGAAAAACATAGACAGGGTAAAAAGAAGAAAGCTTGGGATAAGGAAAGTGTCCTTCGGTTCGTAAACGCCTGGCCGCCAAATGTTTCTGACGATGACCAGGCCTGTGCGAACCCTTGAAACTAGGTATGTATGTAAAGGCGGTCAGCAAAAGCGGGGGACCTGCCAGCATGGAAAGGTCGAACTTTAAATAAGAAGTACATAGAAGGAATAGCTGACACTTACGTACGTGGTATGTGTGGGTGCAGTGGTGAAGAGAAACGATCTGCCCGGGCAATGAGGGCATGGTCTGCAAGCGAGCCTCTCCAGTGCGGAGGGTGGGACCTTGAAGTATTCATGATAGTACCTCCCCCACCATCAAGGGCCTGTGAAAAGTGGATACTAAAGAGGGGGTTTTTAGTGGGTATCCCGCTGGATAGCAGCGGCGAGTCCCACATACCCCCGGCAATCTGTGTCGGGAGATGCATAAAGCATTTTCGCCCTCTCAAAAAAAAAGGTATGTATGTAAATGGAAGAAGAAACAGCAGAAAGTAATAAAGAGGTACATACATGGTGTCCGCGGGAACAGTAAACAGTTGGATATTTCCTAACGTATTCAAGATAAAAAAACAATGTTTATATGGGATTGCACGGTTCAATGGGGCAAATTTATTAGGGCAGACGATATTTTTCTTACATTATTATTTTAAAAAATACGATGGTCATATTCTGTTGTTTAAATCTGCGGAAATTAACCACCCGCATAGTGGTCAGTCAAATCAATTTTGACCCTTTCGTAAATCGCGTTCACTTCGTAGAACGTGTATTGCAAATACACGTGTACACGTGTATCGAAATTCACGGATCGTAGCATCCGTGTACCCATGAACTGAAAATTCACGTATACACGTGTATCGAAATATACGGTTCCACGTGTATTAAGATATCCATATTTAATTTTTTCACTAACTATCCGAATGTTTAGATTTTACGCAAATATTTTGCGATAGGTAGGTACAGACATAATTTACTAGGTTGCAGATGAAAATAAATAACATCATGATTTTCGTTAATAAAATTTAATCTATTAATCGTATATTAATCTATTTCAGACAACTACAACGACTGATTTTATGCTAACAGTGCGCATATGAGTTTTGTAGGGCGCTCTATTTGAAGCACTATAACTGTGGATATAACCACTATTTTTGCATACAATTTTTTTCATATTCCCTAAAGATTGACAAATGAAGCCACAAAGCTGGAAGTAAATATATTTAATTCTTTGGTTTGAAAAAATTTGCGTTCACTTCCTACAGCTTGTAGCGGCTCGCACACTCTTGCCTGCCAGGCGCGTCGCGCGTCTCAGAATTTTCCGCCCCGTCGGAGACTCCACGCGCTACGCCGAACCCTTGGTTTCAAGTGCCGCTTTCTTTTTCTAACTACCTTTTCTGCCTCTTATGTAAACTTTTCTGGAGTCGAGGTTTGCACGCCAAACTTTTGGACGCGACACGCCTAACAACGGTTCTACACGGGCGCAAGAACGTCGAAGTCCGGCGCGCCACACTTCTAATCGTGTACTTACAAGGTGCGAGCAAGAACGTCCGATTAGGTGGAAACTTTTTTCTGCAAGGAATGCAGATCGCAATACAGTCGTTATAACTGAGCAATAAACCATTTCCATAATTTATAGCACCTTCAGGTAAACCAAATGTAGCTTCGTAAAATCAGATGTTTCAGTGTGCCCTACAGTAACAGCATTTATGATATCCTCTATAAGCCAGGTATATCGAGAAATTCGTATACTTTTGTGACGTAGCGTCCCAGCACGTGAGGAATCGAGCGCGCGGTAATCCGACCGGGAGTGAGTGAGACGCCAAATGCCCGGCCGACCGCGTCCGAACCACGCCGACCCGGGCCGAGGCACACCAGGCTCGCGACGAGTCAGCGCGATGACGATAACTCCCCACCGCGCCGCTAGATCGCGTCGATTTCTCGCTGCTAAGATATTCCGGACATCGGGACATAAGCCTCGCCGCGACGCAAAACAGGCAGTTCGAGTGGGGCTACGGATCCTCCTCCCTAACAGCGCATAGCTGGATGTTGCCCAGTGACCGCGTTAATAGGAAAACAAAGCCGGTAACCGCCGATCAAACGATCACCACCCATTGTGCCATTACGGAGACGCCAGGATGATGCCCGGTCTCTAGGCCTGCCGCCCCGTTTACAGAAACGCCCGGATGCTGCCCGGTCTCTAGCCGCCGTATCGAGACGCTGGAAGTTGCCCGATCTCAACGCCCCCCCTTGCCCCGTTTACAGAGACGCCCGGATGTTGCCCGGTCTCTAGCCGCCATATCGAGACGCTGGAAGTTGCCCGGTCTCTAGGCCTGCCGCTCCGTTGCAGAGACGCCCGGATGTTACCCGGTCTCTAGCCACCGTATCGAGACGCTGGAAGCTGCCCGGTCTCACGCCCCCCCTTGCCCCGTTTACAGAGACGCCCGGATGTTGCCCGGTCTCTAGCCGCCGTACCGAGACGCCTGGAAGTTGCCCGGTCTCTACCCGCCAGTACCGAGACGTCTGGAAGCTGTCCGGTCTCCAAAGCGCTTCGCGCCAACGTAGAATCACCGGGATACCGCCCGGTCTCTATCTAGTCCGTTCCGAGTAAGAGGTGCGAGGACTCTGTCCGACCTCCACGACTACGCCGTATCTAGCACCAGTCAATGGTATTAAGCTAAGCCAGCACATGTCCGCTTCGGCCGCCGTCTATTGGTATATGTTGATGAAATACAGGACGAGTAATAAAGGATTACGTTATTAAGAAATCGGTGTACACGAACCCTGTTTTACCGACTCTAGCTAATCACACCGATCCTTACCTCCTGAGTGACGTACGTCACACTTTTCGCGAACCTACATATATCGCGATCGTGTCTTGCCGATCGTTTCGCAGATCGATAATATACATGGAACAGGTAGTACACAATACAAGACTGCGCTGGATCCTGGGAAAAGCATGTGGAGTCGACGTAGAAATGGAAGCCCGAACTCGCTGTCTCTAAGTAGTGACGGGTACGACCTTCTGGCCTGCGGGAAGCAGCGCTATCCTTCCGACGTTCCAACGCTCCACGCCAAAAGCGTGCCGCGATGGCGTGTGGCACGCAAAAATGACACGCAAGAACGTCCGTGTAAAGGCCCCATTTAGGGCGGACCATCCGGTCAACCAAAAATTTACAAGAAGTTATCTTATTTTCCTTGCGAAAATACTTTAATGCCTTGAATTCTACTTGCAAAAAAGTTGAATTCCCAGAAAGAAGTTTGTTCGTTTTGTTCTTAGAGTAATGTGGGGCAAGAGTGCGCACTTAAAGTTTAGATTTCTCTAAAATCCTTGGTATTACACTGATAGTCATATCGTTTTGTGAGAAATAACTACTATCCCTTATTATTCGATAGGCAGTGACTTCATGTAAATTCCCACACAGCACACCGTCTGGCAAAGTCTTAAAGACGTCCAAAAGGCGTTTCAAAGACGTCTTAAAGACATCTTGTTACAAATCAAGACGTTCAGACGTTTTGAATGTCCTGATTTGTAACAAGACGTCTTTAAGACGTCTTTGAGACGCCTTTTGGACGTCTTTAAGACTTTGCCAGACGTTGTGCTGTGTGGGTTTACCTGTCACAACTTATATAAAATAAATATTTCCAAAAAGTGTCAAATGCGAACTTTTACCCGCTATGTGGGGCCAAAGTTCGCATGTTATGGGGCAAAAGATCGCAACGAGAAATATCAAAGAAGTGTTTTATTTGCCTGCATAAGTACATAGTTCGGGAAATACAGTAAAACGCCTAATAGTTTATAATTCATTTTTTTAGGTGAAGCTAACAATAATCCTGCTTCTAATTTATCTCGAGCGAACTGAAGTATCTCCTCACTAATAGGTTTTCGGCCGGTTGTCCTCTTATAAGTTCTAACAATAAATGAATAAGGCAATAAAATAAAGTTATATTTTTTAATAAAAAAGTTAATAAAAAACGTATTTTGGAAAAATATTGCGGATTAAACATTAATAACAAAATCAAAAGCTGATATCAGCGTAGCTCAACTATCATAAACTCAAAATTTAGCAAACTCTAGAATTAAAATAAGTTTAATGAAGATATAACACCCGTCAAATTATTTTGCAGTGTGCGAACTTTTGCCCCCACAGTTACTTTTACATTGTTTAAGCAATCCTGTTATCTGTGAGGAGAATTGAAAACTTCTATTAGCACTTTTTAATAAAAGAATTTCAGCTCTTTCAGACGGCATATTAATTAAAATATTTACTGATCAATTTATAGGAATAATATTGATTCCCAAACATGAGAATATTACATCAGAACTAATGAATTCAGTACTTACCGCATTGTAAGATAACAAACCGAAACACAGCCACGAAATTCGACATTAGTGACTCTACCTTGACGGACAATTGACTGCCAACCAACATTGGCAATTGCCACAACTCAAACCATGAAATTCGCATGGTGCGAATTCCTACCCGCTGCGAACTTTTACCTACCTTTACTCTATAGGTCCCGCATGAATTTTTTGTTTCTAGAAGTGGGCCAAATGTGATCATCGAAAATAGAAAATATCATTTGTGATTCGGTTTTCTTTTACATTAAATGATATGTGATGGATATCAGTGAACTTGGTGCGTATTTTAATTTGGCTAAATTACGCTTTGATACTGTTACGTCCTGAAGGAACTATTCTATAAATCACCCCGAGCGGCTGGAATGATCTATCGGGTTCTTGCTGTATCTAAACGCTAAAGCACACCTTGACTATACTTACCATGGAAGGATGGGGAGGAAAAGGGTTGAATGAACCAATATACGAAATTAAAAGGGAAAAACAATAGGATGAGATATATTCTGGGAGAAAATATAATAATTGTACTAAGCCAAACATACCACAGAAACGGCGTTCACGTCTCCGTTATCGCTAGGCGCTCGCGTGTCGCTGGACCTTGAGTCAGTCTCGGCTTTCCGGAGTTTCCCTAGATAATGTATGGCACGCTCGCCGTCTGATGTTTCGCTCTCTCTCTCTCTCTCTCTCTCTTCTCATTCAAGTCGCTCGAACACTCGATTACTCGCTCGCTGTACCTCACGTTTCGCGATCGCGGTGGCTCGGATCGGCGCGTATGTGCTCTCCCGGCTATGCCGTTCTCGGTGCGTCGGATGGAGATACACTTTTGCAAACCTGTTCGGTCTTGCGCTTTACGCGATGAGTTTTAGCGCGGAGATGAGGTCGCGATACTAAAACGGCCCGCTGGCTCGTCACAACTACCTAACTCGATGTCTCAAAAACGAATCCCCTTCTGAACTTCCGCTGTCCCTGTTCGTGCCTCGCGTTTCGACGTCAGTAGGGGAAAACCGCCCCCTTATTAGGAAATTCATGGCTCGGGCCGTCAACGGTCACGTTATGCTTACGACGATAAGTCTTTGGTTCGGCGAGCGGACTCTCGTCCGCGATGCGAATCCGCCGAATCGCCGATTTCGAAACGGAAGGCGGCGCGTGGACAACAAGCACGGAATGAACCGATAGGTGCATGTAAAAATACCACTCACCATTTCGGACTTATAGCTTTTGAAAATGTTCCGATTTGATTCTTTGTTACAAAAAGTTCTCAGTATTTCTCAATGATCTTTCTAGTCGCATTTTAAAGCATAAGGCCTAAGCTTTTACATAGACCACTTTCGGTCCACTTCTGGAAACGAAAATTCATGCGGTACCTGTAAGAACAAAACAAACAAACTTTTTTGGGGGAAAACAACTTCTTTGCAAGTAGAATTCAAGGCATTGAAGTATTTTCACGTAGGAAAAAGAAGATAACTTCTTGTAACTTTTTAGTTGACCGGATGGTCCGCCATTAAGGGAAGAGGACACTGAAAAAATCACGATTTTCGACCATTTTTTAAATTTTTTTTTTTTTTTTTTCGTATTTTTGGGAAGTCTGAACCCTTGTTCAACCGTACACAACATGGTTCGACATTCAGTGCTGCCTTTCTACCAGAAAAACCTATTTTCCATACCCTTGTGAAAGAGCCGAAAACCAAAACCTTCGTTTTAAGGTATATTTCTCTATTATTTAGTTCTTTGAGTGTGTTCAACAACTGGCTAGTATGTTGGGAAATCCAAATTAACTGCGTGGCCTTGATATTGCTTATTTTTCACCAATGGCCAAAATGCGTTTCACGATTCTAAAACGCACGCGTGCTCTGTAACAGAATTCATTTGACTGCGCTTACTAAACTACGAACGCTTTCTTACAAAGTACAGTATGTGACTGAGTTCATGGTCAGACTGCGTATCCCTTGGCTATCTGTAACGCGGCCATGTATAGTAGGTAACTCTCTAAGCGGGCTCAAAAGAGTCAGTGGCTGCCGACGGAGGTCAGTCTCTCCGGGCGCTGAACACCATATTTTTTTAAATCGTACAAAACTCCGGTTTACGAGAGAATACAGAGTGAGATTTTACGGTGCAGTGAAATTAGCTTATATAAAACGAGTAAAATGGATCTTATTAGCTGAAAATATCGCAAGAGTAGAGTAGAGTGAAGTAGAGTGAATAGAGTACTATTATTACAGGTTATAAAGCGATTGCAGAAAACATGTAATTTATCAATTTGATTTTTTCTGTCGGGTTGCAAAATTTACTTCTAATGTTACAGAAATGCTATTGTAAAAAATATGTCAAATGTAAAGGCCATAAAAAATGCTGTGATGACTACTTTAGATCACTGTAGCTCTACAGACAGAAAACCTAACCATGCCAGATGTCCTAAGGGCAAGCAATCGTGGTACTTTTACAATTGAGCAAAAAGTACTAGACGAAAACCAATGAGCCACACATACATGTCACTCAAGCTGTCTGAAGATTTTGCCACCAAAGTGAAACCCCTATGGGACATTCCACGAGAACTCGAGTATACCATATGGTTGAATTTGTCTTGACAGTCGCTTTCATATTGGATAATCAAATATATAGCATTCCATATAAAAAACTGAGGGTCACCTTCGTTTCGCGGAAAATATTGCGAACACCAAAAATTGAGTTACCGTATTATGTTGTGTATAAAAAACAGTAAAAGTTGTCTTTCTTCAGTTTTTTACAAATACTTACCATATTTGAGAACATTGTATAAGAGTAGCAGATATATCCGTTTGGCCGCTGCGAGTACCGCACGGCTCAGGCAGTTGAGCCGGTGTGATTTGACGCAGCGTCAACTTTCGGCAATTTTTACAGGGCCAATTTTAAAATGTCCATATTTTTGACAATTAGACCATGAAGGGGAAGGATAGGGCTATATTCTGATTTTTTTTTCAGATTTTTAAAATCGCACCCCATGTTAAAAAAATGCATTTGTTTATAATAATTGCCCAGAAATGGTTCAAATTTTTTTTTTAAAAATTGAAATAAATTTTCCTTAAAACTTCAATGTCTTCTCTACAAATCCCCGTAAAGCTCATCTCCATCCGTTTACTACTTCCATAGTTATAATTTATTGAAAAGAAGTTAGCACTTACCTTCAAACAGCTGTAAAATCTATATTTTTCAAAATTTTCAAAAATCCTTCCACACATGTTTATGCATCCCTAAAGACTACAACATATTCAAATTTGAGCCACTTCCGAAATGTTACTCCAAAAAGTGTCCGAGTTCGCGTGGAATGTTCCCTATACGAGAGACAGTCAAATGAAACTTTGATAGCACGGTGCTGTAAGGGAGGCACTCAAAATGCAAATGAATCTCTCCCTGCAAAAATGTGGAGATTCTGCCCAAAGACAACATTTGTACCGAAGGCAAGGCTTGAAGTAGCTGTGGCACGCACTGTTTCAGAATTTAATATGGGTTTGGCTATAGGCTCATTGCCAGTGCGGAAACAAAAAGCTGGGGAAGTTGTATTTGAAACAGCTACAAGTATAGTTAGAGATATAGACAACAAAAGAGAAATCTGCAGTGCACAACAGCAATCCACTAGAGCTGTTCGAGTACTCGGAACAAGCGAGCCGGGATATATTCAGTTCGAATAACCGATCCGAGCCGAGCGCTCGGAAAATGCGAGCGGCTCTAATGAATCGGGCGACTCGATTAAAAAACGAGCGGCTCCATCAAAAAGCGGCGGCTCGATTAAAAATCGAGCTCATTTGACACTCGTCAGGAACGTCAGGTTATAAGTTTGGAGTAGAGTGCACAATGAGGGTAGCGATTGCCGAACAAAACAATTATGATTATTTGATTTCGGCGCACAGGTTCGGTCAATTTTAAATCACTAAAACACAAGCTATTTAGCAATAGATAATAAAAGCTTTCGACGTTTCGATCTTGATTTAGATCTTCCTCAGGAAAGTTGCGAAAAATTATAAAATATTGCTTTTGCTGTTTGAATTTTAAATAGAATTAAACATTTAAATGAAGAAATTCAATTCATCCTCCCGTCACATTTATTTGAAAGATATTGTGACTTTGAAAATAAGAAATACAAAAGACTGTTTAAAACTCATAAAAACATAGGTATGTGTTTGGGAATGGTATAGTTCCCAACGCCGCCACACTCACTCTCACGGCAGCACCTCGCGGCCTACGATCCAGCGACGCTGATCGATGGGCGAGTCGACACTCAGCGTTGATCGATCGATACTCACTATCGATCGCTCAGCCAATCACCGCTTACCACGCGAATCTATCAGCCAATCAGAGGGCAGCGACGCTGCTCTCGGAGAATCGGGAAGAAGCGTTAGCGGAAGTCCGCCATTAATATCTTACTCGCTCGTGTGAAAGCTCTGGCAAGCGAGGCCTCGTGTACGCGCCGCGTATCTTTTGCGTTCATTGTGCAACCAGTATACACATTCTGTACTCAATTCAATCACCTTAAAACACACTCATTCTTTGAACACTCACACTCACAATTTAAACACTCACCAGTCCACCAATTAATATAATTGTGTGGACGCCTCGTGGCAACGCCACGCGGTTGAATCAATTCTTTAATCTTTAATACAAACTTATTGCTTCTCTGTTCAATACAAACTAGTTGCATTCACTCACACTCCTTTCACTCACACTCGTTTCACTCACACTCATTCAAAAGGTGCATTATTTAAATAAATCAAGACAAAGTGCTTCCACTGCAACACGTGTAAATTCTTTCAACCAAAACCTGTCTAAGAATCCATTTTTTACTCATTACAAATTCAAACAGTATGCATTAATAAATTCAACAACTTACTTGAAATTAAAATTAATTCTACTAACAACGATATTAGTGGTGTTGTCCCTTTTGAAAATATGACTTCAGATAATAATAACGATAATTGGCTTAAAAATCTCTCTAATGTTGAAATTCCAACATCAGTCAAAAAAGTATTATTACTAGGCCCTAAACAGACTTCCGTTTCCGGACGCGAGAGTGGTCGAAGTGTCGGTGTGTGGCTGTGAGTTGGAAGTAGAAAGAGCGAGTGAAATAGGGTGCGAGAGGGTAGGGAGTGAGTGGAGAAGGTACGAGGAGGGGTAGGAAGGGTGGAGTAGCAAGGGAAAAGGGCGGGGACAGTGAGCTACGAAGTATAAAGCGGGTGAAGGGAACGGTTTGGATGTTAGGTTGAAAGACAGGTGGTGTGGAGCGGGAAAGTAAAGACGGAGGAGCAGGCAGAGTAGTCTAGCGGATAGGAGTGGAAGCAGGGAGAGCTGGTAGGAAGGCGGGAAATTTGAAAGGAGATAAAGGAAAGGAGAGAGGTGGTGGTTAAAAAGTGTAAGGGTAACAGCTGTGAAGGCGGTGGAGGGAAAGTAAGGAGCGTGAGGTCAAATGGAGGGTAGAAAGGGGGAGGGGTGGGGAGGAGAAGAGGGGACAACAGGAGAGGAAAAGGGAAGGCCGAAAAAGCAGGAAAGGTGCAGGAACGATAGTCAGAGCAGTGTGGGAAGCAATGCGGGAAGCATTGATAGATGCGGGGGGAAAAGAAGGAAGGAATGGGAGGAGGGAGGGGGGAGTGAGGTGGAGCGGGAAAGAGCAGGGTTTACAAGGAGTTCGAGGACGGCGAAGTCACCTGATGGCAGAGGGGAAGAGGGAAGAAGGGAGGAGGAAGAGGAGACAGGAAAGGTGGAGAGGATGTTAAGGGAGATGATGAAGGAATTAAGGGAGGAGAAAGAGGAAATGAGGAAGGAGATGAGGGACATTATTATTATTATTATTATTTTGTACGGGAAAACCCTTTAGATTACAAGAAAACATAAACAAAATTACAGAGTAATAAAAGTCTAGTGATTGAAACCAATCGCATAGGCACAGCGTGATATCTATCAGGGGACAGGTTATTTCGACGAATTGTTAAGACAATATAGTACACTTTTACGGAACGAGTCGCGCGATGTGGAGAACAAATCAATGCTCGTCAGGTATTGGTTAGCTGTTTCCATAGCTCTATTAATGGGATCTGCTGTGTAGTTTAGGTACATTGGCATTTTAGGGTTGAACAAGGGCCTAGGACGCAGTTGCCGTTGCGGAGCGTGAAAACGTACTGCTGCCAAGAGCTCAGGGCAATCAATATGTCCATGAATTATCTTATATAGAAACATTAGATCCGAAACGATCCTACGGTCACTAAGGGTGGCAAATTTAATTTTTCGCAGTATAGGACCATAGTTATGATCATCAAAACTCATCGGACAGCCCGACACCCTTGAAGCCATTCTCAAAAATCGGTGCTGAACCCTCTCTATAAGACTTATATATATCTTATGTCTAGGGTTCCATACTACCGACGCATACTCTAACAGTGGTCTAACTAGTGAGACATATAAGAGCTTAAGTGAGTCAACCCTTCTAAATTGTCTACCGAATCTTGCAATGAGTCCAAGGGTTTTCATCGCTTTACTTGTTGCCGACCTGTAGTGATTACGAAAATCGAGGCTTGGCGCTATCATAACACCAAGATCCCTAACTTCAGTAACTTCTATCAGGGGAACGTTGCCCAGACGATAGGACGACCCTACACAGCCAACAGCTCTATGAGCCTTCATTACAATACACTTAGCAGTATTTAGCTGCATCTTGTTGGCAGTGCACCATGTCTCGAATCTGTACAGGTCATCTTGCAGTTTCTCACCATCCTGAACACAGCGAATCGTACGGAAGACTTTCAGATCATCAGCATAGAGAAGGAATTTACTATTCTGAAAAATGTCTCTAAGGTCATTTATAAATAGCAGAAACAGGAGAGGTCCAAGATGCGACCCCTGGGGTACCCCCGATTTTACATTAACAGGAGCAGATAGTTGGTTATGAACCTTAACCATCTGCACCCTACCCGTCAAATAAGACCCAATCCAAGAGAGGAGTGAGCCACCAAAACCCATTGAATGCAGTTTATTAATTAGGATGTCATGGTCTACTGTGTCAAATGCCTTCCGAAAATCCGTGTATACAGTATCTACCTGCAGACCTTTATCGAGGGCAGCAGACACGTAACAGTGGTACACCGCCAAGTTTGTTTCAGATGATCTGCCAGACACAAAACCATGTTGCTCCTCACAGATAACATTAGTTAGTAAGGGTGTTAGTTTCTCTGTTATGATAGCCTCAAACACCTTTGGAAGGGATGACAATTTACATATGGGCCTGTAATTTCTAACGTCAGGGTGATGAAACAGGACATGAAACAGGACATGATCAGGACATGAAACAGGAGTTGAGGAAGGAAAGGGAGGAGAGAAGAAAGGAGTTGGAGGAGTGGAGAGAGGAGAGGAGGAGATGGGAGGAGGACAGAGCGGAGGAAAAAAGGAAGAGGGAAATGATAGAAGAAAGGTTAGAGAGGGTGGAAGACCGAGGTGGGAGGGTGGAGGAAATGATAGAAAAGATAGAGAAATGGGAAAAGGAAAAGGAAGGGAGAGGTAGTTTGGAGAAGGGGGAGGGGGAGGATGTGGAGGAATGTCGGCTGAGAATAAGAAAGATGGAGCTAAGGCAAGACAAGAGGGAGAGGGAGGAGAGAAGGAATAATGTGGTGATAAGGGGGTTGAGGGCGGAGGGAGGGGAGGAGGAGAAGGAGGTGAAGAAGTTGTGGACAACGATGGGAATGGGAGAGGGGGGGGGGGGATAAGGGAGGTGAGAAGGGTTGGGAGAAGGGGAAAGGAAGGGGGAGGGGTGATTCTGGTGAAGCTAACGGGGAGGGAGGAGAAGATAAAGGTGTTGGAGGCGAGGAAAAGACTGAGAGGCAGGAGGGAAAGGATTGATGATGATATGACGGAGGAAGAAAGGAAGAAGAGGTGGAAGGTAGAAAGAGAGGCGGAGAGGGAGAGGGAAGGAGGAAAGAAGGTTCAGGTGGGATATATGAAGCTCTGGGTAAATGGGCGGATGAGAAAGTGGGATGAATTGAGGGAAAGATGGGTTGAGGAGCAGGGAAACGAAAGATAAGGGAAAGGGGGAGAAAAGGGAAAAAGGGGAGGGGGAGGCGAGTGGGTACAAGGTAGCATTCTGGAATGTGGCGGGATTGAGGAGCAAGGACGGGGAGTTCTGGAAAGGTTTGGAGGAGTGGGACGTGGTGGTGATGTCGCAGACATGGATGGAGGAGGGGGGGGGGGTGGAGGAAGGTGGAAGGAAGACTGCCGAGAGGGTATGTGTGGGACAGGCAATGGGCGCGGAGGGAGAAGAAGAGGGGTAGAGCGATGGGAGGGATGTTAATGGGGGTGAGGAAAGGGATGGAGGTGGGAGTGGAGGAGGAAGGAGGGAAAGAGGGGATTATGATGAAAAAATTAGGATGGGGGGGGGGGGAATGGTGGAGGATAGTGGGGGTTTACGTGAATGGAGATTTGCAGAGGAAGCTGAAGGACATAGGGGAATGGATGGAGGAGAGGGAGAGGGGAGTGAGGGTGATGATAGGAGGTGACTTTAACGCGAGGACCGGGGAGGAGGGAGGGTGGGTGATGGGAGGGGATGAGGAAGAGGGAGGGGGGTGCGGAAGTAGGAGGTCGAAGGATAAGGAGGTGAATGGTGACGGGAGGAGGTTACGCAGGTACATAGAGGAAAGGGGATGGAGTATTTTAAATGGAGGGATTGAGGGGGATGAACAGGGAGTGGACATTTACAGGAGGAAAGACAAGTACGGTGATTGATTATGTCATTGGGAACGAAGATACGTGGGAGAAAGTGGAAAGGTTAAAAGTAGGAGAGAGGGTAGACTCGGATCACCAACCACTGGTTGTCTGGGTGAGGGGAGAGATGGGGGGCAACATAGATAGGAGGAAAAGTGGGGAGGGGGGAAGGAGAGGAGGAAGAGGGAATTGGACGGAAGAGGGGAGAAGGGAGTTTGTGAGGAACTTTGGGAAGAGAGTGGGGGGGGATTGGAGTGTGGATGAGGAGTGGGGAGAGCTGAAGGAAAGAATAAAGGGGGCGGTGGGGAAATCGGTGGTGAAAGGGGGGGAGATGAGGAGGAAGGAAGGTTAGTGGGATAAGGAGTGTAGAGAGGAGAAGAGTAAGGTGAGGAAGGAGCTGAGAAAGTGGAGAAGGGAGGGGGGGATGGGATAGTATACAGGGAAAGGAAAAGGGGTTATGGAAGGTTATGCGAGGAAAAGAGAAAGAAGGAGGTGGAACGTTGGGAAAGGGAACTGGAGGGGGTTAGAACAGAAGCGCAAGTTTGGAAGGTGGTAAATAGAGAGAGAGAGAGGGGGGAGAAGTAGGGTAAATGAGAGAATAAAGATAGAGGAATGGAACGAGTATTTCAGGGGGCTGTTGGGAGGAGTGGAGTGGAGGGTGAAGTTGGGAGGGGGAAGGAGAGGAGGGAGGGACGAAATAGGAAGGGTGGTGAGGAGTTTAAAGGACGGGAAGGCGGGAGGAAGCGATGGGATACAAAATGAGGTTTGGAAGTATGGGGGGGAGGAAGTGGAAAAATGGTTATGGGTGGTATGTAATAGGGTATGGAGGGGAGAAGGGTGGCCGGAGGGGTGGAAGGAAGGGATTGTGGTGCCAGTGTTCAAGAAAGGGGCTGGGGAAAGGGTGGAGGACTATCGGGGGATTACCTTGACCCAGACGGCATATAAGATCTATGCGTCGGTGCTGGCGGAGAGATTGAGGCTGGAGGTGGAGGAGAAGAAGATACTGCCACCGAGTCAGGCGGGATTTAGGAGGGGGGTGGGGTGTGTAGATCACATCTACACGCTCAACTACCTCATAAACAGGCAGGTGGGGAGGAAGGAAAGGAAATTAATAATCCTGTTCGTGGATAAGAAGGCAGCTTTCGACTCGGCGGACAGAGAGATTCTTATAAAGGCGATGAGAGACAGGGGGGGGGTGAGGGAAGGGCTGGTGGCAAAATATGAGGAGGCGTTGAGCGAAACAACAGGAAGAGTCAGGGTGGGAGAAGAGGAGAGGGATAGGTTTTGGACCGCCAGGGGGGTAAGACAGGGGTGCCCGCTAAGCCCAATCCTGTTCACACTTCTGATTGCGGACATGGATGAGGAGTTGGGAAGGGGAGGGTGGGGTGGAGTGAAGCTGGGGGAGAGGAGGGTATATACTCTGGCATACGCGGATGACGTGGCGGTGCTAGCAGAGGATGTGGATGGGATGAAGGGGCTAATAGGGAAGCTGGAAAAGTATGTGGACGGGAAGGGGTTACAGGTGAACGTTGGAAAAACAAAGGTGATGAGGTGTAGAAGGGGAGGGGGGGAGATGGGGAAAGGTGATATGGAGGTGGAAGGGAAAACAGCTAGAGGAGGTGCATAGCTTCAAGTACCTAGGGTACACAATGATGGGGAATGGAGGACACGAAGAGCATGTAAAGGAGAGGGTAAGGAAGGGGGCTGCGTTGTTGGGACAGGTTTGGGGGATAGGGAAAAGGAAGTGTGGGAAAGATTGGGGGAGAAGACTTTGGCTTTTCGACAAGCTAGTGTGGGCGGTAATTAGTTACGGGGTGGAGGTATGGGGATGGAAGTGCAGGGAAAAGGTGGAGGGGCTGCACGAAAGATATATGAAGTGGGTGTTGGGAGTGGATCGTAGTACCCCGGGGTACATGGTAAGGGAGGAATTGCAGAGGGGGATGATGAAAGGAGGGGCAGGGATGAGGGCATGGGGATATGAGAGAAAGTTGGAGGAAGGAAAAGGGGGGGAGTTGGCGAGAGAATGTTGGGAGGAGATGAAGAGGAGGATGAGGAGGGGAAAGGTGCTGGAGGGGTGGGAGGAAGAGAGGGAGCAGTTTTATAAGGACAGAGGGTGGACGGTGGAGGAAGTGGAAAGGGTGAGGGATAAAGGGGAGTTAAGAAGGGAGGAGTTGGTGGAGAGGGAGAGGAAGGCGCAGAAAGAGGAGAGGTGGAGGAAAATAGGGGAGGAGAAATATAATAAATGGTATGGGAGGGTGAAAGGAATGGGTGTACCGGGGTACCTGAAGAAAGGGTGGGGGGAAGATAGGTGGAGGAGGGTAGCAAGATTTAGGTTAGGGAATGAGATGAGGGCGGGGAGATATTGGGAGGAGGAGGAGAAAAGAAGATGTAGAGTGTGTGGTCAAAGAGAGGAAACATGGGAACATGTGTGGGAGGTTTGTACAGGATGGGGGGTGGAGAGGGGTTGGCAGAGTGCGATGGTAGAGGTGCTGGGGGATGATGGGGAGGGGGAGGAGTGGATGAAGAGGTTGGAAGAAAGAAGAGATTTGTGTGGGGGGAGTGTGGGGATGAATTAAGGAATGTGAGTGGATGGGGAAGTGTGCGGAAGCGGAGGTCCGAGGAGCGGAGGAGGGGGAGCGTGCGGCGTGCGAGGGAGGGAGGGGGAGAGTGCGAGCGAGCGGGAGTAGGTATAAGACGTAGGTTAAGTTAGGTTAAGTAGAATAAGATAGAATAAGGAAAGTGTACAAAGGTGAAGGAATAGGGAGATTGTAACCCTCAGGGGATCGATAATAAATATTATATATACTAGGCCCTAAACATGCTCTTAATGTACAAAAGAATTTTATCACTTCCCCAAAATTTATTGCATCAATAGAGTCAGGTTTATTAAAAATTAATGATGAAGACATCCAAACGTCAACTAGAATTAAAATAGTTAACAAAATTTTGAATTACACCACCAATATGACAAAACCTAACAGCATGTTTATATCTGAAGCTGATATTGCTGAAACCAGACAATTTTTAAAAAATAATAATAATTTATTAGTTTTAAAGTCAGATAAAGATAACACTACAGTATTAGTGGATAAAGATTTTTACACTTCAGAAGTAGTCAAATTGTTGAGTGATGAGACCACGTACATTGTTAGTAAGTTCGAATACACCTGTACCTTCGAGAAGGAAGCAAATTCCATTATTTCTAATATGTTTAAAAAGAAACAAATAAGTGAGCAAACATGTAAAATTCTTAAAACCCATAATGCTATCGTACCTAGGGCTTACGCACTTCCAAAAACACATAAAGTGAATTTATCTTGGAGAATTATCGTTTCTTCAATAGGTGGTCCTACTTACAAATTATCAGGTTTTTTAGCCAAGATTCTTTCAAAGATAGTAGGAAAATCTCAGTTCCACACAGTGGACAGTTGGCAATTTTGTAAGGAAATCAGGAATGTTCATATTAATGATGAGTCTTTACGTTTGGTATCTTTGGACGTTGTATCTCTTTTTACTAACATTCCTGTTGATTTAGCCATACAGGTACTACATCATCGTTGGAATGAAATAAAGGAACACACCAAAATTGATCGAGACGATTTTCTCCGAGCTGTGAAGTTTGTTTTGGAATCAAACGTTTTCTTATTTAATGGAGTTTTTTATAAACAAGTGTTTGGTACAGCTATGGGGTCTCCAATCTCCCCTGTAATTGCTAATATAGTAATGGAAGAATTGGAGACAGTTTCCTTCTCGAAGGTACCTTTTAAACTTATTTTTTACAAAAGGTATGTTGATGATATTATTACTTGTCTTAGACTTGAGGATTTACAAATATTACTTGATGTATTTAACGGTTTTCATGCTAGACTTCAATTCACACATGAAATTGAAAAGGATTCATGTCTTAGCTTTCTTGACACAATAGTAATTAGATCAAATAACAAATTTATCATAAATTGGTACCATAAACCGAGTTGGTCTGGTAGATACATTAACTTTTGTTCTGCACATCCAATGCAACACAAGGTAGGATTAATTAAAGGACTAATTGATCGTGCAATTTTACTTTCGAATCCAGAATTCCGACCAGCTAATTTGCTTCTTCTAAAAAACACCTTAAAACGTAATGGATATCCTATAGATATGGTTTCTTCTATTATTAAAGAACGTACTTTCGAAATTTACCATCCATTATTAACAGAAAGACAGAAAGAATTAAAGAAAAATGAAATAGGATCAATTAATTGGAGAAATACCGTTGTATTACCATTTTGTAATAATATCTCCAATGACATAAGAAGAATCTTTAGAAAAGTTGGAATTCATACTATTTTTAAATTACCGTTTTACACGAAACAATCGTTCCCTTTAATTAAAGACAAAATACCTCTTTTAAAACAATCTAACGTTGTATATTCTATCCCTTGTTTGGGTTGTAATCAAGTTTACATTGGACAAACATCTAGACTTTTCGAGAGACGAGTTTATGAACATAAAAGAAATATTTTCGTATCCTCTATACAACATACTGCTTTAACTAAGCATTCATTAGAGTTTGATCATAGATTTGATTTCGACAATATTAAAATTGTTGATAAGGAAACTAAGTTGAATCAGAGGATTCTTTTGGAGACAATTCACATGATTAAACAGCCCAGCGTAAATCTTAGGTATGAAACACCTAAAATACAAGAATATTACGCAACATTGCTAAAAAAGTAATGTCTTATGATGTTTTTTCTCCATAGAAATTTATATGATCGAACTAATTGTCTACATATCAATGATAGTTATGTAAATGTTTATTGCTCGTCAACACCTTCAGAGTGTTTAACACATCATATGAGCAAGAATTCTTTGTTACTGCAAACGATACATCCTTTACGTTTGAAATTCTAGAAGTTCAAATATGTTTTCAATGTCCAACGGTATTTACCTTGTTTTCACCTTCTAAAGTCAGATGTTTTGTTACACAGTTTACTTCAGTCTTATTTCAACGGACTCGCGTGTCACACGTGTTACAAAAACACGTTGACTTAATTCAAACAGCAAAAGCAATATTTTATAATTTTTCGCAACTTTCCTGAGGAAGATCTAAATCAAGATCGAAACGTCGAAAGCTTTTATTATCTTATTGCTAAATAGCTTGTGTTTTAGTGATTTAAAATTGACCGAACCTGTGCGCCGAAATCAAATAATCATACTAATTATTACGGTCAAAATTATAATTTAAAAAATTCTTGAACAAAACAATTGTTTCCAGCCGCTTTAATCGAGCGCTCGGCTCGGTTCGGAAACCGAGTCCCGGCTCGACTCAAATTTCGAGCTACTCGAATATTTGAGTACTCGAACAGTTCTACAATACACTACAAGAAAGCGCTTTAAGAAGAAACAAAACACAAAGAAAATTGCTGCTGAGAGGAAGAGACGCAAGATTGATGAGGATATGTATCAACCAGATGGATTTTAGACTATACAAAAAGGAAAATTGGTCTGAAATTTACTCTTTAAATTTAAAATGCAATTATCTCAAAACTTACTTTTTTAATATATTTAACCCTTTGAGTGCCGGGAGCCGATATATCGGCTCCTGCTACACTGGCGAGAAGTGCCAGAGCCGATATATCGGTCCGCGCCTCGTAGCGCTTTACTATTCGCATTGGTTTTTATAAGCATTTTCCCGAACCCTTGTAAAACTGTGAAATTCGGCCGGCTTTTCTCGCATAGGCACCTCTATTTCGCCCAGCACTAAAAGGGTTAATGTTCCTTGCGCAAAACTGTTGGTCTGATTCTCTTGCAGCTTGGCATGCTTCAAAAGTAACATGAGACCAAAAAAATTGTGTATCAGCATGAAGGAATCAGCAAAACTCTTTGCGCTGTGAATGCTTTTCCTAAAAATTTTGATAAAATTTTGCATTTTTTACATTTAAGAAATTCAATCATTTTTAGCTTAAAAAGTATGAGACGTAGAAACTTCTAGAGAAACCTAGAAAAACCTCTAGAAAAACCTAGAGGCTGTGGCATCACACACTTTGCGCAAGAACATTTTTGAAGTTACGCTTGATTTTTGTAACGTACTGTAAATTCTATGAAAATCAATGATTAAAACTGGATCCAGACTGGCATAAGGGCTTTACTTCAAACCTACTTCCTTCCCTTAAGAGGAATTCCGTATGTCCCAAATATTTTCGGATTTCAAAATTTCAGTGTCCTCTTCCCTTAAAGACGTTCTACGATTTCAGGTCGTATGATTTTAGCAGGTTTTCTTTAAATGGCTGTATCTTTCTTAAAAACCACCTTTTTTCGATGAGGTTTCGCTTATCCTAAAGACCAGGGATGTGCGGATGGTCCCGAAGCTCGGGTTCCCGGCCCTCGGGACGGGTCGGAAAATTTCGGGCGGGATCGGGCGGGGTCTCGATACTTTCGTCTTGCTCCAGATCCCGAAGTTTTCGGGATCCCGAGACTCGTTTCGGGCTACAAGCATGACCGCCGTGAGCGGGCAATTTGATTTCAGGTCGGCTCGGCAAAACTCGGACACGATCGGCTCGAAAGCCAGCTATTACGAGGAGACCGAGACGGAAAGAATTATATATACCATTTAATTCATTTATATCAATACCAGAGTGATAAGTTTTTACCTTTCTGTCTCCTGTTGAATCATAATTTGTATCTTATTATTTATTTACATATATATATTTTCATTGCTACCAAATAGTTTGTGAATACTAAATATGTCCATGTACGTACTTTCAAATCTTAATAAAATATACTTCATACTTAGAACTTTATATAAAGGGAATGTACAGGGGATTATCTTCTTCGCGGTAGGTTCAGATTTAAAATAGTAAACGTAGGAACAACTATAAGCATACAGAAAGGAATATTTGCTGGATGTTTCATAGTAACATCAATATACAGGAAGGCGAATATTTTATTATTTAAAATTAACGTGTAAGAAACATAATTTTTCTATGTTTTCAGGTAATAATTTTGATCTATTACTGGTAACGATATTTCCAGCAGCCGAAAATAAGCGTTCGCTTGTGGCTTGTGTAGCGGGAATCGGAAGTACATGATTTGCGCTAATTGTAACAGCGGATATCTAATGGAATTGCATTTCCACCATTCCATAATATCCTGTTTTCGGGATACAGTTCTCTCATTCATATAGGTTTGTATCTCGCGATCTTTACGAATATCAAAACTTTCAGATCCTTCTACTGCTCCCAATGTTTCGTTGAAGAGAGTTGTTAATTTTTATTGTCTTGTATCTAATCAATAAAAAATACATTGGAAATTTATTAACATAGTGTGATTCATTATGTACCTATGTGTACAGAGGTATCCGTACAATTTAAAAACTTACTATTCTGAGTAGTGGAAGTACTTTGAGAATTATTGTTAACATTCTGTCCTAATTTCTTATCAATTTCTTTTTGAATCTCATCTATTTTGTTACTTAGTTTATCAATAGCAGTATTTTGTTCTTCCTCTGTTCCTATTTTGTTCTTCCTCAATTATTATAATTTCAGATCTTATAATGTGATCGAACCGTTTCTGCAAATAAAATACATATTTCATTTAATAAAGTCTTTATCGATTTCGATACTAAACCAGTAGGGAAATAAAAAATTGAAATAATTTACCATCAATGTAACGCGGACGTTGTTACACATTGCAGTGATTATTGCACTTGCTGTACTCTCAGGTTGCAGTACATTGAGTAACGCAATGTACGTGGGATAGTACTGTGACAATGTGGGATACAGATCTCCACTCATTAAATCTGTTACTTCTTTTATGGGTTCTAAAACTGTTGTTACGGCTTTCAAACACGTCCATTCTTTAGGATTTAAATTTTCCGGCATATCTCGATTTAACAGTGCAATATTAAGGGGAGTTTGTAGTAAAGAGAATCTATGAAACATCATATACGTGGAATTCCATCGGGTGTCTACTTCTTGTACTAATTGCAGAGGCATTTTGTCGGGATATTCAGTTTTTTGAACTTGTACAAATGTTTCTCTCGCAGATGTTGAATGTGCAAAAAATCCAGCCATAGCTCGACACTTTTTACGAATTATTTCGTATTGCTCATAATTTTTTAAGCCAGTCTTAATAGCCAGTTGCAAACAATGTGCAAAACATGGTATTCGAGTCCAGTTTCCTCGTGTATTTATGGCTTTAACAACATTTGGACCATAGTCTGATGTGAAAAAGGCCTGTTTTTCTGTATTTATGCCCCACGTGGTCAATGAATTTACTATTATGTCTTGAATATGCCTATGTGTGTGTGTTGTCGGTAAATGTTGCAAATTTAGCATATAATGATATAATTTAAAATCCTGTGTCATGTAGTGTATTGTTAAAGATATGAAATGTTGTACAGAACGTGATGTCCAGCCATCGGTCGTGAATGCTAATACAGTGCCTGTTAATTTTATAATCCATATTAGATTTTAGGTATAAAGAAAGAAAGTGAATATAAGAATGTAAAAATTACAAAAGCAAGTTACCTTCTTTAATATCTTGGTGAATTTTACTTCTAATGTTTTTTTCAAATTGTCGTACATTCGAGGAATTACTATTCTTGACATAGTTGTTTGGGATGGAATTTTGAATCCAGGTTCAGCAATATTCATTAAAAATCTAAACCCAATATCGTCAACGATACTGTAGGGTTGTAGATCCAACGCAATCATGCGTGCCACTCCTTGTGTTAATTGTTTTGCTCTCGGTGAATTTTCGTCTAAATGTGTAACAGTTTGTACAGTACCTGGCTGTGCTTGTGACTCCAAAGTTATTAGCTTATGAGGTGATTTCAAATGCCACAGAATGCCAGAAGTGTTGCTGTATTTTATTACAAACACCTTTCCACACAGTTTGCATTTTGCCTGTTGTGGATCTATTTTTCAAAATGTTTCCAAACAACACTTCTATATCTATTCCTCCTTAGAGGTTCGCGGTTTTCATCAGCATTGCGCGACACACTCGCAACACTTTCTTCATTATCATGAAGCATATTTACACTTTTTAAAACTATATCAGTTGATTACTAAATGTAATATCACTGTTTACTATTACTAGATATACTATACTTATTGAGCACACTATTTAATTTTAAGCGATTTTGCAAATCTGCAACCCTTGTGATCTGACTACGTCGATGTCTTTTCTGCACTGACTGGCTGTCATGAACTAACTGGCACTCGCGCCAACATCCTCTTAAAAATCTGGCTTTGTACCCTATCTCATCGGGGTTGTTAACGTAGCAGAGACAGTTAACATCTTGAAGTCCCCCCCCCCCCCCCCCCCCCCGCCGCATCCACGGTACCACGTGCGTAACGAATATCACGAATAGTCAACGACGCACAGCGGAGGTTAATGCCTTGGTCAAGACCAAGAAGGGGCCTTGACATAAGCCATGCACCCCCGTAGGTGGGCATCGAACAACGGTTGGTGACTTCAAGTCACCTAGCTATCGAGTGAGATCTCAATGACCTGTTGTGGTGTGGAGAGAGAAAGTTTGGACATGGCAAGGCCCCGACGCGGCATTACTAAAGAATAAGAATTTTGTTCCTGCAGAATCTGGGCACGGAGTGAGAAATGCGGGGATGCCTTCCACTGTTGGAAATATCGTTATCAGTAACCAAACAAATTTGTCACCTGAAAACGTAGAACAATCATGTTTCTTACATGTTAATTTGAAATGATAAAATATTCTCCTTTCCGTATATTTTTATTAAACCGTACGGACAACTATACTGCCCTCCTTAGTTAAAACGTCCTATCTAACATTTTTTCATTTTTTTAAATATGTTGAAATATTTGAAGTTCCACATGTCTTTTACCTTTTAGGTAAAGTTGGAAAATCCTACGTGCTTCGTAGAGATCTAGAAACGGTCTAATTTATTCACCCTAACTGCTTTTCAGATGGTTTTACTAGTTTATAATGTCCTATGTATTATCTACTAAATTAGATTGTCCTAAGTGTACATTTGAAATGCAGATGGGACATTTTATTGTAGTACGTATGCTGCGATCAGCACGGCACTGCCAAACAAAACAGTATCTTACTGTCGAGCAACGTGTTTTATCAAGAGACACGGTAGTGTCTCGCGCCAAGTATATATATATATGCGCAGCGCGAGCACTGCCGTGTTTCTATTACGCCACGACTCGCTATTCTGAACCCTGAGATTTCCGAATCTCAATAACGGCTGATCCGATTCGATTTTGAATGGTCTTAATGGATAGCCTGGGTATGATTTACATAAGAAAAGTGTCTTCTTTTTGTTCGTACGTGTATTATGAGCTGAGCTATTTCGTTGTAAAGTGGCAATTTGCCGATTTTCATGTTCGTAAAATGAAATCTTCATCGTCATCGTCCTACACTTCTAGGCAAGAGGGGGTGAGGAAATGTCTCTCAGGCACGTCGTTCATTGGATGTGGGTTCGGCCAATCGTGTAACCAAATATTTTGTGTTGTGACAGCTAGACACAGATATACTATAACCAACCAAGTGCTAAATGTCAAATGGAGTTATACTATAACCAACCAAGTGCTAAATGTCAAATGGAGTAAGTTGTACGAAATTTTGAGATGTCACGAGTTTTTACACCAAATAGGAGACTGAATTATTGTCTTAATTAACAAGGTAAGTCGCCAAAATTTTTTAAATCGATTTAGTATGTAGAGTCGCAGACTTGGAAGTTGCCGGAGAAGCTTCGACAGAGAAGCATCTTCTTTCGCACAAAATAATATATATGGTAACAAATTGCATTGAATTTAAATTGCTAGATATTTTTATACCAGCAATTTAGAGATTTTATGTAAAGCTTATATATATTATATTTAGAAATGAAGAAGACGCAGAGGACTTGGATAAAAATGTAAGGACGCACAGTCTTGGATATAGAATTGAAGGGGACGCACAGGCTTGGATGGACAGAAATGAAGGGAATGCACAGGCTTGGAGGATGTCCGGAGAAGATTCAATAGATAGACAGAGCATCGTGTTTCGCACAAGTTAAGTCACATTATTAGTGAAGAAAGTACGTTGAAAACACATCTCCCTTGATGCTTTTCAATATTTTGTGAAAGACATTCGTAATACTTTAATAAAATCCACAGTAGTTGCCACGCATTCATTAATTCATTAATTTTTTAGTTTCCCATTAACATACTAAACTAATTTTATTCCAAAACCAATAAATTGTGCGTTAAAAATATTGGATCTCTTCGTTCATTTTCGCTAAATTATTACCATTAGCATTTAAATTTCCAGCAACAAGACTTTCTGCCATACGCTCTCACTTTCTTCGGACACATTCTGTAGTCTCTACACTTACTGCAGCAAAATGCCACTCTATTTCTATATATAATAAGTTCTACGTTAAGTTATAACTAAAATAACTAAAATGTGGAATTTATATGTTTACAGATAATCGAAGCAGGAGACGATACTGTGTGATCTACGTCAGACTATGTACGCACAAATTTGCAGGTAGGGTTTTGCATACGCAATTATTTATTCAATGATTTTGAGCACGTGTGATGATTTATAAATAATTAGTAAATGTGTCCTATTTTTCAGTTACCGATGCAGACGAAGAGAATTATTTCAACAGCTGAAAGAAAACTAACCGTGCTGGCTGCGCGATAAATGAGCAATTATATATTATATATATATATATTATATATTATATATATACACATAAAAATTGCTTATAAAAAACTTATATATATATATTGTTGGAAATTCACCTGCAGCTTGAAAATCTGTGTCACAGGGTCACCGAACCGATCCTGGTCATGGATGGACGTGCTCCGTGCACAGCTGGTCCCAGGTATCCTTACATTCCCACTACCCAAAGTTAAGGGTCGCAATGTCAGGTGCGTCCAGGTCAACGTACCGAATATTCACTTCTCTGCACGGCTACTAACACTGATCACTTTATTTATCCTGAAGTATTCTTGGGCCGTGTACATTTCTGCGACGCGATTGCTAGCTGACTGACAGGATTTTTTCCAAGCAACTTCCGCTACCCCCAAGTAGCTTCTCTAGTTCCATTATGAGTTAACTCCCACCAGGGCAAGAGGCTTTAGGTAAAAAGAAGCCAACACATTTTCGGAACACGTGTTTTGCAGAAGTGCAACGAACACTTTCACAAAAGCCCGCGCTCCGTCCTTCTACTGCCAATGTACCCATTGCTTCGAGATAGAAAGCAGACACCACGTGTATCGGTTCGAAAGGGTCCGAAGGGAAGAGACAGTCTTCGAGTTGCTATAAAGAAGAAATGCATACCATTCCTGTTTCCCCTTTCCGACACCCTGAGTTCACGACTGCTACGAGGCGGAACCAATTAAGTCATAAATTATCCGAAACTGTAGGAAACCGTTCTCTACCGCCGACTCGCCGGACAATCCCGTCTTAATCCCTATCCCGTCTTAAACGTCTATTTAAACTTTTTTAAACTAATTAAATATGAGATCGTCGTAAAGAAATCGTCGAACCCACCCTGGCATCGTTGGATGAGTTCCAGGAACGTGACAGCGGATGGGCATTGACGAGAATTCTCAACCTGACCGTCAATGTCAATAAGTACAATCCGTTGTGCGCGGGGTGCCACCAAAAGTTGCCGCGAGAATTGATGCTGAAGAACGCAACGATCAGTGTGCAATCCGAGGATAATGCGTGTTTCGCGTGGGCAGTGGTCGGCGCTCTACATCCCGCCGAAAGACATACCGATCGTCCAAGTTCATACCCGCCTTATACATTGGTGTTAAATCTCCAGAGCATTGAGTTCCCAATGTCTCTGGCACAGATTGCGAAGTTTGAGCGACAGAACAGCATCTCCATCAACGTGTACAGCTTTGAGATGGAGAAGAAGAAGAAGGAGCCAACAGTCTTTCCGCTGCGTCTCACCAATCAAAAGAGGGACCAACACGTCAATATGCTCTACACACCTAATCACGAGCACAGCGATGTAGGGCACTTTGTTCTAATCAATAACTTGCCCCGACTGGTGAGCACGCAGCTAAGCAAGTGCAATGGAAAGACATTCATCTGCAACCGGTATGTATATAAACTTATGAAATGCGTCGCGAAAAAAATAAATAAAAATTTTTTGTTTTTACAGCTGCATGCAATATTTCGGATCCACCGCGAAGTTGGAGGTCCATGCAGTGGACTGTGGCAAGTTGAAAGACTGTGCCATCCTGCTGCCCAGCAAAGACGACAATCTCCTTAGCTTCACTAACCACTGCATGAAGGAGCGGCTCCCCTTCATGGTGTACGCCGATCTCGAGTGCATCATCGAGAAAACGGAGGACAATCGAATGGGTGATAATAAATTACACACGTAACAGCGCCATAAAGTGCACAGCATAACATATTATATGCATTGCTCGTACGCTGCATCGCTATCGACGTATCAATGTCGCCGCGGCGCGGATTGTGTTTCGTGGTTCGTCGACGAACTTAACAATTTTGTACACTTCGCTAAACCCATCTTGACTAGTAATGCTCCCATGCTGGATTTAACCACCGAACAGTGGACCGCATTTCGCGATGCATCACATTGTCATATTTGCGAAGAACCATTCGAGGCTAGCAATGTACGAGTTCGCGATCACTGTCATCTCTCCGGACGATTTAGAGGACCAGCACATTCGGAGTGCAATTTAAATTATAAAAATGCGTTTTACATCCCCATAGTTTTCCATAATAGTACTTATTTTCTTTTTGTCTTGTTTTCTTTCTTTGGCTTGTCTTTCTTTATATGTATTACATCTATGTATACTAAAGGGTCTTCCCGTTAATGAATAAATAATAATAATAATAATAATTTATCCGGCTACGATTCACATTTCATTATCGAGGAAATAGCGACCGCTTTTGAAGGCAGCGTTGACGTGTTGTCCATAACTAAAGAAAAGTATATTTCATTCACAAAAAAGGTCAAAGATACGGTTGATTCAGACTCGCGAAATTGTATTAAATTGCGATTCATCGATTCGTACAAATTTCTCAACACCAGTCTCGACAAATTAGCATCTTTTCTTAACACAGACCAATTAAAAATTTTATGATCCTAATTTGAAATATTATCCGTCGAGGATTTCAATTTATTGACGCGAAAGGGTGTCTTTCCATACGAATACCTTGATTGCGCGAACAAACTGCAGGACCCATGCTTGCCGCCGCGCGAATCATTCTACAGTTCGTTAACGGGAGAGACTGTATCCGAAAGCAATTACGCGCACGCTGAGACTGTCTGGCAGCGTTTCGAGATTAGAACCTTGGGCGAATACAGCGATTTGTATTTGAAGACAGATGTCTTGTTATTGGCAGATATTTTTGAAAATTTTCGCGAAAGTTGTATCAAGAGCTACGGATTAGATTCAGCGCATTATTACACTTTACCTGGATTCACGTGGGATGCTATGCTAAAGGATACCAAAATTACATTTGAGTAGCTCACAGACGTCGATATGGTCATGTTTGTCGAACGCGGTATACGCGGGGGTTTAAGTCAATGTTCCGGAAGATACGCACATGCCAATAACAAGTACATGCCATCTTACAACGCATCGGAAGAGTCATCGTACTTGATGTACTTTGACGTGAACAATTTGTATGGATGGGCAATGTGTCAGCCTCTGCCATACGCTAAATTTCAATGGGTCGAAGATGTCGAAAATTTTAACGTGTCTTCAATCGCTGTCGATTCGCCCACGGGATACATTCTCGAGGTAGATTTGGAATATCCGCAACGTCTGCACAACATTCATGCCGATCTACCGTTTTGTCCGACGCGTGCCAAACCACCTGGCAGCAGACAGGACAAGTTACTCGCGACGGTATACGATAAGTAGCGCTACGTTATTCATTATCGCAACCTACAGCAGTGCATGTGTAACGTCCGGTTGCCCGGGGACGACTGAACGCTAGCAGGTTCTCGAGAGGAGAGCGGCGTCCCCTCGAGTATAGGATAGGTGGGAGTTCGTTGGTAGAGTTAAGGAGTAAAATCCAACTTAAAACGTAACAATGACTTTATTTGAACAACACTTATTCCTAACAATAATAATAATAATAATACTTATAACTATGTTTTATGTTTTTTATGGTTTTATGGTTTTTTCTGTGGTATTAAAGTTAAATAATTGTATATAAATATGCTTCTGTAGTAAGCTCGGCCGCTACCGTTTCCGGAGCAGTTCCCAAAACTTTTGACAGAATTCTTTTATTTATGCTGCTGCTGTTCATAGCGGCCGCTACCGTTTCCGGAGCAGTTTCCGATATTCATGGCAGAGTATGTATTCTAGGGTTCCGTAGACCTTGCCTTTGCTAAGTGGTTAAACTGCTACCTACTAATAGGAGCATCGCTTGAAACCTCCGCAAAGACAAAGTTCTCAACCTTCAAATGAAAGATCCAAAGAGGAGCAACAGTACCTTTGTACACTGAGAACCAGTCGCTACCGTTTCCGGAGCGGTCTGAAATTCTACTGGATAGTACCTCAGCTACCTCCAGGAACTAGCATTCGTTGGTCGCAGGAACGTATCCGTATTCGAATGAGCGCGCCAGGTGCTGCGTGCGCCTCCTTTTATACTCGAGTTTTGGCGGGTTGGCGCATGCGCAGTGTGTTAATTTTCAATGTTTCGCATTTTACTCGCTTATTATATATTATTTTATTTGATGCTTTTGGTAATACTTATATTTAATTATTTCTAATGTTTCTATAATATTTGCTTCTTTAATATTCGCTTAGTTCGTAATTTACGTAATAAAGTATGTACAATGTTTGTGCGCGGTAACGCAGTTTGGATTAAAGTAGCATAGATCGATCCTACTTTACCGACGGTCGGTAACTAATGGTTCGAGTCCGCGTGGGACGTTACACCTCCCCCCTAGGGTATCTCTCGTCCTCGAGAGATTTCGTATTATATGGAAAGGAATTAAATATATACGATTGTTTATTCCTGGTGTATATCTATTTATTTGGGTTTATACGGGTAGGCCGCCCCAGAACCAAATAACCCTATTATTCGCCAAACTCTCCTTCGGGGGTCTTCCTTTGGGAGGGACCGGTACCATTCCCAATCCGGTAGTGGAATGTCTATGGATATTAGTTTGGGCCATTTCTTCTTTGGTATATCCGGAATTTTGAATTCTGATGTAGTCTTAAAATCAGGAGTTTTCGGAAATTCCGGCGTTGTGGGTAATGAATCCGGAGATTTGTATGGAGGTGTACGGGGTTGCATCTTGAATTGAAGGATTTATTTTAGTTTTAAAAAGAGAAGATAAAGAAAGGTATTTTACCATTTTGTTGGGTGATCCCGGAAGTGGGGTAATTAGTGGCGGTATCTCCGTCATTTCTTTCAATATTTTCTTTAATTCCTTTCTTTTACTGTAACGCGAGCCTGAACGCTTCGGCATTTTGTAGTTTTATGAATACGTTTGTTATGCGCAAGCGCAGATTCAGAAAAATACGTTGGGCCTTCATACAGTGGTGCCCTCTGACGGATTTTTCTCGAATTCTCTTACAACTTATAAGCTATGCAATAATGTTATTTATTTTATTTAGGAAAGGTTATGATTACCACGTGTTTTTATATTTTTTAGGTTAGAAAAAATATTTATTATAAAAATTTACGGTGTGAGTGTTTATTACATTATGGATGTGTGTATGGCGTATGTCTGTAGAGTGTACTGTATAAAATAAAAAATATAAAAGTTCTTAAAATTAGGTGTTGGTGTTTATTACATTTTGTTCGTGAGTGTAGCGTGTATATGTAAAGTGTAATGTTAAAAAAAAAATATATATACTTAATCTAGGTATGAATTTTTTTATATTCGTATCTTCCTTTTCTGATGTATTCTTTTTTTATTGGATATGCTCCTCCTCGGTGCAAATCTTGTAAATACTCTTCTTGTATTTGGGGGAATAATGCCATACACAATTTGCAATTTAGAATGCTTTTGGGCTGAAACATTAGCCGTCTACAAAATCGGCATATGCAGTAGTCTCTTTTATTTCCATATGCCATTAAATGTGTATGTGCTATTGCCCGTACCCTATTTTCTCTCTCCTCTTTGCAAGTTTGGCACATTAAATGCACACTGTCTATTATGTAATATGCGTCCTTTCCCATTGTATTATCCAGGCATTTATATTGGTCCATTTTTTTTTTTTTTTTAAAGAGAGCACCGTTTTCAATGAAAGACTTTTGTAACAATGGAGGAACCCTTTGTCTCGTGTTCCTTATATAAGCGTCTACTCAGGGTTGCAACTTTGTATAGTAAAGAATTATTTAGGGAATTTTTATAAATTTTTAAAAATTTGTTCCCGTATAATAGGATAAGTGAATCCTGATTGCATCCTGTATATTGCTGTTGATGATAAATAGTATAATACTAATGTACATAAATTACAATTAGTTGCAGCTTTTTGTTTAAATAATAATGTATCGCAGATAAAACATTTTTTTATCCCGCTTCTCCATACAAGAAGGTGGTCTCTGGTTGGATTCGTATGTACCAATCCTATTCTTTGGGCACAGTGTCCGCAAAGTAATTCTTTATCCATATAATAATATACATCGCCTCGAAAGAATTTCGTAAAACATTTAAAGTTTTCCATTATAAGAGAAATTATTTTTGATCCTTCTGCTATGAATGTTTGCGCTTTAATGAATAGATTCGACTTCTGTTCCTTCTTATATAGTCGCCTAGATGCAAGGTTGCAATTCCTCTACAGTGGCGCCCTCAGGTAGATAGGCTTTTTTTACTCTGTTCATATGTATGACTCTAGTTTGTTTTACAGTGATTGCTATCTTCAAATTGCTATTCTCTAGAACCTCAGTAATTTGGTAGGGTCCGCTGTATTCTGGTCCTAATTTTTCGCGCCTTGGATTTAATAACCAAACCCAATCTCCTATTTTGTATGTTTGAGGTTGTATCTTCTGGTCGTAGTAATGCTTCTGCCGAACTTTTGATTCTTCTAAGTTATTTCGCGCCATTTGTCGAATGTGGTGTAATTTGTGTATTAATTCGTCAACATAGTCCGGATATGTTTTGATATTGTCTGTTGGAGGAATACTTGAAGGAAGACGTGCTTTTTTACCGTAGACAAGTTCGTGGGGCGTAAATTTCGTGCCTTCGTGAGTGCTTGTATTATACGAAAACATTGCTTGAGGTAACCATTGGTCCCATTGTTTTTCTTTTGATACATAGTGTCGTAGATATTCAATAAGAACGTGATGACTTCTTTCTAGTGATCCATTGGACTGAGGATGGTATGCTGATGTTCGATATTGTTTGATGTGGAATGTTTTGGCTAACTTTTTCATAAGGGAACTCATGAAATTTGGCCCTTGATCAGTAAGGATAGCTTTAGGACTTCCAAATTTGCAGATAAAATGTTCTGTAAATGCTTTAGCTATGTCCTTTGCAGTTATGTTTACTAATGGTATTGCAAGGGAATATTTAGTTAAGTTATCTTGGATAGTAAGTATATAACTATTTCTTACATCTGTAAAAGGTAATGGTCCTACTATGTCCATAGAAATTTTGTCAAATGCATCTAATGGTGTATCTGTTAATACCATAGGCTCCTTATTTTTTACTCTGACCAATTTAGTTTTCTGGCATTCTAAACAAGTTTTAATGAATTGTGTTATCTCGTATTTCATGTTCTTCCAATAATATTTACTTCTTATTCGATGGTATGTTTTAGTAATTCCTTTATGTCCTCCTACAGGTGTTTGGTGATTTTCTAAGATAATCTGCTGCCTGTCTTGTATGGATGGAGTTAAGAGAGTACCCTTGCAAAAATTAAATTGGATATCCTCTTGTATGAATATTATGTCTATTAAATTCCGTAGTTTGTTTAATGAAATTTTATTTCCTTCTGCTGATATATATACTTTTGTGGCTTTTTCAGATATTAAGTATGTATGAAGTATCCTTAGTGAATTATATAAGTCCTCTTCTGTTGGATGGTCTACCGTGATGATTCCAAGAATTGTATGTTTTCCTTCCTTAATTTTTATTAATCCTCCGGCTTCTAATGGGAGTGGAAATTTGTGAGTTTTTATGTTTTTTTCTTTATATAATTTTTCTCCTGCTGGTCCTATTGGTTTACCCTCTGTATCAATAAATGTTATGATATATCCTTTTCCCATCCATAAGTGGTCCTCTATTTCAATGTTTTGTTTTTTGACAGGAACATTTGACACTATTTTTGGTCTGCCTGTTGTATGTTGTGGAGGTGGAGTAGTTGGGAATGATAATGGTGGAAGAGATAAAGGTGGTGAAGGGGACAGTGAAAGAGGTATAGGTACTTTTTTTATTCTTATGGGAGTTATGGGAGCTGTATCTGTACTAGAGTTTAATTTCTGTTTCTTCTTTTTAGGTGCATGGTGAGTGCTTTTATCTGAGCTTGTTTCTGCACTAATTTTGGGAGGGTCTCTGTAATTGTGTTTTGGTACTATAGTTGTTTCGTCTATTTCTTCTATTAAGTCCTCTTGAAGTGTCTTGATGTTAGGTTTTTTCTTTGGGTGGTCTTGTTTTATATTTTGAGGAAGTATTGCCTCTTGAGGGGTCGTATGTACTTCTACGTTTTGAGGGGGTGCATGTACTTCTACTGGTACTGTGATTTGAGATGGTGTATATACTTCTATGTTTTGAGGGGGTGCATGTACTTCTACTGGTACTGTAATTTGAGGTGGTGTATGTATTTCTATGTTTTGTTTTTTAACTTCTGGTTGAGATGAAGAAGTGTTTCTTTTTATTTTCCTTTTTAATTTTTGTCGCTTAGTTTCTTTTGAATCACTTTCATCATATGAGAAATCGGAATCTGATGAACTAAGTCTAAGTTGTTTATATGGAGCTGGATTTCCTGAGGTTGAGGCAGTTGTTTCTCTCTGTCGTGTGTTAGGTTGGTGAAATTGTTTCTGTTTTTTGTTATCCTGAGAACTTGTTTCTGAGTGTGCTCGTTTCGCGTTTAGTGGTAATGCTATTGGGTTTCTAGATAAAGCGTCCGCATTTGTATTATATTTACCGGGTTTATATAAAATTTTGTAATCGTATTCCGCAAGTTTGATTTTCCAACGCATTAGTCGTGATGCAGGATTTGAAAGATTTTGTAGCCATTCTAAAGGTTTATGATCTGTGATTAGGAAAAATTTCCTGCCATAAATATAAGGTCTAAAGTGAAATACCGCGTATATAATTGCTAAAAGTTCCCGTTCTGTTGGTGAATATCGTGTCTCTGCATCGTTTAAAACTCGAGATGCGTAAGCTATGGGTAAATCTTTCCCTATTTCTCCCTGACTAAGAACTGCACCTACAGCAATACCTGAGGCGTCTGTCGTTATGTTGAATGTTTTTTCGAAATCCGGAAATTGTAGTATGGGTTTCTTGCAAAGAGCTTCCCTTAAAGTTTCAAATGCTTTTTGTTGCTTATATGTCCATTCGAATTGATAGTCCTTTTTAGTGAGGTTGGAAAGTGGTCTTGCAATTTTTGAAAAATCTTTTATGAATCTTCTGTAATATCCACTCAGTCCTAAGAACTGTTTTACGTTTTTGACCGTTGTGGGAGTTGGAAATTCCTTAACTGCTATTATTTTCTTTGGATCGGGTTTGACTCCCTCTTCTCCTATTATATGTCCTAAATATGAAACTTCTTTCTTCAGGAACTCACATTTGTCTGGTTGAAGGTGTAGATCTGCGTCTCTTAGTCTGTTCATTAGTCGTTTGAATTTAGTTGCATGTTCTTTAAGCGAGCTGGCATATATGACAATGTCATCTAAATATACGAATAATTCAATCCCTTGGAGACCGGTTAAAACTTGGTCCATAAGTCTTTGGAAGGTAGCTGGTGCGTTTTTAAGTCCAAATGGCATTCTATTGAATTCATAGTGCCCGTATATTGTAGAGAAGGCTGTTTTATGGCGATCATCCGGATGCATAGGAATTTGGTGGAATCCAGATGCAAGATCAAATACGGAGAAATATTTCGCGCTTCCCAACTGATCTAATATGTCAGTTATATTGGGTAAAGGATAGGCGTCTCCAATCGTTTTTTCATTTAATTTCCTGAAGTCGATTACTATTCGTCGTTTCTTCACTCCTTCCGAATCTTCTTTCTTGGATACTATCCATATAGGTGAATTATAAGGAGATGATGAAGGTTGTATTATTCCTTTCTCTAGTAATTCCTTTGTTTGTTTCCTTACTTCTTCTTTAAATGTTTGAGGGTACCGATATTGTTTTGTAAAAACAGGAACGTCATTTTCTGTTATGATTTTATGGTGAGCTTTATTTGTTGCTTCTAGTTTTTCCCCTGGAAGATAAAATCTATCTGCGTGTTCCTTTATTAATTCTTCAACACTGGCTCGTTCCTCTGAATTTAGATGGTCTAGTCTTAGCAGTTGTAATAACTGGTGAGTTCTATTGGTTTTCATGTATTTGTTTGTTTCTTCTCCTTCTATAGGTACTTCTATAAATGGTTCTAATTCGACTGATGGTACAGGAATTTTTATGTCTTTTGTGGATGTATTTATTGCGAAAAGACATGCCATGCCGTTATTATTTGACACTACTGCATTTCCTATATGTAAATTAGGATGAATATTGATTTTAGGAATATATCCTGTACTAAACTGTGTGTTAAGGACTCGTACATAGATTTGACTTCTTGTTCTGGCTGGTATTGTGACCATTTCTGGGTCGATAAATGGAATAGTTTCTATTCCAATGGTTATTACCGATCTTGTGTAATCGATAGTTGCTCCATTGGTTTGAAAGAAATCTGTTCCTAATATTCCATCCTGTTTGATAGGGAGGTTTTCTACGACGTGAATAATGATTTCCGTATTTAGGGTTCTTATTTTGATGTATCCTATGGTGCTAAGTAGACCGTCTGTAATGCCATTAAGGTCGAAAACGGTGTCCGTAAAGATTGGGATGTCGGGAGAAACAGCACATCTCTTAATTACATTTAAGTCAGACCCAGTATCAATCATTAGTGTTGCTTGTCCTCCGTTGAATCCTGTATCAAAAAGAAGGATGCTAGGTGGTTTCCGTATTTGCTCTGTTTTGAGTCTGAGTATGGCTTGTCTACGTACCATATGGGGTTGTGTTTCTTCTTTTTCTTTTTTATCGAAGTACATCTTTTTTCTGCATTGCTCTATCGTGTGGCCTCTAAACTTGCAATATTCACAGGATATATTTGCATAACTCCAATTTCTGCATTCTTCAATTGTATGTCCTGGTCTTCGACAATAATTGCAATATGTGTTGGTTTGTGGAGTTCCATTCGTGTAACTTTGACTTCTACATTGTTGCGTCGTGTGACCTGGTCTTCGGCAGTTGCTACAGTATTCGTTGGATTGAGGGGCTCTGTTGGCTTGGCTTCTACAATCTTGAGTCATGTGACCTGGTCTTCGGCAGCTGTTGCAATACTCGTTCGATTGAGGGGCTCTGTTGGTGTAGCTTCGGGTCCTACAATCTTGTGTCATATGACCCGGTCGTCGACAGAAGTCACAGAATGTATCGTTTTTGTTAAGATTTCTACATTCTTGTATTGTATGGCCTATTTTTTTACAATGTTGACAGTTTTTTTGTCGCCAGTCGGCGCGTGAAACTTGCTGATTACTGCAGGTGGTGACGTCATGGCCATATCCAAGGCAGTTTATACATTGATTATTTTGTATTGCTCCTGTTGCTATCTTCGTTTTTGTTTGATACTCATTGTATTCTGCTTCCGCTTTTATGGCAACATTGATAGCGCGATCAAGATTGGCGTAGGTGCAGTCGTGTATTCTATTATATATTTCGATCTTTAAACCCGTTAGAAAGGCTTTAACAGCATTTTGTTCCGCATTTATATTAAATTGAGCCTCGTTTCCAGGTACTTCTATTGTATTACAATGTCTAATTTGTAAGAGTAGATTAGATACGCGGCTACTGTAGTCTACCGTTGTTTCGTTTGGTAACTGCGCGATTTTTGCTAGTTCGCCGTATAATTGTATTGACGTATATAATGGAGCGAATCGTGAGCTTAGTACTGAGATAAGATCGCTGATTGTGTTATATTCTCCGCTTAAAACTACTCTTGAAGCTTGTCCGTAAAGCTTGTTTTTTATGAGTTGAACTAATCCATATTCCGCGTTAGGATTTACCATGCGTCGTGCATGTCGACAGCTTTTAATGAATTGATGTAATGGTATATTTCTACCATTAAAAGAAGGTACAGTGTCTGCTGTGTCGCGTAAACTAATATGTGGTAGATGCGGATATACATTCGTAGCTGTATTAATTTGAGGTGTTGAAGTTCCCGGAATATTTTCATTTTCTACAATTTCTGGATTTTCTGGATTTTCTGGATTTTCTGGATTTTCTGGAGTTTCTGTAGCAAATGCTAATTTACTCATTCTTTCTCCAAGTGTGTCAGGCATTGTGAAGTTTTAAGTCTCTATAGAAAGTTAGGAAAAAAATTTCTGAGAAAATACTCACTTTTGGAGTGTTTTTACTAAGCGAAAATATCCTTCTCAACGAGATATCCCACCGCTGTCACCAAAAAATATCCGACCTGTAACGTCCGGTTGCCCGGGGACGACTGAACGCTAGCAGGTTCTCGAGAGGAGAGCGGCGTCCCCTCGAGTATAGGATAGGTGGGAGTTCGTTGGTAGAGTTAAGGAGTAAAATCCAACTTAAAACGTAACAATGACTTTATTTGAACAACACTTATTCCTAACAATAATAATAATAATAATACTTATAACTATGTTTTATGTTTTTTATGGTTTTATGGTTTTTTCTGTGGTATTAAAGTTAAATAATTGTATATAAATATGCTTCTGTAGTAAGCTCGGCCGCTACCGTTTCCGGAGCAGTTCCCAAAACTTTTGACAGAATTCTTTTATTTATGCTGCTGCTGTTCATAGCGGCCGCTACCGTTTCCGGAGCAGTTTCCGATATTCATGGCAGAGTATGTATTCTAGGGTTCCGTAGACCTTGCCTTTGCTAAGTGGTTAAACTGCTACCTACTAATAGGAGCATCGCTTGAAACCTCCGCAAAGACAAAGTTCTCAACCTTCAAATGAAAGATCCAAAGAGGAGCAACAGTACCTTTGTACACTGAGAACCAGTCGCTACCGTTTCCGGAGCGGTCTGAAATTCTACTGGATAGTACCTCAGCTACCTCCAGGAACTAGCATTCGTTGGTCGCAGGAACGTATCCGTATTCGAATGAGCGCGCCAGGTGCTGCGTGCGCCTCCTTTTATACTCGAGTTTTGGCGGGTTGGCGCATGCGCAGTGTGTTAATTTTCAATGTTTCGCATTTTACTCGCTTATTATATATTATTTTATTTGATGCTTTTGGTAATACTTATATTTAATTATTTCTAATGTTTCTATAATATTTGCTTCTTTAATATTCGCTTAGTTCGTAATTTACGTAATAAAGTATGTACAATGTTTGTGCGCGGTAACGCAGTTTGGATTAAAGTAGCATAGATCGATCCTACTTTACCGACGGTCGGTAACTAATGGTTCGAGTCCGCGTGGGACGTTACACATGCGTCACGGTCTGCGTATTACAAAGATACACCGCGTGCTTCAATTCGCTCAATCCTCCTGACTCCGCGATTACATCGAACTCAACACACGGTTTAGAACAAGCGCGACAAATGACTTTGAAAAAATTTGTATAAATTGACAAATGAACAACGCGGTATTCGGTAAAACCATGGAAAATGTACAAAATCATGTGGATGTAAAACTTTTAACGCATTGGGATGGTTGAGGCAAGGCGCGGAGGCAATGATCGCGAAACCGAATTTCCACAGCAGAAGTGTTTTTTTCGAAAAATTTAATAGCTGTTGAATTGCGACAGCTCGAGGTGAAATTCAACAAACCGGTATAATAATAATAATAATAATAATAATAATTTGTCTTTATTCATCACAAATTCACATGAATTAAGGGATAAAAGGGCGAGGTTCAGCATAACTGCTGATTTGCAACCTAACCCCAAAGCAGGAAATATTATAACTAAAATTAGCTATATAAAACAGAATAGCGAGAGAAACAAGAAAAAAAAACAAGCATGGGAAGGACAAGAGACAAGGGGAGCTACGCATAGTGGACAGGGATAAAGGAACGAGCAGCACATTTAAAAGCAGGAAAAGAAGACAAAGAACGAATTTCCAGAGGAAGAGAATTATAATAGAAGCAGGATAAGTAGGAGAAAGATGCCGTAAATTTGACCGTCCGATGAGCAGGCACAGCCAGTTCATCGCCACGCCTAGTAGATGGCGCAAAAACAGAGTGTATAGAAGAGTTACTTTGTAGAATTTCACTCAGATAAATAGGCGTCTCCGATTTCAAAGTCTTATAAACAGTGCAGCACAGGTGAAGGATCCACCGCTGTCTGAGATTGAGCCAACTGGAGCGAAGGAAACACGGCGAAATATGGTCAAACTTACGGACATTATAGGAATAACGAAGACACGAATTCTGAATACGTTGCACTATAGACGAAAGACGGGTAGTAAGACAAGGGCCATACACAACATCGGCATAATCAAACAGAGAAATAACAATAGACTGACATAGCGATTGCTTAGCGTGGGTAGAGAGAATGCGACGAGAAGGATACAGGAACCGCAGACGAACAAACGCAGAACGACACAAGGCAGCAACATGTTGGTCGAAACACCACAGAGGATCTAAAGTAACACCAAGGATTTTGACTGAGGGTTGCATAGAAAGAGATGCAGAGCCCCAAGAAATGTCAAAAGACGATAGCTGATGACGCAGCGCAGGAGAGCCCGCAATCAATAATGATGATTTAGAGGGATTTAACTGTAAACCATGAGAGTCAGCCTAAAGGCCGCCACACACGGTCCGTCCGAACTGACGGTTTGGCCTGCGCAGGCCAAACTGTGCAGGCCGGGCGGACGCCCGTAGTGCCCCCACACGCTCCGTCCGGCCTCGCAGGTTGGCCGGATGGTGCATCCACACACTCCGGCCGGCCTGACAGTATTATAAATTTTTTAAATTTTCTTTCCTGTGCTTTATGTTGATAAAACAGTATCATAATGGCTGAAAAAATGTGTTCTTGAATCAAAAACTAGAAACTGGAAGCGCTAAACTGCTTTTTAAATATTTTTTGCGACAATTTTTCGCGAAGATACAGCCATTTCAAAATGACCGAATTTATCGGGACATTATAGTGTTCCTTTAATTTTGTCCAGCAGTGTATTTCCATTTTCAGTTTACTTTATAATTATTCACATTATTAACAACCATTATTCACATTCCAGTAGATAGGGGAAGGTGGGGCAAGACGGGGTAGTTAAGGTTTGATGATGAATAAAACACAGGTTTTCATAATCAACTAATCAATTTTATGTCTGAGCCATTCTTTGGTAATAAGTCTTTCAGTTTAACTATGAATCAACCTAATCTTTACAGGTTTTAATGGAATAAATAAAAGAATTCAGAAAAAGTCCTATCTCCCCGTCTTGCCCCACGGGTGGGGCATGATGGGGTACCAATTAAAAAACAATATAAATAAAGTAAATATATATAAATTAATTATTTATTGGGTTGACAGACGCGGCACATATGTATGACTTCATCGTCCTTGTCTCCTACATTAGCACAGGAGAAATGAGGATGTTATAATTGCGGTGTTTCCAGTTTTCTCGACATACGAGTCTTTTGCTTTGTGATTGGGACGGGAATCAGTTCTTTTGGACTAATTAGTAGAAAAGAAGTATCATTTTCCTCGGTCCGTCTTTCGTTTGTAGTTTCTAACCATCCTGGGACAATGAGAAACTTTGATTTTTATTTCTAGGTTTGTGAGGGGCATGATGGGGTAATGAAAATAAGAGGTACCCCATCATAAATTCTGCCTCAGAAACATATACATGTACTGAAGATCTTCTATATTATCATATCATTATCACGGGTGTTAAAAATAAGGAAGATATTAAGAAATCCCAATAAATTATAAATTCTGATCTATCTTTGTCACACGTCCACGTATTTCACTGACTTGCTGCTCACTGACGGTGTCGGTAACGACACGTTTAACGCGTATGCTTAATTTTGATTAGTGCGTTTGTATCACGAGATACGGGGGATACCCCGTCTTGCCCCCCACCCCGTCTTGCCCTACCTTCCCCTACACGTTTCCTAAAATATTCCAAACATTTTCATTGCCCGAAACGTCCAACCTTCAACATACTCGACACAGTCTACGGCCCGCTCGGTTTTTTCGGACGGCTCGGAAAAATTCTACCTAGGGTAGATGTCCCAATTACTGCCACCTTAAGATTATAACTTAACTTCATTTAATCATTTCACGCGTTGTTTAATCTAAAAATCGTCTTAGTTTGAAACATAATATTATTTAACATCTCTTTTATTAAAAAAAAATAGTTTTATAAATTAAATATGAAGAATTTATTAATAATTAATTAAAATTCCCGAGCGATCCTAGTGTACCTATAACTGTCACCTCAAAAATCGTCTTGTCCGTATGATTTTTTTATTTTTTATTTGTTTTATTTTTATGTAAATCAGAATCTCCGTTTAAATATAACATATTATGTACATTTTTTTTATACTTTACGTTTTTATTACATATAATAAATAAAGTGGCAGTAATTGGGACACTGGCAGTAATTGGGACATCTACCCTACTCAGTTGTTGCGGCCGATCGGTTTTTAGGGGCACTCGGCTCGGCTCGGTTCTTCGATCCGAGTGAGGCTCAGCTCGCTTCTTTCGGGCATTGGAACAGCCCTACAGTATTCACAGTTTTGTCAACTGACCATGACATCGACAGACGACGCTTTAGCCGTAGTAGGGTTTATATTAGCTACAAAAATTCCTCTAAACGCAAAATAGATCGAAAAGTGTGGTGCAAAGAGTGGTTACAAAAAAGGGGACGTTATTCGCATACAAATTTATTAAACGAATTGCATTTTACGCCTAAAGACTGGCACAATTATTTAAGAATGGATGAAGAGACATACTTAAGGAGACATAAGGAATCTATCGGCATCACTTCCATATCGATAACATAAAGAATAAATAATTATTTTTTTCTGAAACAAGTATGAATCCTCGGGTGAACGTAGCGAATTGAGGTCGACCCCTGCAGTCGAGGATGAAAATGTGAAATATTCATTTCAGCGTAGTAAAAAATGCTTTATTCTTTATCGTATCGATATGAAAGTGGCACCAATGGATTCCTTATGTTTTTCTGATGCAAATCATAACAAATTTCTTGTAAATCGGACTACTTTTACATAAGGAATATAAATTGATTGTGTAAAAGTAGTCCGATTTGCATGAAATTTGTTATGATTTTAATCGGGAGAACGCCAGGAATCCATTGGTGCCACTTTCATATCGATACGATAAAAAATGATGAATTTTTTACTACGCTGAAATGGAGAATAGGGAGTCTCAAGTGGCGTTCGGTTCGGATCTGGCCGTGGCCTCAGGCCGACCGAATCGTTTTTCCATTTTGCTCCGGCAGGCCTGCACAGTCCGGATTGCGCAAGGAAGAATAAACTTTCTGCTACCGAAATCTACTGAATGTATACAACAGGGTGATAACACTAAGATGATAGCGGCGCACTAGTTCGGTCAGTTAAACAAGTTATTTTTTTTTAATAGCTAATTTGCAATTATTAATATATAACTTCCGACGTTTCGGTCTGTGTTTAGACCATTTTCAAGGAAGATACAAACAAATACTGCTTTCGCTTATTATAAGTCACACGTTATCAAAGTACGTGTAACACGCGAGTCGGTTGGAGCGTGACTGAAGTAAACAGTATGAATCTTAGGAACATTTAAAGGTGAAAACAAACTGTAGCTAAAACAGGAGCCAAAAGTAAGAACGGTTGAATATTACGGACAGATTTTAAACCTCAACGGAAATGACATTTTAAACCCCAACAAACACACAGTCAAAATACCAATGATTGAATTCATGTGGTAAAAGCCCACACTCTTAAGTATATGAAAAATAATTACATAATGTTACTTTATTATGTATTAATGTTTAAATCATATAAAAAGAAATAGATAACTCTATCAGGAGAATTTGCATCATAAACCTTATTGTTTCAATAAAGTTGCGTAATAATTTTGTATTTTAGGTGTTTCATACCTAAGATTTACGCTAGGTTGTTTAATCATATGCAAAGTCTCTAACAGAATTCTGCGACTCCAATTAGTCTCTTTATCAATTATTTTAACATTGTCAAAATCAAATCTATGATCAAATTCAAAAGAGTGTTTCGTTAAAGCAGTGTGTTGGAGGGGAGATAGAAAAATATTTTTTTTATGTTCATAAATCCGTCTTTCTAAATGTCTAGATGTTTGTCCAATATAAACCTGATTGCAACCCAAGCAAGGGATAGAGTAGATGACATTAGAGTTCTTTAACGTAGGTATTTTATCTTTAATTATCGGAAACAAATTTTTAGTATAAACTGGAAGTTTAAATATAGTGTGTATCCCAGTCTTTCTAAAAATTCTCTTAATGTCATTAGAAATATTATTAACAAAAGGTATGACTACCGTATTTCTCCAACTAATTGGTCCAATCTTTTTAGCTTTCTCCTCTTTACGTTTTTTAATTAACATCGGATGATAAATTTCAAAAATGCGGTCTCGGATGATTGTTGAGACCATTTCAATGGGATAACCATTACGTTTCAACGTGTCTTTAATGAGGAGTAAGTTAGCTGGTCGAAATTTAGGATCAGAGAGCAAAATGGCACGATCAATTAATCCTTTTATTAATCCTACTTTATGTTGCATGGGGTGAGCCGAAAAAAAGTTAATATATCTGCCAGACCAACTCGGTTTATGATACCAATTGGTGATAAGTTTATTATTTGATCTAATAATTACTGTATCGAGAAAACTTAGACAAGAATCTTTTTCAACTTCATAAGTGAATTGTAGTCTGTTATGAAAACCATTAAAAGTGTCAAGCAATACTGGCAAATCTTCTAGTTTAATGCATATAATAATGTCATCCACATACCTTTTATAAAAATTAAGTTGAAACGGTACCTTCGAGAGAGAGATTGTCTCTAACCTTTCCATCACCAAATTGGCAATAACAGGAGAAATTGGAGATCCCATGGCTGTTCCAAATACTTGCTTGTAAAACACACCATTAAAGGAAAAAATGTTGGCTTCTAACACGAACTTCACAGCTTGGAGAAAATCATCCCTACTGATATTTGTGTGCTGTGCAATTTCTGTCCATCGATGGTGTAATACCTGTATAGCTAAATCCACAGGTACATTGGTAAAAAGAGATACTACATCTAAAGACACCAATCGCATTGAATCTTCAATATGCACTTTCCTAATTTCTTTACAGAATTGCCAACTATCTACAGTGTGGTATGCAGATTTACCTACTATTTTAGAAAGTATACCAGCTAGAAAACTAGATAATTTATAAGTAGGACCACCAATAGAAGAAACGATGATTCTCCAAGACAAATTTTCCTTATGTGTTTTTGGAAGCGCATATGCTCTGGGTATAATAGCATTGTTTGTTTTTAAAAGTTTCCCTGTTTCTTCATTTATCTGTTTCTTTTTTATCATGTTAGAAATAATAGAGTTAGATCTTCTCTCAAAGGTACACGTATATTCAAATTTACTGACAATGTATGTGGTTTCATCATTCAACAATTTCAACACCTCCGAGATATAAAATTCTTTCTCCACTAAAACTGTGGTGTTACCTTTATCAGACTTCAAGACCAACAAGTTACTATTTTCTTTAAAGAATTTTTTTGTTTCAATAATTTCTGATTCAGACAATAATTCATTATTGGGTTTAACTAAGTTGGTGGTGTAATTTAAAATTTTGTTAACCAATCTTAATCTAGTCGTGGTTTGTATGTTCTCATCATTAATTTTTACTAAACCTGCCTCAATTGAAGAAATGAATTTAGGAGAAGTAATAAAATTCTTTTGAACAGATAATGCATATTTTGGTCCTAAAGTCAACACCTTTTTAACATTCTGTGGAATTTCCACATTCGAAAGATTTTTAAGCCAGTTATTATTATCCGAAGTGGAATTGCCGAATGAAATAAAACCATTATGATCACTATTAAAATTGTTATTTTTAGCATCCATCAAGTTGTTGAATTTATTTATGCATTTGTTTTTTTGAATTTTGAATAATCTATTGTATTTTATTTTCTCAGAAGAACAAAATTTTTCAAAAATGTGTAACGGAAGAGTAAATCGAATTTCATCATTTATTAACTTTTTTTCGGCTCACCCCATGCAACATAAAGTAGGATTAATAAAAGGATTAATTGATCGTGCCATTTTGCTCTCTGATCCTAAATTTCGACCAGCTAACTTACTTCTCATTAAAGACACGTTGAAACGTAATGGTTATCCCATTGAAATGGTCTCAACAATCATCCGAGACCGCATTTTTGAAATTTATCATCCGATGTTAATTAAAAAACGTAAAGAGGAGAAAGCTAAAAAGATTGGACCAATTAGTTGGAGAAATACGGTAGTCATACCTTTTGTTAATAATATTTCTAATGACATTAAGAGAATTTTTAGAAAGACTGGGATACACACTATATTTAAACTTCCAGTTTATACTAAAAATTTGTTTCCGATAATTAAAGATAAAATACCTACGTTAAAGAACTCTAATGTCATCTACTCTATCCCTTGCTTGGGTTGCAATCAGGTTTATATTGGACAAACATCTAGACATTTAGAAAGACGGATTTATGAACATAAAAAAAATATTTTTCTATCTCCCCTCCAACACACTGCTTTAACGAAACACTCTTTTGAATTTGATCATAGATTTGATTTTGACAATGTTAAAATAATTGATAAAGAGACTAATTGGAGTCGCAGAATTCTGTTAGAGACTTTGCATATGATTAAACAACCTAGTGTAAATCTTAGGTATGAAACACCTAAAATACAAAATTATTACGCAACTTTATTGAAACAATAAGGTTTATGATGCAAATTCTCCTGATAGAGTTATCTATTTCTTTTTATATGATTTAAACATTAATACATAATAAAGTAACATTATGTAATTATTTTTCATATACTTAAGAGTGTGGGCTTTTACCACATGAATTCAATCATTGGTATTTTGACTGTGTGTTTGTTGGGGTTTAAAATGTCATTTCCGTTGAGGTTTAAAATCTGTCCGTAATATTCAACCGTTCTTACTTTTGGCTCCTGTTTTAGCTACAGTTTGTTTTCACCTTTAAATGTTCCTAAGATTCATACTGTTTACTTCAGTCACGCTCCAACCGACTCGCGTGTTACACGTACTTTGATAACGTGTGACTTATAATAAGCGAAAGCAGTATTTGTTTGTATCTTCCTTGAAAATGGTCTAAACACAGACCGAAAGGTCGGAAGTTATATATTAATAATTGCAAATTAGCTATTAAAAAAAAATAACTTGTTTAACTGACCGAACTAGTGCGCCGCTATCATCTTAGTGTTATTCTACAATTACGGTCGATATCTTAAATACATTATTTTACAACAGGGTGATTTTCCAGCGACACCTGTCAAAGAGATGCCGCCTTGTACCCCGTGGCGAGGACAGGAATTTGATGGCTCTCGATCTTTGAAAGGGTTGGAATTCCATTAAGAAATCAGGAATATCCAGGATTTCCGCATTTCTCATCAGATCTTTGCTAAAACGACGCCTATCGATTCCTCATGTTTCGCTGATGAAACTAACACCAAGAACGACACTAATTCGGACCATAATGAATGAAATTTCATGAAAAATCGAATTATATTTTCAAGCTCAATTTGATAAAAATAATCCGATTTACATGAAATTTTATATGATCTTCATCGGAAAAACATAAGGAATCCATCGGTATCACTTCCATATCCATACAATTAAGAATAAATAATTTCTTAATACGCTGAAATGAATAAATCCATTGAATAAATTAATAATAAATGAATATTAATGTTTAACTAAACTGTAGATTTCGTCAAAATTTCTAATAGTACTACTTATTTGGTTTTTCCTTATAATCGGAAACTAAAACTTTCCCCAACAAGCGATTTAAACGCTTAAAGAGCATTAAATAAAATACTAAATAAATAGTTTTCAAATTTTTTATAACAATTAAGTTGAAAAACTTGAAAAAAAAAAACATTAAATGAACGTACAATATATTCAATTATAAATCATTAGAATGGAATAATTTTTTCAATTGATGTTTTTTGGCGCCATTCCGAGATCTTTTATAGTTTAAAAGTTATTAAACAAGAATGTCACTAACTATTCCTATCCCGACCATGTGCGGCGTCCGGCCGACCTGCACAGTTCGGCCTGTGCAGGCCGGCGTGACGGCCGAGTGCATCCACACGCTCCGGCCGGCCTGCACAGTTCGGCCTGCGCAGGCCAAACCGTCAGTTCGGACGCACCGTAAAGGCCGCCACACACGGTCCGTCCGAACTGACGGTTTGGCCTGCGCAGACCGAACTGTGCAGGCCGGCCGGAGCGTGTGGATGCACTCGGCCGTCAGGCCGGCCTGCACAGGCCGAACTGTGCAGGTCGGCCGGACGCCGCACATGGTCGGGATAGGAATAGTTAGTGACATTCTTGTTTAATAACTTTTAAACTATAAAAGATCTCGGAATGGCGCCAAAAAACATCAATTGAAAAAATTATTCCATTCTAATGATTTATAATTGAATATATTGTACGTTCATTTAATGTTTTTTTTTTTCAAGTTTTTCAACTTAATTGTTATAAAAAATTTGAAAACTATTTATTTAGTATTTTATTTAATGCTCTTTAAGCGTTTAAATCGCTTGTTGGGGAAAGTTTTAGTTACCGATTATAAGGAAAAACCAAATAAGTAGTACTATTAGAAATTTTGACGAAATCTACAGTTTAGTTAAACATTAATATTCATTTATTATTAATTTATTCAATGGATTTATTCATTTCAGCGTATTAAGAAATTATTTATTCTTAATTGTATGGATATGGAAGTGATACCGATGGATTCCTTATGTTTTTCCGATGAAGATCATATAAAATTTCATGTAAATCGGATTATTTTTATCAAATTGAGCTTGAAAATATAATTCGATTTTTCATGAAATTTCATTCATTATGGTCCGAATTAGTGTCGTTCTTGGTGTTAGTTTCATCAGGAATCGATAGGCGTCGTTTTAGCAAAGATCTGATGAGAAATGCGGAAATCCTGGATATTCCTGACTTCTTAATGGAATTCCAACCCTTTCAAAGATCGAGAGCCATCAAATTCCTGTCCTCGCCACGGGGTACAAGGCGGCATCTCTTTGACAGGTGTCGCTGGAAAATCACCCTGTTGTATACATTCAGTAGATTTCAGTAGCAGAAAGTTTATTTTTCCTTGCGCAATCCGGACTGTGCAGGCCTGCCGGAGCAAAATGGAAAAACGATTCGGTCGGCCTGAGGCCACGGCCAGATCCGAACCGAACGCCACTTGAGACTCCCTATTCTCCATTTCAGCGTAGTAAAAAATTCATCATTTTTTATTGTATCGATATGAAAGTGGCTCCAATGGATTCCTGGCGTTCTCCCGATTAAAATCATAACAAATTTCATGCAAATCGGACTACTTTTACACAATCAATTTATATTCCTTATGTAAAAGTAGTCCGATTTATAAGAAATTTGTTATGATTTGCATCAGAAAAACATAAGGAATCCATTGGTGCCACTTTCATATCGATACGATAAAGAATAAAGAATTTTTTACTACGCTGAAATGAATATTTCACATTTTCATCCTCGACTGCAGGGGTCGACATCAATTCGCTACGTTCACCCGAGGATTCATACTTGTTTCAGAAAAAAATAATTATTTATTCTTTATGTTATCGATATGGAAGTGATGCCGATAGATTCCGTATGTCTCCTTAAGTATGCGAATAACGTCCCCTTTTTTGTAACCACTCTTTGCACCACACTTTTCGATCTATTTTGCGTTTAGAGGAATTTTTTGTAGCTAATATAAACCCTACTACGGCTAAAGCGTCGTCTGTCGATGTCATGGTCAGTTGACAAAACTGTGAATATTGTAGGGCTGTTCCAATGCCCGAAAGAAGCGAGCTAAGCCTCACTCGGATCGAAGAACCGAGCCGAGCCGAATGCCCGTAAAAACCGATCGGCCGCAACAACCGAGTAGGTAGAATTTTTCCGAGCCCCCCGAAAAAACCGAGCGGGCCGTAGACTGTGTCGAGTATGTTGAAGGTTGGACGTTTCGGGCAATGAAAATGTTTGGAATATTTTAGGAAACGTGTAGGGGAAGGTGGGGCAAGAGGGGGTGGGGGGCAAGACGGGATACCCCCCGTATCTCGTGATACAAACGCACTAATCAAAATTGAGCATACGCGTTAAACGTGTCGTTACCGACACCGTCAGTAAGCAGCAAGTCAGTGAAACACGTGGACGTGTGACAAAGATAGATCAGAATTTATAATTTATTGGGATTTCTTAATATCTTCCTTATTTTTAGCACCCGTGATAATGATATGATAATATAGAAGATCTTCAGTATATGTATATGTTTCTGAGGCAGAATTTATGATGGGGTACCTCTTATTTTCATTACCCCATCATGCTCCTCACAAACGTAGAAATAAAAATCAAACTTTCTCATTGTCCCAGGATAGTTAGAAACTACAAACGAAAGACGGACCGAGGAAAATGATACTTCTTTTGTACTAATTAGTCCAAAAGAACTGATTCCCGTCCCAATCACAAAGCAAAAGACTCGTATGTCGAGAAAACTGGAAACTTATAAAAAATTGAAAATTATAACATCCTCATTTCTCCTGTGCTGATGTAGGAGACAAGGACGATGAAGTCATACATATGTGCCGCGTCTGTCAACCCAATAAATAATTAATTTATATATATTTACTTTAATTATATTGTTTTTTAATTGGTACCCCATCATGCCCCACCCGTGGGGCAAGACGGGGAGATAAGACTTTTTCTGAATTCTTTTATTTATTCCATTAAAACCTGTAAAGATTAGGTTGATTCATAGTTAAACTGAAAGACTTATTACCAAAGAATGAATCAGACATAAAATTGATTAGATGATTATGAAAACCTGTGTTTTATTCATCATCAAACCTTAACTACCCCGTCTTGCCCCACCTTCCCCTATCTACTGGAATGTGAATAATGGTTGTTAATAATGTGAATAATTATAAAGCAAACTGAAAATGGAAATACACTGCTGGACAAAATTAAAGGAACACTATAATGTCCCGATAAATTCGGTCATTTTGAAATGGCTGTATCTCCGCGAAAAATTGTCGTAAAAAATATTTAAAAAGCAGTTTAGCGCTTCCAGTTTCTAGTTTTTGATTCAAGGACACATTTTTTCAGTCATTATGATAGTCATTATCAACATAAAGCACAGGAAAGAAAATTTAATAAATTTAAAATACTGTCAGGCCGGCCGGAGTGTGTGGATGCACCATCCGGCCAACCTGCGAGGCCGGACGGAGCGTGTGGGGGTACTACGGGCGTCCGGCCGGCCTGCACAGTTTGACCTGCGCAGGCCAAACCGTCAGTTCGGACGGACCGTGTGTGGCGGCCTTAAGATGTGAGGCGTTGCAAGTCAGCAGCCATCTCACGTTTACCAGTGTCAGCCTCTCCAACATCAAAGTCCTTTACACGTGTATACGTGGGTATGTGCATTCTGGACATATAAAAAATTTGTTGATACGAATTTCACCACAAGTACATGTCGCCCAAGCATGGAACAAATTGTAAAATTCTATACACAAACACAGACAGCCTCATTTATCACATTCGATGCGACGATATCTACGAATCTATGAAGCACAATATCGGCAGATTCGACACCAGTGATTATCCCATCGACAATGTATATAATATGCCGCGCTTGAATAAGAAGGTTCCATGGCTGATGAAGGACGAAAATAACGGTGCGATAATGACCGAATTCGTAGGTCTTAGAGCGAAAATGTACGCACTTCGCGTAGATGGTAAAAAGATACGAAAAAGGCGAAAGGCGTCAAGACCAACGTCATAGCCAGAACGATAACTTTCGACGACTACGTGCAGTGCTTGGAAAGGGAGATCGAAATGGTTCGCAGACAATCGTGCATACGGTCTAAATTGCACAAAGTGTACACCATTTCTGAATCCAAAATCGCTCTAAGTCCGCACGACGACAAGCGATATATCGTACCCGATTCGACCGACACTCTGCCCTGGGGACATTCTAATATACCCTTGTGAAATAGAAACTATTGTATTTATTGTATAATATTCTTCGCACATGTATGGAAATTATTATAAATAGTGGAATTATTGCATATGTGTCATTGTATATTAACTGGATTATAAATGGTGGAATTATTCTATAAAAAAAATTGTTTGCACATGTATATGTATCATTGTATTTATTGAATCATGTATTATTATTTTTTTACAATACATTATTTTTATTTATCCAAGAATTGTGCGATTAATGAAACTCCAACCACTTGACGTACACCTTATCCCCCTTCCTACGCAAGACTTTTTCCACTAGATACACATCAGGATCGGTGACGCGTTGCAACTCGTGTTCGTAGAATCCTCCACAACGGGTTTTTCACAGGATTCGACGAGCAGATACGTCCCGGGATCAGTTGCTTGTACTTTGGCTATCTTAAATAGAGCTGTTCGAGTACTCGGAACAAACGAGCCGGGATATACTCGGTTCGAATAACCGAGCCGAGCCGAGCGCTCGAAAAAAGCGAGCGGCTCGAATGAATCGGGCGGCTCGATTAAAAATCGAGCTCATTTGACACTCGTCAGGAACGTCAGGTTATAAATTTGGAGTAGATTGCACAATGAAGGTAGCGATTGACGAACGAAACAATTGTTTCCAGCCGCTCGCTTTAATCGAGCGCTCGGCTCGGTTCGGAAACCGAGTCCCGGCTCGACTCGAATTTCGAGCTACTCGAATATTCGAGTACTCGAACAGCTCTAATCTTAAACACCTCCGTTGTCCAATTGGGCGTATAGCCTTTATCGAAGATGGTTTTAAATTTGCTCACGCGCACAAATTCGCCCAACTTGAATCTCGCTGGAGCGGCGGTCTTTACGTTGTTGTACACGGTGGTTAGGAGCTTGTCGGGGATCGCAGGGGTAACATCGCAAGGACGCATTTTGATGGTTCTATGTTTCCGCGCGTTATACTCTGCGAGAAGACTTGATAGTAAAGTGGTCTGGATCGTGGCCAAAATTCAATTTCTCAACTTCAACTTTACAATGTCATTTTTTTTACGAATTGACAACCCTCCAAAGCTTCTAAATTCACATAGCTTTCCCTTTTCAGATGATTCTTTGATTAGATATAATATTACAAAGACAAAATCATCCAATTTTATGGGAATCTAATTGTTTTAATTACTCGTTATAGAACATCAAAATACGTGTTTATATCATACAGTTATATAGGTAAGGAAGTATATTTCAGTTATTTATATGTGTCATAGGCATTTTTTAGTCTATGAACAAATAGTGCATTGTTTATATGAATTTAAACTTTGAGAAGACTTATAAGAAAAGGATTAAGCGAGATTAATATCGGACTTTTTTTACATGAAAGCTTACACAATTGTTAACAAGAGCATGTAAATTTCAAATGCAATCTCCTGCAAGTTTCAATTTTATGCAGACTTTTAGAAATGACGCTCGAGGTATTTGGGCTTCCCGGACGCGTGTATTTTTAATATTTTATTTTTTTAAGTAAACGATAATGTTAGAACTGATACTTTTCCTCATTTTTTCTCTAGTACGGCTATGATTTTTAATTTTGGCTATAAAATACCGTTCTCCAGACCACAATGCGCGCCACATTGATCCGCCATTTTGAATTTTAAATTTTTGGTGCCAAATTCGTTATCAGCAACCTCAAAAACCCTTAATCACCAAGTTTTAGAAAGATTAGAATTTTGGCCGCTAAATGTAGGGGCGGTATTCTCAGTCGTTACTTATTCTTAAGTTCAGCTTAAGGGGGTATTCTGGTCTGACGAGGCGTTTTCGTCGCGTTATTTCGGAATTATTTTACAAAGAACCCATCAATTTTATTATTATTTAGTTTATTGCTACATGTTTATTGATGTTTGAACTATCTTTACAAATTTTGTCAATGGAAAAAATTGTACGCAAAACTTTAAACGCGTTTTTCTCGAAACCATGTTTTTCGAACCGGTGACCGGTTCGGTATTTAAACCGGTGACGGTATTTCAAGATTGACTGGACCAACTTAGTCCAAGTTTTGCATATATTATCAGCACACATGTGGCTATCGTCCCTACCAGAATTATGATAAAATATTTTGTTTTTAAACTTTCACAGACCTTTAAAGTTGAAAAATTGTGCGAAAATCGAAACTTAATTTTCAAACCGCGGCCATTTGCTTAATTTTCAATATATTTTTATCATTCTGGTAGGGACGAAAGCCACAGGCATACAGATATAGAATCTCTTTTCATTTTTTGTTATAGATCACTAGAACGAGCCCAATCATGGACACCGTGACACCATGTTTTTTTTCACCATTACTTTAAAACAGTCCACTGCGTTTTATTTTAATTCTTTTCCATTAACAAAATTTGTAAAGATAGTCAAACATCAATAAACATGTAGCAATAAACTAAATAATAATAAAATTGATGGGTTCTTTGTAAAAAAATTCCGAAATAACGCGACGAAAACGCCTCGTCAGATCAGAATACCCCCTTAAACATTTGCTTAAGACCCCATCTAGATTCTTAGTCGGGAAATAAGCATCAACTCAAGCATCGACTCAAGCATTTACTTTGTTAAGAAATCTTCATTTATTCGAGATTCTCAGTCGCTTCTTAAGCATGGTTGAAGTGCGTATGCATTCTCAGTCAAATAAGAACTTCTTAAGACGATCTTATTCGCGCAAAGTGAGGTTATATTTTCGAGTCAACCTTTTAGATGACTTAAGTCCAACTTATACGTCATTCAACGCCATTACTTGGTCAAGGAAGCGAGTATAAAGTGTGCGAAAAAGCAAGTGTAATGAAACGTCGGAGAAAAATAGATTTACTGGATCCTGAATACATTGATATTGAAAATATTAATATTAGTGATATTGAGGATATTGATATTAGCAATATGAATGATGATGTAGCGAACAATAGCTCTGTTATCAGAGGTTATATTCGTGACAGGCAAAATCCTTTTCATCATTACGATGAAGATGAATTCAACAGGCGTTATCGATTTGGCAAGGATTCCCGTACTCTATGGTATTTTACAAACGATCCACGAAGGACTTGTGAAAATTGACAACCGTGGCTTGTCCATTCCATGCAATTGCAACTACGTGTATGCTTATGGTAATATGCAACTGCAAGTTTTCAGGTAATTTAGAATTATAATATTCTATTTTTAACATCTTGAAATATTCATAATTGAAGAGTGTGTATTTAGGAAATTCTTTAAAAAATATTTACAGCTGCTGCTGGGCAGGAGCTGATCTAGAATTATTTTTTAGTAAATCTCTTACTTGCCAGCTTAATTTTGGATTATATAAAACTACCAAGGGATCTCAAAGCATGCGAGGAGTATCATCAATTTTCCAATGATTTTGAGAAAGGAAATGAAGCAATCAGTCTTCCTGGTATCAATGGAGCCATTGACAGTACCTACACATTACATTAGTGTCCACGAGATTCCAGAATATTGATGAAATTTTCCGGCATCAAAACGGATATTTTTCACTTAATGTGCAAGTAGGTTTTCATTCATTTTTCTATTTCATAATTGAAATATTATTATGGTTAATCGATTGTGTGATCAAATATCACTCCATTTTTCAATCGCCAAGTTTTCTCTTTATTTTTTTAATTATGATATATGTTACAGACCTTTAGTTCAAAATATACAAAATGTGAATGGATTTGCTGCTTGTGAACCGCTAATTGCCTGGCTGTTCAATTAATTCACCAGTAACGGAATTTTTATACATAATTGAGTTGTAAATGAATTATTAACACAAATTGATATAATAAAAAAAGTTGTAATAAAAATATTGTGTTACTCTGTATGGTAAATATAATTGCATTGACAGATTATGTATGCTCGCAAATAGATAGTGAGATAGTATCGATATTTTCGCTGCTTCCTTTTCTACATTCGGAAATTCAGTTTTGTACTTATAGTGTATTTACTACCTGGCTTTGCTCCGAATTTACATTATTAGTTAGTTTAGTTACTTTAAATCTTAACTAGGAAAAGGAAAGACGTAGCAAGCTGAAAATATTTTGCTGAGACATATGTTTTATCAGAATTTACTGTTCTAAAGTTTATAAACTCCCTGCTTTATATATTAAGATATACTATATTTACTATGATTACATACATATCAACTTATACATTATCATTTGTCTTTCAAAGTGGTATCACTTTTTATTTTCTACTAGCTGACCCGTTACACAGTTTCACTTGAGAATCCTTTATGATGTTGCCCACATTTCTCCAGATACTATTACTATATGAATATTATAAAACTCAGTATGTTGAACGCTTATTACGCAATAATTGAATCTCGGACGTATGTAATGTATATTGAAAATTTCATTGAAATCGTTCAGTCGTTTAAGCGTGAAAGAGGAACAAACAAACAGACAACGTTTCACTTTTATATATAATAGTAAAGAAGTAGAGATTACATTTGCATACTTCGTTAACAATTGTAAAAACAAATGTTTTACAACTTCTGTATAATGTTTCTTTGAAGACATGCTAATGTTAATTTCACCTAACCACTTTTCAAACTTGCGATTTCTTTTCTCGAGGAATGGGAAAAATCACTTGACCATAAATGCAGGCGGATTTTGAAAACCATTCCTCATTGGGTACTACGCTAGTAACTTTCCGGAACTTGCCGAACATAATATAAGATTTGCTAAAGCATTTGCTTGGCTAAGCAAGCGTTAAGCACCGCCTTCTTCGCTAAGCAAATCTTAAGTTCGGACTGAAAATACATGAAGTCTTAAGGGGAGGTTCTGGTCTAAATGTCGATATTTTTTATTTAATTTTTCGAATGTTCAACCTTTTATGAAAACGTGTTTAAAAGGATTTATTGAAATTCGCAAAATTCCTGAAGTTATAGGCATTTGAGTAGCGGCAAATCCATGGGTGACAACCGGCCACTCGGCGCTCACGTAAAACTTTAAACGCGTTTTTCTCGAAACAGTGTTCTCAAAACGGTGGGAGCTGTATCTTCAAAAGTTATTATCAGATTCGACTGAAACTTTTTTTATTTTGAAGATTATTCTTTTTTCTAGGGGGGGGGGGGAACTAAAAAAATTACAAAAAGTTGAAAATTTATAATTTTCAAAGGCGATGAAAGGACGAAAAATACAGGGAAAAGTGATTTCAAACGTGAAGTGTCGTTATTTTAAAAAAAAAATGTAATTTTTGTAATTTTTTTTTAGTTCCCCCCCTAGAAAAAGAATAATCTTCAAAATAAAAAAGGTTTCAGTCGAATCGGATGATAATTTTTAGAGATACAGGTCCCACCGATTTGGATCAATTTTTTGACGCTTTAACTTTAACGACTCCCCAGGGCTGTCTGCACTGATTAATTATAAAACAAGAAATATATTTCTATAATTTAAGACATCCTTAATACAATGCAACAAGTCCCATTAAATTATACACACTAGTTTTCCTTTAATTAATTTCTAAAAATCACCTATTTTTGGGGCTCTAGACCAGAACCTCCCCTTAAGCTTGTCTTATTCGAATAAGGCGAACTTTGTTAAGTCATGCTTAAGCGCTTGCTTAAGCAACGACTGAGAATGCCACCCCAGATATGCCCAGACCACTGTGCATCGGTGCGGAGGCAAGTTCAACCGTCTCGCACGATTCTCCTTCGCAGCGCTGCTGCGGAATAGAATTCGACGCCTGCGATATCTTTTGAACGCTGTTTTGCAACGTCAGCATATCTGTCTGAAACACGACCAGCTTCCTCTCTAATTCTTCCTGTTGCTCTCTCAAAAGTTTAATGCTCTTTTCCACATATAGTTTATTGACATCATCGGTGTCAGCCGTGGGTTGCGCTACCCGTCGTATTTTGCGTGATTTTGCATCAAAGTCGACACCGATTATGCAAAGAGCGTTATCTCGCATGTAATTTCGAAGCAAACCGTTCCATTTGTAGTAGTCCATTCCAGCTGTTCCACTCTTCTCTAGCGACACCCCAAATTTGTTGATCGGCATCTCAATGCATACAGTGCGCGTCATCGGCGTGCGGTTTAATTTATGCAATGTGGCCCGCCACGCGAAGTTCCTCCTCGATGGATGCGATTTCGTTATCGAGACCCGTGTGACCTGCCGCGTGCGATGCAATGAGCAATTTCAGTATGTATACCAGCTCGTTGGGATCGTCCCAGTGCACGTAATCGATCTTGTTATCGTTCACCGTCATGAGTCGTGGTGTCCTTAGACCTTTCCCTGCCCTTCTAGCTGATGAACGGGAGAGTAGCGGCGCAATTACATATTTGTACTTGTGTCCCCTGTTGTTCAATATGCGGTTGCGAGCACCATGATCGTGTCTGTGAGCGTTCGTCGCAAGCAGTATACTTTTGTATTTTTGTTTATCGGCCTCGGTGTATACAGCATCGTCTGGATTGCTCTTGAAAGTTCCCTTGTATCTTACACTATCGATGAGTATATTATCATCTTTGTCCATATCGAAAGCCTTATTCCCAAGCATCATCGTATTATTGGTAAAGTATACACAGTCTACATAGTCTATGGTCTTATCTTTATCCCTACTTAGGATTGCATCCATGTATTTTTGCCCCAGCGGACCGAAATGATTGCGAAGCGTTTCTTGTCCCTCGGATGTTTGAAGTTGTTGTCTAATAGATGTCACAAATGACTCATTAGGAGAAGTTTCGAAAATGTCATCATCATAATCAACATCATCATCAATGGCTGAGGCCGATTGTACACGAGGAATTGTATTTATTGGCGTGATAGGGACCGGAGGCTCGTTTAACGTAGTATTCTGTCGTTTCCGCTTCGATTGAACTGGTGTGGAGGTTACGAGTGAATAATCCGATGACGCGCGCGATTTCCTCTTTCTCTTCAACGTCGATGTGTTCCATTTCGGACGGATTTTTGTTTTAGGCGTTAATGTTTCATTCTCTTCAACGTCAATGCTCACTAGTGATAATGTGCCTGCCTCTGTGGTATTTTCCACAATATGTGTCAAGGGTTCGACGATAGGTTTAAAGTATCTCTCCAACGCGATATCTTCCTCCATCTTGCCAGTCTTCAAAGCCAAGTGTTTCTTGCGAATGGCTGCGCTAGTTTTTGCAATTTCCTTCGCTATCCTCTCGCGATCGTTAACCTCCAGACTATCGATATCAATCATCATCGTTGTACCGCAGACGTTGCTTTCTCATCGAAGTGTTGACAGCGATTGACCATCTCGTGGTATGGCAAACTCGTTAAATCCCTTTCTATAACGTCCATTGGACATCGCGCTATCCTTATCTATTACCACGAAACCATACTCTCGTTGCCAACAATTACGACACAACGCGCAGAAATCCTCGTATGACATATCGGTGTTTACGTGATCGTTGTACACATGTTTCAAGTTGGTACCATCCTTGTAACGTTCTCGAACGAGACGTTGCCGTTCCTTACAGGAGATTCACGAATAGAGCGGTTTACCCGTGAATTTGTGGGATTGGTTCGTGTGACGTGCGATTAAGAAATGAATTTCAAGATACGAGGGTCCTTCTTTAGTAAATAATAACAAGGTTTTATTCAAAATAAGTTGCGACACGGAGTCGTATGAATTATTATAATTACTTAATATAAATACGTAACGACGTATTGCTTAGCTTATAATTAAGACTTAACCCTAGGTCGGTAATTATGAATATAAGTCTATAAATACGACGCTGAGTCGGTGATACAGAGAGTGACCATTGGTCGATTTAGTAAGTTGAATTTGATTACGACGCTATGTCAATGATACAGAGAGTGACCATTGGTCGATTTAGTAAGTTGAATATGATTACGACGCTTGGTCGATAAATATGATTACGACGCTATGTCGATGATACAGTGAGTGACACTTGGTCGATTTAGTATGTGAGAGGATTCCTTCCCTCAGATTTGTAGATTCTTCTGGTGCCTATTAGCTGGCCCACGCTTTTAGAATAGTATTAGAGGGTTAGCGAAAGTGACGTGTGTAGGATTTTTGAGGGGCTAATTAAAGCGGCCTTGAAGGAATTTGAGGGGCTAGCGAAAGCGGCCTCGAAGGATATTGAGGGGCTAGTTAAAGCGGCCTCGGAAAGGTGTGAGGGGCTAGTTAAAGCCGCCTCGGAGAGGAGGTTGAGGCGGCTAGTTAAAGCGGCTTCGGAAAGGAGGAAGTTTTAAAGTAACTCGTTGCAAGGCTGAGGGGCTAGTGAAAGCGGCCTACGGCTTGGGAGGTTCGGTAACAGAACCAAGTCTGTCCTACTGCTGTTGGCGGCCCGGTATTTATACTAGTTCGGCGTACTCAGCCCGCCAATCGCTGGCTGTGCGAATCTTGCGCACCAATTATAATTAGCATCCGGTTCGCGCCACTCGCGGACTACGCTCGGTTTATTCGGCGTCCGGATTGTCGTATGGTGTGCGCATGCGTTCTTATCTTACACGCGGCACTGAGTCTGCTGTTTGAATATGAGCTATGCGCATGCGTTGCGCGTCACTAGATTCGTTGTTTTTCCTGTCGCATGGGAGGTCGCTCGCGAATGTTTACAGTATTCTTAATGCTAGTTAGAATAAGGGATAAAATGAATAGTGATATTAGTAATTAATATAGAAGGTATTGAAAAAATGTAGGGCGGTTCGTAGCGGAACGCTATATCCTGCTTAAACAGAATCAACAGATTCGCATTGTCGCGTATGAGATGTTTGGGAATCTTTGCATACGTCTGACAGAGATAGAAGCAGTCAACGTTCGAGTGACGCCCCATTGCAAAGTACTCTCGTATCATATTTTGCTTGTGACATGCCACGTCATCAAAGATAAAAATAGAATTCGGAAGCGTTTCGCTCGGTGGGATGACGTCACCGTTATTCGAAAACGTAAAGTAGCCAATTTTATCTATCGGAGTCAATAAATTCTCCAAATATTGATATTTCGGCTGTTGCAGCGACTTGGAATACACGTACACGTTCTCGAAGCGGACACCGTGTGGGCTTTCCAACAAGCTCACCAACACGTTGGTTATTCCATAATTCGATGGGCCAGAAATGAGGCAGCGGATAGTGTTTGGTAGCATGCTACCGTGTCTACGCTTCGAATTCGGTGACATCATTTCCGATTTATCGTCAAAATTTGTAACGCATATCCTTACAGGTTGTCGCACGAATCGCATCCTCGATGTGAACTGTGAAAACTGATTTTTAAAGCGATGACACGTCCTATCTATAGGTCAGCGCCGAAGCGAAAACACCTCAGTATTCAAAATGCTTCTGATCCTGTCGAATAATTGCGATATTCGAGACCTAACCTCTGAGCAGTTGAAATATATACCAAAGATTATTCTACTCAGAGAGTTTGAAAGACACATTGATCAGTTGTGGGACAGGCTCCCCGAGCATATAAAAGCCGATTCTGAGGTTCAGCAGTATCGTCGGTGCTGGAAACATTATAATCGCCCTTGGCAGCGAACGCATATCGACAGTTCAACGCCATTGATTAAAAACTGTGGTGAATGTCGCCAACGAGAGTGAAGAAAGGTCGTGGTTTGTTAAATCGGGCGATTTAACGGGCGATTTAATTTAATTTAATCGGGCCTTTCGAATTACATATTCCGGGATATCAGTTAATAACAGAAATCGAACAGATTCTGCTGACATAGTTCACGACACGACCCCGCCAGGGCGCGATTCAATTCACTAACAACTTGCTAAGTAAAACATTAAAAATGTTATAATACCCGTTTAAATACATGGTTTACCAACTTTTCTTTCTTCCATAAAATATGGTAGGAATCAGATCTTTCAAGTCGGTCTTATAAACGTGTTCTATATATTATTTACGCTAAAGACTTTCGCACTGTTTTTAAATCTATACTATTATATAAAATTGCCTACTATGGCAGACATCAGGATCTGCTTGATTTCTGCCGGCAATTTGCGGGCGGTTTTTGTCAGCAAGATCTGATCGAAATCTGACATCAATCTGCGGTCAGATCCTGCTGTCAGGCTCTGACCGCAGAACCATAGTTAAATGCGGACATAGTAGGACCCGAATCTGACGTCAGAATCTACTCGAATCTGACATCAATCTGCTGGCAGACTGCAGTCAGTTTGTTTACTGGGATGTATTCTTTCAGCCGACATTTCTGCATAATGCTACGTACTTGTTAGGTTCAAATTCGGTTTGAAAGTGTCATTTATTGAATGAAAACAAAAATATGACGCGTATCCTGCCGGTGAGCGTGCCGTGTACTCAGAAGTTTCTCAGGTGTACGCCACCAATTGCTTTGGTTTGTGGATATGTTTTAGAGAACAGAAAAATAAGATGTACGTGTTTTTTATTTTGGCCTGTTTGCATCTTTAGGGGGTGAAACCACCCCTTAAAGGTTTTCAGGAGTTAGTCTCCGATTGTTCTGGTTTTTATATATATTTTAGAGCACAGAAAAGTAAGATATACGTGTTTTTTATTTTGGCCTGTTTGCATCTTTAGGGCGTGGAACCACCCCTCAAATTTCGTAAAAATTTAAAAACCAGAACAATCGGAGACGAACTCCTGAAAACCTTTTAGTGGAGGTTTCACCCCCTAAAGATGCAAACAGGCCAAAATAAAAAAAAACACGTATATTTTATTTTTCTGTTCTCGAACAAATATCCAAAAACCAGAACAATCGGAGACGAATTCCTCAAAACCATTTAGGGGTGGTTTCACCCCCTAAACATGGGAACAGACCGAAATAAAAAAACACGTATATCTTATTTTTCTGTTCTCTAAAACATATCCAAAAATCAAAGCAATTGGAGGCGTACACCTGGGAAACTTGTGAGTACACGGATGCGCTCGCCGGTAGGATACGCGACATATTTTTGTTTCCATTCATTAACACACACTTTCAACCCGAATTTGAACCTGAAAAGTACGTAGCATTATGCAGAAATGTCCGTTGGAAGAATACATAGGGGTGCTGGGTACAATACATTACGATGAAACGGTTTTTTCAGCCAAAAACTGAACTCCGTGTACTGAGTACACGCGTGCGCCTGCCGGCGGGTTAAGGGAGGATTTTACCCCCCGGATACCCATTTCGACAAAAGTAGTTTAAACCGTCGATACGTAGAAAGTTCTAACTTTAAAATAACATTTGTTTCATCAACGTTCGATGAATTATAGCGAAGTTATGCGAGTTTGAAGATTGAGCAAATTTGAAAATATTTATTTCAGCGTTTGAGATATAAACGCCCCGTAGTGGGTTGTGGGGATATGTGTAAATACGGTCTTAGGGTTTAGAGGGTTAACGAAATATAGGATTAGATGTTTTGTGGTTTTGGGATTAGTAGATTAGAGAGTTTGACGTTATAAGTTTATGGAAATAGGATATGTTGTATTTATATGGCATTTTACAGGTTTACAACAGTTTTTTGCAATTTACTGAAAAACTAGACGTGATGGACCAAAACGGGCTACGGATTCGAATTCAGCGACCCAAAATCCATATAGAACAAGTGGTCGAGTTTGTGTAATCCTGTGTAATCCCAGATAGCACAAAGACGTCTTATGTACGTCCGAAGAACGTCCGTTCCGGAGGTACTGTACGTTCGGAGGATGTACCAAGAGTGTCCATATGTCCCCTGTACGTCCCCGTAAAGTTCATTAAATGTTGTAGGAAGGTCCTATTTACAAAGTAGAACGTCCTGAGGACGTGCTGTGTCAACATTCTCCGAGCGTTTTCGAAATGTCCGAAAGTACAAATTAAATACGTCCAAAAGGCGTCATAAAAACATTTTGCAAAAGTCGTAAAAGCGTCTTAAAGACGTATTCATCAAGTCTGGGTTAGGACATTAAGAAAAAAAAATTGGCGGTGACGAGAATCGAACGCAGGTCTCCCAACTTACGAAGCAACGCTTTTCGCAACTACTCAACACATTTCCTTGAAAATAGTTCTCATTTCTAGGTATATAACTATATTTAATTGTTTATAAAAAATACGCATTGACGCGAAATATTCTACAGAATATCATCATTCGACCTCTTGACTCATAGCTTAAAATTTCACATTCGTTTCAAGATAGATATTTTAACAACGTCTTAAGACTGACGTCTTTAAGACGTTTTTAATGTCTTTAAGACAGGGATCACCCCAACCTGTGACAAAGGACCACCATAACTTCTCGTCAGGTCCACTCGATACATCGTTCCCGATAGATCTTAGCGCCAGATCTCTCCGGACCTTCGCAATACCTTAGCGCTAGATCTCCAAAGAGGATCTTCCCGCCAAATCCTCCTGCCAGACTTTCCCGCCAGATTTTCCCGCCAGACTTTCCCGCCAACAAGCAGAGGAAAGCGTCGTGCCCTCAAGGGGTATAAAACCCCTGGACCTCCACCCGACGTCAGACACTCCAGTACGGACAACCGACCTATACTCATTGTACGTGTTCCTTACCTTAAGCACGGTTTTCATTCTTGTAAATAAAAGTCTATTCACAATAAACTCTAAAGTTACTGAGAAAGCACGAGTGCCTTCTCTACTTCGTAACAACAATTTCTGGTGGCAGCGGTGGGATAGACTACGATCGTCGAGGCGATCCACAAGAAGAAAATTCGATCCGAGTATCCGTGCATTTGGGACTGTTGAAAAACTACTTTCCTAGTTTTAATCACGTCTTGGGTGTTTAAATGAATTATACTTTGATTTATTTGAATTTGTAAATATACTTAAAGGTAACAGAATATAAAGGTGATGGAAAAATATCGCGACGGTTGTCGTTACTTCATGTTCAAACCACGACTGCGACAAAGAGAAGGTATACCAAGAGGCGACACTCTGACGAAGAAACCAGTTTTAGAGAGAGACGAAATCCACAACCAATTTAAATGTCCATTCGGTAGTCGGAGAGAGACTTGATTAACAAGAGGCGATAGTAAGACGAAGATATACAGCTGCCTATACAACCAATTTAAAGGGATAAGCCAACGGAAGAACTTCAAAGATACCGCCTAGGAGTGTCGCCTCTTGGTATACCTTCTCTTTGACTGCGACTCAATCGGTTCTGTTGATGACGAGCACAACAGTCCGGGGCACCTTAACAAAAAAAAAACAGAAACCGAGCTACGCCTAGGCTTGCGCGTCGATCCACGCGTGGCTCTCAAAAGTAAACATGAGTATTGGAATATTCATAGTTTAAATATATATATTAGGGTAGACCTTAGCTACTCTTGACGAAAATTATTTTGCGAGATTTTTTTGGTCCCGTACCCCAGAAATGTGGCACTTGTTGGGAAAATGATCTGGAAAAAATTTCAGCTCGATTGGACCACGGGAAAAGGACGCGCAACGAATTTGAAAATTTTGAACTTTTTAAACCTTGACATAAATATACATTATGATACATCGTTGAATTTGTATTTTTTTCTGTTTAAGAATACATACATAGCATATACGATTGTTAACAAAAAAACGTCCGTGACCTTAAAAACTCGAAAGAGTGACCCTGAAAAAAAAATTTTCCCATTATAATCGCCTCTTTATATACTAGAACTTTTGTCTGAAGAGTTTTTTCATTTATCTATAAACGATGAAGATATTAAACATTTTTGATTTTCATTATAACGCTCAATTATACAGAAGAAAAAAAGTTCTAAGACCGAAAATAAGTTATTATAGCTACTATGTAAATTACAAATAGAAATGTCATTAAAGTATTGCGTCCCATATTTGCTCGTGGACTCGTCAGTAGGGCCCAGCAGAACCAGAAAATACAAATGTCGCGAATTCCTGTGGCCTTTTCGCTAGTCAGGATAAATTCTTTTCGGAATAAATATATTTTTAAACAATATATCGTCTTGGCCATCCATCGAGCGTGATGTAAAGCTCCTGGAACTCGAAATATATAATTTGTTCCAGGAGTACCGCCTAAGAAAAGAACTGTAAGCTCCAAGAATTCTCTATAATCTTCTCGTGGTTGATTGATGTTTTTCAAGGTTTGCATTGCAAACTCCAGCACTTCAGTACTATTTATAATTGTAGATTGGTGGACGTACTCGTCTCCAATTCCTGCCACAAAATTCGATTTATTGATCTGGGGTCAAGCCTGCTGAAATTGTTTAAAATGTGGAATATTTGGACCCGATGATTTCTCTAACTTCATATCAAAAACACTCCGTAATATAATTTCATATATGTGATGACGCCAAGGAAAATATAGCAAATCTCTCAAATTTTTGTTCGAGAAGAATGCATGCGCCTTGGAAACGTCCCATGTTCGATGACGTTGTGTCATAGCAAAATGCTTGCACTTAGCCACCTAAATCCCATTTCTGCACTAAATCGTATACCGCAGAAGCTTCTTTGTCTCCAGTACCCGATAAAATTGCAGGGATTCCAAGCAGCTGCTCAATAACTCTGCAAGTTATTAGTACAGGTAAACGATCAATTTTTTCATTGCCTATTAAAGCTGGCAACAGCTTTCCGTCCCAATGTAGTGTAATCCAAGCTCACAGTCTTTGAACGCTACACGATATTTATTGGCAAGTTGTGCTCGAAGATCCGTGCGATGACACCGTATAGACGTCCGATTGATAATTAAGTCGCCTATGTCATGACCAAGAGCTTGAGCTGTTGCTGTATTATACGAACAGCATCAAGATCGCTTACTTTGCACTTGTCAAGGGTTGCAACAAGTTTTGGCGTAATTATATCAATTTGAGCATGTCTCTTTTTAGGGTTGCTTGGACCAGATTCATCCACGGGAATAATAAATTCAATATTTTCACCCTCACTTGATAGGTGATCATCTTCTTTGCTGGATGATGCTACTTTGTCTATTGTTTCGTCTTGATTTAAACGATATACAAGTGTCAATAAAGACCAATATATCTTATATTATATATCCCAGATAACGATCAATATTTTGAGTTTTAAAAATGAATTGCATATAGAATATTTACCTTGCACAGCTTCTACCTACTTCACACTGCGCCTGCCTTGATTTTTCTTGCTGCTTCCGAAAAGTTTTTTTTTCTGTTCTTTCCAGTATAATATATGATCGCTTCCAATCATAGAACCAGGACGTACTTTTTTTCGTTGATTTAATAGAAAAAGTTTGTCTTCCTCTACTTTAATAGTTTTTAACGCATCGGCGGGTGCAATATCAAAAACGTTATCTAGCTTATCTACAAACTCCTTCTCCCGATTTTTTTGGGTTTCAGTACTGCGGTTGCAACTTTTATGCAAAGTCGCCCATTCTTGACACAATGCATCTAGCTTGTCAATGCAATGCTGTGGTCTTTTCGTTGGAATCCGCGCTTTCTCCCAAAATATTGAAACGTCCTTAATAACTAAAGAAGCACTAGACTTAAGATTCAATTTCGCATATTGTGAAATAGGACTCTTAAGACTTGCCTGTTGGATGGCAATTTTGCACCGATAATTTGACTTTCGTCATGATCAAGTAAATATAATTTTTTCCTTATAACTTCCATTTCACTTTCACTTTCACTACGATATTTCACTGTTACCTCGCTCAACGTTCAGATCATAATGGCCCAACTATGAGTTTTCGGACCTTCTGTCGATGATGAGAATGTTTAATATCTCCATCGTTTATGGATATATGAAAAAACTCTCCCGACAAAAGTTCTAGTATATAAAGAAACGAATATAATGGGAGAAATTTTTTTTTCAAGGTCACTCTTTCGAGTTTTCAAGGTCACGAACGTTTTTTTGTTAACAATCGTATATGCTGTGTATGTATTCTTAAACAGAAAAAAAATACAAATTCAACGATGTATCATAATGTATATTTATGTCAAGGTTTAAAAAGTTCAAAATTTTCAAATTCGTTGCGCGTCCTTTTCCCGTGGTCCAATCGAGCTGAAATTTTTTCCAGATCATTTTTCCAACAAGTGTCACATTTCTGGGGTACGGGACCAAAAAAATCTGATGGTCGAAAAATAAGGTCCACCCTAATATACAGGGTGTCCCATCTAAGACTGGACAGCGGGATATCTCCGAACGTATTGGAGATAAAAAAATGAAAAAAATATGGCATCGCATGGTTCGAAGGGGCTGATCTATTAGCGCGAACGAATTTTTTTTCGATTATTATTTTAAAAGATACGATGGTCAAGTTCGGTTTTTCAAATGGAACTATTTTTTCTGAACACCTGAGTTGATAGTGCGTTCCAAGACAAATTCAATGAGCATTAATGTATACACTTGATTTCCACTGGTTTTTGAGATATTGCGCTTCCAAATTCACCCGATTTTCCCTGGAAAAAAGCCTGCTGAAATAGCAAGGACAGTGGACAGTCTAGCTGACGCGACGGGTTGCCTTGCCTGTTGAAACCTATACCTACCTGCTAAAGGTCTACGTCAGAAATGGCAGGCCCAAAGGCTGGACAATTCTTTTCCGCCAGAAATGCCACTTAGGTAGGTACATCTGCGGTATCGAGAAGCGCACCGTTACTTTTATTTCGCACTTGCTTCTACGCTCGGATGGCCGGTTCTTCTTGGAGGGATGCAAGCTCGATTGGTTAGGTTAGTAGGTGTGAAAGTTGCTAGACTAAATTTCAACTATAGGGAGCAGATTGTATTAGAACCAATCGGATTTGCATCCCTCACAAACGGCTGCTCTCTTGATACCTCCTCCCCAATGCCCACCTTCTCTCACATGGAATACGTCAACGCATGCTTTTGTTTTAATATTGAAGCTCGTGTTTATACTCGAGAGGACCACGCGTCGACAGCGGGCTACCCCTTTTCTTCCTGTGTCTCTCCACGAGGAGTATCAACGGTGGATTGTAGGAGCGTAGATGTTGGGATGCTAGTTATTGAATTCAGGAGACGATAGAAACACTTTATTACAAAACACACATGTGCTATAATAAATGATCGAACTTGCGCCCCACTTCGCGTAGACCGATTACAGGGTGATTGGCTCGGTACGCCTAATCCGCCTCGCAACCGTGACGAGGTCAAGCCAAAAGGTATGAATCCTGGGTCCTTTTTCCGAAGGAAGCCATAAAATTCGATGGGCACTGCGGGGTGTTGTCGTCCCAGCCACGGGATGAAACGCAGAATTACCCTGTTTCTGTTTCAGAAATAAAATAATTCTTTATTCTTTATCGTATGGATATGGAAGTGTCGCCGATGAATTCCTTGTGGTTTTTCGATGAAAATCATGCCAAATGTCGCGTAAATCGGACTACCTTTACATAAGGAATACAAATAGCTTGTGTCAAAGTAGTCCGATTTGCATGATATTTCGTATGATTTTCATCAGAAAAACACAAGGAATCCATTGGCGTCATTTCCATATCCATGCGATAAAGAGTAAAGAATTATTTTATTTCTGAAGCAGAAACAGGGTAGTTCTGCATTTACGCCTCTCACCACGTGGGCAGGGACAACACCCCGCAGTGCCCATCGAATTTTATGGCTTTTTTCGGAAAAAGGTATGCATCCTTGGCCGAACGTAGCGAGTGGAGGTCGACCCCCGCAGTCGAGGGTGAAATTGTGAAATATTCATTTAAGCGGATTAAGAAATTCTTTATTTTTCATCGTATGGATATGGAAGTGTAGCCGATGGATTCCTAGTGATTTTCCGATGAAAATCATGCCAAATATCGTGCAAATCGGACTACTTTTACATAGGGAATACAACTAGCTTGTGTCAAAGTAGTCCGATTTGCATGATGTTTGGTATGATTTTAATCGATGGAACGCCAGGAATCCATCGGCGTCACTTCCCCTGCGATACGATAAAGAATAAAGAATTATTTTATTTCTGAAACAGATGTCACCCCTTAACTACGAGGCACCGACCCCGATTTGCCGCGGTCGGCCGGGGATGCATACCTTTTTCCGAAAAAAGCCATAAAATTCGATGGGCACTGCGGGGTGTTGTCCCTGCCCACGTGTTGAGAGGCGTAAATGCAGAACTACCCTGTTTCTGCTTCAGAAATAAAACAATACTTTATTCATTATCATATGGATATGGAAGTGTCGCCGATGGATTCCTTGTGGTTTTCCTATGAAAATCATACCAAATATCGTGCAAATCGGACTACTTTTACATAGGGAGTACAAATAACTTGTGTCAAAGTAGTCCGATTTGCATGATGTTTGGTATGATTTTAATCGACGGAACGCCAGGAATACATCGGCGTCACTTCCCTTTCGATACGATAAAGAATAAAGGATTATTTCCTTTCTGAAACAGATGTCACCCCTCGACTACGGTGCGCCGACCCCGATTTGCCGCGGTCGGCCGGGGATGCATACCTTTTTCCGAAAAAAGCCATAAAATTCGATGGGCACTGCGGGGTGTTGTCCCTGCCCACGTGGTGAGAGGCGTAAATGCAGAACTACCCTGTTTCTGCTTCAGAAATAAAATAATTCTTTACTCTTTATCGCATGGATATGGAAGTGACGCCAATGGATTCCTTGTGGTTTTCCTATGAAAATCATACCAAATATCGTGCAAATCGGACTACTTTTACATAGGGAATACAAATAACTTGTGTCAAAGTAGTCCGATTTGCATGATGTTTGGTATGATTTTAATCGACGGAACGCCAGGAATACATCGGCGTCACTTCCCTTTCGATACGATAAAGAATAAAGGATTATTTCCTTTCTGAAACAGATGTCACCCCTCGACTACGGTGCGCCGACCCCGATTTGCCGCGGTCGGCCGGGGATGCATACCTTTTTCCGAAAAAAGCCATAAAATTCGATGGGCACTGCGGGGTGTTGTCCCTGCCCACGTGGTGAGAGGCGTAAATGCAGAACTACCCTGTTTCTGCTTCAGAAATAAAATAATTCTTTACTCTTTATCGCATGGATATGGAAGTGACGCCAATGGATTCCTTGTGTTTTTCTGATGAAAATCATACGAAATATCATGCAAATCGGACTACTTTGACACAAGCTATTTGTATTCCTTATGTAAAGGTAGTCCGATTTACGCGACATTTGGCATGATTTTCATCGAAAAACCACAAGGAATTCATCGGCGACACTTCCATATCCATACGATAAAGAATAAAGAATTATTTTATTTCTGAAACAGAAACAGGGCAATTCTGCGTTTCATCCCGTGGCTGGGACGACAACACCCCGCAGTGCCCATCGAATTTTATGGCTTCCTTCGGAAAAAGGACCCAGGATTCATACCTTTTGGCTTGACCTCGTCACGGTTGCGAGGCGGATTAGGCGTACCGAGCCAATCACCCTGTAATCGGTCTACGCGAAGTGGGGCGCAAGTTCGATCATTTATTATAGCACATGTGTGTTTTGTAATAAAGTGTTTCTATCGTCTCCTGAATTCAATAACTAGCATCCCAACATCTACGCTCCTACAATCCACCGTTGATAGGGGAAGGTGGGGCAAGACGGGGTAGTTAAGGTTTGATGATGAATAAAACACAGGTTTTCTTAATCAACTAATCAATTTTGTGCTTGAACTATTCTTTGATAATAAGTCTTTCAGTTTGACTATCAATCAACCGATTATTTAATGGTTTTAATAGAATAATTAAAAAAATTCAGAAAAAGTCCTTTCACCCCCTGGGGCAAGATGGGGTACCAATTAAAAAACGATATAAATGAAGTAAATATGTATATATATAGTATTTATTTAATACGCTGACAGAAGAAGCACGTATGTATATCATCATCGTCTTCATCGTCTACACCAGCGCAGAACAAATGAGACCATTTGCTATATCCACCCTTCTACAGATTCTAAATAGAGCCCATCACAATATAAACATGGAGGATTTTCGTCTTCCTTGGTGTTTTCTTCTTACCCTGATGAAGAGTTTGTCATTTGGGCATAATGGGGTACCTCTCATTATCAGTACCCCATCATGCCCCTTCTCGTTTTACTACATTCATATGAACACTGCCCGAAACATTATTCATAAAAGTAAAAAACAACATACGGAGCTTGTAGCCAGTTAAATTGTGCTTCATACACATATAAATACACCGATGATCGTTTACAGTATCGTGTCACTGTCACGGGTGCAACAAAGAAGGAAATACGGAAGAAATTCCATGAAATTACAAATAGTGGTGTAATTTTGTTACGCGTCACGGTGTTTCATTGGCTGTCAGTACAGTAACTGCGCCGGTAACAACACGTCTAACGCGTATGCGCAAAGTTGGTCCGTGCGTTTGAATCCTGAGATATGGCGGGTACCCCGTCTTGCCCCCCACCCCGTCTTGCCCCACCTTCCCCTACTCCTCGTGGAGAGACACAGGAAGAAAAGGGGTAGCCCGCTGTCGACGCGTGGTCCTCTCGAGTATAAACACGAGCTTCAATATTAAAACAAAAGCATGCGTTGACGTATTCCATGTGAGAGAAGGTGGGCATTGGGGAGGAGGTATCAAGAGAGCAGCCGTTTGTGAGGGATGCAAATCCGATTGGTTCTAATACAATCTGCTCCCTATAGTTGAAATTTAGTCTAGCAACTTTCACACCTACTAACCTAACCAATCGAGCTTGCATCCCTCCAAGAAGAACCGGCCATCCGAGCGTAGAAGCAAGTGCGAAATAAAAGTAACGGTGCGCTTCTCGATACCGCAGATGTACCTACCTAAGTGGCATTTCTGGCGGAAAAGAATTGTCCAGCCTTTGGGCCTGCCATTTCTGACGTAGACCTTTAGCAGGTAGGTATAGGTTTCAACAGGCAAGGCAACCCGTCGCGTCAGCTAGACTGTCCACTGTCCTTGCTATTTCAGCAGGCTTTTTTCCAGGGAAAATCAGTGAATTTGGAAGCGCAATATCTCAAAAACCAGTGGAAATCAAGTGTATACATTAATGCTCGTTGAATTTGTCTTGGAACGCACTATCAACTCAGGTGTTCAGAAAAAATAGTTCCATTTGAAAAACCGAACTTGACCATCGTATCTTTTAAAATAATAATCGAAAAAAAAATTCGTTCGCGCTAATAGATCAGCCCCTTCGAACCATGCGATGCCATATTTTTTTCATTTTTTTATCTCCAATACGTTCGGAGATATCCCGCTGTCCAGTCTTAGATGGGACACCCTGTATATACATTTCCAATACTCCCACTTATATAAACTATTATTCCTATTTGATTCCTTAAGTATTCGAACCGTTGCTTTGCTAAAGGTTTGGTAAGTATATCTGATAACTGTTTCGCAGTTTCAACATATTCTATAATAATATCACCTCGATCGTTAATATCTCGCACAAAATGATAACGGACATCGATGTGTTTGGTCTTTGCATGGTACTCAGGATTGTTTGCGAGTTTAATCGCAGACTGATTGTCCACGTACATCGGTATTGTTTCACATTTCTGATCTATTTCTTGAAAAAATCTTTTCAACCATACAGCTTCCTGAGTACCTTTCGCTAGTGCAATATATTCCGCTTCTGTTGTCGAAAGTGCAACTATGCGCTGTCGTTGGCTAGACCATGAAACTGCACCGCTATTTACCATAAATACAAAACCTGTTGTCGATCTACGAGTATCTATACATCCTGCATAATCTGCATCGGTATATCCTCTTAATATACAATTACTCCCACTGTTTCCGTAAACAATTCCATGATCTGCCGTACCTTTTAAATATCTTAGAATCCGTTTTACAGCTTGCCAATGTTCTTCCCCGTGATTTGTTAGAAATTGGCTTAGTTTATTCACAGCAAATTCAATGTCTGGCCTAGTAACTCTAGCAGCAAACAAGAGTGAACCGATTACTTCACGATATGGTACATCATGCATTTTTACATTTTCTGGTTTCTTTACATGCTGTCCGGGCTCAAACGGTATACTTACCCGCTTTGCATCTTCCATTTGAAATTTATTAAGCATTCTATTGATACAGGGTGTTACTCTACCTATAGTCAATATTTTGGGGGTGATTCTACATGCATATATAAGTCGAAAATCAAGAGTGACGAAATTGCGGTAAATGCTTCGTTTATTAATTATCGATGGTTAAAGATTGACGTCTGGATCGCCTGAATCAGTCTGAATGACGGCAACTCGACGGACAGCGGGCCGCGCGAGGCAGGCCAGCCAAGGGGCGTGCAGTGGCGGCGGATGCGTGACGGATTTGCCATGTAGAGCGCATACTTACTTACCTACCTCGCCGAAACTGTGACATACGATACTTGCGATAATTTATGAAAAGACGCAAACGTTGTTCGGCATTAAACCTGCCTACTCGTAAAAATCCACAAGGTCATATCAAAACCCGCCCAACGGGATTCTCAAGTATAGAGGGTGAATGCCATTGCCTTTGAAAATATTGCCCTCAAAAATCACCCACACGACCATCCAAAGCACCGCGATTGTCCCGTCCGCGATTGTTCACTTAATTACACACACGCACCACGATTAGTTTTCTCGCGAATGTCCATGTCTTCACGCACGGCGATTGTCCCGTCCGCGATTGTTCACTTAATTACACACACGCACCACGATTAATTTTGATTTCTCGGTAATTCTTCAAGTGTCCATGTGTTATTTTCTCGGAGCGCACTTAATTCTTCTCGCATCGCTCTTTTCCACTTTTCTGTTTCTACACTAGACACTGCATCTTCATATGTTAGCGGCCCAGCATCTGCTAACGATGCATAATCGAACTCACTGTAACGATCAGGTGAAGGCAATGCTTCTCTGTTGCGTAGTTGTCTTACGGTTTGTTGCACTTCCTCTTCACCATGATTTTCACTAGATGGCTGCTGCATTTCTCGAACATCGTCCCTTGATGACTCATCTGCTCCAGACTCTTCTTCCCCCTCGTCGATAGGCTCGTCATAATTTCCAAAATCCACCGTTATTAGCCTCTGCTCACTGGACTCTTCTTCAGCGGTCACCTTTCCATTTTCTTCATTAAAAGTGACATCGCAAGTTACATGTATTTTTCGTGATTTTTCGTCCCATAGTCTGTGATTCGTTGACTCGCCTTCATAACCGACGAAGATGTGTCGTAATTCCGGCTTTCGTCCGAACCATTTTTCATACGCAGTTTTACCGTCTAACTGCTTAGTTACCGTTCGATTCAGAATATAGACAGCGGTCTTTATTGCTTCTGCCCATAAATACTTCGGCACATATTTTGCAATTCACATCGATCGTGCACTTTCTACGAGAGTTCGCATCTCCCGCTCTGCACGTCCATTTTGTTGTGGGACGTACGGTGTTGACCTCTAATGGATTATTCCTTTTGTTTTTAGAAATTCTTGAAATTCATTTGATACATACTCTTTTCCGTTGTCTGTCCGTAGAATTTTGATTCTGTTATTTGTTTGCCTTTCAACTAAAGCCTCATATTCCTTCAACTTACTTAGAACCTCCGATTTATGACGTAGGAAATAAATTGTTCGATAACCTGTACAATCGTCTTTAAATAGTAACAAGTATTTTGTACCACTTGGAGATTCCACGTTTATCGGGCCGCACACATCTGAATGAATCATTAACCCTGGTTCCTCCTCTTTCGGTTTTTCACTCAAGAAATGTGGTTTCCGTGCTTGCTTTCCTAATGTACAAGCTTCACAAAAGAAATCAGCTTTATTTTCAATTTTCATTCCACTCACTGCATTCACTTCGTTAGTTTTCTTGATGGCACTTACGTTAATATGGCCGAGTCGCTCGTGCCATAACTTCAGCGAGTTCTCTTGTACTATGTTACATTCTATAGGTGTCTTCGTTTTAAACAAAATTTTAAACAGTTGCCCATGTCGCACTCCCACTGAAGATAAAGCGCCACTGCTACTTCGAACCTCGCATCGTTCATCAGTTACATGGAATGAGAATCCCCTTTTTGTTATTGCGACTACCGAAAACAAATTTTGATGCAAGTCCGGCACTAGAAGGACATCTGAGAGTTTCCGGTCCTCTTCTTTATTCTTTACATATGCCGTAATGTCTATCGTTCCTATCCCTAACACAGGCAAAACTTTTCCTCCGGCGACTTTCACATACCTTCCAGTTTCTAGTTTTTGATTCAAGGACACATTTTTTCAGTCATTATGATAGTCATTATCAACATAAAGCACAGGAAAGAAAATTTAATAAATTTAAAATACTGTCAGGCCGGCCGGAGTGTGTGGATGCACCATCCGGCCAACCTGCGAGGCCGGACGGAGCGTGTGGGGGTACTACGGGCGTCCGGCCGGCCTGCACAGTTTGACCTGCGCAGGCCAAACCGTCAGTTCGGACGGACCGTGTGTGGCGGCCTTAAGATGTGAGGCGTTGCAAGTCAGCAGCCATCTCACGTTTACCAGTGTCAGCCTCTCCAACATCAAAGTCCTTTACACGTGTATACGTGGGTATGTGCATTCTGGACATATAAAAAATTTGTTGATACGAATTTCACCACAAGTACATGTCGCCCAAGCATGGAACAAATTGTAAAATTCTATACACAAACACAGACAGCCTCATTTATCACATTCGATGCGACGATATCTACGAATCTATGAAGCACAATATCGGCAGATTCGACACCAGTGATTATCCCATCGACAATGTATATAATATGCCGCGCTTGAATAAGAAGGTTCCATGGCTGATGAAGGACGAAAATAACGGTGCGATAATGACCGAATTCGTAGGTCTTAGAGCGAAAATGTACGCACTTCGCGTAGATGGTAAAAAGATACGAAAAAGGCGAAAGGCGTCAAGACCAACGTCATAGCCAGAACGATAACTTTCGACGACTACGTGCAGTGCTTGGAAAGGGAGATCGAAATGGTTCGCAGACAATCGTGCATACGGTCTAAATTGCACAAAGTGTACACCATTTCTGAATCCAAAATCGCTCTAAGTCCGCACGACGACAAGCGATATATCGTACCCGATTCGACCGACACTCTGCCCTGGGGACATTCTAATATACCCTTGTGAAATAGAAACTATTGTATTTATTGTATAATATTCTTCGCACATGTATGGAAATTATTATAAATAGTGGAATTATTGCATATGTGTCATTGTATATTAACTGGATTATAAATGGTGGAATTATTCTATAAAAAAAATTGTTTGCACATGTATATGTATCATTGTATTTATTGAATCATGTATTATTATTTTTTTACAATACATTATTTTTATTTATCCAAGAATTGTGCGATTAATGAAACTCCAACCACTTGACGTACACCTTATCCCCCTTCCTACGCAAGACTTTTTCCACTAGATACACATCAGGATCGGTGACGCGTTGCAACTCGTGTTCGTAGAATCCTCCACAACGGGTTTTTCACAGGATTCGACGAGCAGATACGTCCCGGGATCAGTTGCTTGTACTTTGGCTATCTTAAATAGAGCTGTTCGAGTACTCGGAACAAACGAGCCGGGATATACTCGGTTCGAATAACCGAGCCGAGCCGAGCGCTCGAAAAAAGCGAGCGGCTCGAATGAATCGGGCGGCTCGATTAAAAATCGAGCTCATTTGACACTCGTCAGGAACGTCAGGTTATAAATTTGGAGTAGATTGCACAATGAAGGTAGCGATTGACGAACGAAACAATTGTTTCCAGCCGCTCGCTTTAATCGAGCGCTCGGCTCGGTTCGGAAACCGAGTCCCGGCTCGACTCGAATTTCGAGCTACTCGAATATTCGAGTACTCGAACAGCTCTAATCTTAAACACCTCCGTTGTCCAATTGGGCGTATAGCCTTTATCGAAGATGGTTTTAAATTTGCTCACGCGCACAAATTCGCCCAACTTGAATCTCGCTGGAGCGGCGGTCTTTACGTTGTTGTACACGGTGGTTAGGAGCTTGTCGGGGATCGCAGGGGTAACATCGCAAGGACGCATTTTGATGGTTCTATGTTTCCGCGCGTTATACTCTGCGAGAAGACTTGATAGTAAAGTGGTCTGGATCGTGGCCAAAATTCAATTTCTCAACTTCAACTTTACAATGTCATTTTTTTTACGAATTGACAACCCTCCAAAGCTTCTAAATTCACATAGCTTTCCCTTTTCAGATGATTCTTTGATTAGATATAATATTACAAAGACAAAATCATCCAATTTTATGGGAATCTAATTGTTTTAATTACTCGTTATAGAACATCAAAATACGTGTTTATATCATACAGTTATATAGGTAAGGAAGTATATTTCAGTTATTTATATGTGTCATAGGCATTTTTTAGTCTATGAACAAATAGTGCATTGTTTATATGAATTTAAACTTTGAGAAGACTTATAAGAAAAGGATTAAGCGAGATTAATATCGGACTTTTTTTACATGAAAGCTTACACAATTGTTAACAAGAGCATGTAAATTTCAAATGCAATCTCCTGCAAGTTTCAATTTTATGCAGACTTTTAGAAATGACGCTCGAGGTATTTGGGCTTCCCGGACGCGTGTATTTTTAATATTTTATTTTTTTAAGTAAACGATAATGTTAGAACTGATACTTTTCCTCATTTTTTCTCTAGTACGGCTATGATTTTTAATTTTGGCTATAAAATACCGTTCTCCAGACCACAATGCGCGCCACATTGATCCGCCATTTTGAATTTTAAATTTTTGGTGCCAAATTCGTTATCAGCAACCTCAAAAACCCTTAATCACCAAGTTTTAGAAAGATTAGAATTTTGGCCGCTAAATGTAGGGGCGGTATTCTCAGTCGTTACTTATTCTTAAGTTCAGCTTAAGGGGGTATTCTGGTCTGACGAGGCGTTTTCGTCGCGTTATTTCGGAATTATTTTACAAAGAACCCATCAATTTTATTATTATTTAGTTTATTGCTACATGTTTATTGATGTTTGAACTATCTTTACAAATTTTGTCAATGGAAAAAATTGTACGCAAAACTTTAAACGCGTTTTTCTCGAAACCATGTTTTTCGAACCGGTGACCGGTTCGGTATTTAAACCGGTGACGGTATTTCAAGATTGACTGGACCAACTTAGTCCAAGTTTTGCATATATTATCAGCACACATGTGGCTATCGTCCCTACCAGAATTATGATAAAATATTTTGTTTTTAAACTTTCACAGACCTTTAAAGTTGAAAAATTGTGCGAAAATCGAAACTTAATTTTCAAACCGCGGCCATTTGCTTAATTTTCAATATATTTTTATCATTCTGGTAGGGACGAAAGCCACAGGCATACAGATATAGAATCTCTTTTCATTTTTTGTTATAGATCACTAGAACGAGCCCAATCATGGACACCGTGACACCATGTTTTTTTTCACCATTACTTTAAAACAGTCCACTGCGTTTTATTTTAATTCTTTTCCATTAACAAAATTTGTAAAGATAGTCAAACATCAATAAACATGTAGCAATAAACTAAATAATAATAAAATTGATGGGTTCTTTGTAAAAAAATTCCGAAATAACGCGACGAAAACGCCTCGTCAGATCAGAATACCCCCTTAAACATTTGCTTAAGACCCCATCTAGATTCTTAGTCGGGAAATAAGCATCAACTCAAGCATCGACTCAAGCATTTACTTTGTTAAGAAATCTTCATTTATTCGAGATTCTCAGTCGCTTCTTAAGCATGGTTGAAGTGCGTATGCATTCTCAGTCAAATAAGAACTTCTTAAGACGATCTTATTCGCGCAAAGTGAGGTTATATTTTCGAGTCAACCTTTTAGATGACTTAAGTCCAACTTATACGTCATTCAACGCCATTACTTGGTCAAGGAAGCGAGTATAAAGTGTGCGAAAAAGCAAGTGTAATGAAACGTCGGAGAAAAATAGATTTACTGGATCCTGAATACATTGATATTGAAAATATTAATATTAGTGATATTGAGGATATTGATATTAGCAATATGAATGATGATGTAGCGAACAATAGCTCTGTTATCAGAGGTTATATTCGTGACAGGCAAAATCCTTTTCATCATTACGATGAAGATGAATTCAACAGGCGTTATCGATTTGGCAAGGATTCCCGTACTCTATGGTATTTTACAAACGATCCACGAAGGACTTGTGAAAATTGACAACCGTGGCTTGTCCATTCCATGCAATTGCAACTACGTGTATGCTTATGGTAATATGCAACTGCAAGTTTTCAGGTAATTTAGAATTATAATATTCTATTTTTAACATCTTGAAATATTCATAATTGAAGAGTGTGTATTTAGGAAATTCTTTAAAAAATATTTACAGCTGCTGCTGGGCAGGAGCTGATCTAGAATTATTTTTTAGTAAATCTCTTACTTGCCAGCTTAATTTTGGATTATATAAAACTACCAAGGGATCTCAAAGCATGCGAGGAGTATCATCAATTTTCCAATGATTTTGAGAAAGGAAATGAAGCAATCAGTCTTCCTGGTATCAATGGAGCCATTGACAGTACCTACACATTACATTAGTGTCCACGAGATTCCAGAATATTGATGAAATTTTCCGGCATCAAAACGGATATTTTTCACTTAATGTGCAAGTAGGTTTTCATTCATTTTTCTATTTCATAATTGAAATATTATTATGGTTAATCGATTGTGTGATCAAATATCACTCCATTTTTCAATCGCCAAGTTTTCTCTTTATTTTTTTAATTATGATATATGTTACAGACCTTTAGTTCAAAATATACAAAATGTGAATGGATTTGCTGCTTGTGAACCGCTAATTGCCTGGCTGTTCAATTAATTCACCAGTAACGGAATTTTTATACATAATTGAGTTGTAAATGAATTATTAACACAAATTGATATAATAAAAAAAGTTGTAATAAAAATATTGTGTTACTCTGTATGGTAAATATAATTGCATTGACAGATTATGTATGCTCGCAAATAGATAGTGAGATAGTATCGATATTTTCGCTGCTTCCTTTTCTACATTCGGAAATTCAGTTTTGTACTTATAGTGTATTTACTACCTGGCTTTGCTCCGAATTTACATTATTAGTTAGTTTAGTTACTTTAAATCTTAACTAGGAAAAGGAAAGACGTAGCAAGCTGAAAATATTTTGCTGAGACATATGTTTTATCAGAATTTACTGTTCTAAAGTTTATAAACTCCCTGCTTTATATATTAAGATATACTATATTTACTATGATTACATACATATCAACTTATACATTATCATTTGTCTTTCAAAGTGGTATCACTTTTTATTTTCTACTAGCTGACCCGTTACACAGTTTCACTTGAGAATCCTTTATGATGTTGCCCACATTTCTCCAGATACTATTACTATATGAATATTATAAAACTCAGTATGTTGAACGCTTATTACGCAATAATTGAATCTCGGACGTATGTAATGTATATTGAAAATTTCATTGAAATCGTTCAGTCGTTTAAGCGTGAAAGAGGAACAAACAAACAGACAACGTTTCACTTTTATATATAATAGTAAAGAAGTAGAGATTACATTTGCATACTTCGTTAACAATTGTAAAAACAAATGTTTTACAACTTCTGTATAATGTTTCTTTGAAGACATGCTAATGTTAATTTCACCTAACCACTTTTCAAACTTGCGATTTCTTTTCTCGAGGAATGGGAAAAATCACTTGACCATAAATGCAGGCGGATTTTGAAAACCATTCCTCATTGGGTACTACGCTAGTAACTTTCCGGAACTTGCCGAACATAATATAAGATTTGCTAAAGCATTTGCTTGGCTAAGCAAGCGTTAAGCACCGCCTTCTTCGCTAAGCAAATCTTAAGTTCGGACTGAAAATACATGAAGTCTTAAGGGGAGGTTCTGGTCTAAATGTCGATATTTTTTATTTAATTTTTCGAATGTTCAACCTTTTATGAAAACGTGTTTAAAAGGATTTATTGAAATTCGCAAAATTCCTGAAGTTATAGGCATTTGAGTAGCGGCAAATCCATGGGTGACAACCGGCCACTCGGCGCTCACGTAAAACTTTAAACGCGTTTTTCTCGAAACAGTGTTCTCAAAACGGTGGGAGCTGTATCTTCAAAAGTTATTATCAGATTCGACTGAAACTTTTTTTATTTTGAAGATTATTCTTTTTTCTAGGGGGGGGGGGGAACTAAAAAAATTACAAAAAGTTGAAAATTTATAATTTTCAAAGGCGATGAAAGGACGAAAAATACAGGGAAAAGTGATTTCAAACGTGAAGTGTCGTTATTTTAAAAAAAAAATGTAATTTTTGTAATTTTTTTTTAGTTCCCCCCCTAGAAAAAGAATAATCTTCAAAATAAAAAAGGTTTCAGTCGAATCGGATGATAATTTTTAGAGATACAGGTCCCACCGATTTGGATCAATTTTTTGACGCTTTAACTTTAACGACTCCCCAGGGCTGTCTGCACTGATTAATTATAAAACAAGAAATATATTTCTATAATTTAAGACATCCTTAATACAATGCAACAAGTCCCATTAAATTATACACACTAGTTTTCCTTTAATTAATTTCTAAAAATCACCTATTTTTGGGGCTCTAGACCAGAACCTCCCCTTAAGCTTGTCTTATTCGAATAAGGCGAACTTTGTTAAGTCATGCTTAAGCGCTTGCTTAAGCAACGACTGAGAATGCCACCCCAGATATGCCCAGACCACTGTGCATCGGTGCGGAGGCAAGTTCAACCGTCTCGCACGATTCTCCTTCGCAGCGCTGCTGCGGAATAGAATTCGACGCCTGCGATATCTTTTGAACGCTGTTTTGCAACGTCAGCATATCTGTCTGAAACACGACCAGCTTCCTCTCTAATTCTTCCTGTTGCTCTCTCAAAAGTTTAATGCTCTTTTCCACATATAGTTTATTGACATCATCGGTGTCAGCCGTGGGTTGCGCTACCCGTCGTATTTTGCGTGATTTTGCATCAAAGTCGACACCGATTATGCAAAGAGCGTTATCTCGCATGTAATTTCGAAGCAAACCGTTCCATTTGTAGTAGTCCATTCCAGCTGTTCCACTCTTCTCTAGCGACACCCCAAATTTGTTGATCGGCATCTCAATGCATACAGTGCGCGTCATCGGCGTGCGGTTTAATTTATGCAATGTGGCCCGCCACGCGAAGTTCCTCCTCGATGGATGCGATTTCGTTATCGAGACCCGTGTGACCTGCCGCGTGCGATGCAATGAGCAATTTCAGTATGTATACCAGCTCGTTGGGATCGTCCCAGTGCACGTAATCGATCTTGTTATCGTTCACCGTCATGAGTCGTGGTGTCCTTAGACCTTTCCCTGCCCTTCTAGCTGATGAACGGGAGAGTAGCGGCGCAATTACATATTTGTACTTGTGTCCCCTGTTGTTCAATATGCGGTTGCGAGCACCATGATCGTGTCTGTGAGCGTTCGTCGCAAGCAGTATACTTTTGTATTTTTGTTTATCGGCCTCGGTGTATACAGCATCGTCTGGATTGCTCTTGAAAGTTCCCTTGTATCTTACACTATCGATGAGTATATTATCATCTTTGTCCATATCGAAAGCCTTATTCCCAAGCATCATCGTATTATTGGTAAAGTATACACAGTCTACATAGTCTATGGTCTTATCTTTATCCCTACTTAGGATTGCATCCATGTATTTTTGCCCCAGCGGACCGAAATGATTGCGAAGCGTTTCTTGTCCCTCGGATGTTTGAAGTTGTTGTCTAATAGATGTCACAAATGACTCATTAGGAGAAGTTTCGAAAATGTCATCATCATAATCAACATCATCATCAATGGCTGAGGCCGATTGTACACGAGGAATTGTATTTATTGGCGTGATAGGGACCGGAGGCTCGTTTAACGTAGTATTCTGTCGTTTCCGCTTCGATTGAACTGGTGTGGAGGTTACGAGTGAATAATCCGATGACGCGCGCGATTTCCTCTTTCTCTTCAACGTCGATGTGTTCCATTTCGGACGGATTTTTGTTTTAGGCGTTAATGTTTCATTCTCTTCAACGTCAATGCTCACTGGTGATAATGTGCCTGCCTCTGTGGTATTTTCCACAATATGTTTCAACGGTTCGACGATAGGTTTAAAGTATCTCTCCAACGCGATATCTTCCTCCATCTTGCCAGTCTTCAAAGCCAAGTGTTTCTTGCGAATGGCTGCGCTAGTTTTTGCAATTTCCTTCGCTATCCTCTCGCGATCGTTAACCTCCAGACTATCGATATCAATCATCATCGTTGTACCGCAGACGTTGCTTTCTCATCGAAGTGTTGACAGCGATTGACCATCTCGTGGTATGGCAAACTCGTTAAATCCCTTTCTATAACGTCCATTGGACATCGCGCTATCCTTATCTATTACCACGAAACCATACTCTCGTTGCCAACAATTACGACACAACGCGCAGAAATCCTCGTATGACATATCGGTGTTTACGTGATCGTTGTACACATGTTTCAAGTTGGTACCATCCTTGTAACGTTCTCGAACGAGACGTTGCCGTTCCTTACAGGAGATTCACGAATAGAGCGGTTTACCCGTGAATTTGTGGGATTGGTTCGTGTGACGTGCGATTAAGAAATGAATTTCAAGATACGAGGGTCCTTCTTTAGTAAATAATAACAAGGTTTTATTCAAAATAAGTTGCGACACGGAGTCGTATGAATTATTATAATTACTTAATATAAATACGTAACGACGTATTGCTTAGCTTATAATTAAGACTTAACCCTAGGTCGGTAATTATGAATATAAGTCTATAAATACGACGCTGAGTCGGTGATACAGAGAGTGACCATTGGTCGATTTAGTAAGTTGAATTTGATTACGACGCTATGTCAATGATACAGAGAGTGACCATTGGTCGATTTAGTAAGTTGAATATGATTACGACGCTTGGTCGATAAATATGATTACGACGCTATGTCGATGATACAGTGAGTGACACTTGGTCGATTTAGTATGTGAGAGGATTCCTTCCCTCAGATTTGTAGATTCTTCTGGTGCCTATTAGCTGGCCCACGCTTTTAGAATAGTATTAGAGGGTTAGCGAAAGTGACGTGTGTAGGATTTTTGAGGGGCTAATTAAAGCGGCCTTGAAGGAATTTGAGGGGCTAGCGAAAGCGGCCTCGAAGGATATTGAGGGGCTAGTTAAAGCGGCCTCGGAAAGGTGTGAGGGGCTAGTTAAAGCCGCCTCGGAGAGGAGGTTGAGGCGGCTAGTTAAAGCGGCTTCGGAAAGGAGGAAGTTTTAAAGTAACTCGTTGCAAGGCTGAGGGGCTAGTGAAAGCGGCCTACGGCTTGGGAGGTTCGGTAACAGAACCAAGTCTGTCCTACTGCTGTTGGCGGCCCGGTATTTATACTAGTTCGGCGTACTCAGCCCGCCAATCGCTGGCTGTGCGAATCTTGCGCACCAATTATAATTAGCATCCGGTTCGCGCCACTCGCGGACTACGCTCGGTTTATTCGGCGTCCGGATTGTCGTATGGTGTGCGCATGCGTTCTTATCTTACACGCGGCACTGAGTCTGCTGTTTGAATATGAGCTATGCGCATGCGTTGCGCGTCACTAGATTCGTTGTTTTTCCTGTCGCATGGGAGGTCGCTCGCGAATGTTTACAGTATTCTTAATGCTAGTTAGAATAAGGGATAAAATGAATAGTGATATTAGTAATTAATATAGAAGGTATTGAAAAAATGTAGGGCGGTTCGTAGCGGAACGCTATATCCTGCTTAAACAGAATCAACAGATTCGCATTGTCGCGTATGAGATGTTTGGGAATCTTTGCATACGTCTGACAGAGATAGAAGCAGTCAACGTTCGAGTGACGCCCCATTGCAAAGTACTCTCGTATCATATTTTGCTTGTGACATGCCACGTCATCAAAGATAAAAATAGAATTCGGAAGCGTTTCGCTCGGTGGGATGACGTCACCGTTATTCGAAAACGTAAAGTAGCCAATTTTATCTATCGGAGTCAATAAATTCTCCAAATATTGATATTTCGGCTGTTGCAGCGACTTGGAATACACGTACACGTTCTCGAAGCGGACACCGTGTGGGCTTTCCAACAAGCTCACCAACACGTTGGTTATTCCATAATTCGATGGGCCAGAAATGAGGCAGCGGATAGTGTTTGGTAGCATGCTACCGTGTCTACGCTTCGAATTCGGTGACATCATTTCCGATTTATCGTCAAAATTTGTAACGCATATCCTTACAGGTTGTCGCACGAATCGCATCCTCGATGTGAACTGTGAAAACTGATTTTTAAAGCGATGACACGTCCTATCTATAGGTCAGCGCCGAAGCGAAAACACCTCAGTATTCAAAATGCTTCTGATCCTGTCGAATAATTGCGATATTCGAGACCTAACCTCTGAGCAGTTGAAATATATACCAAAGATTATTCTACTCAGAGAGTTTGAAAGACACATTGATCAGTTGTGGGACAGGCTCCCCGAGCATATAAAAGCCGATTCTGAGGTTCAGCAGTATCGTCGGTGCTGGAAACATTATAATCGCCCTTGGCAGCGAACGCATATCGACAGTTCAACGCCATTGATTAAAAACTGTGGTGAATGTCGCCAACGAGAGTGAAGAAAGGTCGTGGTTTGTTAAATCGGGCGATTTAACGGGCGATTTAATTTAATTTAATCGGGCCTTTCGAATTACATATTCCGGGATATCAGTTAATAACAGAAATCGAACAGATTCTGCTGACATAGTTCACGACACGACCCCGCCAGGGCGCGATTCAATTCACTAACAACTTGCTAAGTAAAACATTAAAAATGTTATAATACCCGTTTAAATACATGGTTTACCAACTTTTCTTTCTTCCATAAAATATGGTAGGAATCAGATCTTTCAAGTCGGTCTTATAAACGTGTTCTATATATTATTTACGCTAAAGACTTTCGCACTGTTTTTAAATCTATACTATTATATAAAATTGCCTACTATGGCAGACATCAGGATCTGCTTGATTTCTGCCGGCAATTTGCGGGCGGTTTTTGTCAGCAAGATCTGATCGAAATCTGACATCAATCTGCGGTCAGATCCTGCTGTCAGGCTCTGACCGCAGAACCATAGTTAAATGCGGACATAGTAGGACCCGAATCTGACGTCAGAATCTACTCGAATCTGACATCAATCTGCTGGCAGACTGCAGTCAGTTTGTTTACTGGGATGTATTCTTTCAGCCGACATTTCTGCATAATGCTACGTACTTGTTAGGTTCAAATTCGGTTTGAAAGTGTCATTTATTGAATGAAAACAAAAATATGACGCGTATCCTGCCGGTGAGCGTGCCGTGTACTCAGAAGTTTCTCAGGTGTACGCCACCAATTGCTTTGGTTTGTGGATATGTTTTAGAGAACAGAAAAATAAGATGTACGTGTTTTTTATTTTGGCCTGTTTGCATCTTTAGGGGGTGAAACCACCCCTTAAAGGTTTTCAGGAGTTAGTCTCCGATTGTTCTGGTTTTTATATATATTTTAGAGCACAGAAAAGTAAGATATACGTGTTTTTTATTTTGGCCTGTTTGCATCTTTAGGGCGTGGAACCACCCCTCAAATTTCGTAAAAATTTAAAAACCAGAACAATCGGAGACGAACTCCTGAAAACCTTTTAGTGGAGGTTTCACCCCCTAAAGATGCAAACAGGCCAAAATAAAAAAAAACACGTATATTTTATTTTTCTGTTCTCGAACAAATATCCAAAAACCAGAACAATCGGAGACGAATTCCTCAAAACCATTTAGGGGTGGTTTCACCCCCTAAACATGGGAACAGACCGAAATAAAAAAACACGTATATCTTATTTTTCTGTTCTCTAAAACATATCCAAAAATCAAAGCAATTGGAGGCGTACACCTGGGAAACTTGTGAGTACACGGATGCGCTCGCCGGTAGGATACGCGACATATTTTTGTTTCCATTCATTAACACACACTTTCAACCCGAATTTGAACCTGAAAAGTACGTAGCATTATGCAGAAATGTCCGTTGGAAGAATACATAGGGGTGCTGGGTACAATACATTACGATGAAACGGTTTTTTCAGCCAAAAACTGAACTCCGTGTACTGAGTACACGCGTGCGCCTGCCGGCGGGTTAAGGGAGGATTTTACCCCCCGGATACCCATTTCGACAAAAGTAGTTTAAACCGTCGATACGTAGAAAGTTCTAACTTTAAAATAACATTTGTTTCATCAACGTTCGATGAATTATAGCGAAGTTATGCGAGTTTGAAGATTGAGCAAATTTGAAAATATTTATTTCAGCGTTTGAGATATAAACGCCCCGTAGTGGGTTGTGGGGATATGTGTAAATACGGTCTTAGGGTTTAGAGGGTTAACGAAATATAGGATTAGATGTTTTGTGGTTTTGGGATTAGTAGATTAGAGAGTTTGACGTTATAAGTTTATGGAAATAGGATATGTTGTATTTATATGGCATTTTACAGGTTTACAACAGTTTTTTGCAATTTACTGAAAAACTAGACGTGATGGACCAAAACGGGCTACGGATTCGAATTCAGCGACCCAAAATCCATATAGAACAAGTGGTCGAGTTTGTGTAATCCTGTGTAATCCCAGATAGCACAAAGACGTCTTATGTACGTCCGAAGAACGTCCGTTCCGGAGGTACTGTACGTTCGGAGGATGTACCAAGAGTGTCCATATGTCCCCTGTACGTCCCCGTAAAGTTCATTAAATGTTGTAGGAAGGTCCTATTTACAAAGTAGAACGTCCTGAGGACGTGCTGTGTCAACATTCTCCGAGCGTTTTCGAAATGTCCGAAAGTACAAATTAAATACGTCCAAAAGGCGTCATAAAAACATTTTGCAAAAGTCGTAAAAGCGTCTTAAAGACGTATTCATCAAGTCTGGGTTAGGACATTAAGAAAAAAAAATTGGCGGTGACGAGAATCGAACGCAGGTCTCCCAACTTACGAAGCAACGCTTTTCGCAACTACTCAACACATTTCCTTGAAAATAGTTCTCATTTCTAGGTATATAACTATATTTAATTGTTTATAAAAAATACGCATTGACGCGAAATATTCTACAGAATATCATCATTCGACCTCTTGACTCATAGCTTAAAATTTCACATTCGTTTCAAGATAGATATTTTAACAACGTCTTAAGACTGACGTCTTTAAGACGTTTTTAATGTCTTTAAGACAGGGATCACCCCAACCTGTGACAAAGGACCACCATAACTTCTCGTCAGGTCCACTCGATACATCGTTCCCGATAGATCTTAGCGCCAGATCTCTCCGGACCTTCGCAATACCTTAGCGCTAGATCTCCAAAGAGGATCTTCCCGCCAAATCCTCCTGCCAGACTTTCCCGCCAGATTTTCCCGCCAGACTTTCCCGCCAACAAGCAGAGGAAAGCGTCGTGCCCTCAAGGGGTATAAAACCCCTGGACCTCCACCCGACGTCAGACACTCCAGTACGGACAACCGACCTATACTCATTGTACGTGTTCCTTACCTTAAGCACGGTTTTCATTCTTGTAAATAAAAGTCTATTCACAATAAACTCTAAAGTTACTGAGAAAGCACGAGTGCCTTCTCTACTTCGTAACAACAATTTCTGGTGGCAGCGGTGGGATAGACTACGATCGTCGAGGCGATCCACAAGAAGAAAATTCGATCCGAGTATCCGTGCATTTGGGACTGTTGAAAAACTACTTTCCTAGTTTTAATCACGTCTTGGGTGTTTAAATGAATTATACTTTGATTTATTTGAATTTGTAAATATACTTAAAGGTAACAGAATATAAAGGTGATGGAAAAATATCGCGACGGTTGTCGTTACTTCATGTTCAAACCACGACTGCGACAAAGAGAAGGTATACCAAGAGGCGACACTCTGACGAAGAAACCAGTTTTAGAGAGAGACGAAATCCACAACCAATTTAAATGTCCATTCGGTAGTCGGAGAGAGACTTGATTAACAAGAGGCGATAGTAAGACGAAGATATACAGCTGCCTATACAACCAATTTAAAGGGATAAGCCAACGGAAGAACTTCAAAGATACCGCCTAGGAGTGTCGCCTCTTGGTATACCTTCTCTTTGACTGCGACTCAATCGGTTCTGTTGATGACGAGCACAACAGTCCGGGGCACCTTAACAAAAAAAAAACAGAAACCGAGCTACGCCTAGGCTTGCGCGTCGATCCACGCGTGGCTCTCAAAAGTAAACATGAGTATTGGAATATTCATAGTTTAAATATATATATTAGGGTAGACCTTAGCTACTCTTGACGAAAATTATTTTGCGAGATTTTTTTGGTCCCGTACCCCAGAAATGTGGCACTTGTTGGGAAAATGATCTGGAAAAAATTTCAGCTCGATTGGACCACGGGAAAAGGACGCGCAACGAATTTGAAAATTTTGAACTTTTTAAACCTTGACATAAATATACATTATGATACATCGTTGAATTTGTATTTTTTTCTGTTTAAGAATACATACATAGCATATACGATTGTTAACAAAAAAACGTCCGTGACCTTAAAAACTCGAAAGAGTGACCCTGAAAAAAAAATTTTCCCATTATAATCGCCTCTTTATATACTAGAACTTTTGTCTGAAGAGTTTTTTCATTTATCTATAAACGATGAAGATATTAAACATTTTTGATTTTCATTATAACGCTCAATTATACAGAAGAAAAAAAGTTCTAAGACCGAAAATAAGTTATTATAGCTACTATGTAAATTACAAATAGAAATGTCATTAAAGTATTGCGTCCCATATTTGCTCGTGGACTCGTCAGTAGGGCCCAGCAGAACCAGAAAATACAAATGTCGCGAATTCCTGTGGCCTTTTCGCTAGTCAGGATAAATTCTTTTCGGAATAAATATATTTTTAAACAATATATCGTCTTGGCCATCCATCGAGCGTGATGTAAAGCTCCTGGAACTCGAAATATATAATTTGTTCCAGGAGTACCGCCTAAGAAAAGAACTGTAAGCTCCAAGAATTCTCTATAATCTTCTCGTGGTTGATTGATGTTTTTCAAGGTTTGCATTGCAAACTCCAGCACTTCAGTACTATTTATAATTGTAGATTGGTGGACGTACTCGTCTCCAATTCCTGCCACAAAATTCGATTTATTGATCTGGGGTCAAGCCTGCTGAAATTGTTTAAAATGTGGAATATTTGGACCCGATGATTTCTCTAACTTCATATCAAAAACACTCCGTAATATAATTTCATATATGTGATGACGCCAAGGAAAATATAGCAAATCTCTCAAATTTTTGTTCGAGAAGAATGCATGCGCCTTGGAAACGTCCCATGTTCGATGACGTTGTGTCATAGCAAAATGCTTGCACTTAGCCACCTAAATCCCATTTCTGCACTAAATCGTATACCGCAGAAGCTTCTTTGTCTCCAGTACCCGATAAAATTGCAGGGATTCCAAGCAGCTGCTCAATAACTCTGCAAGTTATTAGTACAGGTAAACGATCAATTTTTTCATTGCCTATTAAAGCTGGCAACAGCTTTCCGTCCCAATGTAGTGTAATCCAAGCTCACAGTCTTTGAACGCTACACGATATTTATTGGCAAGTTGTGCTCGAAGATCCGTGCGATGACACCGTATAGACGTCCGATTGATAATTAAGTCGCCTATGTCATGACCAAGAGCTTGAGCTGTTGCTGTATTATACGAACAGCATCAAGATCGCTTACTTTGCACTTGTCAAGGGTTGCAACAAGTTTTGGCGTAATTATATCAATTTGAGCATGTCTCTTTTTAGGGTTGCTTGGACCAGATTCATCCACGGGAATAATAAATTCAATATTTTCACCCTCACTTGATAGGTGATCATCTTCTTTGCTGGATGATGCTACTTTGTCTATTGTTTCGTCTTGATTTAAACGATATACAAGTGTCAATAAAGACCAATATATCTTATATTATATATCCCAGATAACGATCAATATTTTGAGTTTTAAAAATGAATTGCATATAGAATATTTACCTTGCACAGCTTCTACCTACTTCACACTGCGCCTGCCTTGATTTTTCTTGCTGCTTCCGAAAAGTTTTTTTTTCTGTTCTTTCCAGTATAATATATGATCGCTTCCAATCATAGAACCAGGACGTACTTTTTTTCGTTGATTTAATAGAAAAAGTTTGTCTTCCTCTACTTTAATAGTTTTTAACGCATCGGCGGGTGCAATATCAAAAACGTTATCTAGCTTATCTACAAACTCCTTCTCCCGATTTTTTTGGGTTTCAGTACTGCGGTTGCAACTTTTATGCAAAGTCGCCCATTCTTGACACAATGCATCTAGCTTGTCAATGCAATGCTGTGGTCTTTTCGTTGGAATCCGCGCTTTCTCCCAAAATATTGAAACGTCCTTAATAACTAAAGAAGCACTAGACTTAAGATTCAATTTCGCATATTGTGAAATAGGACTCTTAAGACTTGCCTGTTGGATGGCAATTTTGCACCGATAATTTGACTTTCGTCATGATCAAGTAAATATAATTTTTTCCTTATAACTTCCATTTCACTTTCACTTTCACTACGATATTTCACTGTTACCTCGCTCAACGTTCAGATCATAATGGCCCAACTATGAGTTTTCGGACCTTCTGTCGATGATGAGAATGTTTAATATCTCCATCGTTTATGGATATATGAAAAAACTCTCCCGACAAAAGTTCTAGTATATAAAGAAACGAATATAATGGGAGAAATTTTTTTTTCAAGGTCACTCTTTCGAGTTTTCAAGGTCACGAACGTTTTTTTGTTAACAATCGTATATGCTGTGTATGTATTCTTAAACAGAAAAAAAATACAAATTCAACGATGTATCATAATGTATATTTATGTCAAGGTTTAAAAAGTTCAAAATTTTCAAATTCGTTGCGCGTCCTTTTCCCGTGGTCCAATCGAGCTGAAATTTTTTCCAGATCATTTTTCCAACAAGTGTCACATTTCTGGGGTACGGGACCAAAAAAATCTGATGGTCGAAAAATAAGGTCCACCCTAATATACAGGGTGTCCCATCTAAGACTGGACAGCGGGATATCTCCGAACGTATTGGAGATAAAAAAATGAAAAAAATATGGCATCGCATGGTTCGAAGGGGCTGATCTATTAGCGCGAACGAATTTTTTTTCGATTATTATTTTAAAAGATACGATGGTCAAGTTCGGTTTTTCAAATGGAACTATTTTTTCTGAACACCTGAGTTGATAGTGCGTTCCAAGACAAATTCAATGAGCATTAATGTATACACTTGATTTCCACTGGTTTTTGAGATATTGCGCTTCCAAATTCACCCGATTTTCCCTGGAAAAAAGCCTGCTGAAATAGCAAGGACAGTGGACAGTCTAGCTGACGCGACGGGTTGCCTTGCCTGTTGAAACCTATACCTACCTGCTAAAGGTCTACGTCAGAAATGGCAGGCCCAAAGGCTGGACAATTCTTTTCCGCCAGAAATGCCACTTAGGTAGGTACATCTGCGGTATCGAGAAGCGCACCGTTACTTTTATTTCGCACTTGCTTCTACGCTCGGATGGCCGGTTCTTCTTGGAGGGATGCAAGCTCGATTGGTTAGGTTAGTAGGTGTGAAAGTTGCTAGACTAAATTTCAACTATAGGGAGCAGATTGTATTAGAACCAATCGGATTTGCATCCCTCACAAACGGCTGCTCTCTTGATACCTCCTCCCCAATGCCCACCTTCTCTCACATGGAATACGTCAACGCATGCTTTTGTTTTAATATTGAAGCTCGTGTTTATACTCGAGAGGACCACGCGTCGACAGCGGGCTACCCCTTTTCTTCCTGTGTCTCTCCACGAGGAGTATCAACGGTGGATTGTAGGAGCGTAGATGTTGGGATGCTAGTTATTGAATTCAGGAGACGATAGAAACACTTTATTACAAAACACACATGTGCTATAATAAATGATCGAACTTGCGCCCCACTTCGCGTAGACCGATTACAGGGTGATTGGCTCGGTACGCCTAATCCGCCTCGCAACCGTGACGAGGTCAAGCCAAAAGGTATGAATCCTGGGTCCTTTTTCCGAAGGAAGCCATAAAATTCGATGGGCACTGCGGGGTGTTGTCGTCCCAGCCACGGGATGAAACGCAGAATTACCCTGTTTCTGTTTCAGAAATAAAATAATTCTTTATTCTTTATCGTATGGATATGGAAGTGTCGCCGATGAATTCCTTGTGGTTTTTCGATGAAAATCATGCCAAATGTCGCGTAAATCGGACTACCTTTACATAAGGAATACAAATAGCTTGTGTCAAAGTAGTCCGATTTGCATGATATTTCGTATGATTTTCATCAGAAAAACACAAGGAATCCATTGGCGTCATTTCCATATCCATGCGATAAAGAGTAAAGAATTATTTTATTTCTGAAGCAGAAACAGGGTAGTTCTGCATTTACGCCTCTCACCACGTGGGCAGGGACAACACCCCGCAGTGCCCATCGAATTTTATGGCTTTTTTCGGAAAAAGGTATGCATCCTTGGCCGAACGTAGCGAGTGGAGGTCGACCCCCGCAGTCGAGGGTGAAATTGTGAAATATTCATTTAAGCGGATTAAGAAATTCTTTATTTTTCATCGTATGGATATGGAAGTGTAGCCGATGGATTCCTAGTGATTTTCCGATGAAAATCATGCCAAATATCGTGCAAATCGGACTACTTTTACATAGGGAATACAACTAGCTTGTGTCAAAGTAGTCCGATTTGCATGATGTTTGGTATGATTTTAATCGATGGAACGCCAGGAATCCATCGGCGTCACTTCCCCTGCGATACGATAAAGAATAAAGAATTATTTTATTTCTGAAACAGATGTCACCCCTTAACTACGAGGCACCGACCCCGATTTGCCGCGGTCGGCCGGGGATGCATACCTTTTTCCGAAAAAAGCCATAAAATTCGATGGGCACTGCGGGGTGTTGTCCCTGCCCACGTGTTGAGAGGCGTAAATGCAGAACTACCCTGTTTCTGCTTCAGAAATAAAACAATACTTTATTCATTATCATATGGATATGGAAGTGTCGCCGATGGATTCCTTGTGGTTTTCCTATGAAAATCATACCAAATATCGTGCAAATCGGACTACTTTTACATAGGGAGTACAAATAACTTGTGTCAAAGTAGTCCGATTTGCATGATGTTTGGTATGATTTTAATCGACGGAACGCCAGGAATACATCGGCGTCACTTCCCTTTCGATACGATAAAGAATAAAGGATTATTTCCTTTCTGAAACAGATGTCACCCCTCGACTACGGTGCGCCGACCCCGATTTGCCGCGGTCGGCCGGGGATGCATACCTTTTTCCGAAAAAAGCCATAAAATTCGATGGGCACTGCGGGGTGTTGTCCCTGCCCACGTGGTGAGAGGCGTAAATGCAGAACTACCCTGTTTCTGCTTCAGAAATAAAATAATTCTTTACTCTTTATCGCATGGATATGGAAGTGACGCCAATGGATTCCTTGTGGTTTTCCTATGAAAATCATACCAAATATCGTGCAAATCGGACTACTTTTACATAGGGAATACAAATAACTTGTGTCAAAGTAGTCCGATTTGCATGATGTTTGGTATGATTTTAATCGACGGAACGCCAGGAATACATCGGCGTCACTTCCCTTTCGATACGATAAAGAATAAAGGATTATTTCCTTTCTGAAACAGATGTCACCCCTCGACTACGGTGCGCCGACCCCGATTTGCCGCGGTCGGCCGGGGATGCATACCTTTTTCCGAAAAAAGCCATAAAATTCGATGGGCACTGCGGGGTGTTGTCCCTGCCCACGTGGTGAGAGGCGTAAATGCAGAACTACCCTGTTTCTGCTTCAGAAATAAAATAATTCTTTACTCTTTATCGCATGGATATGGAAGTGACGCCAATGGATTCCTTGTGTTTTTCTGATGAAAATCATACGAAATATCATGCAAATCGGACTACTTTGACACAAGCTATTTGTATTCCTTATGTAAAGGTAGTCCGATTTACGCGACATTTGGCATGATTTTCATCGAAAAACCACAAGGAATTCATCGGCGACACTTCCATATCCATACGATAAAGAATAAAGAATTATTTTATTTCTGAAACAGAAACAGGGCAATTCTGCGTTTCATCCCGTGGCTGGGACGACAACACCCCGCAGTGCCCATCGAATTTTATGGCTTCCTTCGGAAAAAGGACCCAGGATTCATACCTTTTGGCTTGACCTCGTCACGGTTGCGAGGCGGATTAGGCGTACCGAGCCAATCACCCTGTAATCGGTCTACGCGAAGTGGGGCGCAAGTTCGATCATTTATTATAGCACATGTGTGTTTTGTAATAAAGTGTTTCTATCGTCTCCTGAATTCAATAACTAGCATCCCAACATCTACGCTCCTACAATCCACCGTTGATAGGGGAAGGTGGGGCAAGACGGGGTAGTTAAGGTTTGATGATGAATAAAACACAGGTTTTCTTAATCAACTAATCAATTTTGTGCTTGAACTATTCTTTGATAATAAGTCTTTCAGTTTGACTATCAATCAACCGATTATTTAATGGTTTTAATAGAATAATTAAAAAAATTCAGAAAAAGTCCTTTCACCCCCTGGGGCAAGATGGGGTACCAATTAAAAAACGATATAAATGAAGTAAATATGTATATATATAGTATTTATTTAATACGCTGACAGAAGAAGCACGTATGTATATCATCATCGTCTTCATCGTCTACACCAGCGCAGAACAAATGAGACCATTTGCTATATCCACCCTTCTACAGATTCTAAATAGAGCCCATCACAATATAAACATGGAGGATTTTCGTCTTCCTTGGTGTTTTCTTCTTACCCTGATGAAGAGTTTGTCATTTGGGCATAATGGGGTACCTCTCATTATCAGTACCCCATCATGCCCCTTCTCGTTTTACTACATTCATATGAACACTGCCCGAAACATTATTCATAAAAGTAAAAAACAACATACGGAGCTTGTAGCCAGTTAAATTGTGCTTCATACACATATAAATACACCGATGATCGTTTACAGTATCGTGTCACTGTCACGGGTGCAACAAAGAAGGAAATACGGAAGAAATTCCATGAAATTACAAATAGTGGTGTAATTTTGTTACGCGTCACGGTGTTTCATTGGCTGTCAGTACAGTAACTGCGCCGGTAACAACACGTCTAACGCGTATGCGCAAAGTTGGTCCGTGCGTTTGAATCCTGAGATATGGCGGGTACCCCGTCTTGCCCCCCACCCCGTCTTGCCCCACCTTCCCCTACTCCTCGTGGAGAGACACAGGAAGAAAAGGGGTAGCCCGCTGTCGACGCGTGGTCCTCTCGAGTATAAACACGAGCTTCAATATTAAAACAAAAGCATGCGTTGACGTATTCCATGTGAGAGAAGGTGGGCATTGGGGAGGAGGTATCAAGAGAGCAGCCGTTTGTGAGGGATGCAAATCCGATTGGTTCTAATACAATCTGCTCCCTATAGTTGAAATTTAGTCTAGCAACTTTCACACCTACTAACCTAACCAATCGAGCTTGCATCCCTCCAAGAAGAACCGGCCATCCGAGCGTAGAAGCAAGTGCGAAATAAAAGTAACGGTGCGCTTCTCGATACCGCAGATGTACCTACCTAAGTGGCATTTCTGGCGGAAAAGAATTGTCCAGCCTTTGGGCCTGCCATTTCTGACGTAGACCTTTAGCAGGTAGGTATAGGTTTCAACAGGCAAGGCAACCCGTCGCGTCAGCTAGACTGTCCACTGTCCTTGCTATTTCAGCAGGCTTTTTTCCAGGGAAAATCAGTGAATTTGGAAGCGCAATATCTCAAAAACCAGTGGAAATCAAGTGTATACATTAATGCTCGTTGAATTTGTCTTGGAACGCACTATCAACTCAGGTGTTCAGAAAAAATAGTTCCATTTGAAAAACCGAACTTGACCATCGTATCTTTTAAAATAATAATCGAAAAAAAAATTCGTTCGCGCTAATAGATCAGCCCCTTCGAACCATGCGATGCCATATTTTTTTCATTTTTTTATCTCCAATACGTTCGGAGATATCCCGCTGTCCAGTCTTAGATGGGACACCCTGTATATACATTTCCAATACTCCCACTTATATAAACTATTATTCCTATTTGATTCCTTAAGTATTCGAACCGTTGCTTTGCTAAAGGTTTGGTAAGTATATCTGATAACTGTTTCGCAGTTTCAACATATTCTATAATAATATCACCTCGATCGTTAATATCTCGCACAAAATGATAACGGACATCGATGTGTTTGGTCTTTGCATGGTACTCAGGATTGTTTGCGAGTTTAATCGCAGACTGATTGTCCACGTACATCGGTATTGTTTCACATTTCTGATCTATTTCTTGAAAAAATCTTTTCAACCATACAGCTTCCTGAGTACCTTTCGCTAGTGCAATATATTCCGCTTCTGTTGTCGAAAGTGCAACTATGCGCTGTCGTTGGCTAGACCATGAAACTGCACCGCTATTTACCATAAATACAAAACCTGTTGTCGATCTACGAGTATCTATACATCCTGCATAATCTGCATCGGTATATCCTCTTAATATACAATTACTCCCACTGTTTCCGTAAACAATTCCATGATCTGCCGTACCTTTTAAATATCTTAGAATCCGTTTTACAGCTTGCCAATGTTCTTCCCCGTGATTTGTTAGAAATTGGCTTAGTTTATTCACAGCAAATTCAATGTCTGGCCTAGTAACTCTAGCAGCAAACAAGAGTGAACCGATTACTTCACGATATGGTACATCATGCATTTTTACATTTTCTGGTTTCTTTACATGCTGTCCGGGCTCAAACGGTATACTTACCCGCTTTGCATCTTCCATTTGAAATTTATTAAGCATTCTATTGATACAGGGTGTTACTCTACCTATAGTCAATATTTTGGGGGTGATTCTACATGCATATATAAGTCGAAAATCAAGAGTGACGAAATTGCGGTAAATGCTTCGTTTATTAATTATCGATGGTTAAAGATTGACGTCTGGATCGCCTGAATCAGTCTGAATGACGGCAACTCGACGGACAGCGGGCCGCGCGAGGCAGGCCAGCCAAGGGGCGTGCAGTGGCGGCGGATGCGTGACGGATTTGCCATGTAGAGCGCATACTTACTTACCTACCTCGCCGAAACTGTGACATACGATACTTGCGATAATTTATGAAAAGACGCAAACGTTGTTCGGCATTAAACCTGCCTACTCGTAAAAATCCACAAGGTCATATCAAAACCCGCCCAACGGGATTCTCAAGTATAGAGGGTGAATGCCATTGCCTTTGAAAATATTGCCCTCAAAAATCACCCACACGACCATCCAAAGCACCGCGATTGTCCCGTCCGCGATTGTTCACTTAATTACACACACGCACCACGATTAGTTTTCTCGCGAATGTCCATGTCTTCACGCACGGCGATTGTCCCGTCCGCGATTGTTCACTTAATTACACACACGCACCACGATTAATTTTGATTTCTCGGTAATTCTTCAAGTGTCCATGTGTTATTTTCTCGGAGCGCACTTAATTCTTCTCGCATCGCTCTTTTCCACTTTTCTGTTTCTACACTAGACACTGCATCTTCATATGTTAGCGGCCCAGCATCTGCTAACGATGCATAATCGAACTCACTGTAACGATCAGGTGAAGGCAATGCTTCTCTGTTGCGTAGTTGTCTTACGGTTTGTTGCACTTCCTCTTCACCATGATTTTCACTAGATGGCTGCTGCATTTCTCGAACATCGTCCCTTGATGACTCATCTGCTCCAGACTCTTCTTCCCCCTCGTCGATAGGCTCGTCATAATTTCCAAAATCCACCGTTATTAGCCTCTGCTCACTGGACTCTTCTTCAGCGGTCACCTTTCCATTTTCTTCATTAAAAGTGACATCGCAAGTTACATGTATTTTTCGTGATTTTTCGTCCCATAGTCTGTGATTCGTTGACTCGCCTTCATAACCGACGAAGATGTGTCGTAATTCCGGCTTTCGTCCGAACCATTTTTCATACGCAGTTTTACCGTCTAACTGCTTAGTTACCGTTCGATTCAGAATATAGACAGCGGTCTTTATTGCTTCTGCCCATAAATACTTCGGCACATATTTTGCAATTCACATCGATCGTGCACTTTCTACGAGAGTTCGCATCTCCCGCTCTGCACGTCCATTTTGTTGTGGGACGTACGGTGTTGACCTCTAATGGATTATTCCTTTTGTTTTTAGAAATTCTTGAAATTCATTTGATACATACTCTTTTCCGTTGTCTGTCCGTAGAATTTTGATTCTGTTATTTGTTTGCCTTTCAACTAAAGCCTCATATTCCTTCAACTTACTTAGAACCTCCGATTTATGACGTAGGAAATAAATTGTTCGATAACCTGTACAATCGTCTTTAAATAGTAACAAGTATTTTGTACCACTTGGAGATTCCACGTTTATCGGGCCGCACACATCTGAATGAATCATTAACCCTGGTTCCTCCTCTTTCGGTTTTTCACTCAAGAAATGTGGTTTCCGTGCTTGCTTTCCTAATGTACAAGCTTCACAAAAGAAATCAGCTTTATTTTCAATTTTCATTCCACTCACTGCATTCACTTCGTTAGTTTTCTTGATGGCACTTACGTTAATATGGCCGAGTCGCTCGTGCCATAACTTCAGCGAGTTCTCTTGTACTATGTTACATTCTATAGGTGTCTTCGTTTTAAACAAAATTTTAAACAGTTGCCCATGTCGCACTCCCACTGAAGATAAAGCGCCACTGCTACTTCGAACCTCGCATCGTTCATCAGTTACATGGAATGAGAATCCCCTTTTTGTTATTGCGACTACCGAAAACAAATTTTGATGCAAGTCCGGCACTAGAAGGACATCTGAGAGTTTCCGGTCCTCTTCTTTATTCTTTACATATGCCGTAATGTCTATCGTTCCTATCCCTAACACAGGCAAAACTTTTCCTCCGGCGACTTTCACATACCTTGTTTTATCCGGTGCTCGTAATTCTCGGAAAATGTCTTTGAGTGGCGTCATATGCATAGACGCTCCCGAATCTGCTATCCAGACAGATTCAATTTCATTCGGCGATTCCGACGACAAAACCATAGCGTTATATGTTTCCTGTAGATTTGATGGCTTGTCCGTTTTCTTTTTGTTTATTTTGTCGGTAGCACGTTTCTTACACTCACGAAACCAGTGTCCTTTTTCGTGACAGTAGTTACAAGGAAATTTCTGTTTCATTTCGTCAACATTATTTTTCTTCTTTGCCTTCGCTTGACTGCTTGAAACTGTTTCATCTGTGCGCTTCTTGAATTTTAAATTCTTTACTTTTAATGCTAGTGATGATTCTTCCTCTTCGGTCGATGTAAGACGTTTATCTTCTCGGATTATTCTTGCAATTAAATTCTCTTTTTTTCTTTCCTCTTTGGTTGTACTTTTCCAGGCCATTCTGAACGTGGAGAATTTCGATGACAAGCTATCCAACAGTCTCGACATCCCTGCACTCTCGGAAGGCTTATCTCCTGCATCGTCTAGCTTCTTACAGATAGTTTCAAACTTCTCAATTTGCGTCGCGACTGGTTCACCATCACTAATGCGAAATTTATAGAAGTCTTGCCAATTACATTGCTTCACATATTCGCTGGTGTCCCCATATAAAGTATTCAGTTTCTCCCAAATCTCTTTCGGTGTCGTGCAGTTTATTAAATTCGCATGTAACGACGTATCCACTGAGCTAAGGAGAATTACTGATGTCTTAGACTGCATCTTTTTCCATTCCTTCCAATCCTTTACTGCAGTTGTCTTAACTGGCTCTTTGTCCGTTCCTCTTACAAAATCCGTTAAATCTTGCGCTTCAAGCACGATCGACACGCTAAATTTCCATAGAGCGAAATTTTTGCCGTTGAATTTTGTAAGACTGTATGTATCCTTATCTGCCATTTTTTCTTATCACCTTTTCACATTTATCAAAGGAAAACAACGGAAACACACATCGGATCACTACAGTATTTCGACAATGTTCAAAGTAACTCACTAAAAACACCAAGACACAAAAGAATCCGTGACGCAGTGGAAGCGTGCTGGGCCCATAACCTGTTGAAAAACTACCTTCCTAGTTTTAATCGCGTCTTGGGTGTTTAAATGAATTATACTTTGATTTATTTGAACTTGTAAATATACTTAAACGTAATAGAATATAAAGGTGATGGAAAAATATCGCGACGGTTGTCGTTACTTCATGTTCAAACCACGACTGCGACTCGATCGGTTCCGTTGATGACGAGCACAACAGTCCGGGGCATCTTAACAAAAAAAAAACAGAAACCGAGCTACGCCTAGGTTTGCGCGTCGATCCACGCGTGGCTGTCAAAAGTAAACATGAGTATTGGAATATTCATAGTTTAAATATATATATATACATTTCCAATAGGGACGCATCAAGATTATCAAGGTAATCGACAGAAGACATAAGGCATCGACTCCGAGGAATCCATGCGAGTACATCTTCTAGTTACCCTGTAAGTAACTGACAAATTATATCAGTATGTCGTTATTCAGTGGATATCGTGAGCCAAGACCTGATGGCTTGACCGATAAATTCAATAACGAGCTTGAACGTATTCGACCCGGTGCAAATGCCGCGTTCGTCCCGAGAATTGTCTGTGAAACAAGAACTTCCAAAAAATCAAACAGTACCGCAAGAAATACTGCAGTTGAAGTTAGAAATATCCGACAAAGTTTAGAATTTGTAACGCCATTCGACGGAAAGAATATCGCAGTGGAAACCTTCACTAACGAGATTCAAAATATCTTCGAGAGTACCTCCCCACCCGAGGATTTATACGTTCGATACGTTCTCACGCAAAAGGTGGTAGGCGATGCTCGCCGAGCCATCGACTGGGGTTATCCATCAACACTTGAATCTTTGTGTAAGATGCTACAACAGGAGTTTGGGACCATTAATAGATACGCATCCTCAGTGCAGGGAAGAATGTCCTTTCGGCAGAGTCATGACTCGCCGCATCATAATGGCATGGACTTCATTGGGTATCAATGCGAGATTAGAAGGAGCCATACAAAGCAAAGGTCATCGAAACAGAGCGAACGCCATCCAACACAAATTGCAAATAGTTTAGCAAATGACACTAGTATGTCGAGTATGTACAAGAAGCGTAACGATCCTCCCGCAGATTCTGACTTGGCAGTCCTATACTGTGATAATAACCCAAGGTTGAAAGGAATACCATTGTCTAATTCAGAAGATAATATTTCGGACATTGGTTCACTTTTTGTTTGTGCAAAAGAATACGAAAATATCTTGCAAAAACCTGAGATAGTGATCGATTCTATGCTAAACTGTAATAATGTTCTGCGGAAAGTTAAGTCGGAAGATAGGGTAGAAAAGTGTAAAACTCAAATCGTAGATCACAGTAAAATTGTTCGCGAAATTAAGGACAAGCAGAATCCTGTGGCCGACGCTTTGAGCCGTAACCCAGTGTGCTTTACCGAGGTACGACCACCAGGCTGGGGAAAGAATTTCGTATTTGTAAAGGAGGTCTCCGAGGATGCGCTTCCCCTCCAATTCGAAATGAGTAATAAGAATTAACTAAGCAAGATGCTTGAGGAATATAACCTTTTACTGGTGGTAGCTACGTATGAAAGATTCGACAAAACAACATGTCGAACTTTCCTAACCGAGGTGTTGCAAGACCTGATATCCGAAGGCATCAAGCGCATTTATATGAACCTGGCCAAGTTCGAGAACTTGTACGAAGGAGATAAAAAGGAGCTGAAGACGATCTTGAGGGACATTTTCAACGGCCCCGCAATTACCGTGGAATTAGGAGATGAGTTACTGAAGCAACCGGAAAACGGAGAAGAACGAGGACAGGTTTTACAACGATTCCATGAATCTTTAGAATTTGGACACCAGGGAATAACCAAGACACTGAAAGTTCTCAGCAAATGCTATTACAGGTCCGGAATACACCAGGAAGTGCACGAATATATAGCGAGCTGTGCAGAGTGTCAAAGAGAGAAGATCCATAGACAGAGGGAAAGGGCACCTATGCAGATCACGGACACTGCGACCGAGTTTAAGCAAAAGACCGAACAAGACCATTCTTACATCCTTACGACCCAAGACAACCTGACTCCACAGTCCAACGGGAGTTTGGAACGGATGCATGCGAGCCTAAAGATATACCTCAGGGCAAATCGAACGACGGAAATCGTAGTCGGCTCAGAAAATTCAGTTAGTCCGGAAAACCGTATAAGTATTGTGCAAAGTGTCGCTAACCATTCGACAGGGAAATCTTATAGTAAAAGCATCGATGATGATAAAGAAAAATTGTTTAGTCTAGAAACTTTCCGATGTAAATTAGAAGCCGTGAAACAAGATTTCACAGCCCAGCATTTAGTACCCGCGATTGATCAACCGCAACTAGGATTAAAATATATTCAATCGTCAATTACACATGTCGCGATGGATTATACTACGCATCCTTACATATCTACCTCTAATCGCGAACTTGACTCATGCAAGGAACTAGAGATAAAAATAATTTGTAAACGGTACTCTCCGCGTTACTTGATACATTTGCAGGACCCCTGCACTCGAATAGGAACGAAAAATTTATATGACGATCCGTCCAAACATTGCCCAATAGCTTTAGCCAAGAGTTCTCACTCAATTTGCCATCAATTAGCGGAGACTAATGCTTGGATAGGGATCGTACTCTTCAACGATTATATGCAGGTATCTTGTAAAAACGGGTTCCACGACACCATCTCTAAAATGGGAGTATTTGTCTTAGAACTCAAATCCGGTTGTACGATGACATCAACGGTAGCAATACTACGTGGAGCAAATGATGAAAGAACATCTCGCGCGTTGCTGGGCCTAGGTTCTCCGCAAATAAATATTTACGTTACCAGAAAATCTCACGGTTACCTTTATTCCTGAAATCAAGGAGATTTCATTTGATTCGGATACATTACATAAGAAAATGAGGAGTTTAGATAATTTTCGCTTGGAAGCAGAATCGATGAAAAATCAAGTTCGAGTCTTATCTACGTCAGAGTCACGATGGGTTACGAAAAAATTCGGTCTAATGATATTTTCTGGCTGCGTATTGATGTACGTAATATATCAATTTAAAAAACACAAGCTGGCGTTCTGTTTATGTAAGTCATATCACTATGTAAATTGGTATAACACACACAATGACGCGAGAAGTACCTGTATTGCGATATGTTGTCTTCTCGATGGAATCACAGGTACGTCAACGTACCTACACAACAGCTACAACGACAATCATCCCTCAAATCCCACATAAGGAAAAAGGAAAGGCCAGGCGACCGAAGCGTGCCTCATCATACGACTTGAAGTAAGGATCACCAGTACTTCGAAGTTCGAGGACGAACTTCAATCTAAGCGGGGAGGTGTTACGCTATGCGCCAGGCTGGCGCCGATAGACAGGGATCACCCCAACCTGTGACAAAGGACCACCATAACTTCTCGTCAGGTCCACTCGATACACCGTTCCTGATAGATCTTAGCGCCAGATCTCTCCGGACCTTCGCAATAGATCTTAGCGCTAGATCTCCAAAGAGGATCTTCCCGCCAAATCCTCCTGCCAGACTTTCCCGCCAGATATTCCCGCCAGACTTTCCCGCCAACAAGCAGAGGAAAGCGTCGTGCCCTCAAGGGGTATAAAACCCCTGGACCTCCACCCGACGTCAGACACTCCAGTACGGACAACCGACCTATACTCATTGTACGCGTCCGTTACCTTAAGCACGGTTTTCATTCCTGTAAATAAAAGTCTATTCACAATAAACTCTAAAGTTACTGAGAAAGCACGAGTGCCTTCTCTACTTCGTAACAACGTCGTGTGTGTAATAATTAAAGATGTCTGTCTTAAGACGTCTTGTGCTATCTGGGAACATTTCAGCGACTTCATTGCACAAAAAATAACGCAAATGCGAGATTCAATCATAAGACTGTTTTGCAACCTAACCTAGTCATCTGTAAAACCTACGAGACGGTTGTTCTTCGAAGATCGGAAATTCAGTACTTCTAAACATTCACAAGACTTACGAGATGTAGATTCTCAGAACATTCGAAATCTAGTAGTCCAAAACAATTACGTGACTTACAAGATTGTTTGATATTTCTAGAACATCCGAAATTTAAATCCTAAGAACATTCGTAAGATTTAAGAAAAGGACGTTCCTAGAACATATAAGGGAGAGTGGGGAATTACGAACACCTAAGCAAAAAAGCAAACAAAACGAAAACTATATGAGAAATGAATTTGTTTATTATTTACAAACATACTTAAACTATTCATCTATAAAGTCCTGTGGCGATTTTTTTAAAAATTATAATAAAAATCAACTTTATAGTGAAAAATAAAAACCCTTGGTGTCCGTGATTATTCGACTGCCGTGGGGTAATCACGAACAGAGTGCTAAATATCGGAGAAGTCGCATAGAAAGCGCGGTTGCAATGGTCAACGCATAAACAATGTTGCTACAACCTATTCCTAATGTATTTTTCAAATTCATCTTCTTGTGCGTTAGAAAAAAATTGCAATTGGTCGGTATATAATAAAAATAGTAAAGGTCGTTTTTTAAACTTTTTTTGTCTGAGCCTGCAATGAAAATTCAAAAATCCGTTTTGTAGATTTAAGTAAGTTTTATACATGCTGAAAATTTCATCAAAATCGGTTATCGTTGCTAATCTCTAAGGTTCGAGATTACCCCATCCGAGTTGTTCGACATTGCCCCACGACATCAAAAAATAAAAAGAATTTATTTCAGGACTTAGAATCATAATTCAAGCAACGCGTTGGTCACAAAATGTTGATAAAAAAGTGCTTTATTTCAACTTAAAAAAATCCCAGTTGTATCATTAATTCAACAGTAATTACATGCAATTGAAATGGACAAAATATTACATGAAACATGATGAAAATAATAAATTGTGTTATCTTGAATAGCATAAGCGTTCTGTATTTATTATTTTCTGCCTGGCGTTGGATACGACCTAAATTATTAGCTAGTGGAGAGGGAACATCGTTTTTATTGATTAAAACGCCGTACCATCGAATTCGCGATTACCCCGCGTTCGTATTTACCCCACTCTCCCTTATGTACGAAAATAGGTCTTGAGAACATCCGTAGGACTTAAGAAATGAACGCACCTAGGACATCCGAAATGTAAGTCCTAAGAACGTCCGTAGGAGTTAAGAAACAGACGTACCTAGAACATCCGAAATTTAAGTCCTAAGAACATCCTAGGTATGTTCAAAATGGACGTAGGACGTTTGGATATAAACTGGACATGAAACCGACGTCCTTGGGATGTGCGGTTCTATCTGGGATTATTCCTAAGAAATTACAGATTACATAGAACTTTCGAAAATTTTCATATGAATATGCTCAGTTTTTCGTGCCCTCACGATCACCCTGAATTTGTTTTCCTTTATCCAATGAAATAACCGCAGGAACGTATCTATATCGTTCCATTGAAAGAAATATCAAATTAATCTTGAATTTAACTTGAAAGCGAAAAAATAAATATATAGGGGAGAGCGAGGACAAACGTAATGGCGTCATGAAAGTAACACGCCTTCTCCTGCCTTCCACAAAAGTTTCCAAAACGTTTACTTTACATAATTACGCGTGTTTAGTGTCTCTTTTCTTTCACGGAGTGACGCTGAGCAATACAACGACTCGTATACCGTGGGCAAGCTGATTTCTTTATTTCGATCATTCAGATAAATGTCTCCTCTGTTGGCTTTTTTGTTCATTTTCATAGTTAAACCATAGACATTGATCCAATTATTTGTTAGAGCGTTCTTAGATAATGTCTTTATAAGTTCCTGTATTTGATTTCAATAAGTGTTGTATAGTTTGTACGTTACAACAGTTTTATGCTGAAAAACATGGCTGGGAACAAAAGTAACACGTTGTTACGAAGTAGAGAATACACTCGTGCTTTCTCAGTAACTTTAGAGTTTATTGTGAATAGACTTTTATTTACAAGAATGAAAACTGTGCTTAAGGTAACGAACGCGTACAATGAGTATAGGTCGGTTGTCCGTACTGGAGTGTCTGACGTCGGGTGGAGGTCCAGGGGTTTTATACCCCTTGAGGGCACGACGCTTTCCTCTGCTTGTTGGCGGGAAAGTCTGGCGGGAAAATCTGGCGGGAAAGTCTGGCAGGAGGATTTGGCGGGAAGATCCTCTTTGGAGATCTAGCGCTAAGATCTATTGCGAAGGTCCGGAGAGATCTGGCGCTAAGATCTATCGGGAAAGGTGTATCGAGTGGACCTGACGAGAAGTTATGGTGGTCCTTCGTCACAGGTTGGGGTGATCCTTGTCTACCGGCGCCAGCCTGGCGCATAGCGTAACAACGTCACTACGGAGACGAAAGTTTCTATAAGTTGAAATATGCCTCTCTATATCCCAAAAAAATTGAATCCAATATTAACAAGAGTTTAAAAAAAAAATCATAAATATTAGTTACTTTTAGGGCCTTTACACGAGATTCCATATTAAATCAAATACACAGTATCATAAAAATGTTTGAAGCTGCTTTTTTATCGTTACCTACATAAAATATGTTTATTTAAATGTTTGTTTCCATTGTTTCTGATAATAAGAAATCTTAGGTTGCTTTGGAAGAAGTGTTTTTACGTGATTCTCCTCAAAATAATTAGTGTTACTTTCGTCCCCATGGTATCTTACTTTCGTCTTACCCCTGCAGGACAAAAGTAACAATGACAGTCACTGCGGAAAATTGGCATAACTCTTTAACTACTTATCATGGAAGGCTGCATTTGTGGTCAAATGATAGACCAAGAAACACACAATCATAAGGCATAATTTAAGGCATATTTTTCGTTTTTATATCTCTAAGAGGTAATTGGCAGCTAGGCAAAATGTAATAAGTGTTACGTTTGTCCCCGCTCTTCAATACTAATTCGGGTAAGTGTCCTGAAAATGGAAACAACTAATTTCTCATCATTGTTTCATAAGGCCAGTAGCTTGGGCATTATTTGAAACGGTACTTCTCTTGAAACAACCTGTATGTTATTAGATATTGTTAAGGTGGAAAAGCTGTTCGTTTTTAGTCATTGTCAGCTTGAATATCTGAATTTAGTCGAGTACTCGGGAGTAGGTACGAAGTAGTTACAAATATTCGAATTTGCGTTTCGAATATCCAAATAATTAGAAGTATTTGAATATTCAAATAATTAGGGGTATTCGAATATTCGAATAATTAGAAGTATTCGAATATTTGAAGTGATCGAATTTCGGATTGTGCTGAAGGAAATTTTTTTTCACACTTTATCGTGAAATTCTTTTCATATTGGCCTTAACAATTATTATTGGGTTTTCAAACGATAAATTGGACATTACAATTTCGATTGTTTCGAGTAAATGTATACATACTATTGCGAGATGAGAAGAAAGGAGACTACCCACAAGCTGAAATGTCACAGGGACAAAGGGAATCGCCCGCTCGCTCTACTCTATCCCATCAAAGAAGTCCTACTTTTTGGTTCTTAGCGGCTGTCCATATCCGCGGATACGGATTGTCGCGATTGGTTTCGTTTGCGTTCTACGTCACGGGACGAACTGTATTGGAGGGGATACGTTGAACCGAGTGGACGATGCCCCTTGCCCCTGTGACACTTCAGCTTGTGGATAGTCTCCTTTCTACTCATCTCGCAATAGTATATAATAATAAAATAAAAAAAAAAGTGAAATCGACATGAGCTGCCAGTACATAAAGGTGCTTTCCAACTGCGCCCAAGATGATACAACTATATATAATAACATATACACAGCTAAAATGCTGTGTTCATACATTCCATTACTCATATAGCGGACATTTTAATTAATCCATAAAAAAGAATCCCATTTAAAACCATTGTCTTAAATTAATAGATTTATTACAAAATTAATGATATACAACAATTGCGCCAATTATAACAATGGCTATTTATACAAAGAAAAAATATATTAAATAATATTAAACAGATATATTTTTATAGAAATCAATATTTTATTCAAAATACTTGGCGCTGCGCCCCGAATTGGTGTTGCTATACTGAATAAACATGTACCTATATTATAACAAACTTTCTAGTGCGTTCGTCTGTATGTGTGCATGTGCATATGCTACGTATGATATTAGAATATATGTAAAATAAATCTGACTGCGTTTCTAATATGTGTATGTATTTGTTTATGTATTTTAAATTGTAAGGGAGTTATTGTTAATTAATAATATTAAGACAATTAACATTTTTTTCGGTTGTGCAGCGCCAAGTATTTTGAATAAAATATTTATTCGTATTAAAATATTGATTTCTATAAAAATATATCTGTTTAATATTATTTAATATATTTTTTCTTTGTATAAATAGCCATTGTTATAATTGGCGCAATTGTTGTATATCATTAATTTTGTAATAAATCTATTAATTTAAGACAATGGTATATTATATTATATGTATAGTACTTTGTGTACAATACATGGTGCGCGAATATATATATATATATAAAGCCACATTTTAGTTATATATAACTTAACATAGAACTGATATAGAAGTAGAGTGGCATTTTGCTATTGTAAGCGTAGACCGGAAATTTAAATGCTAATGGTAATAATTCAGCGAAAATGAACAAGGATATCCAATATTTTTAACACATAATTTATTGGTGTTGGAATAAAACTCATTTAGTATGTTTATCGGTGAATTGAAATAATGGGAATCTAAAAAATTAACAAATAGCGTGGCAACTACTGTGGATTTTATTAATTAAAATATTACGAATGTCTTTCACAAATGATTGAAAAGCATCAAGGAAGATCAGTTTTCAGCGTACTTTCTTCACTAATGCGACTTGCTTTACATCGCAAGCAGTCCACCATAATCTATTTTCTTCATAATTCTTAACGCTATGTCTTTACCACTTTAAACAAATTTTGTCGATTTACCTTATTTGACTTTCTAGAAACTTGTGTGGTCAAGATGCTCGGTCTATCTATCTAATCTTCTCTGGACAACCTCCGCGCTTGTGCATTCCCTTCATTTCTATCCATCGAAGCCTGTGCGTCCCCTTCAATTCTATACTATCCAAGCCTGTGCATCTCCTTCATTTTTATCGGAATCCTGTGCGTCCCCTTCATTTCTATAATATACATAAAAACTCTAAATTACTGGTATACAAATACAAATATCTGGCAACTTAAATGCAGTGCAATTTTTTTACTACAATATATATATTATTTTGTACATGCATGGTATAAATTTCCAGAAACTTGTGCGAAAGGAGATGCTTCTCAGTCGAACCATCTCCGGACAACTTCCAAGTCTGCGACTCTACATAAGAAATCTATTTAAAAAATTTTGGCGACTTACCTTATTAATTGAGGCAATAATTCAGTCTCCTATGTAGTGTAAAAACTCGTGATGACATTTCAAATTGGGACAACTTACTTTATTTGACACTTAGCACTTAGGTTATAAAATTCAAAATAGTATATATATATGTACGTACAATGGCGGACGACGAACGAAGAACGATACATGTGTTGGCTGAAGGTGTGTGTGTAACGCGTGTATACGTATTATGTTGACAAAAATTTGAGATTGAAGAAGAATCAGAAGAAAAATCTGAAACCTTATCGGATCCGACCGATCCATCATACGATATTATGATATCTCTGTCATGCGTGGACCGATTTTATTGAAATTGGTCTTATTCGAAAGCCGATATGCGGTTTACATAAGAAAAATGCCTTTAAATTTACAAAATATTGCAGGCGTGATGAGATATTAATGTATAAAATGTCAGAAGTAGGTTAGAGTGTCCCCGTGACGAGTAAAGGTACACGGTAGCGACATCGACATATAGGGTGTTCTTTTTTCATGTACTTGACGTCGAGACGCTACCGCGTCTCTAGATAACGTAATTATCCGAAAAATTTCTGTTTAGTGAAATATTTTATTTAAGGTGGTAGACACGGGTAATGCAGCGCGCTGTATACCGGCACAATCAGGCCCGAAACATGGGTTTGCGCGTTGACGTTTTTGGCCTTATATGAGCAAATTTTGGGCTGGGCAAGGTCTCATTCGAAAGATGAAGGTTCGATACAACCCGCTCTGGTCATGATTCAAAGAGATTGTGTTCATATATAATAATATGAGTGTCCAAAGTAGAGAAAAAATGGAGAAAATACACTCGCAGATTTCAAGTATTTGTAGGTCACTAAAAGAGTTTTGTGACTCAAACGATGACCAGAGCGGGCTGCATTGAACCTTCATCTTTCGAATGAGACCTCACCCAGTTCAAAATCTGCTCATATAAGGACAAAAGACGTCAGCCCGTGATTGCATTCTCAAATCAGAGTTCCACCATATTGGCGATAATACAGAGCAAGTCACGTGACAAATTTAGTTGAGCTAGTGCACACGAGATGGTGCCTACTTGGGAGGACTTGTAGGGTACAGACTGCCAACGTGGAATCATAGCAAATTGAAGTGCTAGCTGGATACATGCGCCACAGTAAAAGCGTGATGCAGTCAATGCATGCATTTTCGGACGATTCTAGGTTAGCTTATATGAATTTTAGGCATATATTGACTAGGATAGAAACTGCTGGAAACTGTGCACATTTACTAAATCAACGCTGTTACTGTAACACATACATCACTTGAAATCACAATCGAATTTATGGTCACATTATTTAAAATAAAAAGGAGAAATTGAATCTTTTTTACTAATACTGGAAATATTGATTTATTGATCATATTTTCAGAATGTGGAAGTTACAGCAATTATTTGCAATGGTTGCTCTTATTATTATTATTCCGTCTATTGTATATAACATGTAACAAGGAAAAGTCTCCAAATCGGTCAACAGTTGAAACCCCGATTTTTTTTTATAATATTTGACGGTTCTATGCAGAGATGGTCATAATTTAAATAAAAGAATATACTTCCGAATGACCCGAGTGGCCGATCACAGTTGGGCATTATTCGGCTAAATTTTCATTCGAATAATTATTCGAATAAATTTGTGCGAATAAATTTTTATTCGAATAATCGTCGAATACAAAATTCGAATAAAATGAAATTAGTCGACAATAACGAATGTTTTTTTATTCGACTGATAATTTATTCGAATAATTTCTTATTCGAATAAAAATTCAGTCGACTCAACGGACGAATAAAATGTTCACGCGATTTCGGCGATGTATAGTGACACCACGTACTGTCACCCGTGAGATCTAATGTTTTAGGTTAAGTAACTCCTATCATAGCTTGCACTTTGCAGGAAGATGTATGACCGCAGTACTACATAGAGTGACGTTTTAATTTATTTTAGATAAAATTTACTCATGTCAATACATTTAACCTAATGAAAAAATCCATCTCTTCATATTATAAGCGTTCATTGAACCTTTAAATAGGGGAGACCGGGGCAGATTGTAACAAAAAAGTTTTCACAGTTTTTTCTCGAAAGTGTTTCCGTCAATCTGGAAATAATTTCCGTGATTTACTACTTACATATGTGGTGAACTGATTGCGTGAAAGTACGTGTTTTTTTTTAGTTTTAACTCGCCAAACGAGAAACTAAACATCAAATTACTAAAATGCGTACACATTATAATAAACCAATGTGTACTGATTCGCTTGCGATAAAGAAGAAAAAATTCAAACGGTTTCTAATGACGGTTAATTGAAATAAAAGTGCTTAGACAACATTTACTTACGTGCTCCAAATACTAATCCTAAGTCCCAAATCAGCAGAGATAGTAAATAATATCTTATTATAAGCCGTCCAGGAGAAATACGTTGCAATTCCTTGTATGATTCACTGACACGGATATTAAATATAAAAGAAAAGAATTATCAGTTATGTAAGACATTAGAAATGAAACATACTGAACGAGCAAGAATATCTATACATACAAGAGCATGTTGCAGTTACAAGACCTGTAGCCCATGCTCTTGATATTCTCCAGGGAGAGAACAATACGTTTTATGGAATAGTTATTCCCTGTTTGCTATATGCAATTGCATATAAACAATTTTTTGTATCTCAAATACGTTAGGAAATAATGTAACTCAGGTCTGCCCCATCGGGTGCAAATACCTCCTGAATTTCTGGGACCCGGGCAACAGCCAAGCGCGGGACTGTTCCATTGCTACCCGTTGCGAGATTTGTGTGCCCGGGTCCCAGGAACTCAGGAGGTATTTGCACCCGATGGGGCAGGCCTCATGTAACTGATTACTGTTCCCACCGACAACCTGTATGTATCAATACATACATACGAATTACGTGACCTACAAAAATATTTCCAACAAGGGTTCATTGGTACCAAATGGATTATTTATTAGCGTAAGCAAAATTTTACATTAAAAACTGGAATCATGTTGTTTTTGTTACATATTATCATATATTTTTTCTCTTTCTATTCTCATACCAAGTTGTAAGTAAATTAGATAACATTATATCACATTGCTTGAAAAATAACGTGCCTTGTTACTTCCGCAATTAGAGACTTATGTATGTTGTGCCCTGGCAATGCCCAAGATACACGTAATACACAATCACATAATCTGATAATTCTTTACTCAAATATCGCTTAAAACCGAAGGCCGACGCTTCCAGAACAGAATACTTCTTTAAGGCGGGATTTCCTCGGCGTCCAGACGCACCCGGCCAACACACGCGTTCAGACGTACACGCACACGTCCAGACACACTCGTCCAAACGTATGTTAGACACAGTACAGACTTCCATCGATAGGTGTCGGGTATCACATTTATTCGTCGTTCAATCAGGTCGAATAACGAATAAAACCTTATTCGAATGAATCTGGCTAGAATAACGGTACAGATTTATTCGCGAATAACGAATGATTTTTCGTCGAATACAATCGTCATTTGTTATGCATGAATAAATCTTGGGAATTTATACGAATCCGTATTCGAATGAAAATTTAGCCGAATAATGCCCAACTCTGTGGCCGATCGACACGAGACTTGGGGGAGGGTGTGTATACCCTAAATCTAAAATTCTATTTAGCTTCGGGTATTTATTAGTTTCCATTGTTTATTAGAAGACCTTTCATCTTGGGCTTCGAATAATTTTTCATCTCTCATTCAATCTTTATCCTAAAATCCTATTCAGATATATTGGCCGGTCGATTCGTTTTCGCGAACAGCGATCAAGGAGAAATCAGCCACCACCATCTGACGATCGTGGATTTGTCAGTTGGAGGGTATCGTGGGGTAACGGGAATGCTGCTCGACTCCGTCTGAACGTAGCCGTGTAGCTGTTATTTATTCTTATTGTTAGCGTAGTAGTTGTGTGTGTTACAAAGCTATGCATAGACCAATACCAGATGAAGCTATGGAGAAAGAATCAATGTTCTGGCCAATAAACCTCCTGAATTTTTTCGGAGTTAAGGCAGACCTATTCTGATGTGTGTATTCACGGTCGTCTCTAATACAGGCTACCACCTACGATATTACAACACCGCATTTCGACAATAACAATCAGTCCGATGATTATCGGATGGATTTTCTATCACTTCGAGGAGGGAACCACATAATAATCATGCGCATGCAGCCTGCGCATTTTCACTGCCCCAGTTCAACATCCACCACAATTTTATATATAATGTCTGTTCATAACTACTTTCTGCATAGGATATGTATTTCATGTTCTGTTTCAGTGTTTTGCTAATTAAAAAATGTCTATCCTAACAAACTTCATTTTCTGAGGACATGCCCTCATCTATTTTTCTTTTTCACTTATAATTCCTTATTGCCAACGTAAAATATTGTAGCATAAGCACATTTCAAGTAAATGTACAATGAATTTTCTACGTTTGCAGTACCAGCAGACTTTCTGTTTAAAAAGTACAACGTAACAGCTGAGAATTTCTTTCCTCATTCAAAATAGAAAATGGAAATAGCAAACAGCTCCCTCTCGCGTGCACAGGCAGCCGCATATCTATGGGTATTACCATTTCTGTGCAGAAAAACCTGCTGTAATACCGACCGGCCAAATCGGCCAGGTCACGTGACGTGTCTACCCCTTAAGTAATATGTAATTATTTATCATTTATAACAAATTATTCCCATTTTATAGTAAATTTAGGAGAGATCGGTGGGTAGGAGTGGAAGTTTAGGTGTGAGAAGGGAGTAGTAGGGCGAAAAGGGTTATCGAGAGGGAGGCGTAGGGAGAGGGAAAAAAAGCGGAGGCGCCAGAGGATAGAGTTTCGCAGAACAGGGGAAGTGGGTGAGGAATAGAGGCGTTAGAAAAGGGACGTGAAAGAGTGAGGTTAGGAAGAAGGGGGCAGCAGGTAAAAGTCAGTGGAGTGGAAAAGTGCAGTGGAGGAAGGCGGGAGAAAGGGTAAAATTCGCAGTCGAGAGAGGACAGAAGAACACGGAATAGAGGAGGTGGGTGAAGGAAGGAAAGAAAGTGAAAAGAGTGAGGTGAGGAAGAGTTAGACGGAAAGGCGCGCTTTTCGAGAGGGGAGAGGTGACATCTGGAGGGAGTAGTGCGAGGCTGGAACATTAAGAAGAGGCGGGAAATTCGAAAGCGAGCTCAAGGAAAAGAGAGAAAGGGAGAGAGCATGGGAAGTAAGAAGGAGGGAGATAAGAGGAAGGAGAAAAGAGAGTGGAGAGGGGAAGAGGAGCGGGATGAGGTTGCAACCAGGGTGAGCAAAAAAGGGTTAGAAGAATTCTTAAAAGGGGGAAGGGAGGAGGAGGAAGTAGATACACTAGAGGAATTAGAGGAGGAAGAATCGGAGAGGGCCTTCAGTAAAAGCAGGAAGATAGAGAGGTCCCCGCCAATGGAAAATAGGATGAGCGGTATAGAGGAGCTCCTGTGGAAGATAAGGGAGGAAATGAACAAAGGGTTGGTGGAAGACAACAACACAGGGAAGGAAATTAGGTAGGAGTTGGAGGAGCTAAAGAAGGAATGTAAAGAGATTGAGGAAGGATGGCGGGAAAAGTGGATTGGGATGGAGAGAAGGATGGCAGGGATGGAGAAGCATCTAGAGGAGTTGAAAGATCTAAAGGAGGAGCTGGGAGGAGTGGAGAATAGGATAGGAGAGTTGGAGAAGCAAAATGAGGGTAGGGTAGTTGAGAGAGAGAGAGAAGGAAGGGAGGAAGGATGAAAGTGTGGTAGAGGAAAGATTAAGGGAAATAGAATGGAAGTGGGAGAGGAAGGAAAGGGAGGAGAGAAGGAGGAATGCAGTCATTAGGGGGATCAAGGGGGAGGGTAGGGAGATAGAAAAGGCAGTGGTAAAACTGATGGAAGAGATAGGGGTGGAGGGAGAGGTGGAATGGATAAGGGGGTTGGGAAAGAGGAATGAGGAAGGGAAAGGTATGGCGTTAGTAAGGATGAAGGAGGGGGCCGGGAAAAGAGAGCTTCTGCAGAAGAAGAGCAAGCTAATAGCGAATTCGGTATCTCGCACTGGCACTGTACTGGTGCCAGAAAATTACTTGGATTGGTTGTTTCTGATAGAAACGAAGATAATCTATAAGAATCAACCAATCCAAGTCATTTTGTGGCACCAGTACAGTGCCAGTGCGAGATACCGAATTCGCTATAAGAGGCATGAGAGAAAGGATAGAGGACGATATGACGCTTGAAGAAAGGAGGATGCAGTGGATGATAAGGAGGATTGCAGAACAGGAACGAGGGGAAGGAAAGAGGGTGAGGGTGAGCTATAGGGGATTGTGGATTGAGAAGGAGTGGTGGGATTGGGATGAACAGATGGAGGCGCTAAAGGCTAAAGGGCCGGCAGGGGGGGAGAAGAGAGTAAAAGTAAGTGGAAAAGGGGCGGGGGAAGGGACTCAGGGAGGGAAGGAAGGGAAGGATTAGCGTCTGGTGATAAGAGGGAGCTAGGAAGGGAGGGGAGAGGCGAGGGGAGAAGGGAAAGGACAAAGAAGAAAGGTGGGGGAGGGGGGGGGGGAAGAAGGAGATGAAAGTGGGATTCTGGAATGTGACAGGATTAAAAAGCAAGGATGAGGAAGTATGGAAGGAGCTGCAAGGTTGGGACGTGATAGGGCTGACGGAGACGTGGGTGGAGGAGAAAGATTGGGAAAAGGTGAGGGGTAGGCTGCCGGCGGGTTATAGGTGGAGTAAGCAGAATGCACAAAGGAATAAAGAAAAGGGGAGAGGGATAGGGGGATGGTGACGGGCGTGAAAGATGAGATAGAGGAAGTGGAGTGGGAAAGGGAACAGGAGGTGGAAGGGATTATGGAAAGGAGGGTAAGATGGGAAGGGGAGCCTTGGAGGATAATAACGGTGTACGTAAACAAGGACTTAGAAGAGAAGCTGGAAGAGCTAAAGGAGAGAGCGGAGGAGAGGGGAATAGTGGAATATTTGCTGATAGGGGGAGATTTTAATGCAAGGACAGGTGTAAACGGGGCGTTAAAGTTTGGAGGGGAGGAAGAGGTGGAGGAGAAAGAGAGAAGGTCGAAGGATAAGGTAGTAAACAGGGAGGGAAGGAAACTGGTAGAAATGTTAGAGGGGGAAGGGTGGGGTCTTATGAACGGAATAAAAGATGGGGATGAAGAAGGAGAATTTACGTACACTGGAGGAAGGGGGGAGTCAGTTATAGACTACATAATAGGGGAGGTGGTGAATGAAGGGGAAAGATGGGTGATGGACTGGTCGGAGGAAAGTAGAGAAGTATATAGGAGGGGTATGGAGGGAGAGGAAATAAAAGGTGATACAGTAGAGGAGGTTCTAAGAAGCTTGAAGGAAACGGTAAGGAGAGTGGTAAAGTGGAGGAAAGTAGGGAGGAAGTGGGAAGGGAAGAGGTGGTGGCATGGAGAGTGTGGAAGAAGGAAAAAAGAGGTGAAGAGGGCGCTGAAGAGATGGAGGAGGGGTGAAGGTACGGGGGAGGAGTACAGGAAAATGAAGGCTGATTACAAGAGGGTATGTGAAGAAAAAAGGGAGCAAGAGAGGATGCGGATAATCTATTAATATTCCCATTTGCTGTTATCCTCCCCCCCTTCTCTCCTTATAATCTCCCACACTTTTGCCTCCTAGAGGAGATCGAGAAAGTGGATGGGGAGGCAAAAGTGTGGGAGATTATAAGGAGAGAAAGCGGGAGGAGGATAACAGCAAATGGGAATATTCGAATGGAGGAATGGAAGAGGCACTTCATGGAGGTATTAGGGGGGAGAGATGAGAGGGTCGGAAGAGAGTGGGGAAGAGAAGCGGGAAATAAGGAGCAAGTGGAAGAGATAGGAGTGGAGGAGGTGAGGGAGAGCATTCGGGATCTGAAGAAAGGGAAGGCAATGGGGGTGGATGGGATGCCTAATGAAGCGTGGATGTATGGAGGGGAGAATGTTGAGAGAGCGGTGTGGAAGATAATGAATGGAGTATGGATGGGGGAAGGATGGCCGGAGGAGTGGAAGGAAGGAGTGATTGTACCCATTGCAAAGAAGGGTAAAGGGGAAGCCGCCGAGGACCACAGGGGTATAACGTTAATGACGTGACTGTACAAAGTGTACAGGAAGATCTTGACGAAGAGGTTGGAGAGAGAGATAAAGGAGAAAGGAATTGTGCCAGATAATCAGGCAGGCTTCAGGAGGGGAAGAGGGGTTATGGAGCAAATATATAGCCTGAATTATATTATAGGGAGGCAAGTAAGGGAGACGAAAAAGAACATGGTAGCATTCTTTGTGGATCTGAAGGCGGCTTTCGACACGATAGAGAGAGTCAAACTAGAAGAGGCGATGAAGGATAGGGTAGCGAATGGTTGGTTGAGTGAAAGGATAATGGAGGCGTATGGAGAGACTAAATGTTGTATGAGAGTGGGAGAGAGAGTGAGCGAATGTTTCTGGACTGAAAGAGGGGTGAGGCAGGGGTGCCCGCTAAGCCCATTGGTTTTTAATGTGTGTATGGCTGACATGGAGGGGAGATTGAGAGAGGAAGGATGGGGAGGGGTAAAAGTGGGGGCAGAGAAAGTGTATGAATTGGCGTATGCGTATGATATAGTGTTGATGGCTGAGGATGAAGTGGGGATGAAAATGATGATGAGAGTGCTAGAGAGATATATGGATGAGAAAATGCTGAGAGTGAATGTGGATAAGTCCAAGATGATGAGATTCAGAGCAGGAGGGGGTCGTTGGAAAAAAATAGTGTGGGGATGGAAAGGATGTAAAGTGGAGGAAGTGAAAGAGTTTGTGTATCTAGGATACAAGCTAGAGAGGAATAGAAGGCAATGCGCGCATATTAAGGAAAGGGTGAGGAAGGCAATGGTGGTGATGAGAGAGGTATGGGGGATAGGAAAAACGTGGTTCGGAGGAGGCTGGAGGAGGAGGATGCTCCTGTTTGACAAGCTGGTGGGAACGGTGTTGTTGTACGGCGCGGAAGTGTGGGGGTGGAGAGAAAGAGCGGAAATTGACAGGGTACAGGAAAGATATATCAGATGGGTGCTAGGGCTGGACAGATACACGCCAGGATATATGATAAGAGAAGAAACAAAGAGGGGAAAGACGAGGACAGTTGCTGGCAGGAGGGCTTTAGGAATGGAAGAGAGGGTGAGAAGTGGGAAAGCGGGGGGGGGGGGGGGGATAGCAAGAAGGTGTTTAGAGGAAATAACAAGGAAAGAGAGAGGGTGCAAAATAGAATGGGTGGAGGAAAGGAGGAAATTCTTCGAAGAAAGGGGGTATGCGCCAGAGGAAGCAGAGAGGAAGAGGGCAGGAAGGTGGGATATGAGAACGGAGCTTGAACAATGAGACAAGGAAATACAAGGCCAGGAAATAGAGAGGACAATTAGAGAAGGGAGATACAACGGGTGGTTTAAGGAAGTGAGAGTAGGAGGGGTGCCAAGGTACCTAGAGAAGAAAGGGAAAGAAGAGAAAAAGATAAGGGTGGCGAGGTACAGAATGAGAAATGAGATGAGGGGGGAAAGGTATTGGATGGACGAAGAGGCGAATAGATGTAGGATGTGTGGCTGGGAGCAGGAGAACTGGGATCATGTGATGGAGAGGTGTATCGAGGGGGGAAGAGAAGGAGGGCGTGAAAGAATTAGGGCAATTCTGGGGGAAAAAAGGGTTTGGGGAGGGGTGGATGGGGAAGTTGGACAGGGAAAGAAGGGAAGCGGGGGAAAGAGGAATGGAGACGGGGATGGAGGGGGTGGTGTGAGAGGTGATGAGGAGGGTGGATGCGGGGGAGGAGAGTGGAGAGAGGAGAGGAGGCGTGACGCGGTCAAGCGAGCGTGCGGTGGCGAGAAGCGGTTGAAAGCGGTGTGGCGAGCGAAGTGTGGCGAGCGATACGTTGCGTCGGGATGCGGCTGTTTGCGGGCGGAGTGCGTTTCGCTTAGGCTAAGATTAATTTATTCTAAGTTTAGGTTAAGGTTAGGCTAAGGTAGTTGTAAACTAGATATAAGTAGGTTAAGGTAGGCTTTGGAATGTAAGGTAAGGAAGAATGGAAAGAGGAGAACCGTATCCCCGTAATGGGGAAGGTTGAATAAAGAAATACAACAAATTATTCCCTCTATTTATTTTAATAATTCATCATTTGTTTGAGATTCCATTAGTTCAGAGTTCCGCCGTACCCACGCTCGTCGCAGCACCTCCTGGGCAGCGGAACACACCGCTGATCGACGATCGATCCGGTGATCGATTCTCCTAGTCCCCTGCTCAGCTAATCGCCGTTCACCACGTGAAACTGGCGGCCCAATCGGAGAGCGTACTTTCTTGGTCGATTCTCGAGGATTGTTCGAGAAGACGCTCAACGGCTTTCGGCTTTCTCTTTGTCCACTTGTGTTCATACCGCTTGTCGTGATAGACGTGTTTATTTTAACTTGTTTTATTGCGCAACGTACGAATTACCTTTAATCAGTACTTTTCAGTACTCTGCTCAATCCTTGCTCATAATTCTGTGCTCAATGTTTTAGTTTTCTCACGCGAATATTGTTATTGCGATTTTGCCCAACACGTGTGCTCATCGTGTGTCGCGTGACCACGTGTCTTGTGCATTTCGAGTTACTTATTTCGTATTTCTGCTCAACTCAAAACTACATTGTGCAGACAATGACGAAAGTTATTTTATAATAAATTGACTCAGTCATCATTGACTCAACGTTTGGTGTTCATAGTGCTTCACTTTCCCACCGTCGTTCGCTAACCTCACTCTCCAGCGTGCTCACCCGCTTAAATTACTAACATCATTATTTATGTCATTAATGTGTTCGAAAAACGATTGTAATATAATTAGAATAATGATACTAGTAACTGATGGTTGTTTTTATTTCAAAATTTATAAATTTACCAAAGATTAATAATGTTTCAAATTTATCGTTTGAAAAATCAATATAGTAATTCGTCGTAATAGTCCCGACGAACGGGGCTGGCAGCGGGACAACAACGTGATGCGGATACTATTTCCTTAGAGTAGCATATGCTCTAAAGCAGGCCTGCCCCAAAGGGTGCAAATACCTCCTGAATTTCTGGGACCTGGACAACAGCCAAGCGCGGGACGGTTACGTTGCTAACCAGAGCATGGGCTGCGGGAGAACTGCATGAATGTGCCGCCGTCCTAACAGGCTCGCACACTCATGCAGTTCTCTCACGAATCTCGCAACGGGTAGCAATGGAACAGTCCTGCGCTTGGCTGTTGCCCGGGTCCCAGAAATTCAGGAGGTATTTGCACCCTGTGAGGCAGGCCTGCTCTAAAGGTTGAGGTTCCTAGCAACGGCCGGCGGCCGAATCCTAAGCACTGCTCTTATGTAGAAGCATGCATCCGTTTTCGTAGCCGCGTTTTCGAGCGGTTGCGGCCGCGCGTCTGCTACAGGAGCAACCTAAGCTACTCGAGACGCAACACAATGCGATGAGTGTCTGTTTTCCGCCATGATGGCAGAATCTCCTAGTAGCGCGTCCAGCCGCGGCGGATTTTAACTAGACTCCTCCAAACTGACAAGGAGAGTATTTTAGGTGCCCGCCTCCGATCATTTAGATTTTTGGATATGTAATAGAGGACCGAAAAATAAGAAATACGTGTTTTTTTATTTTTCCCCGTTTCCATATGGGGGGGGGGGGGGGGGTGAAAACTGCGTTCAAAGTTAGGGTTGAAAAATCATTTTTGTGAAATATCTCGGGATTTTGAAAATCTGGTAAGTCAGTCATATTTCGCATTCAAAGACACAAAATTCGTCCATTGTCACTATTCCCCTATCTGTAATAGTTCTCTAGATATTCTACAAAAATGATTTTTCAACCCTAACTTTGAACGCAGTTTTCACCCCCGCCCCCCCCCCCCCTATGTAAACGGGGAAAAATAAGAAAACACGCATTTCTTATTTTTCGGTCCTCTATAACATATTCAAAAATCAAAATGATCGGAGGCCGGCCGCACGCTCGCTTGACCGCGTCACGCCTCCTCTCCTCTCTCCACTCTCCTCCCCCGCATCCACCCCCTCTTCCTCTCTCATACCACCTCCTCCATCCCCGTCTTCATTCCTCTTTCCCCCGCTTCCCTTCTTTCCCTGTCCAACTTCCCCATCCACCCCTCCCCAAACCCTTCGTCGCGCTGCGGCGATCCAGCGCCACCGTGGGACAGAATCCCAAAAATAAGAGTGCGTCGACAATGACGGTGGCCATGTGGAACAATTCCTTAATTGAAAACAATCGGCCCCTTTCGGGGCCACCAATTTTTAAAACGTAGGAACAACACGTTCCATGAAAAGTAAGTAAAGGAATCAGTGTTATTAGCCGTGCAGTGAAGTGAATATTCGGTACGTTGACTGGACGCATCCGCCATTGCGACCCTTAACTTTGGGTAGTGTCGTATACCTGGGACCAGTTGTGCACTGAGCTCGTTCATCGATGACCAGGATCGGTTCAGTGACCCAGTGAAACAGGTTTTCAAGCTGCAGGTCAATTTCAAATAAAGGTGAGTTTCAGTTACTTTATTGGTGATCAATCATTATTAAACTTAACGCAAGCGATGGCTTATTTCCGGCGATAATTCTCCATATTCCCGTACGAAAATATTTATTCGAGTAGTAATACAAGGCGGTTTCTAACTCTGGTGTGCTGAGGGGAGCGCGGGGGCGGGGGGAAAGTGAGGGCGCGCGGGGGAGCGCGGCGGAGGGAAACCTGGGTGCGGGGCCTACGGGGGTAGGAAGACCGGTTGCGCGCGCACGCGCCGCGGAGTGGGGGAAGCCGTAATCGTGGAGGGGATCTGTCCCGGCCGAGCCGCCGCGGAGGCCTCTCCAGACCTGGCCCACCGTCGGAAATTTTTCAGAGGGAGGCATTGACCCCCGAAAAAAATCTCTTTCAGAACTTGGCTCACCCGAAAATTTTTTCAGACCTAACCCAGGGTGGAGACTGTCTTAGAAATTTTTCTTTCCAACACAGAGAAATAATGTATAAATATAAAAAAATATAAAAAAAGGATATAAATATAAAAAAATATAAAAAAGGATATGAATATAATAATAAGAAATAGACAAAAATAGAAATAATAGAAATAATAGAAAACTAAAACTAATATAATTTCTATTGACGATGGGCAAATAAATGGAGAAATAAAATACCTTTAAGAATATATATATATATTGTTACAAAAGAATATATATAATTATAAATAGAATATAAAAAACATGATTAAAATTGATTTTGATAAAAAAATACAATAAAATATAAATAGAAAAATAGAAAAAAAGAATAAAAATAGAAAAAAAGAATAATAAAAATAGAAAAAAGAATAAAAATAGAAAAAAAGAATAAAAATAAATTAAAATTAATGGGGAGGGGGGTCGTGGGAAGGGCGGTGATGATGATTTTTATTTATTTACTCACTCATACGGGTAATACCCATTTTGAAACAAAAAAAAAAGATATACATCAACATAGTAAAGACGCATTAACGTATTCGCATTTCTATAAGACATTGGCGTATACAAACACAGCGATCATGAGGAACACATGGCTACCCAGATCTATTGTGGGAAACTATAGCTCTAACGACGCTTGCCTTAAACGTAGAAGGAGAACCGAAGAAGAAATCGACATCATTAAAATACAAATTAGCCAAGTTACATATCCTGTTCATGGGATCAGTGTTGGCAAACCTGGAGGTGTAGTAAAAAGGTCTAAATAGCAACGTTTGTCTAGCGGCGCGTTCCGGAGCATTAAAGTTAATTAGACTAACAAGAGAGGGGCAGCACACGAATCCATTAATGATCCTAAATAGGAAGGTTAAGGGGGTAGACACGGGTAATGCAGCGCGCTGTATACCGACACAATCTGGCCCGAAACATGGGTCTGGGAAGGTACGTTGTTTGTCCTTATATGAGGAGATTTTGGGCTGGGCGAGGTCTCATTCGAAAGATCAAGGTTCAGTGCAGTGCGCTATGGTCATGGTTCGACGAGATTGTGTTGATATCTAATAATATGAGTGATCAAAGTAGAGCAAAAGTCGACAAAATACACCCGCAAGAATCCAAGTATTTTTAGGTCACTAAAAGAGTTTTGTGACTCAAACGATGACCATAGCGCACTGCATTGAACCTTCCTCTTTCGAATGAGACCTCACTCAGCCCGAAATCTGATCATATAAGTACAAACAACGTACCTTCCCAGACCCATGTTTCGGGCCAGATTGTGTCGGTATGCAGCGCGCTGCATTACCCATGTCACGTGGCGTGTTTACGTCCTTAAGTATTTTTAGGTCATTAAAAGAGTTTTGTGACTTAAACGGTGATCCCAGCGCTCCGCATTGAACCTTCCTCTTTCGAATGAGACCTCGCCCAGCCCAAAATCTGCTCATATAAGGACGAAAAAGGAAAAATTCCAAACCCATGTTTCAGGTTAGATTGTCGGTATTACAGCGCGGTGCATCGTCCGTGTCACGTGACGTGTCTACCCCCTTAAAATCTTTATGTCGAGTTTCCTGAGCTTCCTCAGAAAGCTGCCCAATCGGAAGTAATGCATATTGTACTATTTCTGCCCCATGTATTAACATGTATTACCAGGCATAATATTGTACGTAATGCTTTGCTGTGTCTTGAGTATATTGCCGAAATTTTTCAATGTTTATTGCATAGGGGGAAGAAATGACCTGTAATGACGAATAGGAGTATTTAATTAATATTATAATAAACCCGGCTTTTCAAAATGTAATACTTGATACCGAGAACAATTACGTGTAGAACATGTCATATAAATAATTATAAAGTTTCTACATCTATTTGTTGAAAAGAAAATTACCTGAAGTATAATATGAAATTTTTTAATTAATATTACTTCAATTCCGGTGATTTCAGCTGAAACTTGTGCATTGGAAAAAAAAACGACGGGCTGTATTTCCGTCGTTCGATGAACCCCATCCTTGTTTCACGTAATCGACGTATAAACCCATTCGTTCTTTAAATTGATTTTGTACATATGCCTTTTTTCATTTCTTTTTTGCTTCATATCTGCAGTTCGTGCACTCCACTTTTTAATAGACAAATTATAAGAAATATGTAATATACATTCCATGCACCTTATCCAAGCATGGAGTGACGAAATTCCAAATGTATAATTAGCCCCATTGCAGGGTTTAGAATGTATCAGGTTTAAGTTATTCATCTCGGTAGGTGCAGCTTCACAAATGTAACATTTCATTGCTGAAGAAGTGCCCGTAATCACATTACACACTTTGTTGTCGACCATAGTTAATGCCATAGCATATTCTATTTTAATATTATTAATGAGGGTCAGTGGACTTAAATTTTCTATTTCATGTTTGATTCCATTAATTCCTTCGTTTGTGACTTCGTTACTCTCTTTAATAAATTGAAATTTAATTGGTCTGCAGAACCAAGGTGATGAAGGTCGTGGATTTTCCCATATTATTTTGTTATTTGATTTATCCTGAAGTCGTATAGGTACTAAACTCGAAATGAAAACACTATTGTCATCTACGTCATAATTTCCATGTTGAATTTGTTTGTACCTGGATTGGCCAGATGCACCATCGCATCCCCATTTGCATACAAACACAAGATCTATAGTATCAATAACCTCATCTACACATTTTAGTATTCGTGATGCTGTGTGATTTATTAAACTTTGTAAGTCAACTTTTGCACCCATTTCTGATATTTTTATTTTTTCTTTCGGAGAATAACTGTTGCGTTTTTCTGTCAATACTTTAAAATAAGAAGGCCATGAATTGCTATTGACTTTTATTGCTTCATTTCGGATTGTGATATATTGAAATTTTGACAAATCAGCCATAGTAAAAATAGTTAAAGCTTTTTGTGGTGAAATTTTCTTTTCTGGCGAGATGTATTCATTTTGATATAAATCTGCAACGAGTTTTTCATACTGATCATTTTCTAAGTATCGAAGCAACTATGCTTCTATGCATGCCGCAACTTTTTAAGCTCATTTTCGCTGCGTTTAATAATTCAGATAATGAAAAATGCTTAACAAGAGACCGCGCTCTTCTTAATCGTTCTGTATTGCTGCATTGCGAAAGTGCTTTCTTTCCTTTATAAACAGATACATAATATAATTTCGATTTTACTTTAGCACTTGTTGAAGCGATATCTTTTAATACATTTTTCGGATATAAGAAATCTTTTTCTAGCCATTCATTGTGCCGTTGAAAGAATCTTTGTTCTGTGTAAGAACACTTCATCCACTTTTGCTTTAATTTATTAGTAAAATTCTGTAAACTAGTTTTGAATACTTCTATATTTCCAGGAGAAACATAGAATTTTTCACAAAATTTCTCCAGAAGATATAAGTGGTCACTCGCATCTCCTTTAGAGTTTCGTAGTATAAAGTATAAATCTTTATTCATACGAAAATCTTCCATTTTTATTAAATAAATAAAATCTAAATATCAAATAAGGAAATGTTAAACATAGGAAACAACTCATGAGACAGGCCTTTAAGTGTTTCATACTTATCAAAGAGATGTACAATGCAATATAAACTAATGTATTTAACAAGAAAACCACCCAGATAGCCACGTCCGTATTTGCAGATTTTGCTCAACGCCTGAGTACAAATGTTTGTGGCAGAAAGACTACATATTCGATACAGTATTTGTTATATTCGATGATGAAAGCAGACTGACAGCAGAAAGCCGACAGATTGTGCTGCCTTAACCTGAGAGCAGATTGGCGGCAGGGTCTGCTGATACAATTTAATGGCAGGAATCGAGCAGACCCTGCGCAGCGCGATCTGATGGCAGATAGGCAGCAGAAATCGAGCAAATTCTGTTGACATAGCCTGCGGGCAGTTTGACGGCAGATACTGCGGCGAATCTGCTAATCCAATTTAATGTCAGAAATCGAGCAGACCCTGCGCAGCGCGATCTGACGGCAGATTGGTGTCAGATACAGAGCAGATTCTGTTGACATAGCCTGCGGGCAATTTGACGGCAGATACTGCGGCGAATCTGCTAATCCAATTTAATGTCAGAAATCGAGCAGACCCTGCGCAGCACGATCTGATGTCAGATAGGCAGCAGAAATACAGCAGATTCTGCTTACATAGCCTGCGAGCAGTTTGGCGGCAGAATGTAAGGAGAGTCTGCTGGTACAATTTAATGTCAGAAATCGAACAGACCCTGCGCAGCGCGATCTGATGTCAGATAGGCAGCATAAATACAGCAGATTCTGCTTACATAGCCTGCGAGCAGTTTGGCGGCAGAATGTAAGGAGAGTCTGCTGGTACAATTTAATGGCAGAAATCGAACAGACCCTGCGCACCGCGATCTGACGTCAGATAGACAGCAGAAATGCAGCAGATTCTGCTGACATAGTTCACGACACGACCCCGCCAGGGCGCGATTGGGCGAGCGTTTCTCGCTTGCGAAATAGCACCGTCGCGGGAATAAGTGGCCGAGGGCTTGATCATTCAGGGCTCTCGAGTACGACTCGTATTTGCCGGCAGTCCACTGTGGAGTATATATTTGGTATACCCGTCTGTAAGGGCGGTATTATCAGTCGTTGCTGAAGACGAAGATCGTCATAAGCATCCGGCATCCTTTATTAATCTACTAGAGTAGTAGAAGATGCCGCATGCTAAAAACTAAAAAACTATTGATGATAATACCGCCCTAAGACGACTGAATAAATAGTAGTTACCATTAATTCTTTTTTATTTGGAAGAACTGTCTTTCAAAGTTTAAATCATTATTTTGAGCCGACCTGGCATTCAATTCACTAACAACTTGCTAAGTAAAACATTAAAAATGTTATAATACCCGTTTAAATACATGGTTTACCAACTGTTCTTTCTTCCATAAAATATGGTAGGAATCAGATCTTTCAAGTCGGTCTTATAAACGTGTTCTATATATTATTTACGCTAAAGACTTTCGCACTGTTTTTAAATCTATACTATTATATAAAATTGCCTACTATGGCCGACATCAGGATCTGCTTAATTTCTGCCGCCAATTTGCGGGCGGTTTTTGTCAGCAAGATCTGATCGAAATCTGACATCAATCTGCGGTCAGATCCTGATGTCAGGCTCTGACCGCAGAACCATAGTCAAATGCGGACATAATAGGCACCGAATCTGACGTCAGAATCTGCTGTGTATCTGACACCAATCGGCCGTCAGATCGCGCTGCGCAGGATCTGCTCGATTTCTGCTCTCAATCTGCGGTCAGCCACGGCAGCAAGATCTGATCGAAATCTGACATCAATCTGCGATCAGATCCTGATGTCAGGCTCTGACCACAAAACCATAGTCAAATGCGGACATAGTAGGACCCGAATCTGACGTCAGAATATACTCGAATCTGACATCAATCTGTGGTCAGACTGCAGTCAGTTTGTTTACTGGGCACAAACTAATATATATAACTAGAACTTATGAACGAAACGAAGTAAAAAATTAACTATAACTATCAAATTCAGATAATGAAAAATGTTTGACAAGGGACCGAGCACTTCTTTATTTTAGGTTAAATGGAAAAGTTGCATTTGCTTTTGTTTTTGTTATTTTCATTTCGTTGTTTTCTGCGAATGAGATTATCTACCAAAAAAATTCAGAATTTAGACCTAGAAGCTGAGGAATTAATATTGCAAACATGAACATAACAACGCGACAATAGGGGCATATTGCAAATACATTAATTATAACATCTCTGTGATCATGTTTCCTTTCTGCTCAACTATCCCACCTTTACCCTACGGACTTACCGAACGTTGATAACTTTAAACACTAATAATTTGAGCAGTGGGACGAGGGGGGAAATGATCGATACGTGATTATTTAGAGGAAAGTGTGCTGAAAATATTGCAATTGATCCCAAAGTGGAAGTTTTCGGCGTTTCAAAGATATCCCTAATCAAATTTGAAAAATGTCGCCATTTTGGTTAATGCATATAAAAATATTTTTTAATTGATTGTTTATATTAGTTACTAATAAAAGAAGATATTTATCGCAAAAACCTGGTCTTTAATTTAAACAAACCGATTTGTTGCTACTTTCCTTCATTATTCGAATTTTCCGTATAACTTGGAAACGATAAGTTTCCCAAAATTTTGCGTATACCACTGTAAAGGGCATTAAATAAGGTACCAAATAAGCGGAATTAATTTTTTTTTATCACAAATAAGTTAACAAAATTAAAAAATAAATAAATAAATAATTGTTTAAAAAATTAAATTATACATCATTGGATAGGAATAATTTTTTCCTGTTTTTTAGCGCAACTTTCATCCTGATATCTTAAAAAAGACCCAAAAGGCGACAAATTTAAAATCCGGCCCACTGTGTGCCGGAACAGCTGATTACGGGCAACGACCGCGGAAAGCGTCACGGTGTTTACTAACTTACTTTCCTATAGGTTTCGCTTAACCGTATGACTAGCCGAATTTCGCGAAGTTATTACATGTGTCTTTTACAATAATGCAACGGTAAATCCGATTATCAATGCAAACCAAAACAAGTGCTCTAACGGGTGTCTCCCCAATACAAACCAGTTTATTAAACCTTCCCTGGTCGATTAGTGTGCAGAATTAAACATTACTCGCCTGACGTTCAAAAAACGATTAGTGTGCAGAATTAAACATTTCTCGCCTATCAGTCCCCAAACCCGTTAGTGCGTAGAATTTCACATTTCTCGCCTGCCTTCTCCCTAAATCCTCAGTGTGCAGAATTAAACATTACTCGCTTGCCGTTCGAAACGATTAGTGTGCAGAATTTCACATTTCTCGCCTGACGTTCGAAATGGTTAGTGTGCAGAATTAAACATTTCTCGCCTGACTTTCCCTAAATCTTCAATCTCCTGAATCTCACATTCTCCCCAGCCGTTCGAAACCATTAGCGTGCAGAATTTCACATTTCTCGCCTGCCTTCTCCCTAAATCCTCAGTGTGCAGAATTAAACATTACTCGCTTGCCGTTCGAAACGATTAGTGTGCAGAATTTCACATTTCTCGCCTGACGTTCGAAATGGTTAGTGTGCAGAATTAAACATTTCTCGCCTGACTTTCCCTAAATCTTCAATCTCCTGAATCTCACATTCTCCCCAGCCGTTCGAAACCATTAGCGTGCAGAATTTCTCGCCTGACGTTCGAAAAGGCAGGTGTGTAGAATTACATCATTAAATACCTGATTCCCTCGCCTCCTGGTGCGCTGGACTATAGATTCGCGCCCGGATTTTATGTAAAATCCCACTATGTCATTTGTCCCCTTAAATCCTTAATCCGGGACGTGACACCGAAATGAGTAGTATGTTTTTCTGTAAGCAATAGAAAATAATTAGTTACATACAGTTCTTTTCCATAACAAGCCCACTGAAGAAATATCATCGATTATCGGCTTTTTAGTTACCCTCCGGGAACTTCCGAGCAAATTTCTTTTTTGTTTTATAATCAACATATATTTGGCTTTGCAACTGCGAAAATAAGATTTGGCAATATTTACCAATAATGGGGTAATTACCTGTATTCTATGACGCACAGTGAGGCTGAATCGCAAGAAATAGGGGAAAATTCAACAATATCACATTTTTTCGCGCTGAAACTGCCGAATATAATTAAGGAAGTTCATAAAAAAAGTATTGGATGATATAGTGCTGTTGGCTGAGGAGGAAGTGGGGATGAAGATGATGATGAGAGTGCTAGAGAGGTATGTGGATGAGAAGGAGTTGAGGGTGAATGTGGATAAGTCGAAGGTGATGAGGTTTAGGATAGGAGGGGAGGGGGGGGGGGGGAGAATGAAAAAGTGTGAATGGAAGTGGAAGAGTGGAAGAGTGGAAGAAGTGAGTGAATTTACGTATTTGGGGTACAAGGTAGCTAGGAATGGAATGCAAGGGGCGCATGTGAAGGAAAGAGTGAGGAAGGCAATGGTTGTGATGAGGGAGGTTTGGGGGATAGGGAAAAGAAGGTTTGGGGGCGACTGGAAGAGAAGGATATGGCTGTTTGATGGATTGGTGAGCACGGTATTGTTATATGGAGCGGAAGTATGGGGGTGGAAGGAACGAGCGGATGTGGAAAGAGTGCAAGAAAGGTATGTCAGATGGACGCTAGGGCTGGAGCGGTGCACCCCGGGGTATATGGTGTTGGATGAGACGAAGAGAGAGAAAATGAGGGTGAGGGCGGGAAGAAAAGCGTTAGGTATGGAAGGAAGGGTAGGGAGCGGGAAAGCCGGGGTAATAGCGAGAAGGTGCCTGAAAGAAATTAGAGAAAAGAAGAGAGACAGTGGAATAGGGTGGGTGGAAGAAAGAAGGAGGTTTTATGAGGAGAGGGGTTACGCGACGGAAGAGGTGGAGAGGAGGGAAGGGCAGGGGTGTGATATGAGGCAGGTATTGGAACAAAGGGATAGGGAGCTGCAGGAGCAGGAATTGGGAAGAAGATTGGGGGGAAGGGAGATATAATAGGTGGTACAGGGAGGTGAGGGCAGACGGAGTGCCAAGGTACCTGGTGGAATTAGGGAAGGAGGAGAAGATAAAGAGGGTAGCAAGGTACAGGCTAGGGAATGAAATGAGAGGGGAGAGGTATTGGCTGGAAGAGGGGGAGAATGTATGCAGGGTGTGTGTGGGGGGGGGGGACAGGAGACATGGGGGCATGTGCTGGAGAGGTGTGGAGATGGGGGTAGGGAAGTGGAGCAGGAAAGAGTTAGGGAAATTTTGGGAGAGAGAGGGTGGGGAGAAGGCTGGATGGGCAGATTGGATGAGCGAAGGAGAGAGGCGACGAGGAGAGGAATAGAGGTCGGAGCGGAGAGGGAGGTTTGAAACAAGAGGAAGGTTGGGAACGGTGAGCGGGGGGAGGGGGTGGGGGAGACTTGGGAGTGGGGGTGGGAAGGGATAAGGGGTAGGAAAAGGGGAGGGGTAGAGGTAAGGATGTATATATGTAAATAGAGGAGAGAAATTGGAGTGTAAATAGAAGTAAACTGTGTATATATTTGTAAATTAATAAAGGTTTTTAAGGATAAGGTAGGTGTAAGAGGCGTGCGAGGCGAGCGAGGCGGGAGAGGGGAGCCCAAGGAGGCGAAGCGAGCAGGCGGAAGGGTCGAGTGTGACGGGCGGGGCGTGCGGGTGAGGCGAACGAGCGAAGGGGGAGTGAGGAGAGAGGAGTAGAATAAGTTAGATATAAGTTAGGATAAATAGATAAGATAGGTTAAGGATAATCTGTAAAGATGAGAGGAAAGAGGAGGAAGAAGACCCGAACCCGGAAGTGAGGGGTTTAATAAACATACATACATACATACATACATACATACATACAGTGATGCCAGAATCGTGGGACACGGGACGGGACGCTTACCCCCACTATGACCTACCGTCCTCTCCCACTATGGCCTACCGTCGTCTCCCACTTTCTTCCCATCGCACTGCACACAAGCATATCCCTACCCCTGTCCGTGTGCTCGGCAGTTCGACAGGCAGCTCACACGGACAGGAGTAAAAATATGCTTGTTTGCAGTGCGGTGGGAAGAAAGTGGGGGACGCCGGTAGGGCATAGTGGGAGAGGACGGTAGGTCATAGTGGGGGTAAGCGTCCCGTCCCGTGTCCCACGATTCTGGCATCACTGTATGTATGTATGTATGTATGTATGTATGTATTGTCCATGTACGTGTCTTAGGGCCGACGGCCCCACCGCCCGGCGGATTTCTCCCAACTCCGACCCAGATGTAATGTCCGCGACCTACCATCGAAACAAATCTCGAAAGGGACCCCCGAACGTTCGCTAGGTCCTGGTGGCCGACCCTTAGCCAGGATCCCCCAGCGGCCAATATGCCCGGAATTTCATTCCGTGCACATCGCCCGAAGGGGAGCATAGCCGTTTTCCCAGAGCCCCCTCTCCGCGCTCAAGGCGGTCGACCCTGGAGGGTGATTTTGAATATACCTAAGATGTTTTTAGGACTTAAATTTCGGATGTTCTAGGTACGTCCGTTTCTTAATTCCTACGCATGTTCTTAGGACTTAAATTTCGTATGTTCTTGAAACATCCGTTTCTTAAGTCCTACGGATGTTCTCAAGACCTAAATTTCGTACATATATGTTCTAGGAACGTCCTTTTCTTAAGTTTTACGAATGTTCTTAGGATTTAAATTTCGGATGTTCTAGAAATATCAAACAATCTTGTAAGTCACGTAATTGTTTTGGACTACTACATTTCGAATGTTCGGAGAATCTACGTCTCGTAAGTCTTGTGAATGTTTAGAAGAACTGAATTTCCGATCTTCGAAGAACAACCGTCTTGTAGGTTTTACAGATGATTAAGGTTAGGTTGCAAAACAGTCTTATGATTGAATCTCGCATTTGCGTTATTTTTTGTGCAATGAAGTCGCTGAAATGTTCCCAGATAGCACAAGACGTCTTAAGACAGACATCTTTAATTCTTACACACACGACGTCTTAAAGACGTCAGTTTTAAGACGTTGTTAAAACATCTGTCTTGAAGACATATGGACACTCTTGGGACATCCTCCGAACGTAGAGTACGTCCGGAACGAATGTTCTTGAATTATCTTTGGTATGCAAATTTGACAGACAAAAAATGAATGCGTTATTTGGCTCTTAACGCATTCTTCATGGCACCATGATTTACATTGCTGGCACTGAATCCATTGTTCATTGCTAACGGATTGGCTGTATAATTTTGTGCATACGAAGCAAGCACAATCTTCATTTTCTTTATTACTCTTAAGGGTATTTTTATTTCAGGCTTCTCTTGTTTGATTGTTGTTTTTCTTCTTTTTATAACTACTTTTTTCTGTTTCGGTTCTGTTTTCTTTCCAACAGCACTTGTTCCCTGTACTTCTTTTAAATATATATCCGACGTTATTACGGCTGTGCTCCCTTTACGTTTCGTGGACCGTCTAACTCGATCACAGTCTATCTTTGGCAATGGCAAGATATTATTAATTATGTCTTTGGCACTTTCTATTGTAGTTATCACAGATGTATCACTATTATTAAGATTACTTGCTAAATCTTTTGATGTGCCTGGAACAGGTTCATCGTCCAATGTCCGTATACTTTTTACATCAACAAACAAATAATTGTTTGCCACTGGCAGTATATTTTCACTAGGACTTTCACTAGTATTTTCAATATTGCACTGCGTTGATTTTTTCACTGCAGGCTCACAGAAATTCGCTCTATCTGTCGGCATTGCTGGGGTAAAATCTTCGTCTCCAAATTTAAAGCGATTGGGAGGATAAATCCCAGCATTAGTGCTGTACGAGTACCCGGAAAAAGCAAGCCGAGCCTGGCTCGGCTCGAAAAACCGAGCCGAGCCAGGTACCAGAAAAAACCGAGCGGCTCGAATAGAACCGAGTACTCGAATTTTTCCAAGCTGCCCGAAAGAAACCGGGCGGATTGGATAGAACCAAGCGGCTCGAATTTTTCCAAATAGCCCGAAAGAAACCGGGCGGCTTGGAAAGTAAGCGAGCGGATCGTAAGAAACCGGGTGGCATGGAATGAAACGAGCGGTCCGATAGAAGTTCGAGCAGATCAAAAACTATTTGTCCGATTTATTTCAAGTTTGGTATATATGTTCTTAATGATATTATCTAAAACGTAGCCTATCATTTTTTTTATACGATAACCCATTCGTATGTAATAAATGTTTTAAGTTTGCCTTGTTAGGTAAAAAATGAATAGTGATATTCACCTTGCTCTCATTTGTAGAATAAATTTTTTCTTCTCAAATCCGTATGCTACATTGTATATATTTTATTAATGAACACTAGAATCATGGTCTTTCTCATGTTAGATAAACCTGGGCATCATAATTTGATACATAGCTCGCGCGCATAATATTTATACAACATATGCCTTAATACATGCTCTGCACATAAGAATTAACGAAATAATTTTCAATCTCATAGTATCTGTAAAAAGAATTCGTCTAGTTTAGTATTGTTTCGAGCGTCTCAGATTGGCGTAATACCTTAATAAAGGGTGTTGCCTGTTAATGGCTAAATAAGCATAACTGAATAAAAAAAAGAAATAGGTATAATATAGACTGCGGAATTTTATGCAAATACATGTTTTTGTAGTAATGGATTAAACAAGTGGGACTTTGACCGATCTATATTTCAACATTAAGAGTATTTTAAAAATATATTTGTAATTTTGCATATTTCGGGTATTTTTCATGGTTCTCGCATATACGGAATTTGTTTACAAATTAGCTCAAGTAATTGTTAAAAGTTGCTGAACCTCGCTTTTAAAGTTTAATAGCTTCATACCTATGTTAAAAATTTTATGTAAGTGTAATAGTTACATTATATTCAAAAGTTTAGTAATTTGTATTGAAGGGATTGTTGTGCTCTGGAACGCGGCATATCAGACCTGCATGAACTTCCGCAGTCTAGGTGTAAATAAATAAACGAATAACTTTTAAACAATAAACAACTAAAATAACGTCCATTTTTTTATTTAATTAATACAAGGACGCAATACCAATCCGTTTGAATGAGGATGGGGAATACTTCTGCAAGAGCGTATGAAATTACAAGAAACAAAATAATTGTATTTAACCAACATTTCCACAGCTTAATTATACGCTGTAGCATATTTCGTACATTGGATTACATACATACTTCATACATGATGCACGCATACTATGTACATACTACATACACACTATATCAGCGCTGTCCAGTGTAGGGGCCCCTCACGCGCCTGCTTCCCCTTCCAATCTTTCTCTCGCATAGCGTGCCTTCCGTCGTCAAGGAGACCGCGCGACGCTAAGAAGGCTGCCACGTCCGCGAGCCGTCTGTCACTTGGATATGGGTCATTTCAGGTTAATTCGTTGACTTTCATACCTATGTGTCAGGCTTGTTTATGATATTTGTAGTTTCAGAATTGTTTGAAAAGTACAGGTCACCAAGACTGACAACATATACCGGGAAGTAATAGCATTTGCTGGCTGCGACGCCGCGTGTCACTAATCACATGTCGTATCGGGCGTCCGAGCTCGCTCGGTGACGGACACGCTGGTCTGTCATGGTCGCCTCTTTAGCGTCGCGCGGTATCCCTGACAACGCAGACGAGAGTGGGAGAACCCCACTCTCCCGCGGGAGCGACCTTGAACAGCGCTGCACTATATTCATGCTATACATATACATTACTTATTATATACATGGAACGTACAGTATAGGCATACAATGTACTGTTAGCCCTACGCCCGTACTAGATGCTACTATATACTATTACATTATATTACATGAGGGGGACATACAGTATTGGTATTTGTTTCACTTTCCGATGACTTTTTTAAATTATCAAGAGACACGGTAGTGTCTCGCGCCAAGTATATATTATTATATGCGCAGCGCGAGACACAGAGTGTATCTATTACGCCACGACTCGCTATTCTGAACCCTGAGATTTCCGAATCTCAATAACGGCTGATCCGATTCGATTTTGAATGGTCTTAATGGATATCCTGGGTTTGATTTACATAAGAAAAGTGTCTTCGTTTTGTTCCTACGTGCCTTATGAGCTGAGATATTTCGTTGTAAAGTGGCAATTTGCCGAATTTCATGTTCGTAAAATTAAGATCGTCATCGTCATCGTCCTACACTTTAGGCAAGAGGGGGTGAGGAAAAGTGTCTCTCGTCGTTCATTGGATGCGGGTTCGGCCGACCGTGTAACAAATTTTGTTGTGACGTGACAGCTACATGACAGCTAGACAGAGATATATTATAACCTACCAAGTGCTAAGTGTCAAATGAAGTAAGTTGTCAGAATTTGAATTGTCACGAGTTTTTACACCAAATAGGAGACTGAATTATTGTCTTAATTAACAAGGTAAGTCGCCAAAATTTTTTAAATCAATTTAGTATGTAGAGTATCTTCTTTCGCACAAAATAATATATATATTGTAACAAATTGCATTGCATTTAAATTGCTAGATATTTTTATACCAGCAATTTAGAGATTTTATGTAAAGCTTATATATATTATATTTAGAAATGAAGAAGATGCAGAGGACTTGGATAAAAATGAAAGGGACGCACAGGCTTGAATGGACAGAAATGAAGGGGATGCACAGGCTTGGAGGTTGTCCGGAGAAGATTAAATATATATAATAAGTTCTACGTTAAGTTATAAATAAAATAACTAAAATGTGGATTTTATATATTTACAGATAATCGAAGCAGAAGATGATGCTGTGTGATCTACGTCAGACGATGTACGCACAAATTTGCAGGTAGGGTTTTGCATACGTAATTATTTATCGCTGAATTATTACCATTAGCATTTAAATTTCCAGTAACAAGACTTTCTGCCATACGCAATCATTTCCTTCGGACATATTTTGTAGTCTCTACACTTACTGTAGCAAAATGCCACTCTATTTCTATATATAAGTTCTACGTTAAGTTATAACTAAAATAACTAAAATGTAGATTTTATATATTTACAGATAATCGAAGCAGAAGATGATGCTGTGTGAACTACGTCGGACTATGTACGCACAAATTTGCAGGTAGGGTTTTGCATACGTAATTATTTATTCAATGATTTTGACATATGAGCACGTGTGATGATATATAAATAATTAGTAAATGTGTCCTATTTTTCAGTTAACGATGCAGACGGAGTGAATTATTTCAACAGCTCAAAGAGAAATTAACCCTGCTGCACGATAAATTAACAATATTCACGTGTGTATATATATGTGTGTATATATATATATATATATATATATATATATATATATATATATATACACATATTTTCTATTTCATATTTTCATATTTTCATATTTTCTACAAAATTCCAATTTTTTTTTCACCTTCATAAATTTATTTTATATATAAATATATATATATATATATATATTTATATATAAAATAAATTTATGAAGGTGAAAAAAAAATTGGAATTTTTAGTTTCGTTTAAAGCAGGCCTTCCCAAGTAGGGGAAATGCACTCCTAAAACAGATGTTTCGGCTCTCCCTCCACCGGCGCGCCTTCAGCTAAGGTGGGATGACTCCTACAACCCTCTCTCCGAGGAGACAGCAGGGGGGCCAAGCTTCCCTCTTACGAAAGGTGAAGCAGAGTTTGTAGCGCCTCCTACCGATAAGGCGCTAACTAAACTGTGAATGTGTGAATTGGTGTGAATCGGGACGTATGTGTATGTGTATACGTGTAATGCACCGCTTACTTTAAGGCCGGTAGGTATTCATAGTCGCTACTTATTCTTAAGCAAATGCTTAAGCATTCGGCATCTTTTACTAGCTACTAGGTTAGTAGAGGATGACGCATGCTTAAGCATTTGCTTAAGAATAAGTAGCGACTATGAATACCGGCCTAAAACCTGTCCACGGATCGTCGCGCCAGCGACACGTATGCAGCAGATAGAAGGATAAACATTGAAATTGAATATTTCTTCTTTTCATAGGAAAATAAAATATATTCAATTTCTTTGTATATCTTTCTATCTGCTGCATACGCGTCACTGACGCGACGATCCATGGTCAGACGGCCTTAGAAAAGGTAAACCAGGGAAAGTGAGGACGCCATTTGAAGGTTATGCTTGATGCTTCCTCGCGTTGCGCCAAATGTGGCCCTAATGGCGCCAAAGTAACATTTCACCAACGTCGAAAGGTTGTGTGCGTGCTCACTGATACACCTAGGTATGTGTGTGTGATGTACCTAGCGCCTCCTACCGATAAGGCGCTAACTAAACGGGAACTTCGGCCAATGAATGACGGCTTGGTCCCCCTGGGAGACAGTAACGCCGCTAGGAAGCAGAGAGAGAGGACAGTAGGAATCGTCCCACCTTAGCTGAAGGCGCGCCGGTGGAGGGAGAGCCGAAACATCTGTTTTAGGAGTGCATTTCCCCTACTTGGGAAGGCCTGGTTTAAAGAAGAGGGGTGTAAATGAAAGAGACGGTTCGATTAAATTTGTAATACAGTTAAACGTTAATTATTTTATTTTTTGGGAATACATAGATTTCAAAATTCATATTTACATTTTTTTTTATTGATGGCCGCCACGCCCTTGACCGCGACCCCGGCCCCGGCCACGGCCATGCCCATGGCCACGGGCGTATTTAGAAACAGCCCAGGCTCGCAGGGAGGTGGCCTGCTCCTTAAGAGCATTTATGAAGGCCCACTCTTCCTGTCGGGCCCGGACCCTCCACCCGCTGCGCTGGTGGCGCGCAACACGTGGTTCTGTAATTAGTAAAAACGAAATTTATTAGTCAAATATTTTTTTGGAAATTTAGACCTATCTTCAAGCATTCTAAACGCATATAACTCCTTACGGGGGTAGACACGGGTAATGCAGCGCGCTGTATACCGACACAATCTGGCCCGAAACATGGGTCTGGAAAGTTACGCTTGATTTCCTTATATGAGCGAATTTTGGGCTGGGTGAGGTCTCATTCGAAAGAGGAAGGTTCAATGCAGCCCGCTCTTGGCATGGTTCAAAGAGATTATGTTGATATGTAATAATATGAGTGTCCAAAGTATAGAAAAAATGGACAAAATACACTCGCAGATTCCAAGTATTTGTAGGTCACTAAAAGAGTTTTGTGACTCAAACGGTGCGTAGAGCGCTCCGCATTGAACCTTCCTCTTTCGAATGAGACCTCGCCCAGCGCAAAATCTGCTCATATAAGGACGAAAAACGAGAAATCCCAAACCCATGTTTTAGGTTAGATTGTCGGTATTACAGCGCGGTGCATCGCCCGTGTCACGTGACGTGTCTACCCCCTTAAAATGTGTAAATATTTACCATCGCCCGTGGCCGGGATTATAGCTGGTGGCGGCGGAGACAGAGGCAGCGGCGGGTTCTGTGGCGGCGGAGACAGAGGCAGCGGCGGCGACGTCGGAGGTGGCAGGGTCCTCGGCAGCGGCTGGGACGTCGGCAGCGGCTGGGACGTCGGCAGCGGCTGGGACGTGGACAGCGGCTGGGACATCATTTCGGGGGAGGGGGAGGACATATGGAGACTTTCCAAATTCACGTCTATTTCTAAATAAATAAATTATTTTCATTTTATTATCACATGCGTGGAAAAAAGTTAGAATATATGTATAATAAGATGAATTGTTTTATTTATTATTTACCTGCCAGTATAGTGTCAGATTCTTCTTTCTGCAAAAATTAATAAACAATTAATTAGTCAAAAAGTTCAAGATTCAAGAGTTCATAAAAGCGGGGTATGATAGAAGAAAGTCATCTAGAGACGCGGTAGCGTCTCGACGCCAAGTACATGAAAAACACCCTGTATATGTCGACTGTCCCTACCGCTACCGTGTACCTTTACTCGTCGCGGTGGCATTCCAACCTAATTCTGAAATTTATTACATTATATCTCATCACGCCTGCAATATTTTCTAAATTTAAAGGCATTTTTCTTATGTAAACCGCATATCAGCTTTCGAATAAGACCAATTTCAATAAAATCGGTTCACGCATGACAGAGATATCGTAATATCGTCTCATGAATCTGTCAGAAACGGTAAGATTCTTCTTCTGATTCTTCAAGAAATTTTTCGTCAACCATAGTACATATATATATTTTTCGTCGTCAACCATAATATATACGTATATTCGCGTTACACACACACCTTCAGACAACACATGTATCGTTCTTCGTTCGTCGTCCGCCATTGTACGTACATATATATATATATATATATATATATACTATTTTGAATTTTATAACCTAAGTGCTAAGTGTCAAATAAAGTAAATTGTCCCAATTTGAAATGTCACGAGTTTTTACACTACGTAGGAGACTGAATTATTGTCTCAATTAATAAGGTAAGTCGCCAAAATTTTTAATAGGTTTCTTATGAAGAGTCGCAGACTTGGAAGTTGTCCGGAGATGGTTCGACTGAGAAGCATCTCCTTTCACACAAGTTTCTGAATATTTGTACCATGCATGTACAAAATAATATATATATATATTATAACAAATTGCATTGCTTTTAAATTGCTAGATATTTTTATACCAGCAAATTAGAGTTTTTATGTAACGTTTATATTATATATTATAGAAATGAAGGGGACGCACAAGACTCCGATAAAAATGACGCACAGGCTTGGATGAATAGAAATGAAGGGAATGCACAGGCGTGGAAGTTGTCCGGAGAAGATTAAAAAATAAATAGAAAGACAAAGCATCTTGCTTCGCACATGCTTCTGGAAAGTCAAATAAGGTAAATCGACAAAATTATAAATATACCAGCAATTTAGAGTTTTTATAATATATATTGCAACAAATTGCATTGCATTTAAATTGCCTGATATTTGTACTTGTATATACCAGCAATTTAGAGTTTTTATGTAAAGCTTATTATATTATAGAAATGAAGGGGACGCACAGGACTTTCATAAAAATGAAAGGGACGCACAGGCTTGGAAGTTGTCCGGAGAAGATTAAATAAATAGAAAGACAAAGCATCTTGCTTCACACATGCTTCTGGAAAGTCAAATAAGGTAAATCGACAAAATTATAAACATACTAAACTAATTTTATTCCAAAACCAATAAATTGTGTGTTGAAAATATTGGACCTCTCCGTTCATCCTCGTTGAATTATTACCACAGCATTTAAATTTCCAGCAACAAGACTTTCTGCCATACGCTCTCATTTCCTTTGAACACATTTTATAATCTACACTTACTTTAACAAAATGTCACTCTATTTCTATATACAGTGGGTACAGAAAGTATTTGTACACCCTTTAAAATCGCATAACTTTTTTCAAATTAATCCAAACAACTTGAGTTTTTTTTAGAAGCTAGAGGGATTAGTTTGCTAAATGATGTGATTCGTGGTTTTAAAAAAAAATGAACATGGTCGGAATAGCAAAAAAAGTAGTAAAAGTCGTTTTTGAAACTTTTTTTTGTGAGTCTGTAATGAAAATTCAAAAAACCCGTTTGTAGATTTCAGTAAGTTATCTGCGTGCCTAAAATTTCATCAAAATCGGTCAACATTGCTCTGAGTTATGAACGCTTAAAGATCGCAGAATAAGGTCGAAAATCGCTGATTTCGGGAATTTCCGCGATTTTCGACCTTATTCTGCGATCTTTAAGCGTTCATAACTCAGAGCAACGTTGACCGATTTTGATGAAATTTTAGGCACGCAGATAACTTACTGAAATCTACAAACGGGTTTTTTGAATTTTCATTACAGGCTCACAAAAAAAAGTTTCAAAAACGACTTTTACTACTTTTTTTGCTATTCCGACCATGTTCATTTTTTTTAAAAACCACGAATCACATCATTTAGCAAACTAATCCCTCTAGCTTCTAAAAAAAACTCAAGTTGTTTGGATTAATTTGAAAAAAGTTATGCGATTTTAAAGGGTGTACAAATACTTTCTGTACCCACTGTAGTTGCTACGCTATTCATTATTAATTTTACTAGTTTTCCATTAACAATATTTCAATTCACCAATAAATATTATTTTTTATACTATACTAAACCAACACCAATAAAAATATTGAATCTTTTTATTCATTTTCGCTAAATTACCATTAACATTTTTTAAATTTCTGCCACAAGACTTTCTATCGTATGCTCTCATCTCCTTTTTTTATACTATACTAAACCAACACCAATAAGAATATTGAATCTTTTCATTCATTTTCAAAATCGATATAACTGCTTCCAAACAAATTCTTATTGCAAAATTACATTTGTTCGATCACGATAGTAGTGGAACAACAACGAAAGTGGAAAATTTCTACGTCAAAGCAATGCCTACTACTAAAATACAAATGGTAGATCACTGTTATAAACTTAAGACAGCGATTTTCCACCATGGTAAAATTAATGTCGATGGTCACTACACGAGTATGGTAAGGGGTAAGGGCACAACGTGGGTATCCGTTGATGATTTACGAGCAGAAAAACAAGCTTGGCCACGAAATGCTAAAAATGCATACATATTTTTCTTCGAAAGGTGTTAATTGTGTTTGTCAATACACTTCAATGTTAAATACGTCCAGCGCCAAAGGCTGCTTTCAGCGCCATATGCTGCTTCGCGCACCATGTATTGTACACAAAGTACTATACATATAATATAATACATACCCTGATAACCACCCTGCCTGCAGTCTGTCAGTAGATGGACAGCAGGGTCTGACAAGGCAGGGTCTGCCGGCAGATGAACGGCAGATCCGCAGCAGACCCTGCCTTCAGATGGCGCTATTGGATGTGTCGGACGGGCCGCAGGATCTGCTGCGGATCTGCCGGCAGATGAACGGCAGATCAGCAGCAATTCCTGCCTTGTCAGGGTCTGCCGACAGATCCGTAGTTGAATGCGGGCATAAACTGCGCCGGATCTGCGGGCAGACCTGGTTATCAGGGTATAGATTGGCAATCCGATGCACATGGTTTCTGTTCGTAGTTGTTAAACTTACGTACAATATAGAATTTATACTTAATTCTGTCGCGTGATAATTTGTAATTTATAATATTAAAAACTATCTAAAGTCAGTCCCTATTAAAATTATCTTTGTAAAAAGAAGTGAGATCCCCATAAAAAACTTCAAAAAAGTAAAAAAATACGCCATGTACATGAAAAATCAAATAAATCACAAAAAATAGAAGACAATAATAATCACAAAAATTGAAGATAGTAATAATAAAATAAAAAAAAAAGTGAAATCGAAATGAGCTGCCAGTACATAAAGATGCTTTCCAACGGCGCTTTAGATGACACAACTACATATGCACAGCTAAAATTCCATTACTCATAATGGCTATTTATACAAAGAAAAAATGTATTAAATAATAATATGCAGATATATTTTTATACAAATAAATATTTTAATACGAATAAATATTTGATTCAAAATACTTGGCGCTGCGCAACCGAAAAAATGTTAATTGCCTTAGTATTAATAATTTACAACTCCATTACAATATAAAAAACATATACATACACATATTAGGACTTCCGTTTCCGGACGCGTGTGTGGAAGGTGCGTGGAAGCGAGAGAGATAAGCGGGTGAAGGATAGTGTGGGGAAGTGGTGAGGGAGAGTGGAGTGTGTGTGTGTGGACGGTGAGGGTGAGAAGTTAGAGGGAAAGGGCTATTTAGAAGAGGGCGGAGGGTGAGAAGAGTGGAGAAATAGGAAGGATAAGAGAAAGTTTGGAGGTTAGGTGGAAGGTGAGAGAAGTGTGGCGGGAAAGTGAGTTATAAGGAAAGTGGAGAGATCTAGGGGATAGGAAAGGAAGGAGAAGAGATAAAAGACGCGAGATTTGAAAGAAGAAAGTGAGGATAGTGAAATGAATAAGGGAAAGGATAGAGGGGCAGGGGGGGCTGAGGGTAATAGAGAGATTCAAATAGAGGGAATGGGAGGGGGGGACGGGAAAGGGGGGGAGAGGGAGAAAGGAAAGGGAAAGAGTGAGGAAAGGGTCAGGAAGGACAGCACAAGCAGTGTAGGGAGTAGCATAGGGAGTTTGGAGAGTTACTGGGGAAAAAAGAGAGAGAGGGAGGAGGAGGAGGGGGCGGAGGGAGAGGAGAGGAAAAGCGGGTTTAAAAGGAGTGGGATAACAGCGAGATCGCCAGAAGAGGGGAAGATTGCGGATAAGAAGACGGGGGATGTAGGGGGGGTGGGTGGGTTGGAAAGGATGATAAGGGAGTTGGTGAAGGGAATGAGTGAGATGAAGGGGGAAATGAGGGAAATGAAGGAAGAATTGAGAGAAGAGAGGGAGGAGAGAAGAAGAGTGGAAGAGGAATGGAGAGGGGAAAGGAGGAAGTGGGAGGAGTGGATGAAGGAGGAAAGGACAAAAAGGGAGGGGTTAGAGAAAAAAGTGGGTAGGCTAGAGGAAACGGGAAAAAAGATGGAAGAGGTGATAGAGAAGGTAGGGAAGTGGGAAAAACAGGGATTGGGAAGTGGAGGTAAAGAAGCGATGGATGAAGAACAGGTGGAGGAGTGGAGGCTTAGGATTAGAAGAATGGAGGTGAAACAAGACAAAAAGGAAAGAGAGGGTAGAAGGAACAACGTGGTGATAAGGGGAATAAAGGTAGAGGGGGTGGTGGTGGAGGAGGAGGTAAAGAAGCTCTGGGGAAGGATGGGTCTGGAGGAGGGAGGCATAAAGGAGGTGATTAGAATAGGGAGGGCAAGAGGGGATGGGTTCGGGATGGTTTTGGTGAAGCTTGCGGGAAGGGAGGAGAAGAGGAGGGTGATGGAGGCGAGAAGGAAAATGAAGGGTGGGAGGGAAAGGATTGAGGATGATTTAACGGAGGAGGAGAGGAGAGGAAAATGGATGGTAGAAAGAGAGGCGCAGAGAGAAAGGGAAAAGGGGAAGGTGGTGCAAATAGGATATATGAAGATGTGGGTGAATGGTAAGATAAGAAAATGGGATGAGGTGGGGGAGAAATGGATAGAGGAGCAGGGAAACGGTGGGGGGTCGAGAGGAAAGGGGGGGGATTAGGGGGGGGAGAGGGAGGTAAAAAATGCAGGGTGGCGTTTTGGAATGTAGCGGGACTAAAGAATAAGGATTGGGATTTCTGGAAAGGACTAGAGGAATGGGAGGTGGTTGTTTTATGTGAGACGTGGATGGAGGAGCGGGATTGGGAATATGTAAGGAGTAGGTTGCCAAAGGGGTACGTGTGGTGGAAGCAGTGGGCGAGGAGAGAAAATAAAAAAGGGAGGGCGATAGGGGGGATGGTGATGGGGGTAAGAAAGGAGGTGGAATATAGGGAACAGGAAGGAGGGGAGAAAGAAGGGATAATGGTTAAAAAGGTATTGTTAGGGGGGGGGAATGGTGGCGGGTGGTAGGGGTATATGTAAATAAGGATTTACAGAGGAAGCTGGAGGAAATGGAAGAGTGGGTAGAGGGTAGAGAGGAGGGAGTAAGGGTGGTAATAGGGGGGGACTTTAATGCGAGGACAGGGAGGGAAGGGGGAAGGGTATGGGGGGGAGAAGAGGAGGGGGAGGAAAATAGAGCGGAAAGCAGGAGATCAAAAGATAGGGAGGTAAATGGGGAAGGAAGAAAGCTGTGTAGATTTCTAGAGGAGAAGGGGTGGGGAATTTTAAATGGAAATATGGAGGGGGATGAGGATGGAGAGTGGACGTACACGGGAGGGAAAGGGAACTCAGTGATAGATTATATAGTAGGGAATGAGGACACAAGGGAGGGGGTTGAAAGGATGGAAGTGGGTGAAAGGGTTGAATCGGACCATCATCCGGTAGTGGTATGACTGAGGGGGAAAGGGGGCGGGGAGGGGGAAAAGAGTGAGCAGAAAGCTGTGGGTAGGGGATTGAGGAGGGGAAACTGGACAGAGGAGGGGAGAGAGAAGTTTATAAAGAGGTTCGGAAAGAGGGAGGGAGGGGATGGAGGAATACAAGAGGAATGGAGAGAGCTGAGAGATAGGATAAGGGGAGCGCTGGAGAAGGGGGGGAAGGGGAGTGAGAGGGCAGGAAAGGGGGGGGGGACGAGGAGTGTTGGGAGAGGAAAAGTATGGTAAGGAGAGAGCTGAGAAGATGGAGAAGGGAGGGAGGGGAGGGGATAGAGTACAGGGAGAAAAAAAGAGAGTATGGGAAAATGTGTGAGGAGAAGAAGAGGGAGGAGAGGGAGAGATGGGAGAAAGAGGTGGAGGGGATCAGGACGGAAGAGCAGGTTTGGAAAGTGATAAATAGGGATAGGAGAAGGAGGAGGAGAGTGGAGGAAGGAATAGGAATGGAAGAGTGGGAAGAGTATTTTAAGGGGTTGTTGGGAGGGGTAGAGTGGAGGGTGAGGAAAGGGGGTGAAAGAAAGGCAGGGGAGGATGAAGAGGAGGAGTTAAGGATTGAGGAGGTGAGGAGGGTGGTAAGGAACTTGAAGGATGGTAAGGCAGGAGGGGGGGACGGCATACCCAACGAGGTTTGGAAGTATGGGGGGGAAGAGGTGGAGCAATGGCTATGGGACATATGTAGAAGGGTGTGGAGGGGGGAAGGTTGGGTTGAGGAGTGGAGGGAGGGAGTGGTAGTACCCGTGCTGAAGAAGGGGAGTGGGAAAAGCGTGAAGGATTATAGGGGAATTACTTTGACACAGACGGCATATAAAGTTTATGCGTCCGTGCTGGCGGAGAGATTGAGGGAGGAGGTAGAGGGAAAAGAGCTGCTACCACCGAGTCAGGCCGGCTTCAGGAAGGGTAGGGGAACTATAGATAATATATATGCTTTGAATTACCTGATAAACAGGCAGGTAAACAGGAAGGGGAAGAACATGATAATATTCTTCATGGACCTGAAGGCGGCCTTTGACTCGGTGGACAGAGAGATACTTATAAAGGCGATGAGGAAGAGAGGGGTAAGGGAGGGGTTAGTGGAAAGGTGTGCGGAAGTTTTGAAGGAAACAGTTTGTAAGGTGAGAGTAGGGGAGGAGGAAGGGAAGGTTTTTTGGACGGCTAGAGGAGTGAGACAGGGGTGCCCGCTAAGCCCGAGTATGTTTACGCTGTTGCTTGCGGATCTGGACGAAGAGCTACAAAAAGGAGGATGGGGTGGGGTGAGATTGGGGGGGAAGAAGATATACACACTGGCGTACGCAGACGATATCGCTGTGATGGCGGAGGATGAGGATGGGATGAAGGGGATGTTGGGGAAGTTAGAGAAGTATATGGATGGGAAGGGACTGCAGTTAAATGTGGAAAAATCGAAGGTGATGAGGTGCAGGAGGGGTGGAGGTAGATGGAAAAAGGTGGGTTGGAGGTGGAAGGGAAAGGAGCTGGCTGAGGTAAGGGAATTTAAATATTTGGGTTACACACTGATGGGAAATGGAGGGCAGGAGGCGCATGTAAGGGAGAGAGTGAGGAAGGCGGCGGCGGTGATGGGGCAAGTGTGGGGAATCGGAAAGAGGAGATTTGGAAAGGATTGGGGGAAAAGAGTATGGATGTTTGATAGGTTGGTATGGGCAGTAATAAGTTATGGGGTGGAAATCTGGGGTTGGAAAGGTAGGGAGAGGGTGGAGGGGGTACAGGACAGGTTTTTGAGATGGGTTTTGGGGGTGGAGTGGTGTACGCCGGGTTATTTAGTAAGGGAGGAGTTGCAGCGGGAGATGTTGAAGGGAAGGGCGGGGATGAGGGCGTGGGAGTATGAGAGGAAGCTGGAGGAGGGACAAGGACGGGAGGTGGCAAGGATGTGTTGGGAGGAGATTAAGGGGAGGGCGAGTAGAGGGGGGGGTACTGGGGGGATGGGAAGAGGAGAGGAAAGGGTTCTTTGAGGAGAGGGGATGGACGATAGAGGGAGTGGAAAGGATGAGGGGCAGGGGAGAATTAAGGGGAGAGGAACTGGTAAGGGTGGAGAAGAGGTTGCAGGAAGGGGATAGGTGGGAAAAGATTAGGGAAGCCAGGTATAATAGGTGGTATGGGGCGGTAAAAGGGGTGGGGGTTCCTGGATACCTGAAGAAGGGGTGGGGGGAGAGCAGATGGAAGAGGGTGGCGAGATTCAGGTTGGGGAGTGAGATGAGGGGGGGGAGATACTGGGAGGATGAGGGGAAAAGGAGATGTAGGGTATGCGGGTGGGGGGAGGAAACATGGGAACATGTATGGGAGGAATGTACGGGGTGGGGGGAGGGAAGAGGATGGCAGGAGATGGCGGGGGAAGTGTTGGGAGACGATGGAGAGGGGGAAGGGTGGATGAGGAAGGTGGAAGAGTGGAGGGGGGTACAGGATGAAGGAATGAATGGGTAAGGAATGGGAGTGAGAGGAGGCGTGCGGAAGCGGGGGTCCGGAGGAGGGAGGGAGGGACGGGAGAGGTGTGCGAGGCGGTGGCGAGCGAGCGAGCGAGCGGGCGTGCGAGCGAGCGGTGACTAGGCTTAAGGTTTAGGTTAAGGAGATGTATTGAGCATTGTAATCCCCAAGGGGGCACAATAAAGTATATATATACATACACATATTAAAAACGCAGTCAGATTTATTCTACATATATTTAATTCTAATGCCATACGTAGCATATGCACACGCACGCACGCACGCACACGCTCGCACGCGCGCGCGCGCACACACACACGCATGCACGTACAAGAAAGAAAGAGTTTAGCAACACCAATTCGGGGCGCAGCGCCAAGTATTTTGAATCAAATATTTATTCGTATTAAAATATTTATTTGGATAAAAATATATCTGCATATTATTATTTAATACATTTTTTCTTTGTATAAATAGCCATTATGAGTAATGGAATTTTAGCTGTGCATATGTAGTTGTGTCATCTAAAGCGCCGTTGGAAAGCATCTTTATGTACTGGCAGCTCATTTCGATTTCACTTTTTTTTTTATTTTATTATTACTATCTTCAATTTTTGTGATTATTATTGTCTTCTATTTTTTGTGATTTATTTGATTTTTCATGTACTTGGCGTATTTTTTTACTTTTTTGTATACTATTAGCGGGCCAAAAGAAGATCCCTAGGAGGCGGGCTCGGGCGATGCAGTCCACCGATGTCACGATTGGTCGATTCACCTATTTGAACACATTTCTAAAGACAGGGCACACGTATTTTGGTTATTGGCTGAAGTAGGCACATACATTATCGCACCGCGTGACGAAGAGAGCGAACAAAACACATCGAGATCGAGTGGGATAAAGCGATCTGACCGACGAACGTCAAAGCAATAGCGTAGGCATCTTTAACGGTTAACTATTAATATTTAATAACTTAAAAATTTCCTTATTTTTCACAATATGTTCAGAAAGTATTATCATTGGGTTGGTATCAGGATAATACTTCGGTGAGAACAAAATGTATTCAATAATATTAAGCAGATATATTTTTATACAAATAAATATTTTAATACGAATAAATATTTGATTCAAAATACTTGGCGCTGCGCAACCGAAAAAATGTTAATTGCCTTAGTATTAATTAATAATTTACAACAACTCCATTACAATATAAAATACATATACATACACATATTAGAAACGCAGTCAGATTTATTCTACATATATTTAATTCTAATACCATACGTAGCATATGCACACGCACGTAAGTACGCACACACACACGCATGCACGCACGTACAAGAAAGAAAGAAAAGGATTAATGCAAATTATACATATTTATTGAGTTTAGCAACACCAATTCGAGGCGCAGCGCCAAGTATTTTGAATCAAATATTTATTCGTATTAAAATATTTATTTGTATAAAAATATATCTGCTTAATATTATTGAATACATTTTGTTCTTTGTGTAAATAGCCAGTGTGATAATTGGCGCAACTGTTGTATATCATTACTTTTGTAAACTTGAATATAGAACATTAATAAATTTATATTAATTTACGACCATGTTTTTAAATGGGATTCTTTTTTACGGGATTATATACTTGGCGCTCTTTTTTGTACCTTTTTTTTAAAAAAGGTAATTTTGTGGTAATTTCGACCGTAATATTTAGTATGATTATTTGATTTCGGCGCACAGGTTCGGTCAATTTTAAATCATTAAAACACAAGCTATTTAGCAATAGATAATAAAAGCTTTCGACTTATTAAAGGACTAATTGATCATGCGATTTTACTTTCGAATCCAGAATTCCGACCAGCTAATTTGCTTCTTCTAAAAAACACCTTAAAACGTAATGGATATCCTATAGATATGGTTTCTTCTATTATTAAAGAACGTACTTTCTAAATTTACCATCCATTATTAACAGAAAGACAGAAAGAACTAAAGAAAAATGAAATAGGATCAATTAATTGGAGAAACACCGTTGTTTTACCATTTTGTAATAATATCTCCAATGACATAAGAAGAATCTTTAGAAAAGTTGGAATTCATACTAATTTTAAATTACCGTTTTACACGAAACAATTGTTCCCTTTAATTAAAGACAAAATACCTCTTTTAAAACAATCTAACGTTGTATATTCTATCCCTTGTTTGGGTTGTAATCAAGTTTACATTGGACAAACATCTAGACTTTTAGAGAGACGAGTTTATGAACATAAAAGAAATATTTTCGTATTCCCTATACAACATACTGCTTTAACTAAGCATTCATTAGAGTTTGATCATAGATTTGATTTCGACAATATTTAAATTGTTGATAAGGAAACTAACAAGGGAAGATCCCGAACCCGGAAATTCAAAAAATTCTGAAACTTTGTGGATATGTAGGGGATTTCCTCCTGATTACAACGCAATTTTTTGTTGCTGCCCAAAATCACTCTAAGAGGGTGAAATTAACCCCTGAAGATTCGACCCTTTTTCGATTTTGTGTTATAACTCGCGAACTGTAAGAGATAGAAAAAGAATCTCAAGACGAAAGTTACTTCTTTTAATTAGATCTATCAAATAGTAAAAGTTAAATCAATTGTTTAAACAATTAGAAAAAGTTATAAACAAAAATATTAATAATGTTTTTTATAATTCGTTGTTTCGCGTGAAATCTGAAAAATATAGCCGACACGTAACAGTGGTTTAAATAATTATGGAACAGCATAATCCAATTTTTTTCAAACAATTTCAACTATTGTTGTATCGCGGAACTGTGCTCCTCGACAATCGAAGAACTTTTGGATCCCATTGTAACGTGCCTTAGGCTGCATATCGAACAATGTTTTTCTAACATTTATTAGAACAATTTTTTATTTTTTACAACAATAGTTCATGTGTATGAAGTTAGCCCCACATTTTCTGAGAAATTAAAAAATCATTGTTGTACTATTTTTGTACCGCATTGTACTGTCGAGAATTTTCAAAAATTTGGAACCGTTTGCGAAAAAAAGTCAGAAAACCTATTTTAAAGGTAGCTCCCTTTTTGAAAAAAATCATTTTTTTTCGATTGTACAGCACTGTAATAGTTGCACCGAGCATTGTACCGTTCAAAGAAAGGGTGTATCAGTAGTTTGCATGTATGTAATCCAATGTACGAAATATGCTACAGCGTATAATTAAGCTGTGCAAATGTTGGTTAAATACAATTATTTTATTTCTTGTAATTTCATACGCTCTTGCAGAAGTATTCCCCATCCTCATTCAAACGGATTGGTATTGCGTCCTTGTATTAATTAAATAAAAAAATGGACGTTATTTTAGTTGTTTATTGTTTAAAAGTTATTCGTTTATTTATTTACACCTAGACTGCGGAAGTTCATGCAAGTCTGATATGCCGCGTTCCAGAGCACAACAATCCCTTCAATACAAATTACTAAACTTTTGAATATAATGTAACTATTACACTTACATAAAATTTTTAACATAGGTATGAAGCTATTAAACTTTAAAAGCGAGGTTCAGCAACTTTTAACAATTACTTGAGCTAATTTGTAAACAAATTCCGTATATGCGAGAACCATGAAAAATACCCGAAATATGCAAAATTACAAATATATTTTTAAAATCCTCTTAATGTTGAAATATAGATCGGTCAAAGTCCCACTTGTTTAATCCATTACTACAAAAACATGTATTTGCATAAAATTCCGCAATCTATATTATACCTATTTCTTTTTTTTATTCAGTTATACTTATTTAGCCATTAATAGGCAACACCCTTTATTAAGGTGTTACGCCAATCTGAGACGCTCGAAACAATACTAAACTAGACGAATTCTTTTTACAGAAACTATGAGATTGAAAATTATTTCGTTAATTCTTATGTGCAGAGCATGTATTAAGGCATATGTTGTATAAATATTATGCGCGCGAGCTATGTATCAAATTATGATGCCCAGGTTTATCTAACATGAGAAAGACCATGATTCTAGTGTTCATTAATAAAATATATACAATGTAGCATACGGATTTGAGAAGAAAAAATTTATTCTACAAATGAGAGCAAGGTGAATATCACTATTCTTTTTTTACCTAACAAGGCAAACTTAAAACATTTATTACATACGAATGGGTTATCGTATAAAAAAAATGATAGGCTACGTTTTAGATAATATCATTAAGAACATATATACCAAACTTGAAATAAATCGGACAAATAGTTTTTGATCTGCTCGAACTTCTATCGGACCGCTCGTTTCATTCCATGCCACCCGGTTTCTTACGATCCGCTCGCTTACTTTCCAAGCCGCCCGGTTTCTTTCGGGCTACTTGGAAAAATTCGAGCCGCTTGGTTCTATCCAATCCGCCCGGTTTCTTTCGGGCCGCTTGAAAAAAATTCGAGTACACGGTTCTATTCGAGCCGCTCGGTTTTTTCGGGTACCTGGCTCGGCTCGGAAACCGAGTCCCGGATTGGTTCGGATTTCAAGCTACCCGAATATTCAAGTACTCGTACAGCTCTACCCAGCATGCTCAAACTCACTAATACTATTCTGGAGTACAACAGCTCGCATATAACTACTTCCAAATAGTTGTCCCACTTTTCTTATAGTTATTACTTGCCCCGGATGACTTCTTAAGTATGATGAGCACTGTTGGCTATAATAAGTTTTAAAGGGTTTCATAAAACTTATATCCAGAGGTTGTAATTTGTGCGATGTGTGTGGCGGAAAGCATAAAATATGTACATTTTTTTCTCTGGCTGCTAGGACAAGTGCTACATTTTTTACATGCGTCACATGCCCATCCAATAATAAAAGGACTGGATCATCCTCTGTCGGTTTTGCAAACTTACAGAAATGGTTAAACCACACTAGATACAAAATTTCCGTTTGCATCCATCCTGAGGGATGAAACATAGCTAGTGTGTCAGGAGGGCAACCATCTTTCAACTCCAAATTTACCTTTTTCCTCGGAAATATTATAAGCGGTGGAATAAAATTTCCTGCAGCGTTGCAGCAGAATACGCATGTAGTTGTTTCACCACGTTCTGCTGAGACTAGTCCCTCTACTTGTTTCTTTCCTTTATTACTAATTACCTTTGGTATATGGTTGGGAACTGTGGATATAGGGGAGACCGGGGCTAGTTGTTACAGGGGCAGGTTGTTACAAAGCAGTTTAAAAATTTTTCGCTTGGACTATCACTTCGACGATGAAGTGGCTGATGTGTTTCAACCATACACACTTGTGTATGTTGTGTGTTTATAATCGGTTCACGCGTTGTCACTTTATTACAGTTCTTTGTGTTTTCGGTACTAATAGCAACTTTTCTCTTTCTACTTGAATCTTTTATACCGAACAGACAGATAAATGTATGTAAATGACTATTACCAGGTTTGAATCAGTGTTCCTTTAGCTACAGATTGGCACCACGAACATAAGAATACACCCAACTGGTATGAACTTATAGCTGTTTATACCCAATGGTGTCAACCGGGGCAAGTTGTTACACACGACAAGGGGCAAGTTGTTACACAAGACAAGGGGCATGTTGTTAGATACGAAAAGGGGCACGTTGTTACAGAGCGAAAGGGGCATGTTGTTACATTGTATTTAGTAATTAATTTATTAATTTAATCCTTTAGTTACCACGAGTCACTATAGTAGTTTCCGGTTAAATGATTTATCGGGGACGGAACGCCACTATGGTGGCTCTCTGTTTCATTTCGTAATGAAAGTCGTTTTTTGTTTCGTTACTATGGAGAATGTCTTCACATGTTTCAAACTACATTTATTTCAATAAACGACGCTTTGACGCCAGTATTACACGATTTCGTCAGGTGTGCACATCTGTGTTATTTTCTGATAGTGCATCATTTTGTTTCGACACAGTGTGACGTCCCACAAAATTTCGCTCGCAGATAAAATAATATTTCTTCATAAACCATTATACAACTCCTCTCAAATCTCCCCAAACACCAAAATACCCCTTCTCCATGACCTCGACCGCCTTGGCGATGTACCTTAGCGGTCCCCATCTCAAGACGGTCAATCAATGAATCTCCCTCACATATTCGCCCAACGCGGCACAAACTCTTCCCTCCTATCGAATCTAAACAAGTCCCTCGCCCCTTCTATATCTTAAATCGAGACCTCGTCTCAAGCCCACTAAATGACCAAAGAAGTCAAATCCATTATCACCCCTTTCCTATAAAAACACCCAAAACCCATTCGAGGAGTTGAGCATTACCAAATCACATGTATAAGAACCCCAGAAGGATAATCGCGAGGATTATTTGGCGTACGTGCCGAAAATGCGAGTCCAAATATAGACCAACCTTTGGTCCTTACAAAAACCCCGGAAATGTTACTGCGACGCATATGCGTAACTATGTCAAGGTGCGTACTGCGCACCCCCCTTCAAGCCGAAAAGATTGTAATTAGTATAAATACGAGGAACCGCGAGAGCTCGTCCTCGTTCTACGGAAATTTATCATCGACGCTCGTTCTACAGAAATCAATCAACGATTCGTTCTGCAGAAATCTATCTTACAGAAATCTATATAATTGTCTTCATTTAAATTCAGTGTTCAACGGCAACTACCGTAAGAATTTATATTACCATTTAAACTATTGCATATCATATCCATACATATTATTTTGTATTGTTATTCTAATTGCTATTCATAGTATTTTGTATTTCTACGCGTATTGCGTTCACCTATTATTTTGCATTTCTATTCTTATTGCTATTCATATTATTTTGTCTTGTTACGCTTAAGTGCTTTTCATATTATATTGTGTTATTAACGCTCATTGCGACCATATTTCATGTTCTTATCAACGTTTACTGCTTATATTATTCCATCTTAAAACATATATTGTATGTCACGCTCATAATCACATTTTATATATATATTGATAATCATTCATATTAATGTTCTGTGCTAATGATTAATGTCTAAACGCATAATATATATATTCAACAAAGCACTTTCACAAACAGTGCCTATATTTTTGCCTAAACTAATAAAACGCTTTGCTTAACTAACGTTTCGAGTCATTGTGTTAATCCTTCGGCTGCGAAGATCCCTAAATCCACACGAGCTGCCGGAACAGCTGATTACGGGCAACGACCGCGGAAAGCATCGCGGTGTTTACCAACTTACTTTTACATAGCTCGCGTATAACCGTATGACTAGCTGATTTTGCTGAATCATTACGAGTGTCTTTTACCTCGATGCAACGGTAAATCCGATTACCACAACCAAATCATAACAAGTGCTCTAACGGGTGTCCCCACGGAAAGTACCACATTAAACCTTCCCTGGTCGATTAGCGTGTAGGATTACAGATCCTCGCCTGAAAAGCCATCTCTGATTAGAGTGTAGGATTTCAGATCCTCGCCTGATTTCCTTCTGCCCTCAGCGTGCAGGATTCAAGATCCTCGCCTGAGATCCTTTCTACCCTCAGCGTGCAGGATTCAAGATCCTCGCCTGATTTCCTTCTGCCCTCAGCGTGCAGGATTCAAGATCCTCGCCTGAGATCCTTTCTACCCTCAGCGTGCAGGATTCAAGATCCTCGCCTGATTTCCTTCTGCCCACAGCGTGTAGGATTCAAGATCCTCGCCTGAACCCCTTTTACCCTCAGCGTGCAGGATTCAAGATCCTCGCCTGAGATCCTCCTTACCCTCAGTGTGTAGGATTCAAGATCCTCGCCTGAGTTTCCTTCTACCCTCAGCGTGCAGGATTCAAGATCCTCGCCTGAGATCCTTCTTACCCTCAGTGTGCAGGATTCAAGATCCTCGCCTGAGTTCCTTCTGCCCTCAGTGTGCAGGATTCAAGATCCTCGCCTGAGTTCCTTCTGCCCTCAGTGTGCAGGATTCAAGATCCTCGCCTGAGATCCTTCTTACCCTCAGTGTGCAGGATTCAAAATCCTCGCCTGAGTATCATTTATAAACCCCATGTCATTGTCCCTAAAGACCTCCACCCGGGACGTGACAACAGTATACACCATTATCAGGTATGGATTATTACTTTTGAGTTAGTGTAAACATATTATTGCTACAGAGTTAATTAAATCAGTAATTATTAATTACTGTATTTAATTACATTTTACAGGAAAATGGTATGAACTTATATAAAGAAAACGTCTAGAGGTACCACACCTTTAGCTATATTTGAGGCAGCAGCTAGAGATGTTATTGATAATGAGCTCACGATTAGGCAATCCGCGAAAAATTATAGCATCAATTGGATGACTTTGCAGAGATTTATTAAAAAATATAAGCAGGATGACAGTTCTCACCGATTAACTGCTGGCTATTTGAAAACAAGGCAGACTTTTACAGACGAACAAGAAACGGAACTCGTTAAATATATTTTGCAGTGTTCGAAAATGTATTACGGGTTAGGGTTAGGGTTAGGGTTAGGGTTAGGGTTAGGGAAAATGCCCCCTCCTCGCCCCGTCGGCAGCGAGCAGGGAGGAAGACATAAGACCGATGATACCGAGCTGATGCGGCGGGCCGGTATCACTGATGGTGGCGTTTTGACGCCAGTGCACCCATCAGAAAAGGCCACTGCGGCAGGACTGGGCATGATAAAGGACTACGAGACTGGAAACGACGATGGTAATTGGATCGACACTCGCTCTAAAGAGAAGGAACACCTCGAGGACACATTACCACCCAAGGAGAGACGTATAGGCAAGACGGAACCCATTCTGGTTCTGGACGACTCTGACGAAGAGGACTCTATTCCTAAGACTCCTCAGAGCGTTACGAGAATCCGCCCGCGTGCATCCACCTGTAGCGGAATTACGTCAACGGAGAAGAAGAGGGTGGCTACGTCGACCCCCTCTAAAAGTAAAGGAGCAACGAAGGAAAAGGGCAATCTCGGGGCCTTCTTGGTTAAAACCCCGAAGCCGGTCGGGCCTAGTAAGGCAACGACATCCTCTCCGAGGGGCAACGAGGACGAGGGAACCCCGAGCATAATAAGGGGGAAAACCCTTGCTAGAACCCCACCGGGAGAGTGGAGGAAAAGTCTTGGCACCAGCTCGGCGCAAAAAGGCGGGTCACAGGTGGCTCGGGAGAAGCCAGAGGGGAGCAGGGCCTCAGGCGTAGCGCAGGGGTACTACCTCACCCCCACGGTGTCCGTGGAACGGATTACCGTCACCACGAAGGTAAACAAGCCGGCGGGTCCAGCGAATAAGACCAGCTCCTGCACGCTCCCGGCAGAGGAGCTAGAGAGTGGGAGGCTGGAGACCACTGCGTCGGACCCAGAAGGGGGTCCATCGGACCGGGCCTCGGACTCTGAGGGCCCTGTCCATTTATTCCCCACCCCGTTCCCTCCACACTCGGAGGAAATTAGGAGTAAGCAGACCGGAGCTAAGGACAAGACCGCGAACGCGGACTGGGCAGTCGAACTGCTCAAAGGAGTAACGGTCCTTCTGAATAACCTATCCAGGACCTGCAATGAGCTGGCGGAAGCGGTGGAGAAGGGCTCGACCAAGGGCAACGTTGCCAAAGTAGCTCACAGAATGGCGGCTGAATGCGGAGAGGCCAGAGAAGCGCTCTTGAAGGGCACCATGGAGCACTCAGGCCCAAAAACCCTGACTGCATCTCAGGTCAGGGAAGAGTCCCCCAGAGGAACAACGACCTCCCCCCGTTCCAGCTCCCATTGCGACATGGGGACGCAGACGGAGAGTGGGTCCCTCGACTTAGGTGCGCCAGGCAGGTGCCCCCCCACTCAGGACGAGTCCCCAAAGAAGGGTACGGGAAAAAGGGGTCGCACATCCCCTCCTGACGCGAGTACGGGCCCGCCGAAGAAAAGATACGCTGATGTGGCTGCGGGTAATCTTACACCGATGGATAAGGCGCGCAAGAGTGGTAAGGCCCTCCCCCTGCCCTCACAAGGGGATAGGAATACCCCCTTGAGCCATGGCTCGGAAACAGCCAGGACGATTGGGGTGGGAACGTCGGGAGTCGGTGCAGAACCCACCGGGCAGACGCCCCCAGCAGTTATCCCCACAAAGGGACAACTTAGGCGCGAGAAGAGGATGAGGAGGCTCAACGACCTGGAACTCCAGCGCCAGGGACCGGGAACCATCTCCACACCCCAACAACCCTTCCTTCCCCCCTCAGGTCCCATGAACCTGCAGTCCGGAGTGCCTCGCGATCCGAGGAAAGGTGTGCCGCAAACGCGCAAAAACCTAGACCACCTAGGAAACGCCCGGAGGCAGTTCTAATCAAAGTACCACAAGGAAGTACGTACCTGGAGACGTATAAATCCCTCCTCTCGGTGGGCAGGGAAAACCTCAGGGCAGTTAGTGGGGTCAAAATGACCAGACTTGGACATGTCCTACTGGAAGTTGAAAAAAAGGGGTGCGCCTCGGACGTGGCCGACATTATTAGGGGGAAGCTGGGGGCTACCGTCGAAATGACCCCTCTCCAGGACCGTATAACCCTGGAGGTCAGGGATATAGACCCGGCGTTAGAGGAGTCTGACATCAAGTCGGATCTGGGGTCGGCCCTCAAGTTGGACAGCGACACAATAGAAGTGAGGCGCCTTGTTCTGGTCAGAGGAGGTCTTCAGTCCGCAATTATCTCGGTCCCGGCCAAGACCGTGGGAGGGGCAACCGAAGGCCAGAGATTTAGATGCGGCCTTAGCATGGCTAGAATTAGGATCCTTCCCAGAAATAGTAGGTGTTTTAGGTGCCACCTTCTGGGCCATCTCGCCAAAAATTGTACTGAGGTGAGAGAAGGTTCGGAACTTTGCAGAAGATGTGGGGCTAACGATCATCTCATCGCCAACTGCGTGAACAAACCCAAATGCGGTATTTGCGTTAAAAAGGGGTTAAGTGGGAATAAAGTGGCCCACGTGACCGCGTCCTTGATGTGTCCAGAGAACAGAATAAGCCAGGGGACGGGGCCCCGGGTAGGTGCCACGGTCCGCAACCAACGTCAGGATGCCAATTAAGGTTCTGCAGACGAACCTCAACCACTGCAGCCTGGCTCAATCCATGTTGGAAAGGAATGCCGCATTGCTAGAGGTAGACGTGGTTCTTATCTCGGAACCATATAGGCAACTCAAAAAATGGCATAATGACACGTCAGGGGGTGCGTCACTGTGGGTTACGGGTTTCAACGGCATACTACCTGACCTAGCCCCACAGATAGAGGCGGACGGGGTGGTCGCGGTTAGACTCCGTGGCAGGCTATTTATCAGTTGTTACTGCCCACCCAGCCTCAATCTCCAGCGTTTTAAGTCCTACCTAGGAAGGATCGAGGATATGATCAGGGAAGTCCGCCTGTCTTCACTGGGGATAGTTTTTGGAGGCGATATGAATGCTAGGTCTCCGGTTGGGGGGGGGGGGGGGTGGAAAAGCGGACAGAAGAGGGCAGTACTGCTTGGACCTCTTAAGCAGGCAAGGCCTCATTCCCATCAAAGGTAACGGGTCCCATACGTTTGCGAGAAACGGGAGGACGTCATACATTGACGTTGTGTCCGTTGACCAGGGAACTGCCAGGGGTTTCAGCACTAAGGTCCTGGGACACTACACGTTCTCTGACCATCTATACGTCTTACACGTAATAAAAAAGGACACGGGGTATTACAACACCCCATCTTTCCCGCAATTCTCGACTAAGGATATGGATCCAGACCAGGTTCTGTGCTGCCTGGACAGCCTTCTGTCGCAAAGTTCGGATGATGGATCTTCTGAGCCCGTCGCGGGGCAAGGTGTGAGGCCTATGGCTGATGTGATTCAGGGTGCTCTCGAAGGAATCACAAAGACCCTTCTGCGGAAGAAAAATACCCCCCCTCGAGGCAAAAAGGCCAATTCCTGGTGGAACGCCGACATCGCAGCGGCCAGGAAAGACATGTTTAGGGCAAGGAGATTGGCACAGAGGGCGAGGAAGAAGGGGAGCTCTGCAGCGCCGGATCTAACCAAGGCGTACTGCGCCGCCACCAAGAGGGTAAATATCCTGATATGGAAGGCTAAGGGTGGGATATGGGAGGGACTTTGCTCCATGGCCGAAACGGACCCTTGGGGGAGGCCCTACCTTATGGTCATGGCAGCTGTCAGGGATAGGGCTAAGCCCACAGTAATGTCCACAGTTCAGGCCAAGGCAGTCATCAAGAAGCTGTTTATGGTAGCTCCCCCGGGCCGACTCCAGCGTCATGAGACCCCGCTGAGTAGCTGGGTCACGAGGGGAACACTAGAATCTGTGACCAGCCGCATTACCGAGGCACTGACCAGCAGGGTGACGGCCAAGATCAAGGCAAAGAAAGCCGCGGGCTTGGATGCAGTCCCGTCACTAATGGTCTCCATCGCCATGAAGGCCAGACCACGTTTGATTGCCGATATGGTCAAGGACACCATAATAAGAGGTCTCATCCCTCTCAGTTGGAAGACGGCTAGATTAGTCCTCCTCCCGAAACCGGGGAAGGACCCTCTCCTCCCGGGGTCATATAGGCCGATCAGCATTCTCCCAGCGCTTAGTAAAGTGTGGGAGTACGCGCTGAAAGAGATCATCGAGGGCCAGATCGGGCAGGACCCTTTTCATCCTGCTCAATACGGTTTCAGGAGAGGAGTAGGCACCTCCGACGCCATCCAGGAGGTGAAGAAGATTGCCGATGCATGCGCAAAGAACGACCGGAAATGCGTAATGGTCACTCTTGATGTGAAGAACGCATTCAACACACTGAGATGGGATGTCATCATCCGAGAACTCGAAAGGAGAGGGGTGGCATCGGTGGTCTGCACGCTGATTAGGAGCTACCTCACGGAAAGGTTCGTTTCTATCCACACTCCCGGGGGAGTAGTCTCAGTCCAGATTTACGCAGGGGTCCCCCAGGGGTCTGTCCTGGGGCCTTTCCTGTTCAATTTGGTTTATGACGGCGTCCTCTCCACTGTTGGTGACAACCCCAGGATCAGGCCTATCGCCTACGCCGATGATCTGGCCATCATTTTCTCGGGTAATGATATAGACAAGATCAAGACTCGTATCGCGAACACCTTGAGCAGGGTCCAGACGTGGTTCGGTAGAACCGGCCTTACGGTCGCCCGAGAAAAAACCGAGATAATGATTTTGACCGGCCTTAGGGGCCAGAAAGTCCAGGACTTCCTAATTATGGGAGAGACGATGAAATCTGTGGAGTCCCTCAAATACCTGGGGGTACATCTGGACTGTTTGAGGAATTTCAGGACCCATTTAAAGGAGGTAACGGTGAAGGGCGACAAGGTTGTGGGGGCACTTTCATCCCTCCTTCCCAACGTACGTGGTCCGTCCCGCCCCATCAGACGCCTATACTACTCGGTCTGGGAGAGTATAGTGCTGTATGCTGCCCCGATATAGGCCTCGGCGGTTGACACGCCCACTAATGAGGCCACGATCAGAAGAGCACAGAAGACGGCCTTAGTGCGCACTACCACCTCGTACAGGTCTGTGGCCTATATGGCCTTGTGTGTTCTTGCGGGACGCCTCCCGATCGGTATCAAGGCAAACATGTGGAGGAGTGTATTTAGGGCAAGGGACGAAGACAGGTCGAATCCCGACCTCCTTGGAAACAGACCGGCCCTAACCAGGAGGCTCCGAGAACACAAAGAGGCCCTTTTGGAACGCGCTCTCACGGAGTGGCAAGATAGGTGGGACTCTTTCGACCCCACCAACTGGACTCGCCGGATCATCTCGTCCGTTAGAATGTTTACCGGAGACATGGGTAAAAGGTTCCAGGTGGACTACTGGAGCGCTCAGCTCCTGACCTCCCACGGAGCCTTTGGGGCTTTCAGGCACAGGTTGCAGAAAGCAGAGACGCCAGCCTGTGGTGACTGCGGGGCCCAAGTTGATAATGCGGAGCACGTGTTGTTCTCGTGCCCCGAGTACAGCGGTGACCGGGAAATACTGACGGGAGCGCTGGGAAACGTCCTCAATGTATCCAACCTCCTATCGGTAATAACTAAATCCGAAGAAAATTGGGCCCATTTTCAAGCCTTCGCACAGAAGGTGATGCATGATAGGGCCACCAAGGAGGTGATTGCGGAAAAAGAGATTAGGGCAAGGCTGGCCCAAGAGGCTAGAGCGCAGGCCAGACTCCGTCCGGGCCAATCCTCGAGGCCTAGAATCGGCAACAGAAAGAGGAAAGCTCCAGGGGGACGAGGTGGTGGAGCAGGGGTCAATTCCACCCCCTCCACACCCCCGGCGAAGAAAAGAAGAAGAATCCCGTGACCAAGGGAGGCGGGGAGGGCCGTAGTCCCAAGAAGTGACCGCTGTCCTATTTAAGTCCCCGCCCATGGCGATATTCTTTTTTTAGTTTTTAATTGACCGAGAGCTCAACCTTTACGACAGGTGAGCCCTGGCGGAGGTCGCGCGGGGTCCCTGGACGTCGTAGTAACATTTCAATGTATTGACCTTAGACTAGTTATTTTAGGTATTTATTTCGTCACTTAGTTACTTATTTTATTTATGTACTTTTTTTATTGTTTACGATACAGTGCAATTTCTTCTTACATTTTAGCTAGTGACCGTAGTATAAGTATTTTATATATGTACGTATGTACTTACTTGTTCTATTTATTTTACCTAGTAACTTTTTATTGTAATGTGCTGCTCGATCCAGTGGCATAAATGCGTGAGGAACTAGTTCTTAGTGTTAGGATCTTAGAGTTAGGAGTTCGACGCCCCTACCCACGTTTCTGTCTGTGGGTGTGGCTTTAGGTCATGCGCGGAATTGTTGGTTTCCGCGGCATCGACGGCCGAGAATGTGCGATTGCTACCAACCGTCAGTAACCACGCGGCAGTGTTATCTCCGGAGACTGCGATACCAGGTTCCGGCATACCCTGGGTCATCGACCGTCGAGGGATACACGCATCGAGGGAGGGAGGACGTTGCGCCCCTTAGGAAATAAGAAAGGACCCGCAAGTCGGTAACAGTAGGCGGTATTCCATGAGTCGCCAACCATCGGTGACCATGTGACAGTGACACTCCCGGGGTCGGGACACCAGGTATCGGTATACTCTGGGCTACCGTCCACCGAGGGACACGTTCATCGAGGGAATGATGTCGCTGCTCATCACATGATGACTAGAAAGGACCCGCTGGTCGCTAACTCCAGGCGGTAATCCATGTTGGAGAAGAAGAAAGGAGATGCCATTCTGGTGCCCCGATGGGTACCACTAGGCTAAGGAGGACTCCCCCCCACAAGGGGCCCCGAGGTGAAGGAGTAATAGGTTAGTCCCATTCTCCGGGGTATGGGGAGAAGCCATCAGGTGGCACACATAGAGGGGGTTTTAGTGGGTATCCCGCCCGTCTGGCGGCGAGTCCCACATAACCCGGTACAGTTCCTGTCCGGGTATGCATAAAGCATTTCCCCCTCTTCAAAAAAAAAAAAAAAAAAAAAAAAAAAAAAAAAAAAAAAAAAAAAAAAAAAGGGTTAGGGAAAATGTATTACGGGTTAATGCCAAAAGAAGTGAGGACCTTGGCTTATGAATATGCAGTGGCCAATACTAATGTAAATTTTTCGGATAATTGAGCAGAAAAAAAGAAAGCCTCAGCTGACTGGTTTTCTGGTTTCATGAAGCGTCACCCGATCTTGTCTTTAAGATCCCCTGAAGCAACAAGCCTCTCACGCGCTACAAACTTCAATAAGCATAATGTCGGGCAGTTCTTCAATAATTTAAAAACAGTGTTGGAAAAATATAGATTTAAGTGCCACGATATCTGGAATGCGGACGAAATCAGTACAACAACCGTACAAAAACCGCAAAAGATTGTCGGACAGCGCGGAGAAAAACAAGTAGGGAAGGCTACCTCAGCTGAAAGGGGAACATTAATCACATTGCTTCTAGCAGTGAATGCTATTGGAAATACAGTACCCCCTTTATTGATTTTTCCTCGCGTTAATTTTAAGGAGCATTTTATTTCAAATGGGCCACCTGGCTGCATTGGAGATGCACATCCAAGTGGTTGGATAACCCCTTCGTCTTTTTTAAATTTTATTAAACCGCAGCATATGTAAAATGTAGTAAAGAATCGCCATGTTTGTTGTTATTAGACAATCATTCATCCCATCTGTCTATACACGTACTCGATTTTTGCAAAGAAAATGGAATTGTTTTACTTTCATTTCCTCCACACACGACGCACAAGCTCCAACCACTTGACTTAAGTGTTTGTGGCCCATACAAAACATATTTCAACCGAGCGATGGATAACTGGATGAGCAGCCACCCAGAGAAAACTATTACGATTTATGACCTGCCAGCACTTGTCAAAGAAGTATTGCCGTTGGCAGCGACGCCATGTAATATAATGTCAGAATTTCGGGCTGCTGGAATTTGGCCTTTAAATGAAGATATATTTACAGACGCAGATTGGCTTTGCTCCTCTGTAACCAACAGACCGTTGGTTCAAAATGACCCAAATAATTTAGATAAAACTATAATCGAGGAGGAATCTCCGCACAATAAAATAGTGTCTCAGTCTATAATTATTGATACGTCCGAACCGTCTACAAGTTTTGCCAACTCATGTCAACCACATCTAACTCCTGAACAAGTAAGACCGTATCTTGTAGCGGCAAAAAAGGACAACAATTGTACGAAGAAAGAAGATGAAATCAGAAATTTTAACAAACACGCCTGTAAGAGAATCCATACGTCAGGAACAACTGTTAAAAGAAAAAACGAAAAGTAAAAAATGAAAACCTAAAAAGATTTTATTGAAAAGTTTTAGAAAGGAAACTGATGACATAAAAATAAAAAAAAAACACACAGTAAAGAAAAGGCAGATGAGATATAAATCCACCACAAAAAATAGACACTCTTCCTCCGAAGATGAGGAATGCGTTTGTTTGCACTGTCTCTCTCCGCTTTCAAATTCAAAGAGGGGCTCCACAGAGTGGATTCAGTGCATAGAATGCAAAAAGTGGGCACATGAGAAGTGTGTAAAACCAAAGAATCACTTTTACGTGTGCATTAATTGCGAGTCCCCGTATGAAACGGACGACGATAATTGACGATAATGATTTCAGTAGTTTTTATTATTTTTAAAATAGATTTTTTATTGTATATTTATTGTAAAAGAATTCTTAACACTAATAAATTTACTTTTGTCCAAGAAAATATCATTATATTACTCACAATAAGCCTCGTTTCGTAAAATTTAATTCTGTAACAACTTGCCCCGTATTGTGTAACAACTAGCCCCTACTCGGGGCACGTTGATACAACATGTCTCGACTTTCAAAATGGCTTGTTTCAAAGTCATGGTTTTCGTTTAATTACATTCCATAGCGGTCATCGGTAGAGGAAAGAACGTACTTTAAGTAAGAGTCATTGATAGTATTGAATATGGAATGCAAAAAAAATAAAAAATAAAAAACTGAAAAGTGTAACAATTAGCCCCGGTCTCCCCTACCGGACTCATCAACATTGTAGATTCGACTTGGTGCAAAGTTATATTGATCTAGTAAATTATATAATAAGTCATAAAACTTATTAACTACAATTTTATTAAAACCGGATGCTCTTGCTAGTGATGTTTTCTCTGGAGTCCGCAGTGTTCATGGTGGGCGTCGCTTCATAAAACTTAGATACCAATCTTCTCCAGCTATTTTAGTATGTTTGTTAAATCTGTGTTCAATTTTATGAGCTTCAGCGAAGTCAAACGCCAATCTTCTAAGCTCAATCGGTGTTAAACCAAAATATATTCTATCCATTTCTAATACATGTTCTAGCAATATGGTTTCTAGTTCCGGAGAAAAGGTGCATTTAAATCTACCCAACTTGATGTCAATGTCATTTTCATCATTGTTTGTATGTTTTTCAGTCTTCTTTTCAATGTACTTAAGTGGGCCGTCTCAATTTGTTATGGTCCGAATTGATCGAAGCGGCCTTTGTAAACAAACGGATCCTAATGACACTACTGCGGTCGATAAAAAGAACTTTTACAGAGGTGACATCTCCAGGTACTCTACGTAGACGAATTTTCTACGCATAGTTGCCACATTTTCTGTTCTCTCTGTCTCTGCCGCGCTGTTGCCACAGCTCGTTCTATCGAGAAGTCTTGAAGGAATACGGCACGAGAGCTGCGTCTAACGTCAGAGCCTCGCTGAACGTAAAAGAGGATGGTAATAATGAAAGATAGAGAGGTTGGGTAGTGAAGTTAGAAGACATCAATGAAACAATACTTATTTGCGTATTAATATCTAGAGACGCGACAGCGTCTCGACGCCAAGTACATGAAAGACACCCTATACATATATATGTCGACTGTCGCTACCGTGTACTTTTACTCGTCGCGGAGACACTCTAATCTAATTCTGACATTTATACATTAACTAGTTTTTTAGCCTGTCTTCGCCAGGCATTACTATCCTATGTGTATAATAGGACGCCTAAGGTAACCAAAATTACCTATATGTACAATGCGGTAGCGGATTCTACATTGTACATAATACCTGTTTTAGGCCACAGGTACAACCCATTATCGAATTTTCCAAGGTTTTGATTTTTTTACGGCATCTTTGGGTTCCGAAGAAACTTCATGCCAAGTCTGAGCCTCGTAGGTCATCGGGAAGTACGAAAAAAACCTTATGGAAAGATTTTGCTAACAAACGAACATCCACCTTAAGCGTCTTATTATATAGGATATCTCATCACGCCTGCAATATTTTGTAAATTTAAAGTCATTTTTCTTATGTAAACCGCATATCGGCTTTCGAACAAGACCAATTTCAATAAAATCGGTCCACACATAACAGAGATATCATAATATCGTTTCACGGGTCTGCCAGAATTTTCAATTTTTCTCCTCCTTCTTCTCCAAGAAATTTTTCGTCAACATAATACGTATATACGCGTTACACACACACCTTCAGCCAACACATGTTCGTTCTTCGTTCGTCGAATCTCGGGAATACGTATATACGCGTTACACACACACCTTCAGCCAACACATGTTCGTCTTCGTTCGTCGACTCTCGGGAATACGTATATACGCGTTACACACACACCTTCAGCCAACACATGTTCGTCTTCGTTCGTCGACTCTCGGGAATACGTATATACGCGTTACACACACACCTTCAGCCAACACATTTTCGTTCTTCTTTCGTCGACTCTCGGGATACATACATATTATATATACTATTTTGAATTTTATTATAACCTACCAAGTGATCTCCTACATAGGAGACTAAATTATTGTCTCAATTAATAAGGTAAGTCACCAAAATTTTTTAAATAGATTTCTTATGTAGAGTCGCAGACTTGGAAGTTGTCCGGAGATGGTTCGACTGAGAAGCATCTCCTTTCACACAAGTTTCTGGAAATTTGTACCATGCATGTACAAAATAAAATATATACCCATAAAAAATTTCAAAAAAGTAAAAAAATTACGCCAAGTACATGATACAAATAAATCACAAAATACAGAAAGTAATAATAATCACAAAAAATAGAAGATAATAATATCTTTGTAAAAAGAAGTGAGATCCCCATAAAAAACTTCAAAAAAGTACAAAAATACGCCAAGTACATGAAAACATGAAAATCACAAAAAATAGAAGATAATAATAATTACAAAATTAAAAAAAGATGTGAAATCAAAATGAGCTGCTATTACATAAAGATGCTTTCCAACTGCGCTTTAGATGACACAACTACATATGCACAGCTAAAATTCCATTACTCATAATGGCTATTTATACAAAGAAAAAATGTATTAAATAATAATATGCAGATATATTTTTATACAAATAAATATTTTAATACGAATAAATATTTGATTCAAAATACTTGGCGCTGCGCCCCGAATTGGTGTTGCTAATGTCACGTCCCGGGTGAAGGTCTTAGGGGACAATGACATAGGGGAATTATTGGGGCCCAGGCGCGAATCTTAAATCCAGCACACTGAGGGAAAAAGGGGTTTAGGCGTGAATGTTAAATCCAACACACTGATTGTATAAGGAGGTTCAGGCGTGAATGTTAAATCCAACACACTGATGGAAAAAGGAAGTTTAGGCGTGAATGTTAAATCCAACACACTGATCGTATAAGGAGGTTTAGGCGTGAATGTTAAATCCAACACACTGATCGTAAAAGGAGGTTTAGGCGTGAATGTTAAATCCAACACACTGATGGTAAAAGGAAGTTTAGGCGTGAATGTTAAATCCAACACACTGATCGACCAGGGGAGGTTTAATAAGCGAATACACGCTGGGAAACACCCGCTAGAGCACTTGTTTTGGTTTGTCGCGGTAATAGGATTTACCGTTGCTTTACGATAAAAGACACACGTAATAACTCTGTGAAATTCGACTAGTCATACGGTCATGCGAAACCTATACGAAAGTAAGTTTGTAAATACCGCGATGCTTTCCGCGGTCGTTGCCCGTAATCAGCTGTTCCGGCAGCCTGTTTGGATTTCGGGATCTTCGTAGCCGAGGGATAGATACAATGAAACGTGATTGAAAGTAAAACTGTTTATTCAGTTAAAGTACTGATAATATGTGACACGTTGGTCATTAGCACATCATGGTTATATCAATGGTTATTACAATGAAATAAGAGTATGAATATGAGGTACAAGTATATAAGCCAAGCATAGAACTGAGTAAAGCATAAAGATTCGCTCGCTAGCAATATGAGCAATGAACGTTAGCAATAGTAATATAATAAAGTAACGAGAATTAATGATTCACAGTGATATAAGCGATGAGCGTTAGCAATAATATGAATAAGAAAAGTAACAAGAATAGCAATACACAATATATAATGATGGTGATGTACAATGGTATTAAAGATAATTATAATTTCTTACAATGCTTGATGGTTGATGATGATTGAATTTATTTTAATTAACACTTGGTTTGACGAGACCTTAAATGGTTTTCGTGTAAAGATAACTTCCTTTCTCCGAAGGGTATTTCGTTGAAAGAGGACTTCTGTCTGTGGGCCCTTGTATTTATATGATTTTGCAAGGGGTTGTGGGGTGTACGCGCGGTATGGACTTTGCCCTGCTTATATAATATTTTACAGTATGAAGGGGGGTGCGCAGTATGCACCTTGGGCTAATTATAAACATGTGTCACGGTAGCTTTTGGGGTTTTTGCAGGGACCAAAGGTTGATCTATATTTGTACTTGCAGTTTTTCTTCTAGTGTTTTTATACACGTGATTTTGAATTGCTCAACTCCTCGAATGGATTTTGGGTGTTTTAATAGGAAAGGGACGTCGGTGGGTTTGACTGCTTTGGTCATTTAGAGGGTGTGAGACGTGGTCTCGATTTAAGCTATTTGTGCGGCGAGGGACTTGTTTAGATTTGGTGTGAAAGAGGGATTTGTGCCGCGTTGGGCGAATAAGGGAAGGAGATTTAATGATTGACCGTTTTGAGATGGGGACCGCTAAGGTATATCGCCAAGGCGGCCGTGCTCATGGAAAAGGGGTAAGATTTGAGGTTTGGGGAAGATTTGAGTGGAGTTGTAGGTTGATTTATAAAAGGGAGTTGAGTAGATAGGCTATGCCGATTCTGGACCAAATGGGGGCGAGGGGTGAGGCGGGGCGGGGGGGTACCGCGCGATGGGCGAGGGGGAGGTGGGGAGGGGGTACCGCCGCGGTCCCCCGTGAGATGGGTGAGGGGGAGGCGGGGAGGGGGGGTACGCAGTTCGTGGACGAGGGGGATGACGTCACAAGGGGGGGGGATTTCAAAATTTTCAAAATGGCGTTGCGCGCGCAGATCGAGTTTGTAGTCGAGGGGGATGACGTCACAGGGGAGGGGGGGGGGGGGGGATTTTCAAAAATTTCAAAATGGCTTCGCGCGCGCAGTTCGAGTTCGTGGGCGAGGGGGTGACGTCACAGGGGAGGGGGATTTTCAAAAATTTCAAAATGGCGTCGCGCGCGCATGTCGAGTTCGTGGGCGAGGGGGCTGACGTCACAGGAGAGGGGATGAATTTTCAAAATTTCAAAATGGCGTCGCACGCATTTCGTATTGGCGCCATCTACTGGATGTTTAAGGTACTTTGGATCCGCGTCGGTATTTGGGCCCGCCTTGGTAAATTTTCCAAGTTTTCCAGACATTTCGTATCGACGCCACCTGTTGGATGTTTAAGGTACTTTGGGCGCGCGTCGCCGCCGCGCAATTTCCGTACGCGTGCGGGGATCGGTGCGCAGGCGCGACCGCGACCGATTCGTGGAAATTCGAGTCTTCGATGATTATTTCAGAGAAAATATAAGGTGTCATGGCGTATGACAGGATTGAACACGTTCTGCCACCCATGTGCACGTTCTTCATGGCGTGTGTTTATGTTTGAATCGTGGGATCGATACCGAACTCGTGCAATGATTTAAACGTAGAGCGATAATTATTGTAAATCAATCGTCGCGATAACCCCTGGAATAAACACGACATTGCATTCGATGGGGACTTCTGAGAAATCATAGAGCGAACCGCGCCATGCCGAGTGTTTATATCCGACCATTGACTTTTCCCCAATACCACCGTGTCTCTAAGAAGTTCCCTCGAGAAAATGCAATGTCCCTGAAGCAATAAATTAGATGGCGCGTTCACGCGAGCGACTAAGCGATAATTATTCGGCCTACAGTTCCGAGTATTTTCACGATCGAGAACAGGGCGACGTCTCAAGGGCCCTTCTCGAGGGTCTGCGAGTCGAGCGTCGTGGGAGCGTGTAAGGGTGAAAAGAATTCGTACATAAATTTCATGATTTTAGGCATTTATTTAACTTAGTTATCACACTCCGCAACAGCATCGTTGAATATAACATCGTCAACATCGTTCGTAAAGAATGCATTGTCGGTGATCTCATTAAATAAATCATCATCGGTAAAAAATGCATCAACATGCGCAGGCGTACTCGTATTAAAATCAGACTCGTCAACCTGAACTGCATTATCGCGAACATCAATCCCTGATATCGCATTAGTATTAACTGCGATCTCGTCGATTTGTTCCACATTAGAACATTTACGCCATACAATACAGTGTGGGGCTTCCTCCCAACTCGACGGTTCCACATCATCTTGATCATCAATACCTATGATGAATGAAGTTTCCCTATGCGCAGCGAACCAATAATACATGTCCCCGTATTTTCCCGACGGTAAGTAGTCATTTTCACCGTTGTCATTATAAAACACCTTCAAATAAGCCTCATAATCGTAAACAGCTTCTGCCTCGTGAAATTCACCATCTCGAATTTCTTCGCATTGCACAGTGATATCCCGACACGTCACATATATTTTGGGTCGTGATGTGTGACTAGGGATCGCAGCGGTAACTTCCCGATTCAAATCCATGGATAGAGACATAATCTGAAACCAATTGTTTCTTTACAACCCTCAAAAGTTGCTAACGCACCCAACACAATGATTCACTAAAAATATAATGATGAAAACTTACGGTATCAATGGATGTATTTTATGTGCACTGAATGATGTGATCTCGTTTACAATAACAACAATAAATTTTTTAAAAAACAATTCTTGTAGTAACGTATGACCTGACTGATGCAGCAGCATGAAAGAACTGATTTTAACGTACCCGCTCCATGATCCATGAACATAGAGTAATAATTATTCGATGTTGCAATCTCGTAAGCAACCATCGTAAACATACAGCGATAATAATTCGGGGTGGAAAGAGTTCCGAGTATTTTCACGATCAACGAAGCTGTAAGTCAATCGCTACGGCGGTCCATGGAGTAAACATTACATCGCACCGCGCGATACCGCATGTTTATATTGGAACCGTGGGAGTGGTACGGCGACCCCGTATGGGTGAACCGAATTCGAAGATACGTTCGAACCGCAGGATACTTATGCATAGAGCGATGACGACACAAGATCGTGACTAGGGTTGGTGGTTGGTAAGTGTATAGTAACGAGTACGTACCTACCTCATATTGGATTGTTCATGAATATGTTGTTGTTGACGTTTATTTGGATAACTCACATCCTTTTCGGCCGTACCGTTTAAGATGCGTTTTTGATAGTACATTTTAATATGCACTATATACGATTCTCAGCGGACGAAAAAATTAACGGGAACGCTACTTAACACTCAAGCGTACGTGATTTAATGATACCCACAAGACAGATCCACAAGAGTATATTATATCATGGTTGTGTTATGACACAAACATTAATATGAATAGCGCGCGATAAATTCAAATGGCGTGCGCGGCAGATTCAAATAGCGTACGCGCTATATTCAATATGCACACGTGTCGCAGAAGAGTCGAAGACAATTCACGGTGTGAATCATAAAGAATCACTATAAGCTGAAATAATTAGTATCAAATTATCGAAGAATAAGAATCTGTGATACGGACGCCCCCACACATCACACCCACTCCACGACTACCCCTACTCTGCAACATGCAGGGGTAGCCCTCCAGCCTAGAGAACCGAAATGCATATAAGGACGTCGACCGCCGCCGCACGGACCAGTTTGTTTTACAACCATTTTATACGTATTTTATAAGCATTTTTTAAAAAAAATATGTCCGCGTTCGATTATATTCGATCACCTGTGAGACGAGGCATGAATGCCGCTATGATGCAGCGATGCATCGTGAGTATAGTTGTGTAAATTGAATTGGTGCGCGTATTTCATTCGACGATATTATATTGAAGTTGGGCATTTGTTACAGCAATGGCATGGAAAAATTGAATGTGCGTGGCAGGAGGAGCGTGATGAAGTGCTCCGAAAAATCGTAAGTATGGTTTTTTTTTTCTGTTTATGTAAGTTGAATTGGTGCGTGCATTCAATTAGGCGGTCTTCTAACGAAGTTATACATTTGTTATAGCATGAGCGTGATAATGTCATGCGGATGTGGCGCGCGGAACGGCGGGAGTTGGTTAGCCTTCTCGTAAGTGATGTTTCAGAAAAATTATATTCGACGATATTATATTGAAGTTGTGCGTTTGTTACAGCAACGGCATGGGGAAATTGAATGTGTGTGTCAGGAGGAGCGTGATGAAGTGCTCCGAAAAATCGTAAGTATGGTTTTTTCTGTTTACGTAAATTGAATTGGTGCGCGCATTCAATTAGGCGGTCTTCTAACGAAGTTATACATTTGTTATAGCATGAGCGTGATAATGTCATGCGGGCGTGGCGCGCGGAACGGCGGGAGTTGGTTAGTCTTCTCGTAAGTGATGTTTCAGAAAAATTATATTGATTCGCGTACACTATTAAACAATGTTTTAGACGATTCATGTGTTTGTTACAGCACGAACGTGAAAACCGAATGGCCGATTGGAGTGTCGAATATCTCGGAACGGTCGGGCGTCTCGTAAGTGATGTTTCGCAAAAATTGTATTGATACACATACATTGATCGACGTTGTTTTAATCGATTCGCACATTTGTTTCAGCATCGAGAAGACATCGAGGCGCACGCACGGGATGGGGACATCGACGTTATAATCCAGCTACTAGTAAGTGATGTTTCGTAAAAATTATATTGGTGTGCACACATCATTCGACGATGTTTTAATCGAGTCATGTGTTTTGTTTCAGCGGTGTGAATACCCGACGAGGCGTGATGGACGGATCTGCCGCGAGTTGCGGCAAAAGATTCAAGAGGCTAGGCGTACGTGGCGGGATGATACCCTCAACATCGAGTTTCTATCGTTCGAGGGAGACTTTTGGGAGTTGCCTCGCCTATTTAAGGAGTGAGTATAAGTGAATTTTAATTGTTCGATGTTTCGCGTGTTATTACCAACGTTTTATATAATAATAGTAATTTTGTGTTTTCTCTGTATGTTGCAGAACGTGACATCACATATAGATTTTTTTTTTAAATAAAGTATTTTTTTATAAATTTAAAATTTTAAAATAAATATTTTTTTATTCAAAACAGTGTGTTTTATTAATGTACATCCACGCATGCGTACTTAAATTATAAAATCAGTATTTACGAAGAAAAAAATAACATTCGTATGGGAGGGATATTCATATTCGTGGCTAGAGGAAGCAGGCACAGTTGTCACCGATCTTATCACCGCCGTCGCCGTCGTGTTCACTATAGAAAACAAAAAAAATGATTCTTACATAGATATTCGTTTCTTTGCATATGACGCGTAAAGTAGTAAACTACGTATATAATTCCATATTTTATAGACATTATCCAGCGCGCAAACACCGTAGTTGTTATGAAATGCACATCGAATGACATCCGTTGAAGACATAGACTTTAGGTTAGGAACGTCGGGATCCGCGGTGACATGCATGATTCCACAATAATCAACGTCAACGTCGTAATTTTTATACGCCATGTTTGAATTACATAAAATAAATAAAGTGTCAGTAATTGATTTTTTCTAATGATGTCACCGTTAATTATTATAATTTTACAATAAATATTATTTATTTTAATCGGTATATCATTTAAGTAATTCTTATAGATCGGAATAATTCATTTTATGCAATAGATGGAGGTTGAATAGTAAAATTAAGGCCTGTTTTTTAGTATGATTTCGCCATCACTTCCTACTAACATCGTCGCGTTTTAACACTCAAACGGCACTTTCATTTTACAATATTACTTTTAAGTACTAGGTACATACGAATACATATATTTGTTTTATTTTTTATGTAAATTAGAATCTCCGTTTAATAATAACATTTTTGTACATTTTTTATACGCCATGTTTGAATTACATTAAATAAATAAAGTGTCAGTAATTGGAATACTGGCAGTAATTGGGACATCTACCCTAATCTTCTCGACCAGATAGACCTCCAGATTCGCGATCGAATGAAGTTCGTATTCGTAGAATCCACCCAAGATCGGCTCTCCCGCGGAATCGCACAGAATGTGTCAAGGGGCACATGCGTTGTACGGTTACGATTTCGAACACCTCGGTCGACCAGATCGAACTGTACCCCCTCTCAAAGAGAGTTTTGAACTTGCTAACGCGTACCTTGTCATCGACGTTGAATTTCGTGCGTAGTCGAACACCTTTCAATACAGAGAGGGATAGGGGCTCATTCGCGGAGAACCGTCAGCGAATCGGGTGTTGATCGTTCGATTATTGCGATGATTGTAGGTGTGTACGAGCGCAGGTAACAGAACACTCGCGAGACTGTGGGAGGGAAAGTGACGAACGCGTAAGAATTCTCGGCAATTTATCGATATCATGTGTCTTTATTATAGAAGATATGGATCGTCATTGCGCGTGCGATGGTTATCCCCACCATGAATCATGCATATCGTAGTCTTTAAGAAAGATTGACACGCCACTGCGAGGGATCATTACACGGTTCAATCAGGATGTGGTGCGACGAAAGCACCGAGATGAAGGAGTATTTGGTAAGTGATATTTGTAGGTAGCGACTATGAGATCTTTTTATAAAAAGCACATGTTTTCTATAGTTTCTCATATGTTTCAGCGAACGGAGTATCCATATACGAAGGGATACTACAGCATTAAATGTAGAAAATTAATGCATGGCTTCAGGCAGTTTTGGCGTGAGGTTCGAGACAATTTAGACCGTTGGGCGTTCAATGACGACAACGATGATCCGGACTTTTGGGGGCTACGACGATTGTTCGAGCCGTAAATGTATGTATATGTGTTCAGAGGATTTATTTGATATAATACAATCGCAATTTGATACACGTGCATAATGATTACAATATACTGTATGTGCATAACTTTGCGTGTTGTAAAGAGTATTAACTCGCAACCAAGACAGTGGGCGCATCAGAGGTATCTTCCGATGCAGTCGTAGTTACCGATGCAGCCCCCGACACAACCATCGTTATTGGCGTCGAGACAGTCATCGTTACCGTCTTCGAGATAGTCACCGCTATCGTCAGCGTCATTGACATTGCCGAGACGGTTGTCGTTGTCATCGACGAGGCAGCCGCCGTTACCGACACCGAGACAGTCACCACATGAAGAAGTAGTCCTTACCGATACCGGGGAAGTCCCGATGAACGGAATGCAACACTTTGTAAGACACCATTGAAATCCCGCTCATTTAAGGGCTTTGTTTTCATTTATGATACAGGTGGGTTGAGAAGATGAGATTTCTTTGTACAGTTGCAATTCCGTTGTTGCGGGTAGTTTGTTTCTCTTAATGCATTATTCGGACCTAAATCATCCGCGCAGTAATGTGAATTTCCATTACGAATAAACAGAAAATGTATTATATAATAAGATAATAAGATGCTTTACACATTCCGGACAGAAATATATTGTCGATTGGTAGGAAACCTTCACCATTAGGATTAGAATTGATCGTTCACGATATATCATACGTCATAGTACTGTTAATGACGATTATATGCATCATAACCTATGTATAACGATGATGAGGGTGAGGAGTAAAAATAATAATAAAAAATTTAGGTCACATAAAAAAAAAAGTACGTTTAATTGCATGTGCGTTTCCTTGTCTATTAAAATATATTTCCATAAAAAATTGTATGCTTTTATCTATGTATAGAATATATATCGTCGTGGCCGCTTTTCATTTTCACGGGTACGGCCGCGACGTGCCTGTTGAACATACCGATAATCGCGAGTTAATGTTGTTATTGTTGTTGTTGTCGGTGTTGGTGCTGGCGTTGGCGTTGGCGTTGCTGTTGTTAATGTTGTTGACGTTGTTGACGCTGTCGATGTTGTTGTTGGTGTTGTTGTTATCGATGTTGTTATTGGTATTGTTATTGAAAGGATATTATAAATAAAACGTTACAGGTATTGATGTGAAAGTCATACATTTATTATTAAAACATATACACATATATGTACATACTATAGTGGTATGTGGTTTACATCACGCAGCATGGATTGTAATCTTAATACGCATCGTTATGTCGGTGAACAAGTTTGGTACCTCCCGACGTTTCTTTTTTCGAAACTAACCCGCAATTGATTGTATTCCTCCTAACATCACCAACAGCAACATCGACAACGCCAACAACATCAACGTCAACACCAACGCCAACGTCAACGCCGACAACATCAACTCGCGATTATCGACATGTTCAGCAAATACGCGTGGGCCGTATCCGTAAACGAAAAGCGAATGTAATGTGACATTGATGTAGTGTATGTGAAGGGCTTGGAAAAGAAGGAATGGCTGTTACAGCATCTCCTGCAACTGACATTTACATCGAGGTTATTACCGAATTGTACAACAAGAAAAAGAACTAGAATAACGCTGATGACAACAGCAACAATAATAGAAACAACGCTAGCGACGTCGATGATGACGATGGATACAATGCCGTTAACGATGGTATTGGAATCGTACCTGCCGCAGTTGTTCCTTCCTTAAAAACAATGTCTGCGATGAACACCGTACGATGTGACTTCAATGAAAAAAAAACGTAATGATATGTGTGCACTAGAAAACGTGGAGAAAATATGGTAGTTCATGCATCGTGGAATCTAACGTGAATCGTACATACATACTTTCACATACTCTATGTACGAGATCTACCAATACGCATAACCATTCTGTTTCTGTTTCCAGATTCTGCAAAGAACATGCACTACTTTAAATATATACTCAGTACATATACTGTACATTTATTTATACTTCATATACTTATATATTCTATACATAGATAAAAGCATACAATTTTTTATGGAAATATATTTTAATAGACAAGGAAACGCACATGCAATTAAACGTACTTTTTTTTTTTATGTGACCTAAATTTTTTATTATTATTTTTACTCCTCACCCTCATCATCGTTATACATAGGTTATGATGCATATAATCGTCATTAACAGTACTATGACGTATGATATATCGTGAACGATCAATTCTAATCCTAATGGTGAAGGTTTCCTACCAATCGACAATATATTTCTGTCCGGAATGTGTAAAGCATCTTATTATCTTATTATATAATACATTTTCTGTTTATTCGTAATGGAAATTCACTTTACTGCGCGGATGTTTTAGGTCCGAATAATGCATTAAGAGAAACAAACTACCCGCAACAACGGAATTGCAACTGTACAAAGAAACCTCATCTTCTCAACCCACCTGTATCATAAATGAAAACAAAGCCCTTAAATGAGCGGGATTTCAATGGTGTCTTACAAAGTGTTGCATTCCGTTCATCGGGACTTCCCCGGTATCGGTAAGGACTACTTCTTCATGTGGTGACTGTCTCGGTGTCGGTAACGGCGGCTGCCTCGTCGATGACAACGACAACCGTCTCGGCAATGTCAATGACGCTGACGATAGCGGTGACTATCTCGAAGACGGTAACGATGACTGTCTCGACGCCAATAACGATGGTTGTGTCGGGGGCTGCATCGGTAACTACGACTGCATCGGAAGATACCTCTGATGCGCCCACTGTCTTGGTTGCGAGTTAATACTCTTTACAACACGCAAAGTTATGCACATACAGTATATTGTAATCATTATGCACGTGTATCAAATTGCGATTGTATTATATCAAATAAATCCTCTGAACACATATACATACATTTACGGCTCGAACAATCGTCGTAGCCCCCAAAAGTCCGGATCATCGTTGTCGTCATTGAACGCCCAACGGTCTAAATTGTCTCGAACCTCACGCCAAAACTGCCTGAAGCCATGCATTAATTTTCTACATTTAATGCTGTAGTATCCCTTCGTATATGGATACTCCGTTCGCTGAAACATATGAGAAACTATAGAAAACATGTGCTTTTTATAAAAAGATCTCATAGTCGCTACCTACAAATATCACTTACCAAATACTCCTTCATCTCGGTGCTTTCGTCGCACCACATCCTGATTGAACCGTGTAATGATCCCTCGCAGTGGCGTGTCAATCTTTCTTAAAGACTACGATATGCATGATTCATGGTGGGGATAACCATCGCACGCGCAATGACGATCCATATCTTCTATAATAAAGACACATGATATCGATAAATTGCCGAGAATTCTTACGCGTTCGTCACTTTCCCTCCCACAGTCTCGCGAGTGTTCTGTTACCTGCGCTCGTACACACCTACAATCATCGCAATAATCGAACGATCAACACCCGATTCGCTGACGGTTCTCCGCGAATGAGCCCCTATCCCTCTCTGTATTGAAAGGTGTTCGACTACGCACGAAATTCAACGTCGATGACAAGGTACGCGTTAGCAAGTTCAAAACTCTCTTTGAGAGGGGGTACAGTTCGATCTGGTCGACCGAGGTGTTCGAAATCGTAACCGTACAACGCATGTGCCCCTTGACACATTCTGTGCGATTCCGCGGGAGAGCCGATCTTGGGTGGATTCTACGAATACGAACTTCATTCGATCGCGAATCTGGAGGTCTATCTGGTCGAGAAGATTAGGGTAGATGTCCCAATTACTGCCAGTATTCCAATTACTGACACTTTATTTATTTAATGTAATTCAAACATGGCGTATAAAAAATGTACAAAAATGTTATTATTAAACGGAGATTCTAATTTACATAAAAAATAAAACAAATATATGTATTCGTATGTACCTAGTACTTAAAAGTAATATTGTAAAATGAAAGTGCCGTTTGAGTGTTAAAACGCGACGATGTTAGTAGGAAGTGATGGCGAAATCATACTAAAAAACAGGCCTTAATTTTACTATTCAACCTCCATCTATTGCATAAAATGAATTATTCCGATCTATAAGAATTACTTAAATGATATACCGATTAAAATAAATAATATTTATTGTAAAATTATAATAATTAACGGTGACATCATTAGAAAAAATCAATTACTGACACTTTATTTATTTTATGTAATTCAAACATGGCGTATAAAAATTACGACGTTGACGTTGATTATTGTGGAATCATGCATGTCACCGCGGATCCCGACGTTCCTAACCTAAAGTCTATGTCTTCAACGGATGTCATTCGATGTGCATTTCATAACAACTACGGTGTTTGCGCGCTGGATAATGTCTATAAAATATGGAATTATATACGTAGTTTACTACTTTACGCGTCATATGCAAAGAAACGAATATCTATGTAAGAATCATTTTTTTTGTTTTCTATAGTGAACACGACGGCGACGGCGGTGATAAGATCGGTGACAACTGTGCCTGCTTCCTCTAGCCACGAATATGAATATCCCTCCCATACGAATGTTATTTTTTTCTTCGTAAATACTGATTTTATAATTTAAGTACGCATGCGTGGATGTACATTAATAAAACACACTGTTTTGAATAAAAAAATATTTATTTTAAAATTTTAAATTTATAAAAAAATACTTTATTTAAAAAAAAAATCTATATGTGATGTCACGTTCTGCAACATACAGAGAAAACACAAAATTACTATTATTATATAAAACGTTGGTAATAACACGCGAAACATCGAACAATTAAAATTCACTTATACTCACTCCTTAAATAGGCGAGGCAACTCCCAAAAGTCTCCCTCGAACGATAGAAACTCGATGTTGAGGGTATCATCCCGCCACGTACGCCTAGCCTCTTGAATCTTTTGCCGCAACTCGCGGCAGATCCGTCCATCACGCCTCGTCGGGTATTCACACCGCTGAAACAAAACACATGACTCGATTAAAACATCGTCGAATGATGTGTGCACACCAATATAATTTTTACGAAACATCACTTACTAGTAGCTGGATTATAACGTCGATGTCCCCATCCCGTGCGTGCGCCTCGATGTCTTCTCGATGCTGAAACAAATGTGCGAATCGATTAAAACAACGTCGATCAATGTATGTGTATCAATACAATTTTTGCGAAACATCACTTACGAGACGCCCGACCGTTCCGAGATATTCGACACTCCAATCGGCCATTCGGTTTTCACGTTCGTGCTGTAACAAACACATGAATCGTCTAAAACATTGTTTAATAGTGTACGCGAATCAATATAATTTTTCTGAAACATCACTTACGAGAAGACTAACCAACTCCCGCCGTTCCGCGCGCCACGCCCGCATGACATTATCACGCTCATGCTATAACAAATGTATAACTTCGTTAGAAGACCGCCTAATTGAATGCGCGCACCAATTCAATTTACGTAAACAGAAAAAACCATACTTACGATTTTTCGGAGCACTTCATCACGCTCCTCCTGACACACACATTCAATTTCCCCATGCCGTTGCTGTAACAAACGCACAACTTCAATATAATATCGTCGAATATAATTTTTCTGAAACATCACTTACGAGAAGGCTAACCAACTCCCGCCGTTCCGCGCGCCACATCCGCATGACATTATCACGCTCATGCTATAACAAATGTATAACTTCGTTAGAAGACCGCCTAATTGAATGCACGCACCAATTCAACTTACATAAACAGAAAAAAAAAACCATACTTACGATTTTTCGGAGCACTTCATCACGCTCCTCCTGCCACGCACATTCAATTTTTCCATGCCATTGCTGTAACAAATGCCCAACTTCAATATAATATCGTCGAATGAAATACGCGCACCAATTCAATTTACACAACTATACTCACGATGCATCGCTGCATCATAGCGGCATTCATGCCTCGTCTCACAGGTGATCGAATATAATCGAACGCGGACATATTTTTTTTAAAAAATGCTTATAAAATACGTATAAAATGGTTGTAAAACAAACTGGTCCGTGCGGCGGCGGTCGACGTCCTTATATGCATTTCGGTTCTCTAGGCTGGAGGGCTACCCCTGCATGTTGCAGAGTAGGGGTAGTCGTGGAGTGGGTGTGATGTGTGGGGGCGTCCGTATCACAGATTCTTATTCTTCGATAATTTGATACTAATTATTTCAGCTTATAGTGATTCTTTATGATTCACACCGTGAATTGTCTTCGACTCTTCTGCGACACGTGTGCATATTGAATATAGCGCGTACGCTATTTGAATCTGCCGCGCACGCCATTTGAATTTATCGCGCGCTATTCATATTAATGTTTGTGTCATAACACAACCATGATATAATATACTCTTGTGGATCTGTCTTGTGGGTATCATTAAATCACGTACGCTTGAGTGTTAAGTAGCGTTCCCGTTAATTTTTTCGTCCGCTGAGAATCGTATATAGTGCATATTAAAATGTACTATCAAAAACGCATCTTAAACGGTACGGCCGAAAAGGATGTGAGTTATCCAAATAAACGTCAACAACAACATATTCATGAACAATCCAATATGAGGTAGGTACGTACTCGTTACTATACACTTACCAACCACCAACCCTAGTCACGATCTTGTGTCGTCATCGCTCTATGCATAAGTATCCTGCGGTTCGAACGTATCTTCGAATTCGGTTCACCCATACGGGGTCGCCGTACCACTCCCACGGTTCCAATATAAACATGCGGTATCGCGCGGTGCGATGTAATGTTTACTCCATGGACCGCCGTAGCGATTGACTTACAGCTTCGTTGATCGTGAAAATACTCGGAACTCTTTCCACCCCGAATTATTATCGCTGTATGTTTACGATGGTTGCTTACGAGATTGCAACATCGAATAATTATTACTCTATGTTCATGGATCATGGAGCGGGTACGTTAAAATCAGTTCTTTCATGCTGCTGCATCAGTCAGGTCATACGTTACTACAAGAATTGTTTTTTAAAAAATTTATTGTTGTTATTGTAAACGAGATCACATCATTCAGTGCACATAAAATACATCCATTGATACCGTAAGTTTTCATCATTATATTTTTAGTGAATCATTGTGTTGGGTGCGTTAGCAACTTTTGAGGGTTGTAAAGAAACAATTGGTTTCAGATTATGTCTCTATCCATGGATTTGAATCGGGAAGTTACCGCTGCGATCCCTAGTCACACATCACGACCCAAAATATATGTGACGTGTCGGGATATCACTGTGCAATGCGAAGAAATTCGAGATGGTGAATTTCACGAGGCAGAAGCTGTTTACGATTATGAGGCTTATTTGAAGGTGTTTTATAATGACAACGGTGAAAATGACTACTTACCGTCGGGAAAATACGGGGACATGTATTATTGGTTCGCTGCGCATAGGGAAACTTCATTCATCATAGGTATTGATGATCAAGATGATGTGGAACCGTCGAGTTGGGAGGAAGCCCCACACTGTATTGTATGGCGTAAATGTTCTAATGTGGAACAAATCGACGAGATCGCAGTTAATACTAATGCGATATCAGGGATTGATGTTCGCGATAATGCAGTTCAGGTTGACGAGTCTGATTTTAATACGAGTACGCCTGCGCATGTTGATGCATTTTTTACCGATGATGATTTATTTAATGAGATCACCGACAATGCATTCTTTACGAACGATGTTGACGATGTTATATTCAACGATGCTGTTGCGGAGTGTGATAACTAAGTTAAATAAATGCCTAAAATCATGAAATTTATGTACGAATTCTTTTCACCCTTACACGCTCCCACGACGCTCGACTCGCAGACCCTCGAGAAGGGCCCTTGAGACGTCGCCCTGTTCTCGATCGTGAAAATACTCGGAACTGTAGGCCGAATAATTATCGCTTAGTCGCTCGCGTGAACGCGCCATCTAATTTATTGCTTCAGGGACATTGCATTTTCTCGAGGGAACTTCTTAGAGACACGGTGGTATTGGGGAAAAGTCAATGGTCGGATATAAACACTCGGCATGGCGCGGTTCGCTCTATGATTTCTCAGAAGTCCCCATCGAATGCAATGTCGTGTTTATTCCAGGGGTTATCGCGACGATTGATTTACAATAATTATCGCTCTACGTTTAAATCATTGCACGAGTTCGGTATCGATCCCACGATTCAAACATAAACACACGCCATGAAGAACGTGCACATGGGTGGCAGAACGTGTTCAATCCTGTCATACGCCATGACACCTTATATTTTCTCTGAAATAATCATCGAAGACTCGAATTTCCACGAATCGGTCGCGGTCGCGCCTGCGCACCGATCCCCGCACGCGTACGGAAATTGCGCGGCGGCGACGCGCGCCCAAAGTACCTTAAACATCCAACAGGTGGCGTCGATACGAAATGTCTGGAAAACTTGGAAAATTTACCAAGGCGGGCCCAAATACCGACGCGGATCCAAAGTACCTTAAACATCCAGTAGATGGCGCCAATACGAAATGCGTGCGACGCCATTTTGAAATTTTGAAAATTCATCCCCTCTCCTGTGACGTCAGCCCCCTCGCCCACGAACTCGACATGCGCGCGCGACGCCATTTTGAAATTTTTGAAAATCCCCCTCCCCTGTGACGTCACCCCCTCGCCCACGAACTCGAACTGCGCGCGCGAAGCCATTTTGAAATTTTTGAAAATCCCCCCCCCCCTCCCCTGTGACGTCATCCCCCTCGCCTACAAACTCGATCTGCGCGCGCAACGCCATTTTGAAAATTTTGAAACCCCCCCCCCCCTTGTGACGTCATCCCCCTCGTCCACGAACTGCGTACCCCCCCTCCCCGCCTCCCCCTCACCCATCTCACGGGAGACCGCGGCGGTACCCCCTCCCCACCTCCCCCTCGCCCATCGCGCGGTACCCCCCGCCCCGCCTCACCCCTCGCCCCAATTTGGTCCAGAATCGGCATAGCCTATCTACTGAGTTGAAATAACCGCGAGCGAAAAATCGTAGGACGTCACACTAACCTTAATAAATATGTATAAATTGCATTAATCCTTTTCTTTCTTTGTTGTACGTGCATGCGTGCGTCCGTGCGTGTGCATATGCTACGTATGGCATTAGAATTAAATATTTGTAGAATAAATCTGACTGCGTTTCTAGTATGTGTTTCTATATGGTTTTTATATTGTAATGGAGTTGTAAATTATTAATACTAAGGCAATTAACATTTTTTCGGTTGCGCAGCGCCAAGTATTTTGAATCAAATATTTATTCGTATTAAAATATTTATTTGTATAAAAATATATCTGCATATTATTATTTAATACATTTTTTCTTTGTATAAATAGCCATTATGAGTAATGGAAATTTAGCTGTGCATATGTAGTTGTGTCATCTAAAGCGCAGTTGGAAAGCATCTTTATGTACTAGCAGCTAATTTTGATTTCACATCTTTTTTTAATTTTGTAATTATTATTATCTTCTATTTTTTGTGATTTTCATGTTTTCATGTACTTGGCGTATTTTTTTACTTTTTTGAAGTTTTTAATGGGTCTCTTCTACACTTCGCAATTCTTATTATCTTCTCTCATTCTGTGTAATTCCTCTTCTCCACTGGCGGTCTTCCTACAATTTTATCAGATCGCTCGTAATGAAATCGCTCATTTGCTGTAACAACGACAAAACCAAAATTTGCAGATTTTGAACGATTTCATTCAGCTTCGATCCTCTATTTGTTTTTATGTGTGAATGGTTCAAATCTAGCAACTCAAATTTAACCCACTCGCAACTACCCAATTGTCTTGAAACTTTGCACGCGTGCGTATTTTGGATGACAATACAATATTTAAAAAAAAAAATAGTCCGGAGCGGGTGAAAAAATTACCCAGTCATCAATAAATATAACCGACAACTACAAGTCCAAACGACTTGAAATCAGCCACTCGCGTTCTTTACGAAAACGACGAACAGCCGCTGTGTTCGGGGCGCTAGTCGCATCGCGATTGCCGAAAATACACAATTTATCGAGAAATGATTGGTCACGTATGTATGTGTTACGTTCAGAACGTAACATTTTTCTTTTTGATCAGGGTGTGTATCAACAACGCCTAGCGTTATGGGAAATCCCTTGTTGATCATACTCCTGCCTATTGCCTATTAATTAATATTCTTGATAGAGTAAAAACCCCTTTCTTGGAGCGTCGTCGCCTCGACGCATAACAGTCCCGCGATACAGATAAAGCGGTGCTGACGCAGTGGCGTTCTCACCAGATAGTCGCGTTCGAAACGACCAATGGTTCTCCTGTTGTGCCAAATCCGTTCTGTGTAAGCGGCAGGGATGTATTTCCACAATGCCTTGCAGCATTGTGGGAGAACCCTCGTTGAGAACACCTCTGACCGTCGCGTTAAACACTGTAACATAATCAGTAACGGCTACAGCAGGAATGCGCAGATTGGATCACTTCTTGGAAAATTGACGGAATTGTATACCCTACATCCGGTACAGGGAATCGCGCCTTCCCACGGTTTTGTCGCATGTGCGAATTATTAATTAATTCAAATTGTTGTTAAAATTAAATACCCAACTCAATTTCTGACAGTCCAACGACTGTAGGATTTCCCTAGTCAGAAATTGTGTATATGAAATTATGAACATTGAGGGGGAGCCCTCATCTGTGCGAAATTGTATGGTTTTCAAGATGTGAGATGTTATGTTCTTCTGTGCGTAGGAATGTTCCGTAAAGATTGATTATATATTTGAATCGGGATTCTGATGGATAGACGTGAGCACACACATGCACCGCCTCATTAAGTAGACGGGCCCACGGTAGCGCGGCCGAGCGATAAAATGCAGCGTAAGCATTTTCGAGCGACCCACTCTGGTCGCTGCCGAGAGCATGAAGCTGCGACACTCTGTGACGGTAAATCGCGAGGTGCGTATCATTGGGTTCGCGAAGTGTTATCGAGATAGAGTTCCCCGGTCTACTGTGTAACCGCGTGAAAGACTCAACTTTGCGAAACAACTATTTTTACTAAACCTTGCTTACAAAATATGTTATTCAATTAACGATTTAATTAAAATTATCATTCATTTCGCTTAATTAAAGTCATTGTTATTCGCTTTATAATTCAATTCGGATCTATTCCTTAACATAACCAAGTGTGTGTGTTCGCGTTTCATCTCTTTTTCTGATTTAGGTTTATAAGCGATACCTATAATTTGAAACTGCCTATAATGAAGCATGTTGGGTAGGTGCGAAGAACGATTGCTTCGTAAACGGAAAGTCCTGTGTTCGACTCCTCTCGTCACCGTGTTTATTTTTTTCCGAACCTGGACCTGATAAAGACGTCTTTTAGACGTCTGAGAAAAGACATCTTAAAGATGTCCGTAAGACGTCTTAAAAACATCTTTAAGATGTCTTGATTCGTGACATAAGACGTGCAGAAGACCTGTATAAGACGTGAAAACGAAGTTCACGGACGTCTTAAAGACGTCTAGAACGTCTGACTCCAGACGTTTTTAAGATGTCTCTAAGACGTCTGTGTGCTGTCTGGGTATGTTTTATAAAATGATTATTTGATTTTCCATATTCAATTCTGTTATATGCTTTTACATCCATCCAATATTTCAGCATTAAAGCTTTATTATTCATTAAATTCTACTCTTTAATTACCTATCTGTTTCCATTGATCCCAAAATCTACCTCTTACCCTTTTGATAAGGTACTTAGATATTTAAAATTAAATGAAATGACTGTTACGAGTGCGGCGCGCTTCCTTGCTATTCTATACTCAAGACAACAAATTCTGATAGTCTAAAGGCGGGATCTCCTACATGCGACTGGTCCCAGTGACCGGTCGCAGTATACTGGTGCAATGGAAAAGCATGCAACTATTCTCCTACCAGCGTCTACGATCGCCGGGTATGCGCCAGACATAGGAGCCTGCCGCGAGTTTGTTTGACTACCAGCCTAGGCTACTCAAGATGCAACACAATGCGATGAGGGTCTGTTTCCCATTATATCTAGTCGCAGGCTGGCACTGCGACCCATTGCCGCAGTGGGATAGAATCCCAGGAAATAAGGAAAGAAGTGGGAATTCAAAAGTTATGGGAGTATGTATTTTTATATGTTATCTGTAGACTACTAATATGAGCACCTAGAAAAGGTAAAAATATCATACGCCTACTTCTGATGTATGTGTGAACACGTGTCTATGTTTGAATGTATTTTTCGTGCAGAATTTTAAATAGGGTGTTTTAATTTTTGGTGATATAAAAGAAAAAAATTTTGGAGCCCGAAATGAGTAGTATCGATTCTGGTAAATAATAGCAAATAATTAGTTACATATAATTTTCTTTTCCATAAGAAACCAATTGAAAAATTATCAGCAATCATCGACTTTTGAGTTGTCTTCCGGAAACTTCCGAACAAATTTTTTGTTTGTTTTATAATCAACATAATCTTGTCCTTGCTACTGCGGAAAATGCATTTGCGAATATTTGGCAGGAATGCATTAACTACGTGTATTCTATGTCCCACAGTGGGGGTGAATAAAACTAAACGAATTTGATAAATATGCCATGGAAAGTGCAGTGTTCGTATCGATACACGCTTTGCTACAGCTTTATGACACTAGACCTTTGGTCAGCTACACAATATAAAGTAGTTAGGAAACATCTGCAAAGTAACTTGCAGAACAGCTGAACAATTTTTAGGCTAATCCCCAATTGCTACAAGCTAATTCCTCTACGTTCGGTATGCAATAAACTGTGTTTCGCTACAGTATAAAAGAATAATAACTATGGGCGGAACGTTGACCGTGTAACGAGTTATTGTCGGTAGGACGACGTTCTTGCCCCCCACCACGCGCCCGACCGTAACGACGCGTACCGCGCGTGGCCAACGGTCTTGCCCCCCACCACTCGTCCGCGGTTCCGAGAATAGGCGCGAGAGGGTACACAATAATTAACTCTCTCGCTGCCGAAACTCCGCGGACGAGGATATATAAGCCAAGGGCATAGGCCTATTTGGCAGAGACCGCCTAGAAGCGAACGTACTAAGTACACCTCTCCCAGAGACATCCTGTACGATTCCACATTCTTGTGCAGACACTCGTGGTTGCGAAAGACAAGCGCTAGTGTAAGCACCAGTTTTCGTGTGTCGACAGACTGCGTCTCTGCGTACCATTTTTGCAACCTCCACGGTTCCCAGTAGGACAGCGTGAGCCATCCTCTGGAAGCAGGCCGTCAACCGCTATCGATCTCCCGAACGGATCTATCTCCATTCTCGAGAGCGTCCCCACAGTCTCCGATTCACCCACGGGTTGTGCCCACTGGGTGACCGGACTAAAGACTCTTCGACTAGGGTCCATCGGCAGGGTTGGCCCGCCAGGACACCGAACGGTCAAACCATCTCTCCCCATTCGCCGCATCGTTACCGATCGAACACGCGCCGCGGTACGCGCCGCGATCCGCGCCGCAGTCCACACCGACTCGTGCGCCGCGATACACGCCGCAATCCACACCGACTCGTGCGCTGCGATACACACCGGGACCCGCGGTAGATTAAGCCGTCCTCACACTGTGTGCCAGCATAGACCTGGCCGGGATCTCTTGTAATTAGCCGTAAGCGTAAATAAACTGTCGTACTCTACTCTACTCCTGCGTTCAATCACTCGATCGGCGGCCCTGGACCACCGTCCTGAGCTGGCCATACGGTACCTCCACCGTCCCAACGGTAACCCTGCGTATCACGGTTACAACCGTGACGAAAATTAATTTTATGGTCCCCACAATTACCAAAAGAAGAAGATGTTCTTATGTTAGATCGAAGAATGGTTCCCTGGCAGTGGGGTAGCAATCGAAATTATTCTGCAGAAACACCGGTACGCCTCGCGAAGAGCCACATGAGGAAAAGGGGTGGTCCGCTGACCGCGCGCGATGCCGCCTGCGTTGACCTCCCGCCAAATTCGAGACCGATCTCTTATCCCTCGAATATAAACACGCGTCGGAATATCAAAACAAAAGCACGCGTTGACGTATTCGGTGCAAGAGAACGCGTGCCACAGGGAAGAGATTATATTATGACCAATCGCTCCTGCATTCCTTTGAAACAGCAGCTTTCCACCTCTGTCCAGTAATATCTATCTCCTCCCTGTGGCCGACGTTCTCTCGTACCGAAAACGTAAGCGCGTGCTTCAGTTTTGATACTACAATGTGTGTTTATACTTGAGAGATAAGGGATCTCTCTCGAATTTGTAAAGAGGACAAAACGGGCCTCATCACGCGCAGTTAGCGGACCACCCCTTTTCTTCATGTCGCTCTCCGTGAGGCGTATCGGTATTACTGCAGAATAATTTCGTTTCCTACCCCATTGTCAGGGAACCATTCTTCGATCTAACATAAGAACATCTTCTTCTTTTGGTAATTGTGACCATAAAATTAATTTTCGTCACGGTCAACGTTCCGCCCATACTTTTTATTCTTTTATGCTTTAGAGGAATTAGCTTGTAGGAATTGGGGATTAATCCTAAAATATTTTCCGCTGTTCTGCAAGTTACGTGGCAGATGTTTCCTAATTACTTTATATCGCGTAGGGGGTCGAAGGTCTAGTGTCATAAAGCTGTAGTAAACCGTAGTCCGCTACAAATCCGTTAAGGGCAGCTGGAAAACCGGCACGGGGAAAAACCCAAAACACCGGTGTTACTTTATTATTGTATTCATGGCTGTCATGCTTGTAGCTCAAAACGAGTCTCGGGATCCCGAGAACTTCGGGATCTCGAGCAATACGAAGGTATCGGGGGCTCCGCCCGAATTGTTCCGACCCGTCCCGAGCGCCGGGAACGCGAGCCTCGGGATCCGCACGCTCCTAGTCGCAGGCAAGGAGATTCAGCCTAGTGGCCAGTCGCTGGGTCAAATCGCTGCGACCAGTCGCATGTAGGAGATCCCGCGTTAACGGCTATGGGATACCCTAATCAGAATTCGGCTGTCTAAAACGCGCCGCTCGAACACTAAAGGCCGCGGCACGTAACATATATACGAATATTAAAACTAAAACTTTGCAGGCGTTAATTAATTATTTTTTAGAAATAATTATTTTTTAGTGACATTAGCACTATAGCTTTAAGGGGTCATGCTCAGTCACAAACCTTCGAAAAATCGATTTTTGAATTTTTGTATTTTTAGAGGCTTCAACTAGTGCTAGAGGTTTATAATACGGGCCTGATACAGACACCTTGTAAGTTGAAAAATTAACATTTTATGTAAGAATAAACTGGACTTGAAACTTCCAATGCGTTTTTCTTGAAACAGCGTTTTCAAAATTGGTGACCAAAATATTTAAAAAACCATTCACTTTAAATTTTACAAGCTTACTATAGGAACAATAAACTAGTCTTTGAACGAAGGATTTTTTATCCGATGCTTAGTTTTCTTTTAATTGACGAAAATCAGGCACGATTTATGATAAAAAATTGAAACTTTTACTTTAAACATCAGCCATTTTTTCCCAAATCAATATTTCGAAAAATCATTCGTTCAAAGACAAGATAATATAATATAATAAGTAAATTCTTTTGAATTTTTTAATTTAGATGATCGACTTTTGAACAGCAGTGGTCACCGCAGAAGCCTTTTTTGAGAGGACCTTCGAGTTATGGACAATAACTTTGTTATTAATGAATATTTTTAAATAAAAAAATTACGATACACAGTACTAGATGCAATCCTTAAAAGGAAAAAAAATTTGTTGAGAAATGTGTTATAGTTTTCGAGTAAAAATTTCCAAAGATCACCCTTTTTTCGGCCTCCTGCCTGAGCATGACCCCTTAAGCAAACTGTTAAACTCTATACAGCAATAAAAAATATTTGTAAAAAAGTCTGAGATGTGAAATGTAAATCCACAAACACTAAAAACTAGAAAATAAAAAATATATAAAACAAATTTATGTTAAACGATTTTATTAAAAATGCGTTAAAAAGTAGTGTCACGTCCCGGGTGAAGGTCTTAGGGGACAATGACATAGGGGAATTATTGAGACCCAGGCGCGAATCTTAAATCCAGCACACTGTGGGAAAAAGGGGTTTAGGCGTGAATGTTAAATCCAACACACTGATTGTATAAGGAGGTTAGGCGTGAATGTTAAATCCAACACACTGATCGTATAAGGATGTTTAGGCGTGAATGTTAAATCCAACACACTGATGGTAAAAGGAGGTTAAGCGTGAATGTTAAATCCAACACACTGATCGTAGAAGGATGTTTAGGCGTGAATATTAAATCCAACACACTGATGGTAAAAGCAGGTTAGGCGTGAATGTTAAATCCAACACACTGATCGTACAAGGATGTTTAGGCGTGAATATTAAATCCAACACACTGATGGGAAAAGGAGGTTAGGCGTGAATGTTAATTAAATCCAACACACTGATCGTATAAGGAGGTTTAGGCGTGAATGTTAAATCCAACACACTGCTCGACTAGGGAAGGTTTAATAAGAGAATACACACCAGAGAGACACCCGTTAGCGCACTGGTTTTGGTTTGTCTCGGTAATAGGATTTACCGTTTCATTATGGTAAAAGACACACGTAATAACTTTGCGAAATTCGGCTAGTCATACGGTTGTGCGACAGCTATACAAAAGTAAGTTTGTAAAGACCGTGATACTTTCCGCGGTCGGTGCCCGTGATCAGCTGTTGCGGCAGCTCGTTTGGATTTATGCATCTTCGTAGCCGTAGGATTGACACAATAACTCTAAGCGTGATTTAAAGTAACACTGTTTATTCAGTTTAAAGCACTGGTAATACGTGAAACGATAAGCAATAGCACATAATGGTTATATCAATGGTTATTACAATGAAATAAGTGTATGAATATGAGATACACGTATATAAGCCAAACATAGAACTGAGTAAAGCACAAAGATTTGTTACGCTGGCAATATGCGTAGTGAACGTTAGCAATAGTAATATAATAAAGTAACGAGAATTAGTGATTCACAGTAATATATGAGATGAGAGTAAGCAATAATATGAATAAGAAAAGTAATAAGAATAGCAATACACAATATTTGATGTTGGTGATGTACAATGGTATTAAAGATAATTATAATCGCTTACGACGCTTGATGGATGAAGATGATTTTATTTTAAATAATCTTTGAGTTGGTTTGAATACTAAACTTCCGTCGAAAGAGCGTGTCTAAACGCGGCTGGTATTTCGGCGAAAGAGGGCTTCTGTCTCAGAGCCCTTGTATTTATGTGATTTTACAAAGGGGTTGCGGGGGTACGCGCGGTATGGACTTTGCCCCGTTTATATAATATTTTACAGTATGAAGGGGGTGCGCAGTATGCACCTTGACCTTATTACGAACATACGTCACAGTAACATTTCCGGGGTTTTTGTAGGGACCAAAGGTTGGTCTATATTTGGACTTGCAGTTTTTCTTCTGGGGTTTTTATACATGTGAATTTGAAATGCTCAACTCCTCGAATGGTTTTTGGGCGTTTGATAGGAAAGGGGTGGTAGTGGCTTTGACTTCTTTGGTCATGGAGAGGGTGTGAGACGTGGTCTCGATTTAAGAGATTCGTTGAGCGAGGGACTTGTTTAGATTCGATGTGAGGGAGGAATATGTGCCGCGTTAGGCGAATAAGGAAAGGGGATTCACTGGTTGACCGTCTTGAGATGGGGACCGCTAAGGTACATCGCCAAGGCGCCAGTGGTCTGTGGTAAAGGGGTAAGAGTTGAGGTTTGGGGAGATTTGAGTGGAAATGTAGAGTGGGAGTTGTTTTAACCGCGCGCGAAAAATCGTGGGACGTCACAACTACAAGAAAATAATGTTTCTACTGTGACGTCCCACGATTTTTCGCGCGCGGTTAAAACAACTCCCACTCTACATTTCCACTCAAATCTCCCCAAACCTCAACTCTTACCCCTTTACCACAGACCACTGGCGCCTTGGCGATGTACCTTAGCGGTCCCCATCTCAAGACGGTCAACCAGTGAATCCCCTTTCCTTATTCGCCTAACGCGGCACATATTCCTCCCTCACATCGAATCTAAACAAGTCCCTCGCTCAACGAATCTCTTAAATCGAGACCACGTCTCACACCCTCTCCATGACCAAAGAAGTCAAAGCCACTACCACCCCTTTCCTATCGAACGCCCAGAACCCATTCGAGGATTTTGACCATTTCAAATTCACATGTATAAAAACCCCAGAAGAAAAACTGCAAGTCCAAATATAGACCAACCTTTGGTCCCTACAAAAACCCCGGAAATGTTACTGTGACGTATGTTCGTAATAAGGTCAAGGTGCATACTGCGCACCCCCTTCATACTGTAAAATATTATATAAACGGGGCAAAGTCCATACCGCGCGTACCCCCGCAACCCCTTTGTAAAATCACATAAATACAAGGGCTCTGAGACAGAAGCCCTCTTTCGCCGAAATACCAGCCGCGTTTAGACACGCTCTTTCGACGGAAGTTTAGTATTCAAACCAACTCAAAGATTATTTAAAATAAAATCATCTTCATCCATCAAGCGTCGTAAGCGATTATAATTATCTTTAATACCATTGTACATCACCATCATCATATATTGTGTATTGCTATTCTTATTACTTTTCTTATTCATATTATTGCAAACGCTCATCTATTATATTACCATGAATCATTAATTCTTGTTACTTTATTATTTTACTATTGCTAACGTTCATTGCTCATATTGCTAGCGTAGAAAATCTTTGTGCTTTACTCAATTCTATGTTTGGCTTATATAATTGTATCTCATATTCACACTCTTAATTCATTATAATAACCATTTATATAACCATTATGTGGTATTGCTCATCGTTTCACGTATTACCAGTGCTTTAAACTGAATAAACAGTGTTACTTTAAATCACGCCTAGAGTTATTGTGTCAATCCTACGGCTACGAAGATGCATAAATCCAAACGAGCTGCCGCAACAGCTGATCACGGGCACCGACCGCGGAAAGTATCACGGTCTTTACAAACTTACTTTTGTATAGCTGTCGCTCAACCGTATGACTAGCCGAATTTCGCAAAGTTATTACGTGTGTCTTTTACTATAATGCAACGGTAAATCCTATTACCGAGACAAACCAAAACAAGTGCGCTAACGGGTGTCTCCCCGGTGTGTATTCACTTATTAAACCTCCCCTGATCGATCCGTGTGTTGGATTTAACATTCACGCCTAAACCTCCTTTTACCCCCAGTGTGTTGGATTTAACATTCACGCCTAACCTCCTTTTACCTTCAGTGTGTTGGATTTAACATTCACGCCTAAACCTCCTTATACGATCAGTGTGTTGGATTTAACATTCACGCCTAAACCCCTTTTATCCTCAGTGTGTTGGATTTAAGATTCGCGCCTGACAATCCCCGAACCACAGTGTGTAGGATTACAGATTCTCGCCTGGGCCCCATTAATTCCCCTATGTCATTGTCCCCTAAGACCTTCACCCGGGACGTGACATAGTACGCAGGATATTTGATAATAGAATATGAATCTACTTAAGGGGGGAACCTGGTGTAGCGGGTCGAAGAAATCGATTTTTTTTTGCATAAATCAAAAGTTAAACATTACGAGAATACGTTCCCAAAGCCGCAAAACGAAATTCGAAAAATTAAAGCAGATATGGCCGGTTTTGCTACGGAGCGCCAGGTTACCAGAAAACTTTAAATGCGTTTTTCTCGAAACGACAGTTTTACAATTGGCGGACAGTATAACTCCAAAAATATTCAACCAATCGACTTGGCCTTGTGCACGGATATTTGTGAACATTTTCTTCACAGATCTAAGCTATGGGTATAATGATATTGTTTAAATAATAGTATATTGCGTGACAAGGGAGAGAAGTAAGCGATTCCGACGAGCGTGAAGTTTGCTGCCCGAGCGCAGCGAGGCGAAATCGCTTCTCTCCCGTGTCACGCATTATATTTTTTTCAACACCTGCATGAAAGGTGTGTTTTTGAAAGCCTGCTCAGCGATTCGCAAAAAATATGCATGTTCGATTGCTTTTTTATTCTGTCAAAATTAATAAATACGTGTATTTATTTTCCAACAAATCGATAACGATTAGTCGAACAACTGCATCTTCATACCATAGGGTAACGTCAAACTCCAGTTTATTTGGAAGGAAAGTAAGAAATTGCGAATACGCATGCGCGTAAAATCTTTTTCCCTTGGGAGATAGACTTTACGCGAATACGTCTGAAATTAGTCATTTTGCTCCCGCTCAGCAGGCGTAAAAAAACCTTAGAGCATATACTATGGAGGTCTCATTGAAAGCTTGAAACTGTCCCCAACATGGTGCGAGAGAGAAAGACATGTGCGAGCGAGAGAAGTATATGTCCTATTCGACCGTAATGCGCAAGCGCCGATATCGTGTGAGAGAGAAACACATCTTGCGAGCGAGAGAAGTATATGTCCTAATCGACCGTAATCGATATCTGGTCGATATCGCCGGCGACGAACTGCGATTACTATGTGTTTCTCTCTCGCACGATATCCGCGCATGCGCATATCGGTCGAATAGGACATATACTTGTCTTTTTCTCTCTCGCGTGTTTCGCCCGACAGTTTCGAGGCAGTCACTCTAAGGCAATGATACCTCCATGTATATATGCTCTAAGAAAAAAACACACATTTTCATGCAGGTGTTGAAAAAATAACTTTTTTTTGCACATTTAAGGCAAAATTTCGTTGGAAAGAGAGACCTTTTTTCAAGAGGCCGCCATTTGTTCAATTTTGCATCTTTTAAGAAATAAAATGATACGAATCATCCATACACTCATAAACTAAATGAAAATTGTTCGATTTTTGGTTTCTGATGAAATCAAAAGACGCTACGTTGCCCGCAGTGGACCAATTGCGTCGGCAACGGACTGGGCATAAGCCCTTATAACTTTGTTATTTGTTGCTCTTTTTTAATAAATTTTTTTTTATCTATCTTAACCTGTTAATACAATATCCCGAAAGTTTCAGAATGATCGATTAAGTACTTTCTTTAAAAAAAATTCCAGAGAAATGCCTCGATTTTCAGCTAGTTACACCAGGTTCCCCCCTTAATACATCATCAAGCGTTTTATTAAAAATTGTATTAAAAATGCACTAAAAGGTAAAAAATAATTCTTTTCTTATACTATAATTTCGATGGTATTTTTTCACTTTAAATAAAATCGTGGAGCGGGATATGTCATAACAAAAATATGAATCAATTTAATACAAATTGAAGTGTCGAAATGAATTCGTTGTGACATATCCTACTCCACGATTTTATTTAAAGTGAAAAAATACCATCGAAATTGTAGTATATGAAAATAATTATTTTTTACCTTTTAGTGCATTTGTAATAAAATCGTTTATTGAGTTATTAGTATAGAAAAAGCCGTTGTTGTCTAACAAAACTTTTCCCGTTAACAAAACCCGTTTCCCCAATAATCGTGAATTTTGAGTTATATAATTATGTCGTTGTTGCAGCAAATGAGCGAAGTGTAACATATGCAGTGAGGGCAATATTTACATTTTCTTGTGACAAAATATAATGATATGATTGTACAATGATTATTTATTTTGTTTGTTTTAATAGAATGTAAAACTTTCAAATTTTCTATCGTATCGGCATGAACGTTTCAGTAACATACTGCTGAGATTTTCCAGATGAAAATGAATTTAAACACGTTATAAATCGGATTATTTTTAGCATTATTACATTAGAAATGTTACGCATTTATATTTAATTAACTAGTACAGTTCTAGAAATAATCCGATTTATACCGTATTTGGATTCATTTTAATGTGGAAAATCTCAACAGCATGTTACTGAATACTGAAAACGTCACGTTTTACATTTTATCAACATTGTATGACTCTCCAACCGAGATTACAAGCCGCCGCCAACAGCCCAAGTCCTCGCTGGTCGGGATCAGCGTTGAGCCAGTATCGTGAACAGAGTCCTAATTCCGAGTGTTCGTTTCACGCATCTTTCTGGCTGAAGGGGAGAGCGAGATGAGATGCTTTGCGTGCGCGACGAGAGCGAACGCAAAGGACGGAGTGTCAGATGTCCGAAAGACGGAGCGAGTCAAAACATCATCCAGCCGTCTATCTCGTACTGCCCTCGCTCGCATTCAGTGCCTCTCGCTCGCTCTCGTTCCATTTTCGCTCTCGCTTTCGCCGGACAAGAGTGAGACAGAAATTGTGGGAATAGCGAAAAGTCCACATCGTGTACACGATACCGAGCCCATAATGAGACAATACTGTAGTATCTTTTATTTTAGTTTATCCAGATATTATCTTTGCCCATCTCCGTTCTCCAACCGCTTCGCCATGATTCATTTAAGCCGCCTTGATGGCAAAATAGCGATAAGGGAAATGCGGCAACAGCGCGATTGGACTCTCGATACGTCTCGGCAACTATGTTTTTCCTACATTTATCGGCTAGTTTGGTCTTCCACCGGTTTTGATAATACACGGCACGAATATACCATCAGCGCCGGTGACGGAGAATCCTTGAAGCTTCATTCTGTCATTCCTCGAGTCTGTCTCAGTACACGATTCATAAATTCATTATTATTTCAACGTACGGTGGTTATTAGCGTTCAAACACACCAGACCACCCTGCACGAATGTCTATCGGAGGCAACTATACCCGCAAAAACTTTTTTCTTGCCGACTCCAGGACGAAAGACGGTTGAAATGGTTTGTTTAGTACATCGCGTATCGGCAGGATCGGCGGAATCATTATGCAAGTAATGCGCCGCATAAGGGCGCCAGCCGAATAGGGACATTAAAAAACTATATCACATGGTTAATAATAAAGGAATCCAACCCCCACATAAACGGAATGTACACGCCGTAAAGACAAAACATATTAAATAGAAAACAGGTGCAAAAATTTGGGGGCACCAAAAATTTTCTTGCATACGGGCGTCAGCTAACCTCGCGTCGGCCCTGCGTATACGTCACGCTGGTTTAACGTAGCACAGTGGGTTGAGCAGAGGAAAAAAGTCATTTTTGGAATGTTAAGTACGCAGAATTTTTTCAATACAATTCCATAGTAGGATAGTTGAAGCATCAGAACCAACAAGAATTTTCTGTAAATACCATTAATTTGTAAGGAAATTATAATATGAAAGTGGGGAAACAGAATACTTGCAAGTTTGAGTTACAAACGCACTATCTTACAAGTAAAATTTATAGTATTTACAAATGAAAAAAAGAATCGCAATTTTGTAATTTGATTATGTTCATACTGAACAAATAAATTACATGAATTAAGTCAATGATACCATCGTTGATTTCAGTAGGACACAAGTTGAACAAAGAGGTATTTTTAATAATAGAATCGAAGTGTAATTAGACATAACTTTTTTGCGACAGATAGCGTTAAGGTAAGACTTAATACTAGTGGTGCATTATATCTTTGAGTACATAACCAAACAGATTTCAGCTGCGTAAACCTGCGGCTTTGGTGTCGGGAGCATTTTTTCTATAACTTTTATCAGTATTTGGAATATCTTGCTTTCGTTATTCATAATATTGAAAAATGTTTTAGATTGTCACGTCCCGGGTGAAGGTCTTAGGGCAGGCCTGCCCCATCGGGTGCAAATACCTCCTGAATTCCTGCGATGCAGGTAACAACCCAGCGCCGGAACTGCGCCACTGCTACCCGTTGTGAAATTTGTGAGAGAACTGTATGAGTGTGCGTCGTGGTACGAGCCATGCTGTGGTTAGCAACGTAACCAGTCCCGCGCTCGGCTGTTGCCCGGGTCCCAGAAATTCAGGAGGTATTTGCACCCGATGGGGCAGGCCTGTTTTAGGGGATAATGACATAGGGGAATTAATGGGGCCCAGGCGAGGATCTGAAATCCTGCACACTGTGTTTCGGGGGAGGTTAGGCGAGGATCTAGAATCCTGCACACTGAGGGTAGAGGGAATTTAGGCGTGAATGTTAAATTCAACACACTGAGGGTAAAAAGAGGATAGACGCGAATCTTAAATCCAGCACACAGATCGACCAGGGAAGGTTTAGTAAGCGAATACACACCGGGGAGACACACGTTAGCGAACATTTACCGTTGCATTCACATAAGAAGTTATACGTAATATCTCCGCGAAATCTGTCTAGGCATACGGCTGTACGCGGGCTAAGCGAAAGAACGTTAGTAAACACTGTAAGAACACTTGCGTTCGCGAACCGAGTTCAGCTGTCCCAGCAGCCTGTTTGGATTTAGGGATCATCGTAGCCGAAGGATTGACACAATAACTCGAAGCGTGATTTAATAGGATTTTGTTTATTCACTTCTATGTACGATGTTATGCCATGCACTGTTATTGTGATGGTGGTTAGGTTTTATAATAACGCGTTGGCGATGAGCATAACATTTATATAGTGGATATAAATTATAGAATATGAGTATGGACATAAAATACAATATATGTTAATAAGCTAGACTGATATAAGCAATAAGCGTTGATAAGAAAATAGAATATGATCGCAATGAGCGTTAATAAGACAATATAATATGAACGTAATAAGTGTAGCAATACAAAATAATATGAAAACAATGAGAATAATAATAGTTGATATGGATGATGGTGATATACAGTGGTATTAATGGTAGTTATAATCTCTTACAATGATTGATGGTTGAAGATGGTTAAATTTTGTGTAATGATGCTTAAATGATACTTGATCGAACGAGATCTTCCGTTCGATTGTTTTCGTCGAAAGAGGACCTCTGTCTCGGGGCCCTTGTATTTATATGATTATACAAGGGGGTGCGAGGGTACGCGCGGTATAGACTTTGACCCGTTTATGTAATATTTTTCTGTATGACTTCCGGGGTTCTTATAAAGGGTAAGTCTATTATTAAAAAAGTAAAAAAATACGCCAAGTACATGAAAATCACAAAAAATAGAGGATAATAATAATTACAAAATTAGAAAAAGATGTGAAATCAAAATGAGCTGCCAGTACATAAAGATGCTTTCCAACTGCGCTTTAGATAACACAACTACATATGCACAGCTAAAATTCCATTACTCATAATGGCTATTTATACAAAGAAAAATTGTATTAAATAATAATATGCAGATATATTTTTATACAAATAAATATTTTAATACGAATAAATATTTGATTCAAAATACTTGACGCTGCGCCCCGAATTGGTGTTGCTAAACTCAATAAATATGTATAAATTGCATTAATCCTTTTCTTTCTTTCTTGTACGTGTATGCGTGTGTGCGTGCGTGTGCATATGCTACGTATGGCATTAGAATTAAATATATGTAGAATAAATCTGACTGCGTTTCTAATATGTGTATGTATATGTTTTTTATATTGTAATGGAGTTGTAAATTATTAATACTAAGGTAATTAACATTTTTCGGTTGCGCAGCGCCAAGTATTTTGAATCAAATATTTATTCGTATTAAAATATTTATTTGTATAAAAACATATCTGCATATTATTATTTAATACAATTTTTCTTTGTATAAATAGCCATTATGAGTAATGGAATTTTAGCTGTGCATATGTAGTTGTGTTATCTAAAGCGCAGTTGGAAAGCATCTTTATGTACTGGCAGCTCATTTTGATTTCACATCTTTTTCTAATTTTGTAATTATTATTATCCTCTATTTTTTGTGATTTTCATGTACTTGGCGTATTTTTTTACTTTTTTAAAGTTTTTGATGGGGATCTCACTTCTTTTTACAAAGATTATTATTATCTTCTATTTTTTGTGATTTATATGATTTCATGTACTTGGCGTATTTTTTTATTTTTTTGAAGTTTTTTTTTAAGTTACAACTTAACCTAGAACTTATACAGAAATAGAGTGGCATTTTGCAATAGTAAGTGTAGACTACAAAATGTGTCCGAACGAGGTTAGAGCGTATGGCAGAAAGTCTTGTTGCTGGAAATTTAAATGCTAATGGTAATAATTCAACAAACATAAACAAAGAGATCCAATATTTTCAACACACAATTGATTGGTTTTGGTATAAAATTAGTTTAGTATTAGTATAATTATTGGTGAATTGAAATATTGTTAATTAATGACTACCTAAAAAATTAATGAATTAATGAATGCATGGCAACTACTGTGGATGTTATATTAAATTATTACGAATGTCTTTCACAATAGATTGAAAAGCATCAAGGGAGATGTGTTTTCAGCGTACTTTCTTCACCAATATGACTTGCTCTACATTGCAAGCAGTCCACCATAAATAATCTATTTTGTTAATAATTCTTAATGCTATGTCTTTTGACAATTTTTGTCAATTTACCTTATTTGACAAATATTCAGAAACTTGTGTGAAAGAAGATGCTCTGTTTATCTATCTATCTAATCTTCTCCGGACAACCTCCAAGCCTGTGCATCCCCTTCATTTCTATCCATCCAAGCCTGAGCGTCCCCTTCATATCTATAATATATAATATAAACGTTACATAAAAACTCTAAATTGTTGGTATAAAAATATTTAGCAATTTAAAAGCAATACAATTTGTTACAATATATATATATTATTTTATACATGCATGGTACAAATTTCCAGAAACTTATGCGAAAGGAGATGCTTCTCAGTCGAACCATCTCCGGATAACTTCCAAGACTGCGACTCTACATAAGAAATCTATTAAAAAAATTTTGGCGACTTACCTTATTAATTGAGACAATAATTCAGTCTCCTATGTAGTGTAAAAACTCGTGACATTTCAAATTGGGACAACTTACTTTATTTGACACTTAGCACTTAGGTTATAAAATTCAAAATAGTATATATATATATATATGTACGTACAATGGCCGACGACGAACGAAGAACGATACATGTGTTGGCTGAAGGTGTGTGTGTAACGCGCATATACGTATTATGTCGACGAAAAATTTCTTGGAGAATCAGAAGAAAAAATCTACCGTTTTCGACTGATCCATGATACGATATTACGATATCTCTGTCATGCGTGGACCGATTTTATTGAAATTGGTCTTATTCGAAAGCCGATATGCGGTTTACATAAGAAAAATGCCTTTAAATTTACAAAATATTGCAGGCGTGATGAGATATTAATGTATAAATGTCAGAATTAGGTTAGAGTGTCTCCGCGACGAGTAAAGGTACACGGTAGCGACAGTCGACATATATATATATATACAGGGTGTTTTTCATGTACTTGGCGTCGAGACGCTACCGCGTCTCTAGATTAATGTATAAATGTCAGAATTAGGTTAGAGTGTCTCCGCAAAGTCTCTAGAGATCTAGATATGTAAGGGTAAGGGTGCAAGGGTAAAGGGTGCAAGGGTAAAGGGTGCAAGGGTAAAGGGTGCAAGGGTAAAGGGTGCAAGGGTAAAGGGTGCAAGGGTAAAGGGTGCAAGGGTAATGGGTGCAAGGGTAAAGGGTGCAAGGGTAAAGGGTGCAAGGGTAAAGGGTGCAAGGGTAAAGGGTGCAAGGGTAAAGGGTGCAAGGGTAAAGGGTGCAAGGGTAAAGGGTGCAAGGGTAAAGGGTGCAAGGGTAAAGGGTGCAAGGGTAAGCGGTACAAGGGTAAAGGGTGCAAGGGTAAAGGGTGCAAGGGTAAAGGGTGCAAGGGTAAAGGGTGCAAGGGTGGAGGGTGCAAGAGTGGAGGGTGCAAGGGTGGAGGGTGGAGGGTGCAAGGGTGGAGGGTGCAAGGGTGGAGGGTGCAAGGGTGGAGGGTGCAAGGGTGGAGGGTGCAAGGGTAAAGGGTGCAAGGGTAAAGGGTGCAAGGGTATAAGGGTAGGTACATAAACATAAGAGTATAGGGGTAATGTAAGGGTAAATGGTAAGTATACGGGTATATAAGGGTGTAAGGGTATAATATAAGAGTATAAGGGTGTAAGGGTATAAGGGTAGGTACATAAACATAAGAGTATAGGGGTAATGTAAGGGTAAATGTAACGGTATAATATAAGGGTATATAATATATAAAGGTATAAGGGTATAAGGGTATACGGGTATATAAGGGTGTAAGGGTATAATATATAATATAAGAGTATAAGGGTGTAAGGGTATAAGGGTAGGTACATAAACATAAGAGTATAGGGGTAATGTAAGGGTAAATGGTAAGTATACGGGTATATAAGGGTGTAAGGGTATAATATAAGAGCGTAAGGGTATAAGGGTAGGTACATAAACATAAGAGTATAGGGGTAATGTAAGGGTAAATGTAACGGTATAATATAAGGGTATATAATATATAAAGGTATAAGGGTATAAGGGTATACGGGTATATAAGGGTGTAAGGGTATATATATATATATATATATATATATAAGAGTATAAGGGTGTAAGGGTATAAGGGTAGGTACATATATAGGGGTAAAATATAAGGGTATAAGGGTATATACTCTGCGGAATGATCCCGAGAGTCGACGAACGAAGAACGATCCATGTGTTGGCTGAAGGTGTGTGTGTAACGCGCATATGATCCCGAGAATCGACGAACGAAGAACGATGCATGTGTTGGCTGAAGGTGTGTGTGTAACGCGCATATACGTATTATGTCGACGAAAAATTTCTTGGAGAATCAGAAGAAAAATCTACCGAACCGAATTCGACTGATCCATGAGACGATATTACGATATCTCTAGAATGCGTGGACCGATTTTATTGAAATTGGTCTTATTCGAAAGCTGATATGCGGTTTACATAAGAAAAATGCCTTTAAATTTACAAAATATTGCAGGCGTAATAAGATAATAATGAAATAAGTTCAGAATGCCTCCGCGACGAGTAAAGCAAGATTCACACTAACCGTCTGGACGGCGCACAGTGGAACGAACATGCCCTATTTATTTGGACATCGGCCAAAATTTGAAGTGTCAAAATTCTGTTCTGTAGCTTCATTAAATCTTTCTTAAGTGTTCGTAGCATTAGAAAACACAAAGAAATAAACTTTATATTCACATTAAGTTTGATTTAATTGTATATGAATCTGACCTATATGAAAATGTCAATCTTTTTGTCTTTCAGTTGCACCACTTTAAACCATTATTGCCTACATCCTATTACTTCCTAAGTTCTCAATAATTTACATATTACTGAGTATCTTATTATTAATGATTTTGTACAAAAAACATTCGGAATTAACTTGGATTTCATCAATAAACAACTGTATTAAATAAAAGTGTGTTGCACTCGGTACTATAATAATTCAACTAGTGATTTAAAGTTTTGCTCAAAGTCGCCCAAGGTCTAAAATACCTTAATTTAATCCTTTAATAGTAAGGTTTTGAACTGTAGTAAAATTACCTGCTACTAGCTGCGATTAATAAAATAAATCTAATGTAAACATTTCAGTTCATACGTATTTAACCTCAGCTAGCAGAAATGCTCGATCGTCGCGACACGCGTATATCGACGAACGCATGAATCGCGTGTCTGTTTCCAAGACGCCGCGACTGTTATTAATAAGTACATTAATTGTAAAAATGGAAATTATTCATAGTAATTACGATCTATATTCATATATACTTAAATTAAACTGTAGCTTCAACGATTATAAAGTAATTACAAGAAAAGTTCTTGAGATAGTTCCGGTTGATGCGGCGGATGAAATATTAAATTTAATCGAAGACACAATAAGAAAGTTTTCGGCGAATTTATACAATAGGTGGACGATAGCACGCCGCAATAAAAATTATTTTTTAAAAAACAACAAGGAATGGCTGGACAGAAAATTTTGCTTTCCAGAAGCAGTTTCAAAAGAAAATGCGGAAGCAACAAATCGTACTAACCCAAAACCGTTCACTGAATGTTCTGAAAGGCACAAAATGCGTAGAACAGAAGAGCTTAGAATTAATTTTACAAGTGATGAACTTATGTTTGCAGCCAAAGTTAACTCGAGGAAAGAAGGAAAATATGATATTTTCAAAATTTTAGAATTCCTTTCAAAAAATCCGACGGAAGTTCAAAAAGTGAGAAATTTTTGTGATGAAAGTTGTCCAAAAACTGAATTGTACACTAATGAAAAGGCTTTATCTGTTATGACTGCTTTAAGCCTTTCCAAATCACAGTACAGAATGTTGAGAGATATTTCGATTGAAGGAGGAACAAATCAATATCCATCATATTATTCTATTCAAAAAGCTAAGTCAGATTGCTACCCAGAAAAGGAATCAATAAATATCACTGAGAGAGAGGCATCTATCAAATTGCAATATTTGCTAGATCATACAGTGCGTAGAATATTTGCTACAAAGCAATTAAATGATCTAACAGGTAATAACAAAATACTTTTAATTACAAAATGGGGATGTGATGGTGCTTCTAGTCAAAGTATTTACAAACAAACTTTTTCGTCTAAAACTGATGGCGATGATTCTGCAATATTTGTGTCCACACTAGTACCAATTAAATTATTCGACCCATGTAACGGAAAAATATTTTGGGAAAATCCAAAACCATCTTCCACATTCTTCTGCAGACCTATAAAATTTACATTTTGCAAAGAAACTCCTGATGTTATTAATACAGAAGTTGACCGCATTAATAAAGAAATATCTTTGTTAACGTCTACAAAAATTGATTCCACTGAAATTACGCATAAACTAGTTATGACAATGGTAGACGGAAAAATCTGCAATGTGTTGTCAGAAACGAGTTCCGCTATGCGATGTTATATCTGCGGTGCTACACCAAGGTATATGAATAATTTAAAACAAGTCGATAAAAATTTATGTAAAGAGGAATATTACAAATTTGGATTATCCTCTTTACACGCCAAACTTCGTTTTTTTGAGTGCCTTCTGCACTTATCATACAACCTCGAGTTTAAAAAATGGTCAGCTTCTACACCAGAATTTAAAAAACTACAGGCAGATAAAAAGTTATTAGTTCAAACGCAATTTCGCTCCAAATTAGGACTACTTGTAGACCGGGTTAAACAGGGTGTTGGAACGTTTAATGATGGAAATACTGCCCGAAGATTTTTCAAAAATCCTAACATAACAGCTCAAATAACAGGAGTTAATGAAAACATTATACATAGATTCTCTGTCATTCTTCAAGCCATATCGTCTGGACAAAAAATTAATACAGACAAATTTGGTCACTATGCTAAAGAAACGGCTGAATTATTTGTAGCACTTTACCCTTGGTACTATATGCCAGTAACAGTACACAAGATTTTAATTCACGGGGAAAAAATTATTCAAAACGCAATAGTTCCCATTGGTCAACTATCAGAGGAAGCTCAAGAAGCCCGTAACAAAGAGTTTAGAAAGTTCCGGGAATGTAAATCAAGAAAGTGGAATCGAAAATCCACAAATGAAGATATCTTGCACAATCTGCTTATAACTTCTGATCCATTAATATCATCTCTGCGACCTCCATTAGTTAAAACTACAAAACAAGCATTACTTCAGGAAGCAATAGAACTTTTAGTCGAAACAGATGTTGATGTAAATGTAGAAGGAGAGGAATCTCTAATGAACATTAATACATAATTAATATTTAAATGTATATTTTTCTGTTAATATTTTTAATAAAATTGTTATATTTAATAATGAATCGTCACTATAAGTTATACGTAATAATTCATTCAAGGGGGGGGGGGGGGAATTAACCACCGAAAATTTGGCTATTTTTCGATTTTGTGTTATTCTACTTAACATGAATTGAATGTGTGCAAATTTTTACAATGAAAATCCAAACCGTTTGGAAGTAATTGCCATGTCCAGTTATTGTCCTTACGTCGTTCCACTGTGCGGCGGCAGAACGACGGCCGTTCCACTAGTGCAATGGAGAGGTATGAATCTTTGTCTCTGTTGCACTAGTGGACCGGCCGTCGTTCTGCCGCCGTCCAGACGGTTAGTGTGAATCTTGCTTCAAGATACACGGTAGCTTTCATGTACTTGGCGTCGAGACGCTACCGCGTCTCTAGATTAGACGAATTTTCGGCACGTACACCAAACATTCCTCGCGATTATGCTTCCGGGGTTCTTATGCTTAGAATTTTGAGATGCTCAACTCACCGAATGGATTTTGGGTGTTTTGATAGGAAAGGGGTGGTAGTGGCTTTGCCTTCTTTGCTCATAGAGAGGGTGTGAGACGTGGTCTCGATTTAAGGGTTTTTTGGGGCAAGGGACTTGTTTAGATTTGATATGAGGGAGGGATTTGTGCCTCGTAGGACGAATAGGTGAAGGGGATTTGCTGGTTGACCGTCTTGAGATGGTGACCGCTAAGGTACACCGCCAAGGCGGTCAGTGGTCGGCGAAAAGGGATTAGAGTTGAGGTTTAGGGAGATTTGAGTGGAGTTGTAGAGTGATTGATAAGGGAGAGTTGAAATAACCGCGCGCAAAAAATAATGGGACGTCACAAGTACAAAAAATGGAATAAAAAAATAATACAGGAAAAGTTTAGGAAAAGAATGGGGCACGAAGTGGACTGCGTAAAACACCTCAACAAACACCGCAACACCTCTAGAAGATTCTTTAATATTCCCAAATTAACGGCGGAAATAACAGGAGTGGACGAGAATTTAATCCACCGCTTTTCAATTATATTACAAACGATAAACCGTAGTTATGCAATTGATGCAGAAAAGTTTGACACCTACTGCAAGGAGACTACCGAGCTGTACGTGCAGCTGTATAGCTGGTACTACATGCCAAATACAGTGCATAAGGTCCTTTTGCATGGCAGTAAGATAATAACAGCTGCTATGTTACCTATAGGTATGTTAACTGAGGAAGCACAAGAAGCAAGAAGTAAAGATTACTGAGAATACCGATTAAAACATTCGAGAAACTCTTCACGTATATTCTCAAATAAGGACATAATGCACATGCTTCTTGCTTCCTCTGATCCATACATAAACAACTTAAGAACAGAGCCAAAGAAAAAGGTTTTAGAATTAAACGATGATGTAAAGGCGTTACTCGTCGAAAATAATGATTGATTCCTCTTTTGTATTTGATTTAAATTTAAATATATTTTTTTTGCAAATCACAAAACTATCAGTTATATTTTTATTATGAATCGTCCCTAACTTTAAGTTCCTTACCGTTCCGTACCTATACCTCTCAAAACACCGTTAACGCAGATTATTGTTTCACTTTGGATTAGCCATTTGACTAAATAATAATTTTGACTTCAGATTTGTAAACAGCGACCTCAAAAACATAAATTGAAGGTTTTACATTGATGTTATCATATTTTTTCCTTGATATCGGAATTTCAAACCACTGTGCGTAGCTGCAGTACACCATTAGCGCCACCAACGGAGAAGCCTGGAAGCCTCATTCTGTCAGTTTTCGATTCATAAATTCGTTATTATTTCAACGTACGCTGCTTATTAGCATTCAAACGCACCAGACCACCCTGCACTGATATCTGCTAGAGGCAACTATACCCGCAAAACCTTTCTTCTTGCCGATTCCAGGACGAAGGACGGTTGAAACGGTTTGTTTACTACATCGCGTAAATGTACAGGCTTTTCCTAGCTTGTGTAAGCGCACGCATACATTCAAGGGCCGCCGAGACGGCCCCCTTAAGGGTATGTTGTAATCTTTTAATGCCTGCATTACGGTTGTATTTGTGGATTGAGTTTGTTGTATGGCAATTTTTAAACTAGTTTTATCCCACAATTGCATTTCTGTTTTTCTTGTATAGTTCCTCATTTTATTCTAAAAAAATAATAAGAACACCTAAGTAATTATCCATATAAAATTTGGTAAATTAACCTATTTGTATTTCACAGATTTGAATACAAATTAATATCTAATATTTAAAATGAATTGTATTTTGATGTCATGACAGTAAACGTAGTTTAATAAATGACATAATGAAAAAGAAATGAATTTATATTACCTGATATATTAAAAACAATTATTTACGAAAACACGGTGTATTTACCACGCCGCGTATTTGTCTAGGTACTTGATAGGTTAGGATACCTACTGCGCACATCACTTGCACATCGGTTCTTAGCAGCCATTGAAGCTCAATTTACCCCGGTCACTTTACCCCGAATATGTACTCAGTGGAAAATTAAAAGTTTAATAATGTTAGGATTCATTTTTTCTCAAATGCGTGTACACGTATGTTTATAAGCTTGTTTTAAACACGTAGAAAAAATTTGGTGTCAAAATAACACATTTATGACTCCCCTGTCAGCCACGACCGATTTTGCAGATTTTGCTTAACGCCTGAGTACAAATGTCTGTGATAGAAAGACTACAGATTTGATACAGGATTTGTTATATTCGATGATAAAAACAGACTGACAACAGAAAGCCGACAGATTGTGCTGCCTTAACCTGCGAGCAGATTGGCGACAGAGTCTGCTGATACAATTTCATGGCAGGAATCGAGCAGACCTCGCGCAGCGCGATCTGACAGCACATAGGCAGCAGAAATCGAGCAGATTCTGCTTACACAGCCTGTGAGCAGTTTGACAGCAGAAAGTAAGGAGAGTCTGCTGATGCAATTTAATGACAGCAATTGAGCAGACCCTGCGCAGCGCGATCTCACGGCAGATAGGCAGCAAAAATTGAGCAGATTCTGCTTACACAGCCTGTGAGCAGTTTGGCGGCAGGAACTGAGGAGAGTCTGCTGACATTTCAATAGCGTGTGTTGATCACACCGAGCTATTCCGAGCAATTCCGAGTGCTGCGAGCTCCGAGTTCAACTGTCGCAACGGAAAGTTCCAAGCAGTTCCAGGTTACAGAAATACAGAACGATAAATTCAGTGAAGACAGCGATCCAGAAGTTTTTCGAAGAATTCTTGGGAATCCTATCATCTTATAAATAGGAAGAAGACGTACGTAATTATGAATAATCACACTTTCAAAATATACACATCGCGGAAATCGGCGTATAGATTACCGGCTAGATGACATAGTAGGGTTATGTTCAAAATTAGGAACAACATGAGTTCGCAAAACTCTTCTTCATGTGACACCGTTCGTACCGTGCGGTCATTTCTTTTTCAGATGCTGCAAAAACTTCAGAAAGCTCATCCGATCGGAATGCCAAGAGTGGATGCAAGAAGCTCTCTGAACCGCAAAGAGGAGCTTACGGAATAAAAGACGTGGTCCGTGCATCCAGACAGCTCGGAACTCAACGGTCCGCTGGAATTAATACACAGCCCACGGATGGAGTTATATTGTAAATTATATTGTAAATCTGTGTTATATTGTAAATTATATTGTAAATCTGTGTTATATTGTAAATTATATTGTAAATCTGTGTTATATTGTAAATTATATTGTAAATCTGTGTTATATTGTAAATTATATTGTAAATCTGTGTTATATTGTAAATTATATTGTAAATCTGTGTTATATTGTAAATTATATTGTAAATCTGTGTTATATTGTAAATTGTTAATGAAAATATAAATATTTTATGAAAAAGTAAAAAAGTTGTTTGAACTGCAGAATCTGCTAGATTTCTGCCGCCAATCTACGGTCGATTTTTGTCAGCAAAATCTGTTCGATATTTGACATCCATCTGCGGTCAGATCCTGACATCAGGACCTGCTCAATTTCTGCCGCCAATCTGCAGTCAGTTTGTTGTCAACAAGATCTGATCGAAATCTGATATCAATCTGTGGTCAGATCTTGATGTCAGGCTCTGACCGCAGAACCATAGTTTAATGCGGACATAGTACTCACCGAATCTGACGTCAGAATCTGCTCCGTATTTGACGCCAATCTGCCGTAAGACGCGCTGCGAAGGATCTGCTCTATTTCTGCTCTCAAGCTGCGGTCAGATGACGGCAGCAAGATCTGGTAGAAATCTGATATCAATCTGCGGTCAGATCCTGATGCCAGGCTCTGACCACAAAACCATAATTAAATGCGGACATAGTAGGACCCGAATCTGACGTCAGAATCTACTCGAATCTGACATCAATCTGCTGGCATACTGCAGTCAGTTTGTTTACTGGGTAATTTATCCAAAACACTAAATTGAAAAGAAAAACAAACGGAAGTCTCTAAAAATTAATTTCTAAGTTTTTAAATGAATTTCCATTTTTCGATATCTGAATGTACATCATTATCATTGCTATAGTATGTACATTTATTACGTCACCACAATTGGTAAATATATTATATTGTTAAAGAACAAATTAAGGAAGCTCATTTTACGCCGTGGTTCACTTTACCCGGTCTCCCTTATAGGTACCAAATACTGTTCACAAAGTGTTAATACATTCCTACAAAATTATACAATATTTGGGCAACCGTCGAATCGCCTAATTAGGTGAAGGGACCAAAGATGCTAGAAATAAAGGTTTTAAAAAGTAAAGAAAAGATTGTACGCTCAAAATATTCTCATTGCAATTCAAACGAAGGTTTTTTAAACTTTTTATCGATTAGTTCAGATATACTACTGGTGTTTTGTAAAGTAGCTTCATAAGATTCGACATGTTGATTCGAAAAAGTGGCATGTTGAATTTTTTTTCTATTCTTGGGATTGACGCCCACTGGGCGTTTGGACAAAAGCGGGATCAGCGCCAAGCGAGAATTCATTCGTTGTTTTCGACCGATAATTTCATATTTTCCCAAGAACGTGGCCGATCAGCCACAATAAGTTTTGACAACCAGATGTGAGGTTTTCTCCCTCGATTTCATCAAGAGGAAGAAGGTTTCTCCTCCGCTGCCGAATTCACAGGGGGCTAGTCCCTCCACTTTGAGGAAAGATGTTTCCAATGTGTGTATCATAATTAAATTACAACAATAATTTACTTCATATTACTTTCTCTTCTTTATATGTATATTAAAATGAAAAATATAAAACAGTTGAAAGAAGGAACATTGTACTGTATGAACTCCTGGTATCGGTACATGTGCATACATACATATGTACTTCCTATTCGAGCGGGTTTTCTTCGAGTAAAAATCATTAAATTTGCAAGCGCAATACCTCGAAAACCAGTTGAAATAAGGTATATACATTATATGTTATTGAATTTGTCTTGGAACGTACTATCAAGTGATCTCTAAAAAAGGATCTCTAAAACAAGCAATTTGTATTCCTTACGTAAAAGTAGTACGATTTGCATGATATTTGGTATGATTTTAATTGGGAGAACGCCAGGAATTCCTTGGCGCCGCTTCCATATCGATACGATAAATAATAAAGAATTTCTTAATACGCTGAAATGAATATTTCATATTTTCACCCTCATCAGCGGGGCGCCGATCTCAATTCGCTACGGTCGGCCAAGGATTCATACCTGTTTCAGAAAAACTGAATTGTTTATTATTTGCCATATCGATATGGAAGTGATACCGATGGATTCCTTACGTTTTGCCGATGAAAATTATACCAAATTTCATGTAAATCGAACTAGTTTTAACGAAGTTAGCGAGGAATTATATAAGTTGATTTTTCATCTAATTTCCTTCATTATGCTCCGAATTGAGTCGTTCTTGGTGTTAGTTTCATTGGCGAAACATAAGGAACCGTTTGACACCGTTTGCGCACAGATCTGATGAGAAATGAGGAATTCTACGATTTCTCACTTCCTAGTAGGTACTCCAACCCGTTCGAGCGTTGAAAGTCATAACCTCGGAGAGACACCACGGGGGGTTAGCTAATCAGGGTGATTATTGTACAGGGTGTACAATAGAAGTGTTACGTCCCTAATTTTTATTTGGGGACCGCGAATTTTAGGATCGTTTATACTATTAATCCGATTCGAGCAAATCCTGGGATTTTTCGCTCTGGGTTAGTTGAGTGCAAGAATTTAGGTATTAATATGGGATATTATGTTGCCTACCACGGGTACCAGGGGCTACCACGGGTAACGTTCTGTTCTTAGGTGACACCATCGGCAAGGCAAGCGTGATATTCTATATTCGTTTTAAATCTGGGGGTTGATTACGCGCTACGCTTGATCTCTGGTAAAACCGCGGGCAACGTTCTGCTCATAGGTAATACATTTGATTAACGCAACCCGTGAATTGTCAATGTACATTTTCGTAATTATTCACTTTCTTTAAGACCAATGCTCGATTTTTAAGGATCAGGTAATGGATGGAACACTTCTGTTGTTATTCTGTTGTAGTTTACTTTTTTACAAGTTTTTATTGTTTTCTTATTGGGTATAGATATTGTTCAAACTAAGTAATATCGAACGTCGTACTATAAGGAACACAGTAATTTGCACTTATATGGTAAGTCGAACATAATAATTTCCCGCGGGTGGTCCAGTCCCTTTTTATAGGGCTGTCGATCACTCCTTCTCTAGGATTTGTCACATGACAAATCTTAGGTGGGAGTCCCCATTCCGCAGCTTCTACCTGGAAACTTCCAGGAAGAATCTTCCCATCGCTCTATTCTGGGGTTTGTTTACGAGTTAAGCACGTTCCATTTTATCACATTCCCAGCAGCGACGATAGTAAGATTCTTCATTCTTATTTAAATTTACATATTTATTATTTATAATATTTTTCGTACAGCTCACGTACTAGGGGTTGAAGTTAGGTACATGGCAGTAGTATGGGTGGTTGGGTCTTCGAGAAATAGCGGGAGGGCAATTTTCTCTTGAGGATCAGGGGCACAGCTTTGTAAAGGTGGTGTCGTCTCCACTGGTTGATAAGGGGGCCTCCGTCTCATGCTGATCATCAGCTGGTGTTGGCTGGGCCTCCTCGGTGTGTATTTGTGCGGTCAGCTACCTGCTACACAGCTGGCTGTCCTGGTTGTTGCCATTCGCGTATTCTTCGCTCGATCTCTTCTTATGTAAATGCCTTATCGGCTATTCGTTATATAACATCTGTATGTTTCCATGCGAGGTGATTACAATACCTCAGAGTACGAAATAGTAAATAATGATTTAAAAGGCTAAATAACATTAGACTCCACGTTGCGGGACGTGACAGAAAATATGTTATTCGACATGCGTAATAAGACGTATAAAGGCTATCGCCCACTAGGCCGAACGGAACCGAACCGAAGTTCGTCGGCGCTCTTCTATCATATGGGCGATGCATGGTCGCTGCTGTTCTATCATATGAGCGATGCGTGGCTGTCGCGCTTCGCTTCGGTTCCGTTCGGCCTAGTGGGCGACCACCTTAAATGTTTCGAGATCGTAACATACCTAGTGCACGAAATACAGATCGATAAACTACTACGTAAGTTTTGGGATAATCTATATGGATTGGAACTGATCGTGTAATGTATCAGAAGACAATACAGGTAGTCGTATGAAAAAGTGTTGTATTTATTAGGCAAGTATATAAAACATGTATACAATAGTAGTGTGGTATGTTGCGAGCATCGTCTACCATCGAATCGAAGCCTAACGCTAATAGTTCGCAATCCAACAAAGAATGTGGTTCGAAGTATTCGCTTTCGGAAATAAGTTTGTCGTATGTTGGATGGTCGATGTTGGAGCGACGCGTATAATACCGACAAAGGAAGCGTAGTTGCTGCTTACGGAGTTTAGAATTTCTGACGACCACGAGACCGTATGACCGATGCAGCGATCGTATTTAAACATTTGGCGTATCGTAGATTCGGTCATGTATATGGTGGAACTACTATCCGATATTTTAACAATTTGTTGACCGTTGATTCGCGTGAAGTCAATGCGTAAATGATCGTTGACGACTGTAGGATCTTGAGGCGATGGAATTGCGTCGTTACGGAAGCGCTGAAGTATCTCCGGTTTTTGCTGCAGCAGAAGTTTCCACGTGGACATCGGGAAGCACAGTTTGTTGGATTTGCTGTCGACTATGGCGATTTCAACGCTGCACGAATCCCGATCGATGTGAATTCCAATTGCGATGCATTTGTAGGTAGTCAAGGTCAACGGATAATCACGCCCCATGATGCGAACGATGGCTTTCTTGGGCGATGGTGTAGAGTTATCGCTGTAAGAAACACGCACAGAGTTGATGATTCGAACGGTTTCGCGTAAAGCATAAGCTATACAAAAGTGTACTACGTACCTTATATTCGAACGCCGTTGTTTAGTAGGAAAATCCGCATCGTTGCAGCGGTTGAGGTGGTTCTCACCTATGTATAAAGTATCGGTGCAATGTCGGTTAAACATTGTAAATACCTACACACTACAGCTGTGTCTACGGAACAGTTGCGGATACTAAAACTGTGCAGGTACGAAAGTACGCGATGTCATGTGTCCGTAAGACCGATCGGTACCGCTTTTATAGTGGTTTACACTTACACATGTGCAAAAGTACAGTGTGATGGTGATTGGGGTGGTAGCCATTGTCGTTGTAAGAGAAGGAGGAGGAGGAGGAGGAAGAGAAAAAATAAAAAAAATTGTGTTATACATATACAAAGTGTCTGAGAGTTCTTTCTATATATGTTCCTGAGAAAAGAATAGGTATTTCTGTATGAAACATCTAAAAAAAACGTAGTAGCGATGTTGTAGGAGGAGGAGGAGGAAGATATACTTTTTCTATGAACAATAGTTTTCTTTTTATACTTTTATAAACAATAGTTTTCTTTCTATTCATATAAAACATTTTTTTATACTTTTATGAACGATACCGATGCGTTGATGCTGTACGACGACGAACAACTACTGCTCGCGATCCGTGGAACCTGGAAACAACAACAGAAAGAAACGGTTAAACAGAGTGTAGGATTTTGTTCTTTTCCACATATAATCTAGAAACGCACCACTCACTTTAAATTTCGGAACGCATATATTGCCAAATTTTCTGCACGTTTTCCAGCGCGCACATGCATCCGCCGCCGCCGCTGCCGCCGCCGTTGTGTAAAGCGCATTGTAGGGTGTTCGTTGAGAGCATTGCTTTTAGGTTCGGAACGACCGTGTCAGGCAAGATTCCACAGTGATCATCGTCCACGTCGGAGCCATCGGTATCATCCTCGTCGGTTTCGTCGGAGTCGGAGTCGTTGTTCCTCTTGTCCGTCTTCTCGTACATCTCAACGATATCATCGATGCGCGGGTCTGTTCGTATGAGCAGTTGCGATAACCAAGTCTTTTTCTCTAATCCCTTCACGTACACCACGTCGACGGTCACTAGCTCGCGAGCGAGCATTTTTGAAAGCCTATGATACGGAATCCAGCCGCCGGACCAGCAAAGCCCGTGATGATGCTTCGTGAGCCATGTCACTTGACGCTTCTCGAACGATGACAGACGAGCATAGGAGTACAGTGTTTCGGAAATCCAATGGCAGATGGTCGTTTCTGTGTCTCGATTATTTGCGAGAATCGCAATTTCCTTAGCGACGAACGTGTTACGTTCGGTCTTAAAGCCTTGTAGGTCGACCACAACGGATAACATTGTTTGGTAGCAGAACAGCAACAACAACAATAATTGTCACCGGCGGATGCAGATGACCGACTGACTTTTGTGCGATTATCCACATCGGTATAGTAGTAATAGACGTAGTCGTTGGAATCACGTGATTTTTCGCACCACGTTCGTCAAAGGACTGTACTCGACGATGCGATCGTGTATGAGCAGGCAATACGCGGTGGTATTAGCGGGTACGTTATCTTTGCACTCGAAGTCGATTCGCACGTCCACCGTTGCACTCTTCACCGACTAGTTCTGTCGAGAACAATCGATAATCGCGATAGGGGCGTATCGCAAAAATTCGGCAACGTTCAGCAGCGGTTCGCCGTAGCCGTAGTACGAACGGGTAAATCTCGCGTCCATATCGTACAGGATAGCGTATTTAGATTTGTCGAAATCCAGGTTCAGATCGTCGTACGGATACGTCTCGGAATTCAGAAACAATCGTACGTTCGCGAGTTTGCACGCGTCGAATCTGCTCGCATTTTTCTGTAGATTATTCTTCCAATCGGTTTGCATACCGAACATCACGTATCGCGGTTTCTCGATCTGCGACGAGGCTTTCACGGTCCACGTGTTTCGTAGTCATCTTCAACAACGGATACTCGTGCAGTTCCCACGATCGGAAACTCATCACAGTATCAACGAACCCCAGGTTTCGTAGGAAACGCGCGTTTCGATGAGTCAACGGTTTGTTGCTTCTTCTTCGTTTCCCTCTTGTTCCCGTTCCACTCCCTGTCTTTATCAGTGTTGTCGTGGGTGTTTTGTCTCGACAAGAATGCGTGGCAGAGGCTAGAGGAGCGGTAGTAGCGGTGAACGATGATGATTCGGCGCCTGCCCTGATTGCTGGTTCGTCTTCGGACGGTGATGTCAATATTCACTCGATTTCTATTTCGATTGGACATATCTATTCCAAGCTTGATTCGCTCGACACGTCAAAGGGCTCGGGATTCGATGGGGTTCCACCTTTGTTTCCTAAGGAGTGTCGTTTCATCCTTGCGAGGCCCCTCTGGTATATTTTTAATTCCTCGTTAGCTAAGGGGATTTGCCCTGTAGCTTGGAAGGCATCTTTGGTCACCCCGGTATTCAAGACAGGTGATCGCTCGGATGTAAGAAATTATAGGCCGATATGCAAACTATCGGTCATACCTAAGATCTTTGAAGAGATACTTACTGAGCACTTAATGCCTAAGCTCACTAATGTAATATGCGATGAACAGCATGGATTTGTCCCTGGACGTTCAACGACTAGTAATCTTGCGGTATACCACTGCTTCATTTCTGCTGCACTGGATTACAAGTATATTATGCGAGCAACAGCATGGCTTTGTGCCTAAGAGATCGACGGTAACCAACCTTGGAGTCTACCACTCTTTTGTATCTGAGGCACTGGAGGAGAGACTGCAGGTGGATACAATTTATACAGATTTCAGTAAAGCATTTGACAAGGTGGACCATGGTATTCTTGTTTCAAAATTGTCCTCTTGGGGTTTTGGCAAGCCATTACTAACATGGATAATGAGTTATCTTTCTTGTCGGAGGCAAATAGTCAAGGTTGCGAATAGCCTTTCTGAGCCAATAAGTGTCTCCTCCGGTGTTCCTCAGGGTTCACATCTTGGTCCTCTTCTATTCAATCTATTCATTAATGATCTTGTATATGTATTTAAAAACTCGAAATTCTTATTATACGCTGATGACCTTAAGATTTTTAGAACCATACATGATGTTCAGGATGCGTCTGATTTACAGGATGACTTAAATAGATTTGTACGATGGTGTGAGGATAACAGTATGATACTTAATATGAAAAAATGCTTTTGCATGAGATCATCACGTGCAATTAACTTGATCGATTATGAGTACAAGTTGGGTAACGAAGTCATTTCAGAGGTTGAGGATATTGTAGACCTCGGCGTCACCTTTTCTAAATGCCTTAATTTTAATAAGCACTATGAAAATGTAACCAGAAAGGCGTTGAGGACCCTTGGTTTTGTATTTAGATTCGCTAAACATTTTAAGAATAGGGACTCGTTAAAGCTTCTTTACACTTCTCTTGTACGGACTCACCTTGAGTATGCGTCGGTGATCTGGAATCCTAGGCACAAGATTTATATTAACCTTTTTGAGAGAGTTCAGCACAAGTTCTTGAGGTCTACTGCCTGGGTTTTACGGAATCCGATGTCATTCTTGGACCATGACTATGGTCCGATTCTCCGTGAATACAATCTAATGCCGCTTTCTCAGAGAAGGCTTATTTCAGATATGCTGTTTTTGTATAAGGTAGTCCATAACCGAATTAATTGTGCTGATTTGCTAGGTAGATTAAACTTTTATGCCCCCTGCAGATATCTCCGCTCTAGACCTGGATTTGATTTCAGATTGCCGTCATATGCTCATCATACGATGGATCCCATGAATAGGGCCATGTGTGAATTTAATGATCACTTTCTTAATATTGATTTGTTCTCGTGTTCATTTAGTGACTTTCATGTGTTGCTGCGAAGGGCTGTTTTGGATGTATAAGCAAGTGTGATTATGTGATAGACTGACTTTGTATTGTTTATGTTTACTGTTGTAATTGAAAAGGGTTTGTCCCGTTTACTATATTAATAATAATACTAATAATAATAATAATAATAATAATGGTCTTCAAGTCCACACCGTGTACACGGACTTCCGGAAAGCCTTTGATTCTGTTGATCATTCTATCCTGCATTATAAACTAGCCCCAATCGGGATTAATGGGCCGCTCCTCGCTTGGGTCAATAGCTACCTTGAAGGCCGTGTGCAGGTGATTAGGATGCAGGATCGGTTGTCCGATCCAGTTAGTATGACCTCGGGTGTCCCTCAAGGATCTCACATCGGTCCTCTCCTGTTCCTCCTCTTTATTAACGATCTTAAGGAGGTTTTTCTGCACAGTAGATTTCTTATGTACGCGGATGATTGAAAGATTTTCCGCACTATTAGCGGTACTGTTGATGTAAATCTGTTGCAGGCTGATCTCCTTAGATTTGTGCAGTGGTGTACCACAAATAGGATGCGGCTAAATACTGGTAAATGTGTATTATTAAGGTCTCATAGGACGATCAGCGGCATTCCTTCAATATACACTTTAAGTGATACCACATTATCCGAGGTTGTGGAAGTCCTGGACCTTGGGGTTACGTTTACGTCAGGCCTGGATTTTCGCAACCATTATCGAAACATCACTTGCAAAGCTATGAAAACCCTTGGGTTTATAGCCCGTTTCGGTAAAAACTTCAAACGTATCAGGACATTGAAGTTACTATATGTCGCACTGGTTAGGCCGCATGTCGAATATGCGTCGGTGATTTGGAGTCCTAGGCATCAACAATATACCAATTTAATGGAAAGGGTCCAACACAAGTTCCTTAGGCTGGCCATGAGGGTAACTGGTAGCCCTATGCGGTTTAGTGACCACGATTATGGTCTTGCCTTGCAAAAAACTAAGCTCTTAACTCTTAGTGACCGTCGTGTTTGCTCTGATTTATTATTTCTTTATAAAGTTCTCCATGGTCAGCAAAACTGCCATGAGCTTGTTTGTCTGATTTGTTTTCATGCGCCGCATCGCTCTCTGCGTTCTAGACCCCTTTTCACAACGTGTGTCCCCCAATACCACTATTACACTGCCGATCCCATTAATCGCGCGATGGATGAGATAAATAAATTCCCTGTGGATATCGATTTATTCACAGACTCCTTAGCTGCCTTCAGGGCCCTGGTGCTCAGGAGACTGTCTCGTACCGTTAGATCGTGTATCGCTCGTGCAACAATCGGCAGGTAAATGACGTGTCGCGGAGTTTCTGATATCTTATATCCCGGGGGCACGCGAGGTGAAAATTCGTGAATCGTGTGTACCGGTTTGTCGTTGCTGTACGCACCGGTAGTGACGTTGCACGTTACTTTGATCACGTTAACGTTTATAATGTTCACGGGTTCGTCGAACACATTATTATTATTATTTAGTATACAACAACGAATATGATAACTATTACAATAAGTAGCAAGTCTGGTAACCTATTCTAATTAAATTAAGTATAGTGAGCATTACACATCGGGGACGGTTATTCAGGGAGTCGACTAAGAACTTTGTGAGCGTGTGAGAAATAATGATAGAATTCTGAACAAAAATCTAAATTCAGTTATAAATGTCAAAGCATTGCAATATAGGTATTTACGGAAAATAAAATTTTACAAACTTTTTCAAATTCGTTATTTTCCGATTCGCTGAAGCTGATTTGAAAGTCAACGAAATTTATTGAATTCGTCTTGCTCAGCTGCAAGGTATTCTCTAATTTCTGTAAAATCTTCATCCCGCTTTTTTGAAGTAGCTTGTCGATGACTTGAAAGGGGAAAATCGGACGTAAGCAAGAGACATTTTATGATAGACCATCGCGGTCCGTTAAGATTTCGTGCCGTGCTGCGAGTGTTCGAGCCTAAATTACTTTACGATCTCTTCCAAATATGGCAGTCGGTCTCCAACTTTATTACTCAACTATTTTCGTTCATTCTTTGAATGGAATGACTGGAATTCCCCATCGTGAGTCACGCCAAGGGAATTCCGCAAAGGCTCCCGCACCCTCTAAAGGTGGGATCTCCTACACGCGATTGGTCGCTGCGATTGATTGCAGCGACTGGTCGCAGTATACTGGTGCAATGGGAAATCATGTATCTGTTCTCCTACATGCGACTGCGATCGGCGGGTATGCGCCAGACGTAGGAGCCTGACGCGAGTCTGTTTGAGTACCAGCCTAGGCTACTCGAGAGTCAACACAATGCGAGGAGGGTCTGTTTCCCATTATACCTGGTCGCAGGCTCGGCATTGTGACTACCGATCGCTAGACTCCTCCGGGAGGGAGTCTAGCGACCAGTCGCACTGCGACCCATTGCCACAGTGTGACAAAATCTCAAGAAATAAGGAAAGAAGTCAGAATTCAAAAGATATGTATTTTTATGTTACCTGTAGACTACTAATATGAGCACCTAAAAACGGTCAAAATATCATGACGCCTACTTCTGATCTGTGTACAAACACGTCTCTGTGATTGTATGTATTTTTCGTGCAGAATTTTAAATCGAGTCTTTTAATTTTTGGTGATATAAAAGAAAACAATTTTTGGAGCCCCAAAATAAGTAGTGTTGATTCTGTTAAGTAATAGCAAATAATTAGTTACTTCGCGAATATTTTGCAGTCATGGATTAAATACGTGTATTCTATGTCGCACAGTGGGGGTAAATCCCCAAAAATGGGAAAAATGTAACATCCTGTATTTTGCAATTTAAAAATGCCGAATATTACTAAGGAAATTGATACTAAAAGTGTTAATATATAAGTTTGACATTATTTAACGTCAATTCGTCATGAATTAGCGTCAATAGTTCCAGTAAAACTACAAGAATTTGATAAATATGCCATGGAAAGTGCAGTATTCCTATCGACACACGCGCGAAGTTCCATTGTGTAGCGTCATGAGTGATGCCCTAAACGGATTATTAGCGGGCCACGGTTTACTACAGCTTTATGACACTAGGACTAGACCTTCGGCTCCCTACACGATATAAAGTAATTAGGAAACATCTGCCAAGTAACTTGCAGAACAGCGGAACAATTTTTATGATTACTCCCCAATTGCTACAAGCTATTTCCTCTACGCTCGGCAGGCAATAAATCGTGTTTCGCGACAGCATAAAAGAATAAAAAGTATGGTCGGAACGTTGACCGTGACGAAAATTAATTTTAAGGTTCGCACAATTACCAAAAGAAGAAGATGTTCTTATGTTAGATTGAAGAATGTTTCCTTGGCAATAGGGTAGGAAACGAAATTATTCTGCAGAAAGACCAGTACGCCTCGCGTCAATGGAATGTAGGACCGAATGGACATAACATAATCTCATCCCTATACCTTGCGTGTTTATACTCGAGAAATAAGAGATTGGTCTTGAATTTGTCGGGAGGATCAAGCAGGCGGCATTCCACACAGTCAGCGGACTACCTCCCTTCTACCTTTTCGCGTGGCGTATTGATGTTGGATAATACTTTTTAATTGCTATATTGGTATCATCTTTGTCACATCTTGCATATGTAGATATTATAACAATTGCCTAGCACGGAGAAATAGGGTCCAACGAGACGACCACCGTTTGTTGTTTATGTACCTGACTTTTTGGAGGCCTCGATATGTAATTTACAACCTCGTGCGACATTAAATGACCTTATGTTCCAACTTCTTTACTTCGTCTCAACAAATGATATCGTATTATGAATATAAATGTATGCCAATGAAAGAATACCCATCCATAACCAGGTATAACAATAATGAGAATTCGTACAGTACCTACAAGGTTTCTGCTTTCAACTAATTTATATTTTTCACTTCATTGTATAAAGAAGAGAAAATGACATGAAAGTAGTTGTTGTTTTGATATAATTATGAAACTAACATTTTGGAAACATCGTTCTTCGAGAAGGGGGGACCCTCTCTCTGTTGACGAAGTGGGGGAAGAAAATATCTACCACATTTAGTTCCAAAATACATATGTACCATCCACTGACAGAGCAATATACGGATTAACTGAGGCTGTAGAATGCCTAAAGTTCTTAAAGACCCCACCACGTGCTTGTTTGCCATTTAGAAATGTGGCAAACGAATATTGTAGAAACGTTCTTGGGAAAATATGAATATTACCGCTTGTAAACAACGAATGAATTTTTACCTCGCTGTGAAAAATTCATCAGTGTGATCGGTCAGAGCCAGTGATGACAGATCGAGGACGGGTTCCCTCGAGAATTTCCCCCACCTCGCGTACACTACTACGGAGCAGCGTGTTCGTGAGCTCGGCACTTCGGAGTCCAACTCACGGACATGCTGCTCTGGCGTAGTGTGCGCGAGGTGGGGGAAATTCTCGAGGGAACTCTCCTCGATCTGGTATCATTGGTCACAGCGTCTCGCCAGGGTCGCGGTTATGGTCCCGCGAGCCGGTGGTAGACAACGGCACGTGCCGGTCCCTGTGTAGCCCAGGTAACACAGCAATCAACGGACTAACTCAGGGCGAAGAAAGTTCAAACCCCTGCAAAAAAACGGAACGGTGTCGATTGTCCCTGTTCGACACCAGGTACACAAATTATTCCCGACGAACGCTTCGAAAACAAGCAATTATTACCTATCGTAATCGAATGAAGAAATTTCGCTTCGAAAAATTCTAAATTACCAGTTGTAAAAAATAATTGGAATTTCCGCCTCGCTCTGAGCCCACTTTTGTCCCACAAGGCAAAACATGCAGAAATATTTGTAAACCTGTATCCATGTTATCCTATATACCAAACACTGTTCACAAAGTGTTGATACATTCCTGCCAAAATATATTATATTTTGGCAACCTTGCAATCGGCCAATTAGGTGGAGAGACCCAAGATGAAGTCAGAAATAAAGATTTTAAAAATTATAGAACAAATTGTAGGTATTCCCACTGGAATACAGAAAAAGGTGTTTTGAACTTTTTATGCATTTCTGTAGATCCAGTAATAGTTTTCTATTTTTGCCGAAAGAAAATCAAACACCTTTTTTATAAAGAAGCTTAATATGATTCGGTATTTTTTTATCTTTGCATACAGAAAGGAATATTTCCTGGATGTTTCATAGTAACAACAATATGCCGGAAGGCGAATATTTTATTATTTCAAATTAACGTGTAAGAAACATAATTTTTCTATGGTCTCAGGTAATAATTTTGATCTATTTCTGGTAACGAAATCGTCCGATCGCGTCCGAGTTTTGCCGAGTCGACCTGAAATCAAATTGCCCGCTTATGGCGACTATGCTTGTAGCCCGAATCGAGTCTCGGGAACCTGCCCGATCCCGCCCGAAAGTTTCCGGCCCGTCCCGAGCACACCCCTGGTCGCAGGTGAGGAGAATCAGCCTAGGGCCAGTCGCTGGGTCAAATCGCTGCGACCAATCGCAGCGACCAATCGCGTGTAGGAGATCCCACCTTAAGAGGGACACGTCCCTCAAGCGCAGAGTTGGGCATTATTCGAATAAATTTTCATTCGAATACGTATTCGAATAAATTTGTGCGAATAAATTCTTATTCGAATAATCTTCGAATAAAAAATTCGAATAAAATGACATTAGTCGACAATAACGAATAATTTTTTATTTGACGGAAAATTTATTCGAATAATTTCTTATTCGAATAAGAATTTAGTCGACTCAACGGACGAATAAAATGATCACGCGATTTCGGCGATGTATCATGACACCACTGACTGACACCCGTGAGACCTAATGTTTTAGGTTAAGTAACTCCTGTCATAGCTCGCACTTTGCAGGAAGGTGTAAGACCGCGGTACTACATAGAGTCAGGGCCGTTCCTGGCGGGAGTGCAGAAGGTGCCTGCGCACCTGGGCGGCCAAACCTGGGGGCGGCTGCAGGCCGTTTCTTATATGTAAAATCTTGACTAATAAGAATAATAATCGAAACTCTTTTAAATGAAAACTGTTTACAATTCAGTATATATAGATGTAAATGTAAGCATTGTATATCAAATTCTTAATTAAAGAATATTAAATTAACAAGGGCGGCAATATTGTTTTTGCACCTGGGTAGCCAAAACCCAGGAACGGCCCTGCATGGAGTGGCGTTTTGATTTATTTTAAATAAAATTTGCTCACGGCAATACATTTAAACTAATGAAAAAATCAATCTTTTCAAATTATAAGCGTTCGTTGATTCAGTTATAGAACAACTTATGCTATGTTTTTTGGCTAATTACTAAATTGTAAACATGTTACTTATAATTGAATTATACTAGAAAAAAATATACACTCTTTTCATAGAATTTGTTATTATGTTGTATTTAACAAATTTCCTTTTAACACTACTCTCTGCTCAAATAAGGCATCGCTTAGCCGATTTGCTTTACCCGAATTTATAATTGTGGCGAAGGAAAATAATCGTTCCACCGGTGCTGATGAAGGTAATGTGGTATTATACTGCAGAAATATGTGTTTGACTGGTGGGAAATTATTTAAAATGCTGTAGTCGTTGTTAGAATCTGTGAAGTATTGGAGTGTAATCAATTCTACGTTATTACTGGTTAAAATTGTTTGATCAATTACTGTATTATTACAGGTAGCAAAATCAAAGAAAGAACTTAAATTATTATTTTGTACATGTGGCTGTGGTTCTTTAATCACTGGTTCATTTTGTGTTTCTAATAGTATCGCTTTTTTAAAAACTGATAAAAGATGATCGTGTTTATCTCTGGATATACATGTTAACCATTTGTTCTTAAAGAAAGGATGGGAAAATGCGGCGATTGCTGCTTCCCTGGCTTCTGTACATGTAAAATCTAAATATTTGGAAAATCTATTTTCAATACTATTTTGCAATGTTTTTAGAAGGGGTTCACAGTATGTAAACTTGGTTTCATGTAGAGCTTCTAATTTGTGTTGTAATGATAACAAACAGGGAAGAACCATCCCATAAAAAGTATTATTCTCTCCCTGAAGCATATCAAGAGCATGGGCTACAGGTCTTGTAACTGCAACATGCTCTTGTATGTATAAATACTCTTGCTCGCTAAGTATATGTTTCATTCCTAAAGCTTTACATAATTGATAATTCTTTTCCTTTATATTTATAATCTGCAAGAGTGAATCATACAAGGAATTCCAACGTGTGTCTCCTGGACGGCTTAATGTGTGACCCAAGATATTATTTATTATCTCTGCCGATTTGGGACGTGTTGCAGAATTCCACAATTGGGAACATTTATATAGTACTTGGGTATGCATTGTAGCCAGATTGTCTGTTTTTTTTATTGTCTTCATTATATCGGTAGTTACACACAACGAAAGTGTGTGTGCGAAACATCTTATATGTTTGGGTAAAGATACCCGTGGCACATTAGGCACATCCGGCTCATCGGGCATATCAGGCACATCGACAGTACTTAAATTTATTTCCTCCAATTCATCCAAATTTATTTCCTCCAATTCTTCATCACTACTGCTGTCACTATTATTTTCATCGCTATCTTCAGTAGATGTATGCACTCCAAAAATTTGGAAAGCTTTCACAAAGTTACTTCCATTATCGGTCACCGTGGTAGTTAATTTCGGATACTTAAGGTCATATTCCATGTGTATTTCTTGAACCAATTCAGCAATTTTGTCATAGCTATGTGTACCTAAATGATTCATTAACGATTAATACTTTTTTGCAAGGAAGTATGAGCTGGATATATGAAGTCATTCGAAAAAATGAACATCTTGTTTTATATAACATCAAGTTATTAATTAAATAAAAAAATATGTCAAACAAAAGTTGTAGATCCGGACAAGGAGCATCTTTTTTGTTGTATTACTTTTTCTCCTGCGACAAACTGTTTTCGAAAAAAATCCAAAAAATTAAAATAAAAATAACTTTTTTTTTCAAATCTTGAAAGTATAAATGCTTCTAGAACACCTTTATTTATGAAGGTGAACAAAAAAATGGAATTTTTATTTTCGATGACTATTTTTTAAACATTTAAGGGGAGGGGTCACTTATCGAAATATGCAATAAAGATAAAATAATTTTTTATTTATTTATTTCCAGTGTGTTTGATATGTCACGAATTTTTCCTGAAAATTTGGGATCGAAATTCGCAAAAATATTGAAAATATAGACTTTATATTTTCGATATTTTTTTTTAGTTTTACAGATTTTTTTCGAAAACAGTTTGTCCCGCGTGAAAAAGTAATGGAACATAAAATATGCTCCTTGTCCGAATCTACAACTTCTGTTTGACATATTTTTATTTAATCAATAACTTAAGAGATGTTATATAAAATCGACTTTGCGAGCTGTTAAATAATGATTTAAATGTTTAAGGCTGCTTAGTGCGTTCCGCCCACCCAGATTCCTATAGGCTACAATCAACAGTTTCATACATGCTGGCAAAAATTGATTTTTCACAGTGGTGTTCCCCCTTAAATAACCCGCCCTACAATTACAAAATTATTACCTGCAAATCTTCTGCATGCCAGGGCTACTGACTTCCTTTTAAAAGTTTTTTCTTCAATCCAGTGAGCTGTCACTCCTAGAAAACTTCTCCTTCTTCCTGACCTCCACAATATTTGTAAGAAACATATTTTTTATTTCACGGCTGAGAGTCCTTCTACTAGGCACATTTATACCATAATCTATGGTATGTATCATAAAAATATAAATAAACACACTTTTTATTAAGAATGTCTCACTTTTTAAATTATTAATGAAAATAATAGACATACCTGCGATATTCAAATGTTCCAGTAATTTTCGAAAATATGGGTCTTCCACTGATCGTAAAGATGACATTGAATGGACAATATAATTTGCTATGTGATTATTTAAACTTTCTTGCGTGATACTGGTTCGTTGACGGTTGTCGTGGTTGCTAGTTGAGCTAGTCTGAGTGGTCAACATTTCCTGTGACATCCTTGATTTTCTTGTTTGCAAATAATTTTCATATTCACATATAACTTCAGCACCATGCCGTCTTTTCAAATGAGAGCGAAAATTCGATGTAGAATGTAATGATCCTTTCACTTCTACATACTCGGGCTTGCATTTATTGCATACAGCCACCACCGACATAGCGGATGACTTTTCCGGAAGGACACAGAAAAATGTGCCATCTAATATAGCACTATTCGAGACAGAAATAGACGTAGAAGATGTACTAGGCAAAGAAATAATTGTTTCTTCTGTTACGAGAGAATTTTCCATTTCATTGGATATAGCATCCATTGAAAAAATTTAACTGTTGTTATAGAAATAAAATCAAATGGAAAATATAAAATAAAGGTATAAAACAAAAGTATGAGGAAAACAGAAATAGGAGAATGTTCAGCAAAAATTGAAAACACAACACACAAAACTGAAAACACAACACACGAAACTGAAAACACAGAACTCAAGATTGAAAAAAAATTAAAAGTAATATTTGATTACTAGACTGTGCGTAATGCTGGTTGTCGCTATGGCTGAAACAGAGCTCGAATGACCCGGATCGCCTGCTATCGTGCAGTGCAGGCTGATCACGCAAGAAAGTTTAAACAATCACATAACAAATTATATTGTCCATTCAATGTCATCTTTACGATCAGTGGAAGACCTATATTTTCGAAAATTACTGGAACATTTGAATATCACTAAAGGAGAATTTTTAATATTCAATAAGTGGTACATTGTTTATAAACATTATGAGTCACATCAGTGGTGTTCTGTGCTTTTTTGTGCAAGGCACCCCTATATACATGGAATATGACCTTAAGTATCCAAAATTAACTACGACTGTGACCGATAATGGAAGTAACTTAGTGAAAGCTTACCAAATTTTTGGAGTATACACATTTACTGAAGGTAGTGATGAAAATAATAATAACAGCCAGTAGTGATGAACCGCATGTGCCGAATGTGCCACGGGTATCTTTACCAAAACACATAAAATGTTTCGCACACACACTTTCGTTGTGTGTAACTACCGACATAATGAAAACAATAAAAAAAATAGTCCATCTGTTATAATGCATACCCAAGTCCTATATAAATTTTCACAATTGTGGAATTCTAAATCACATCGCAAATCAGTAGACTTAGTAGTGCATATTATTTTGAGCCACACATTAAGCCGTCCAGGAGAAACACGTTGGAATCATCACATAAAAGGAAACACAATCACATAATCTGATAATTCTTTATCCCAAATATCGCTTACAACCGATGGCCGACACCTCCAGAAGAGAATACTTCTTTAAGGCGGTGTCGGGCAGTCTGCTTGCTTAAAATACATGGGACGTTTTAAAAGGAGGAGATTATATCTTTCTTTGGTTGAGTTTTCTTTCGAAATTTCGTCAAAAACGACGTAGGACCAGCCGTTTAGGAGATACGCAGCGTCAAAGTGTCAAAAAGAGAACTCTGAATTCTATCTTTTAAACGGTACCGTCGTTGTTGCCGTCGTCTTACAGAATGTTCAGATCGCTTCGTTTTTTAGCTATGTTGGTCACAGTACAGACTTCCATCGATAGATGCCGAGTATCATATTTCTTATTCGTCGTTCATTCAGGTCGAATAACGAATAAATTCTTATTCGAATGAATCTAGCTAGAATAACGGTACAGATGTATTCGCGAATAACGAATAATTTTACGCCGAATAAAATCGTCATTTGTTATTCGCGCATAAATCTTGGGGATGTATACGAATTCGTATTCGAATGAAAATTTATTCGAATAATGCCCAACTCTGCTCAAGCGACGCCGAAAACGCGCGGCAAATTTTGGCGCGAAGACGCGCTCGCACGCTGAAAACCGCTGACTTGACCATATTCTGACTCAGCAAGCCCACGGGGAAAAACCCGAGCGTCGTTGCGCGTAACGGTAAAATCTCGCCCCTTCACGAGAAAACAAGCCAGCGCGCAAGCCGCTACACTAGTTTTCTAGAACCAGATGTTCATTTTTCTACCCTACTTCATCAAGGAGGAGAGGATTCCTGCTCCACCGACGAATTCACAGAGTGGAGGCCACTCCTTTCCCTCAAAATTCATTTCACATTGAATATCTCATAAAATACCATAAACCATGTATCAGTACTTTCAGTATATGAGACCCTATCAGACTGCAAAAGTTCATTAATTCATAATGGATGAATTTTTTTTTTAAATATTTTTGCGAACATTTTCCGCGAAGATACAATCATTTAAAAATGACCAATATTCTCAGGAAATTATTGACGTTAATGATGGACGAATTGAGGTTATTTTTTAAAATCAATATAGAATTGATGATATATTTTAAATGGGTATTTTGCGTGGAGTTTTTTCACACTTAATGTGTTTAGGGAAAAAATTAAAGAATTACTAAAAAAATTTTATTGATGTTTCAGTAAAAGCGGGGCGTATTGTATAGTTTCACCCTAAGTAGAAACAATCGATATAACTGAGAGAACCCTCGGCATTAATAAGCAATGATACTAATAAACATACACAATCACATACAATACAAATAAATGTACAATTTGCACTTAAAGACAAAATGCACACATTCAATACATATAAACATAAAAGTAACTTTACCAGGCGTAACCAATATTTTGAGAAATATTCACAGGGTACGTAGAGAGGTTTCACTGATATGATTCTTGTGGCTACTGATAAATACATAAGAGCACCAATCAGTTCACGATAAGGATATTTCTCACATGGGTTATCACTTGAAACATTATTACTTTCATCATAAAACTTCACTCCTGATGGTGTAGTGACTGTATAACATTTGTCCATTCCAAACCGTTTTATGATATCTAGGATGTAGCCTCTTTGGTTTATCATAGTTTTATCTTTGGATTGAGTCATTTCTAATCCTAAACATGACTTAGCTAATCCTAAATCTTTAATATCAAACTTGGCTGCAAGTCCTCTTTTAATCTCTTCAATCCATTTGACATTTTTAGAAGCAATTCAAATGTCGTCTACATATAATAACAGGAATAGAATATCATTATTGCGATGAGCATAAGACAGACAAGGCTGATCAACAGTTGGAGTCAATCCTAGATTCTTCAATCTTTCATCTATTGTTTCGTTCCATTTTCTTCCACCTTGGCGAAGTCCATACAATGCTTTGTTAAGTCTGCAAGTATCACCACCAGTTTTTATAGAATTTAATAACTTACTAGTTTTATGATTTATATTCTTGTCATTACTGTGGTTTATTCTTTGTAACATTTCTTCTAGCATGTCCGGCATCTCCATTATCACTTCTTCATCAAGTCGACCATTCAAATAGGCCGTTACTATATCTATTTGATACACCTGAAGGCCATAACTAGCTGAGATAGCCATCAACATACGGATCGTTCGTAATCTAGCAACTGGTACGAACGTATGATGATAGTCAATTCCAAATTTTTTACTATACCCTTTTGCTACGATTCTGGCTTTATAGCGGTCAATTGATCCATCTGGTCTATATTTCTTTGTTAGAACGATGCGAGACCCAACTACATTCTGCCCATCCTTGTACATTACTATCTCAAAACTATAATTTTTAATTAAACTTGAAACTTCAGCTTGAATTTCTCTTTCCCAAGCTTCCTTCTCCTCACTACTCAAAGCTTCGTTGACTGAAACTTCAGCTACATCAGCAAACATTTCACTGTTTTCCCTTTCCTCATCAGCAAATACATTATCATCACCGATTTCTTCAGTACGGAGTAACTTAGGTCTACCACGACCTCTCGGTGGTTGCTGATTTACATGGGCTGATCAGGTGTTTTTGATGGACTAAATGAACTGCTACTTGACTTACTTTTTCTCTCTTTTGGACTTCTCATCGGACTAACAATTTGTCCGTTTTTATCAGCAGTCTGTATGACACACTCAACATCATTTGAGGTATCTTCATCGTCTTCTTCTTGTTCGTTGAGGAAATCAACAAGTTTTTCATTTTGAGACAAGTCATGGACATCATTTACAAATTTTACATCTCGAGTAATCACAATTTTTCTTGAATCAGGTAACCATACACGAAATCCTTTGGCTTGAAGAGGATATCCAACAAAAGTACCTTTGACTGATCTTGGGGCAAATTTATCTTTGGATGGGAGTTTATCCAACACGTACACAGAAGATTCAAATATATGCAGGTTGGACAAATCGGGATTTTCTCCTTTTAACCTATCATAGGGAGACATTCCACCTAAACTTGATGTAGGTGATCTGTTACGAATATAATAAGCTGTTGCTACAGCTTCAGCCCAAAATGATTGTGGAAGATTTGACTGGAGTAATAGATATCTTGCCATTTAAACGATTGTTCTATTAAAACGTTCGCCGACCCAATTTTGCTGTGGAGTATGTGGTGCAGTAAGTCTACGCCGAATACCATGACCTGTAAGCAGACAATCAAACTGAGTACTGCAGTATTCTTTACCATTATCAGATTGTAGGCATTTAATACTTTTTCCTGTCTGATTTTCCATATGACTTTTATACCGTTCAAAAGACAATATCACTCCATTCTTCCGTCCCAGAAGGTATATTTCTGACCATCTAAGGGCATCAACGACAAATGAGACAAAATATTTAGCTCCATTCAGTGATTGGACCTGAGTTTTACCAACAACATCTGAGTAAACAATTTTTAAAGGCTCATTACATGGTGATTTACTTTTTGTATAAGGCAAACTAGTCATTTTTCCTCTAATACAAATGTCACATTCAGGAACTTTTTTTCAATTTTTCCCGCATCTAGACCCATGGTATCTTTGACTATTCTCACCACATCCTTGAAATATAAATGGCCTAACTTCGTGTTCCATTCTAGGAGCTCATCTTGATTGATGTGAGCAGATACCTGTGCAAATTGAGAACTCTGAGAAAGAAAATATAAATTATTCTTTCTGATTGCACTGAGCCTTACCCTACCTTCATTATCAGCAATTATTGCTGAATCTTTAGTAAATATTACACTATGGCCTCTAACAGTAATCTTAGTAACTGATACTAAGTTTGATCTTAAATCAGGAACAAATAATGTGTCCTTTAGCTCAACCACCTTTGGGAATCCTTCACGATTTAATGAAATCATGACATTGCCTGATCCTTGAACATCTGTTGATTAATTACTTGCTAAATGCAATGTCCCACAGGTTGATTCTCTCAAAACTTCAAACTTTTCACAGTCATTACATAAGTGACTAGTACAACCACTATCTAAAATCCACGTTTCAGCTGATAGTGACTTAGATGTTCTATTAATCTGTGATGCAGCATCAAAACATACAGCATACGTCTCGTTTGCTGCATTTGCTGATTGATTTCTGGAACCACCTCTACTGGAGCTGTTACTTTTACTAGGTTTTTCACACTCAGGTGATTTATGACCAAAAGCTCCACAATTGTAACAGCGAATCCTACTCGATCTATCTGATTTATTGCTGTTTTGGTCACACTCAGGTGATTTATGACCAAAAGCTTCACAATTATAACAGCGAATCCTACTCGATCTATCTGATTTATTGCTGTTTTTATTTGGCTTCTTAAACTTCGATGTCTTGGAATAATTTTTAGTAGCCATTGCTCTTGCTACTTGTACAGGGTCATCATTACTTCGTGTGTCAGCATGCTCTAATATTTTCGCCTTCAAAATATCAGCTGATGACAATTTGTCACGAGCTTCAATTGCTAACATAAACTGCTCATACCTAGCAAGTAGACTATAAAGTAATGTTATCGCTACCACATCTGAACGAAAAGTTATTTTCATAGCAGCCAACCTAAGGCACCTAAGGCACCAAAAAATCGATGAACATGTTCTCTAATGTCACCTCCTTCTTGAAGTTTAATAAACACCAAGGTCTTCAATAATTGTACCTTTGTCACGCCCGGGTTAAGGATTTAAGGGGACAAATGACATAGTGGGGTTTTACATAAAATCCAGGCGCGAATCTATAGTTCAGCGTACCGGGAGGCGAGGGAATCAGGTATTTAATGGTGTATTCTGCACACCAGCCTTTTCGAACGTCAGGCGAGAAATGTGAAATTCTGCACACTAATCGTTTCGAACGCCCGGGGAGAATGTGAGATTCAGGAGATTGAAGATGTAGGGAAAGTCAGGCGAGAAATGATTAATTCTGCACACTAACCGTGTCGAACGTCAGGCGAGAAATGTGAAATTCTGCACACTAATCGTTTCGAGCGGCAGGCGAGCAATGTTTACTTCTGCACACTAACCATTTCGAACGTCAGGTGAGAAATGTGAAATTCTGCACACTAATCGATTCGAACGGCAGGCGAGTAATGTTTAATTCTGCACACTGAGGAGTTAGGGAAAATCTGGCGAGCAATGTTTAATTCTGCACACTAACTATTTCGAACGTCAGGCGAGAAATGTGAAATTCTGCACACTAATCGTTTCGAGCGGCAGGCGAGTAATGTTTAATTCTGCACACTAATCGACCAGGGAAGGTTTAATGAACTGGTTTGTATTGGGGAGACACCCGTTAGAGCACTTGTTTTGGTTTGCCTTGGTAATCGGATTTAGCGTTGCATTATTGTAAAAGACTAGTCATACGGTTAAGCGAAACCTATACGAAAGTAAGTTAGTAAACACCGTGATGCTTTCCGCGGTCGTTGCCCGTAATCAGCTGTTCCGGCAGCCTGTTTGGATTTAGGGATCTTCGTAGCCGAAGGATTGACACAATAATTCGAAGCGTGATTTAAAGTAAAACTGTTTATTCACTTTGTAGCTTTTTGGTAATATGCCATGCACTGTTATTGTGCTGGTTGTTAGGTGTTATAATAACGGGTTGGCAATGAACATAACATTTATATAGCGTTTATGAGTTATAGGATATGAGTATGAACATGAAATACAATATATTTTAAAAAGCTAGATTGATTTATGCAATAAGCGTCAATAAGACAATATAATATGATCGCAATGAGCGTTAATAAGCTTTAAGAATAGCAATACTATATAATATGAGCGCAATAAGCGTTGCGATACGAAATAATATGAAACAATAAGAATATGAATAATTGATATGAGTGATGGTGATATACAGTGGTATTAATGGTAATTTTAATCTCTTACGATGCTTGATGGTTGATGATGATTGAATTTAGTTTTAATAATACTATATCGTTTTCGTTGAAAGAGCGTATCCTTTCGGAGCTGGTGTTGCGGCGAAAGAGGACCTCTGTCTCGGGGCCCTTGTATTTATATGATTTTACAAGGAGTTGAGGGGTGTACGCGCGGTATGGACTTTGATCCGTTTATGTAATATTTTAGGGTATGAAGGGGGGTGCGCAGTATGCACCTTGACCTGATAAAGGAACATGCGTCGCAGTAACTTTTGAGGGTTTTTGTAGGGACCAAAGGTTGGTCTATATTTGGATTCGCATTTATGCTTCCGGGGTTTTTATGCACGTGAATTTGAAATACTCAACTCCTCGAAGGGATTTTGGGTGTTTTAATAGGAAAGGGACGTCGGTGGGTTTGACTGCTTTGGTCATTTAGAGGGTGTGAGACGTGGTCTCGATTTAAGAGATTTGTGGGGCGAAGGACTTGTTTAGATTCGATGTGAGAGAGGAATTTGTGCCGCGTTGGGCGAATAAGGGAAGGAGATTTAATGGTTGACCGTCTTGAGATGGGGACCGCTAAGGTACATCGCCAAGGCGGTCGGGGGTCATGGAAAAGGGGTGAGAGTTGAGGTTTGGGGAGATTTGAGTGGAGTTGTGGATTGATTTATTAAAGAGAGTTGAAATAACCGCGCGCGAAAAATCGTGGGGCGTCACACCTTGTTCAAAGGACCTTGAGGGGAAAAATCACTTGATAACTTAAGCCAAACATCGCTTGATGTTTCACACTCACTTATCGGCTTTTGATGTAGTTCATCAGCTCCAATTGACAAAGTTAAATCAGCTTTGGCCATCTGATCTTTTTAAATCCAACTTCTACGTTCAACTTCTCTGGATGCATTGTTTGCACCAGTTAGACATGAAGGAATGGGGTTTGTTTCATCTACATAACCCCAAACACCATTTTTTACTAGCATAGCTTGACCGTGAATTTTCCAGGAATCATAATAATCCTTCTTCAACTCACAAATTTTAATCACACTCATTTTTACTCTCGTTATTTAGCGGCACGTGTTAGTGTAACCTCAAATTTTCTTACCATTAATTTCGTACTTAATTCTCACCTGGGCCCATAACCTGTTAAGATATTATGTTTAGTGGCCGTGGATAATTAATCAGAGAGTAATTATTGGTAGAACATGATTAATTTTATTAAGATTATCATAATATTGTTACGCGAGGGCGTTAATTTTAAAAGAGACCGAGCGTTGAATCTATTCGCTTCACGCAACGCTTAACGACTTAAAAAGATAATTATAAATTTTAAATGATTAGATTATTATTAAATAAATCAGGAATAAATTTGAGGGCGGCCTTTGTCTACAACCCATACAGATTGTCCAATCGGGATGTGGTATTTTGGTGGAGCTGGTTCGAAACAAAATGAGACGGATTTAAGTAAAATATTACCATGTATTACAAATAATAGCAAAGGAAAATCAAGGTGATACAAAAATGGGGAAAATTACATGGGTTTCGAAAAGAGCAGATGACTCTTGGTTACAAAAGCACGAACTGAACAATATTGATCCGAATTACACGTAATACTTTACGGACGACCATTGACCAAGGGAAACCCCACAACTCACTAAATAAGTTGGATCAATGATCACGCAATGTTCTAATATTTTGATATGCACGGTTTAGGAAATTATCGCAATATAATTACAAAAAATAAACAGATTTAATAAAACGCGATACAATAACGTAGTAAAGAGGACTTACCGATTCGGCGCAGAGATTGTTATAGGTATTAAAACGGCTTACTCTCTCTCTCTCTCTCTCTCTCTCTCTCTGTCCTTCTGTCTCTCTCTCACTCTCTCTCTTTACGACCTGGAGGATCCCGCGTGCGGGATGATGAAGCGCGGGAGCGTCGCACAACACACCAATGTCGAAAAAGGTTCACAATGTTTTATATTTAGACGCGAGAATATTAATCATTTAATCGAATAACACGGTTAAAGCGAATAAGGTTTAAAAGGTTAAAAGACAAAAAAAAAGTATATGTATAATATAATGACGGGGACTGAGTTTTTCCACGATCACTAAGACGCACTGGAACTCTGTCTCAAATACTATTTCGATGAATAGTTATGTCCCTCGGACAGGTCAACCGCGCACTATGCGACTTGACGGTAGACTGCCTTAAACGGTAAATGTTGAATAAAATGATAAGTAATTATATAGTAACTACGAGGAGACTTCCGTTTCCGGGCGCGAGTGTGACAGGAGCGCGTGAAAGCGAGTGGTTGAGAGAAGAAAGGAAAAGTGTGTGAGGCGGGGTAGGAAGGCTAGAGAGTGTTGGTGAAGGGTAGTGAGTGTGAGGAAGGGGCGAGGGATAAAGGGAGAGGGCAGGCGACAGAGGGTGATAGGGATACAGGAGGTGGTTGAGTGGCTAGAGGTTAGAGGTTAGGTAGTGGCGGTAGGAGGAAAAAGTCGGGAAAGTAAATAGAGAGCGCAGGTAGTGGAGAGGGGGCAGTGGTGCCGCCGCGCGGGAGAGGTGCGAGTTAGGGAGAAGAGCGTTCAGCTCTAACCTAACCCTAACTCGCACCTCTCCCGCGCGGCGGCACCACTGCCCCCTCTCCACGCCTGAACGGCGGGAGGTTTGAACGGGTGGAAAGGAGAAAGGTAGAAGAAGGGAGTTGAGAGGAAGTGACAAGGTAAAAGTGCGGAGAAAGGGAGGAAGAAGCGATGGAGGAAGGAAAGGGAAAGGTGGTGAGTGAAGAAAGGAAAAGAAAAGATAGTATAAATAGTGTAGGCAGCAGTGTGGGGAGTATAGATAGTATGTGGGGTAAAAAGCGAGAGAGAGGGGAGGAGGAGGGGGAGGAGATGAGGGATGGGAAGGCAGGATTTAAAAGGAGTGGGAAGACAAGGAGGTCACCAGAGAAAAGGGAGAAGGGGGATGAGAAAGAGATGGAGGAGGGGGAGGGCTAATGGGGATGATGAAGGAAATGATGTTGGAGATGAAGATGACGAGGGAAGAAATGAAGAAGGAGAGGGAGGAAAGAAGAAGGATGGAGGAAGAATGGAGAGTGGAGAGAAGGAGGTGGGAGGAGGAAAGGAGGGAAGATGATAGGAGGAGGGAGGGGATGGAAAGGAGGTTAGTAAGGATGGAAGAAAGGGAAGGAAGGGTGGAGGAGATAATAGGGAGGATGGAGAGATTGGAAAAGGAAAAGGAAGGGAGGGGTAGTAGTGAGAGGTGGGAGAGGGGAGAATTGGAAGAGTGTTGGCTTAGGGTGAGAAAGATGGAGCTAAAACAGGACAAGAAGGAGAGGGAGGAAAGAAGAAATAATGTGATAGGAAGGGGGGTGGGGGCGATGGAAATGGAGGAGGAGAAGGAGGTGAGGAAGTTATGGGCAGAGATGGGTATGGAGGTGGGGGGCATAAAGGAGGTGAAAAGGATAGGGAAAAGGGGAGAGAAAGGGAGCGGGTTGATTTTGTTGAAGTTGGCGGGGAGGGAAGATAAGATAAAGGTGATGGAGGCGAAGAAAAAGCTGAGGGGCAGGAGGGAAAGGATAGAGGATGATTTAACGGAGGAAGAAAGAAAGACGAAGTGGAAGGTGGAAAGTGAGGCGGCAAGGGAGAGGGAGGGAGGAAAGAAGGTGCAGGTCGGATGTAAGAAGATCTGGGTGAACGGGAAGGTGAGGAGGTGGGATGAGTTGAGGGAGAGATGGGTGGTGGAGCAGGGAAACGAAGGGTTAGGGAAAGGGGGAGTGGAGATGAGGTAGAGGTGGAATAAAAGGGGGGAGGGGGGAGTAGGTACAAGATTGTATTCTGGAACGTAGCAGGATTAAGGAATAAAGACGGGGATTTTTGGAAAGGGTTGGAGGAGTGGGACGTGTTAGTGCTGAGTGAGACGTGGATGGAGGAAAGAGGATGGGAGAATGTAGAGAGGAGGTTGCCAAGGGAGTATGTATGGGATAGACAGTGGGCACGGAGGGAGAAGATGGGTAGGGCAATAGGGGGGATGTTACTGGGGGTGAGAAAGGGGTTGGAAATGGGAATGGAGGAGGAAGGAGGGAGAGAGGGGATAATGGCGAAGAAGGTAAAGTTGGGGGGAGAGTGGTGGAGGATAGTGGGGGTATATGTAAATGGAGATTTGACAAGGAAGTTGGAGGACCTGTGGGTGTGGATGGAAGAGAGGGAGTGGGGAGTAAGGGGGCTAATAGGGGGGGATTTTAACGCTAGGACAGGGGAAGAAGGGGGACGGGTCTGGGGAGGGGAAGATGAGGAGGGAGGAGACAGGGGGAGTAGGAGGTCAAAGGATAAAGAGGGGAATAGTGATGGGAGGAGGCTATGTGCCTACTTGGAAGAAAGAGGTTGGAGTATTATAAACGGGGGGGGGGGGTGAGCAGGGGGAATGGACTTTTACCGGAGGGAGGGCAAATACGGTAATCGATTATGCGTTGGGGAATGAGGATACTTGAGAAAAGGTGGAGAGGTTGGAAGTGGGGGAGAGGATAGATTCGGACCACCATCCGGTGGTGGTATGGTTAAGGGGAGAGGGAGGGGGTGGAGTAGAGAGGAGAAAAGGTGGTGGGAGGGGGGGAGGATGAAGAGGGAATTGGACTGAGGAAGGGAGAAAGAAGTTTAGGGAAAGCCTTGCGGAAAAGGAAGAGGGGATAAGGGGGGTAGAGGAGGAGTGGAGAGAGTTGAGAGAAAGGATAAAGGATGCGGTGGAGAAGTCAGAGGCGGGGAAAGAGAGGAAAAGGAAGGGAGGATGGTGGGATGAGTGGTGCAGAGAGGAGAAGAGCAAGGTAAGGAAGGAATTGAGAAAGTGGAGAAAGGAGGGAGGGGACGGTAAGGTGTATAGAGAAAGGAAAAGAGCTTATAGGAAATTATGTGAGGAAAAGAAGAAGAAGGAGGTGGAGCGGTGGGAAAAGGAGCTAGAGGGGGTGAGGACAGAAGGACAGGTATGGAAGGTGGTGAACAGAGAGAGGAGAAAGAGAAGGAGGGTGAATGAGAAAATAAAAATGGAGGAATGGGAAGAGTCTGTTGGGAGGGGTGGAGTGGAGGGTTGTGAAAGGGGGGGGGGGCAAAGGAAAGGGGACAGGACGGGGAGATGGAGATAGGATGGGAGGAATTCAGAAGAGTGGTATAGAATTTAAAGGACGGGAAAGCCGGGGGTGGGGATGGAATCCCAAATGAGGTGTGGAAGTACGGGGGCGAGAAGGTTGAGAAGGGGTTGTGGGAGGTATGTAACAGGGTTTGGAGGGGGGAATGGTGGCCAGAGGGGTGGAAGGAAGGCGTGGTGGTGCCGGTGGTGAAGAAAGGGGCAGGGGGAAGAGTAGAGGACTACAGGGGGATCACACTGACGCAGACGGCGTACAAGATATACGCGTCGGTACTGGCGGAGAGGTTGAGGGTAGAGGTGGAGAAGAAAAAACTGCTACCACCGAGTCAAACGGAGTTCAGGAGAGGGGTAGGGTGTATTGACCACATTTATACACTAAATTATCTGATTAACAGACAAATAGGGAAGAAGGAGAGAAAAATGGTGGTGTTATTTGTAGATTTGAAGGCCGCCTTTGACTCGGTGGACAGGGGGTCTTGATAAGGGCTATGAGGGGAAGGGAGTGAGGGAAGAGTTGGTGGTGAGATGTGAGGAGGTATTGAGGGAGACGATAGGAAGGGTGAGGGTGGGGGGGGGGAGTGTTTCTGAACGGCAAGGGGTGTAAGGCAGGGGTGCCCGATGAGTCCGATTATGTTTACGCTCCTAATAGCGGACATGGACGAGGAGTTAGGTAGAGGTGGCTGGGGGGGGGGGGGGGGGAGTGAGGCTGGGGGAAAGGAAGATCTATACGTTAGCGTACGCGGACGATGTGGCGGTGTTGGCAGAGGACGTGGAAGGGATGAAGGGGATGCTGGGGAAGCTAGAAAAGTATTTCGAGGGGAAGGGGCTGCAGGTAAATATAGAGAAGACTAAGGTGATGAGGTGTAGAAGGGGGGGGGGGGGAGGTGGAGTAAGGTGAGTTGGAGATGGAAAGGAAAGGAGTTGGAGGAGGTAAGGAGTTTTAAATACTTGGGATATACGGTGATGGGGAATGGGGGGCAGGAGAAACATGTAGTGGAGAGGGTTAGAAAGGGGGCGGCGGTGATGGGACAGGTGTGGGGGTTGGGGAAAAGGATTTTTGGAAAGGACTGGGGGAGAAGGCTGTGGTTATTTGATAAACTGGTCTGGGCAGTAATGAATTATGGGATGGAGGTGTGGGGGTGGAGAGAGAGGGAAAAAATAGAAGCAGTACATGAAAGGTACTTGAAGTGGGTGTTGGGAGTAGATAGGAGTACCCCAGGGTATATGGTCAGGGAGGAACTGCAGAGGGGGATGTTGATGGGAGGGGCGGGGCTAAGGGCATGGGGGTATGAGAGGAGTTTGGTGGAGGGGAAGGGGGGTGAGTTGGCGAGGGAGTGTTGGGAGGAAATGAAGAGAAGGCTGAAGAGGGGAAAGGTGTTGCAGGGATGGGAAGAGGAGAGGGAGAAATACTTTAAGGACAGGGGATGGACGGTTGAAGAGGTAGAAAGGGGGAGGGATAGGGGAGAGATGAGGGGAGAGGAGCTGGTGAGGAGGGAGAGGAGGCTACAAGCAGAGGAGAGGTGGGGGAAGATAGGAAGTTCAAAATACAATGTTTGGTATGGGAGAGTGAAAGGGGTGGGGGTACCAGCGTACTTGAAGAAAGGGTGGGGGGAGGAAAGGTGGAATAGGGTAGCTAGGTTTAGATTGGGTAATGAGATGAAGGCGGGAAGATACTGGGAGGGAGAGGAGGAGAGGAGATGTAGAACATGTGGACAAGGGGAGGAGACGTGGGAGTACGTCTGGGAAGTATGCTCTGGATGGGGAACGGAGAGGGGGTGGCAGGAGGTGGTGATAGAGGTATTGAGATGATGAGGGGGAGGGGGAGGAGTGGATGAGGAGATTGGAGAGAAGGAGAGAAGGTTTAGGAGAGGAAAGTGGAGGATTGGATGGTGAATGGGTGAGAAGAGGATTGAGAGTGGAAGGAGAAGCGTGCGGAAGCGGAGGTCCAACAGGCGGAGGAGGCGGCGTAGGCGTGCGGGAGAGGGGGGAGGTCGATGCGGAGGCGAGCGAGCGAGCGGGCGATGGTAGATTTAAGGACATAGGATAAGTTAAGATAAGTTAGGTTAAGGTAGATATAGGATAAATGTTAAGGAGAAGAGTGTGAGGAGATTGTAACCCCATTGGGGATCAATAAAGTGATTACTAGTAACTACGAGGAACGGAGTCTTTCCACGTTATTATTGCACGATGGAACCCTAGCTCAAGCGCTTATTAATAATAATAGCGATGTCCTTCGGACAGATCAACTGCGCACTACGCGACTTGCTACTTGACTGCACCGAGCGAACGCAGGGTAGGCCCGAGCACTTGGGATTTTGAACAAGGAGCGCCAAAATTGCTGACTCCGCACCTCGTGCACACGGGCCCAACCGTCGTCGCTTCGGACCGTTCCCAGCCTCGCAGTGCTTAGGTTTTCGAAATGTTATCGCATCCGGCGTTCCAAGAACGTCCCGCAGTGTCGAGATTTCTGCATAAGAAACACAATGGCGTAATGACTTATATAAAATTATTACCATGGTTCAGTTGGTAAATCATTGACAATTGGTTGAGGGAAACTCCCATAACACGAAATGGTTGAATCAATTGTCAATGTTGATGTAACAGAAATTTAGCAGGGAAGAAAAATATAAAATGAGCAATATAGAAGAGCAGCGGTACAATGCTTGAGTTTCGGAATGCTTATCGCATCGAGCGTTCTAAGAACGTCTCACGGCGTCGGAAGACTCTTGTCGACAATTTTGCATGGGAATATGCCGTGGCGTGACAGGCTTGAAGCTGGGTCAAATTATAACTATTGAGAATTTTCACAGATAATCGACTATCGATCGAGGGAAATTCCCATAACACACAATGGTTGGATCAATAGGCAACATGTGCGAATTGGTTACAGCAAAAATGAATTTGGAAAAAGTAACCGGCACGTAACAATATAATTTTAATGATTGACAATGACATGTCACCATGTAACCGAAACTTTTTTGTATAATATAGAAAAAGGTAAGAAGTGTTTGAATATAGACGGAAATAATAGTCAGAAAAGTAGAGCAATACTCTACTCAAGTATACTCATTATTGAGACGTGACGTATGTGACGGGAAGATTTGAATCTAACACATACTTTCTGAGATATTGGGGCATATTTTTATTCTCCTTAACATTTACAAAAATATAAATAAAAGGAGATAAACGTGCAGAAATAGACGCGCAGTAAGTATTCGCACAGTTAATAAAGGATCAATAAACTATCGAAATAAACTAAATATTTACTGTTTTAATAATTTGTGGGATTGCCTTTTGATTTTATAATAGCTTCGAGCCTTCTTGGTGTAGAATTTATTTAGTTGGATGTTATAGCAGGTTGTATTTTACTCCACTAGTACATACAGGGTGATTCTCCAGTGGCGCTTGTCCTCTGAGGACAACCCGTCGCAGTGCTTTTCCGAATTTTATGACATTCGACCCTCGAAAGGGTTCGAATCAGGGATTGTAACCCGCCGGGAGCCGGTTACTAGTAACATAGGACAGTCTAGTCCAGACAGCCACATAAGGGGGTACTATGGTTATCTGGCCGAAAAATTGAGCAGGGCACAAGTAGATGAATAATATGTAAAAAGTTTTGCACGATTATAATTGTTATTCATCGAGTAAAAAATTCATAAAGATTACTCGATTTTTCGGCCGGATGACCAGAGTACGTTAAGTGGCTGTCTAGACTAGACTGTCCTATGTTACTAGTAACCGGCTCCCGGCGGGTTACAATCCCTGGTTCGAATATCATTAAAAAGTCAAAAATGCCCAAGATTTCCGCATTTCCCATCAGATCTTTGCAAAAACGACGTGAATGGATTCCTTATGTTTCCCGGATGAAACTAACACCACGAACGACGTAATTCGGACCATGTCACAGTATTCCGCGTATATGGGTGTTCGGGACAAAACTCATAACTTCTCAACTAATCAGTTTTCGTCCTAAGTACCCTAATACTTTTTTAAAGAGAATATAAAAATGCATCGATTGGTGCATAAAAAATATACAGTTACAGTAAAAAAAATTAAGGCGATTTTGATTTTTCAGTGAATAAAAAGTTTTTTTTTTTATTAATATTTACTTTTGCAATTTGTTGTCAACTGTATACTGACTAACTTTTGTTCGAAACATTTTTTTATCAAATTATTTTTATCGCGTGTATCGCGGTTGACTGCTATTTTAAACTGAAGACAGCATCCAGAATGGAAAATTCATGGTAGATATCGTATAAACAATTGGAAAAAGCATATCGAATGTGTAGATTCACATAAGTGTCTTATGCACGAGAAGACCTATAGACTACGCTAAGGGCCGGAGCGGTGAGCGTCTTAATAATGATTTTGGCTATTTTTTCTATTTTGTGCAAATTCGTGCAGCTGAAATTGACGTTAATATAAAGTTTAATGATCCGTAAATCAATATACAAAAACATCACGGAGGTATTTTTTGGTGTTTTTTTTTATAGTCCCATTGAAGTTGATAAACATTTTACACAAAGAAATAGTACAAATTGTTATTACTGTAAAATATTGACTCGGCAGTTTTGAAGGTATTGCAGTATTAAACACAAATTATAAACATCAAATGAAAAGCATAAACATTCTGCCAATGGCACATGTTTGAAAAAATGTAACGAAATTTGTAATGAATTTCTCGTATCACTTTTGACAACAAATTAGTAAAATTCAGCAGAAGTTATGGGTAACATTGAAACCTACGTTCCTTTCTTAACATTTTATGATACAAGAATTTGTGGATCAAACACTTCGGATTCTTGACTTTTGTCCATTACGCGGAACACTGTGCATGTGAAGGAAATTCCATGAAAAATTCATATATATCATTTCAAGTTGTCTTCGTTAATAATAGTCCGATTTACATGAAATTTCGTATGATTTTCATCGGAAAAAACATAAAGAATTCATTGGTGTCACTTCCATATCGATACGAAAGAGAATAAAGAATTATTTTATTTCCGAAACAGGTATGAATCCTTGACCTTTTCAAGTGCGCTCCTCGACCCAAAGTGGGACCCTGGACACTGCGCAGCCGGAGTTTGGCCGCCGCGCGGGCTAGTGGCCGGTGTGTGGCCGCCGAGGCGGGCCACCGGTCGCGCCCACCGGCCGCCTCCGGCCGCTCCTAGGTAACTCAACCTTAAGACTATTCCGTGCGGCCGATGCCGCGAGTGAGAAAACCCAAGAGCCGAGCGAGAGGGAACGAAACAGTTGACACGAAGTTACCGTCATCTCTTTCGATCTCTCACTCTCGACCGAGGGATTCCAAGAAATGGTGGGGATAGTGAGCGGGACTAATGCGCATGGTAAAAACGGGACAATAACGACGAATGACTGTAATTGTAAAGGATAATATGAAAAGAATTTCACTATAAAGTGTGAAAAAGTATTTCATGATCAGATTCCTATTCGGTACAATCCGAAATTCCATCACTTCTAATTATTCGAATGTTTGAATATTCGAATATTTACAGCTCTACTTCGGAGTTTCAAAAAGTTCCAATAAATGCAAGTGAAATTTAATACAATTTTTGGGGGTTCCGGGGCAACTCAAATTCTTCAAATATTTCAATAGCTTTATATGTACAATACATAGAGTATCTTGTAATAAGTGACAACAACCAAAAACATAGTGCATCTACGTAAAAATAAATGAAAAATGTAGTGTAAGAGACGGAAAAAAGGGAAAGCCGCGGTGCCGGGATTCGAACCCGGGCCGTCCGCGTGCTGGCCAGCCGCCTAACCGATTCCCCCACGCCGACTTTCCGTGGTCTCTTAGTCCCGAAATCTTACCTAACCGACGCGCCACCTATGGGCCACACTCGCCCCATAGGCCGTCGTCTTCCTCTCCGAGCGCCAAAGTGCCTACAGTAGAATAAATTTTTTTTACATATGAGTCTTCATATTCGGCAAAAAGGATTCTGAAACTCATACTACGCGTGCACCTACCAAAGAAAATAACAGAATACAGCTACAAATAGGTATCCTACAACGGTAGATGAACATAAATCCTTGTGCAAAATACGTTGAAATTGTCGAAGAATAATTTTTGTTCACACAAAGCGGTGTTTTCAAGAAAGTCGGTGTCCAAATATTGATTCGCTAAATTGATTTTCTTAAAAATCTGTGTTTTGTACGAAAAATTGTATTCCACTTCCTTTTCTTTTTCAACTTAATTTGACATAAAGCCACTATCTCTTCAATTCTACCACCAATTACGAAACACTGTGAATGTAAACTAATTATAATTTTACCTTATCATTTATCAAATGATTCTTATTCCTTACCAAATCGTTGAAAATCCCTCTCAAAATCATTTATAACACTAAAAAAATATCGATAGTCTGCAGATTACGAGGCAAAGAAAGTGAAGAGGACTCTAAGAAGGATTCCAGCGACGCACAATTTTGTGTATGAGTTTAATCCATTCGGAAACGCTGTATTAGATTCCAACAGTGCAGCAAGTACAAAAGGATTACAGAACTTCTCTAATGTTGGACAAAGAGGTACATATTTTACAATATCAAAAATCATTTTCTGTCAGACATTTAAACTGATATACAAATGTATCGTATATATATCCAGATTTTTCCTTAAAACCTCTGAGCGTCAAGCAAAATTCCAGTAATGCTCAAGTACATTCATCAGCTGCATTACCAAAATTGCGTACGGGATGCGACTCTACACTTGATAATTTGGAAAAACATGGAGATTTGACAAATTCCAAAAGGAATATGAGCTTACCTAATGTAAAGAAGCAAGATGTCGGAACGGGTCAAGTATTGGATAGAGATCGGAATGGGAGACATAAGATTTATATTGCGTATTATTAGATTAAAGCAAAACTACTATCCGTTTAAATTGGTTTTTGCAATACATTAAGTACAGTGTAATATGCACAATTCCCGCAAATCATGTATTTGTTAAAGTTTTCTGCATCTTGAAGGCAGCTTTACAATTTTCTTATTAAAAAATATTAAATTTCCACTTCTTCTGTATTCTTGATCATTCTGCCAATGCGGACCAGCATTGTTATAATGGATAACGAGATTGTTATTAACCAAATATAGCGGTTTACTTTTTAACGTCCCCTTGGTAGTACTACATCTTTTACTTTTGGAATTGACAGATATACAGGGTGTCCCAAAAATGTTGGAGTTCCTTAGAAGGGGTAATTCAGGAGGTGATTTGAAACAACTTTTCCCTTAGCGAAAATATTGTCAGAAGCTTCGTTAAGGAGATATTAACAAAAAACCCCGACCAATCAGAGCGCGCGCTTTCCGCTCGAGCTTCCGCGGTAGCGTTGGCTACGCGGCGGGCGACTGCGCTTGTACTACGAACGTACGAACAAGCAAGTCAGCATGCATGGAAGGAAACCGCGTTACACGTTTTTTTAAAGCAGAATCTAAATAAGAATTATTTGAAGTAAGAGGACCAGAAGTACGTAAATTCCGTTTTTAAATAAGGCATAAACAAGAAGGTAATGCAACAGAAAATGTACGACATGTGATCGTAATTCTTTATTGAGGTAAAAATCCGTAATTTAATAACGGCCATCACAATTAAATTTAAAAAATAATATTAGGTGTACGAATAAATTCTTTCCAGCTGGATTTACATAACCAGTACAAAACTACTGAATTTCTATCGCGGTGGTATTCATAAGATGCCAGGAAAATGGCAAAAAGTAATTAATAATAATAGCAATTATTTCGATGATTGAGTTGTTTTTATATTTTTTAAATCGAACAGTTATTGTACCCTAAAATCGAAAAGAATATATTTCTACAGCTAATAATCACCAATAAATTAAATAAAACTCACCCATTCGGACATTCCTTTCCTTCCTATTCGGAAACCTGTGCCACTGGATCACTGTACCGATCCTGATTTATGGTAGGGTAGCGCCCAGTGCTCAGCTGATCGCAGGTATTCGCAGGACACCACCCGAAGGTAAGGGTCGCAAAGTCAAGTGCGTCCGGGTTGATGTACCGAATATTCACTTCACTGCACTGATACTAACACTGATCATTTAATTTATTGTTCCTACGTTATAAAAATTGGTGGCCCCGCAAGGGGCCGCGTGTACACCCAGAACATCGCGTAATACTCGTCGGATGAATACATTTCTGAGATGAGATTACTAGCTGACTGACAGGATTTTTTCCCCAAGCAACTTCCTCTACCCCCAAGTAGTTTCTCTCGGTCCATTATGATTTTACTCCCACCAGGACAAGAGGCTTTAGGTAAAAAGAAGCCAGCACATTTTCGAAACACACGTGTTTTGCAGAATTGCAACGAACGAACCATCTTACACTTTCACAAAAGCCCGCGCTCCGTCCTTTTTCTGCCAATGTACCCATTGCTTAGACATAGACAGCAGACACGACGTGTTTCGGTTCGAAAGGGTCCGAAGAGACGAGAAACAGAAAGTCCTCGAATTGTTATAAGGAAGAAAAGGCATACCATTCCTGTTTCCGTTTCCCGATGCCCTGAGTTCGCGTTTGCTACGAGGTGGAACCAGTTAAGCAATAAATTACCCAAAACTGTAGTAAATCGTTCTCTACCAGCCTGATTAATTTTGGAGAACTAGAAATTAAAGAGTATTACCCAACATCAATACGCCTCGCGAAGAGACACAGGAAGAGAAGGGGTAGTCCGCTGACTCCGCGCAGTCCCGCCTGCTCCGTCCTACCTTCAAATTAAAGACGGATCCCTTATCTTGATGGTGGGCCTTGTGGTCCGATTGGCCTCAAACTAACTAATCAGGCCTGCATCCCTCCCAAATGACCACTGTCCTGAAGAGACCTTCTTCACAGTAATATCTCCTCCCCAAGGCCCACCATCTCTCGCATGGAATACTTCGACGCGTGCTTTTGTTTTGAAATTCGAGCGCGTATTTAGAGACGAGAGATAAGGGATCCGTCTTTATTCTGAAGGTAGGACGAAGCAGGCGGGACTACGCGCAGTCAGCGGACTATCCCTTCTCTGCCTGTGTCTTTTCGCGAGGCGTATTGATGTTGGATAATACTCTTTAATTTCTAGTTCTCCAAAATTAATCAGGCTGGTAGAGAACGATTTACTACAGTTTTGGGTAATTTATTGCTTAACTGGTTCCACCTCGTAGCAAACGCGAACTCAGGGCATTGGGAAACGGAAACAGGAATTGTATGCCTTTTCTCCTTTATAACAATTCGAGGACTTTCTGTTTCTCGTCTCTTCGGACCCTTTCGAACCGAAACACGTGGTGTCACGTGGAGAGAAACTACTTGGGGGTAGAGGAAGTTGCTTGGGGAAAAAATCCTGTCAGTCAGCTAGTAATTTCGTCCCAGAAATGTATTCATCCGACGAGTATTACGCGATGTTCTGGGTGTACACGCGGCCCCTTGCGGGGCCACCAATTTTTATAACGTAGGAACAATAAATTAAATGATCAGTGTTAGTATCAGTGCAGTGAAGTGAATATTCGGTACATCAACCCGGACGCACTTGACTTTGCGACCCTTACCTTCGGGTGGTCTCCTGCGAATACCTGCGATCAGCTGAGCACTGGGCGCTACCCTACCATAAATCAGGATCGGTACAGTGATCCAGTGGCACAGGTTTCCGAATAGGAAGGAAAGGAATGTCCGAATGGGTGAGTTTTATTTAATTTATTGGTGATTATTAGCTGTAGAAATAAATTCTTTTCGATTTTAGGGTACAATAACTGTTCGATTTAAAAAATATAAAAACAACTCAATCATCGAAATAATTGCTATTATTATTAATTACTTTTTGCCATTTTCCTGGCATCTTATGAATACCACCGCGATAGAAATTCAGTAGTTTTGTACTGGTTATGTAAATCCAGCCGGAAAGAATTTATTCGTACACCTAATATTATTTTTTAAATTTAATTGTGATGGCCGTTATTAAATTACGGATTTTTACCTCAATAAAGAATTACGATCACATGTCGTACATTTTCTGTTGCATTACCTTCTTGTTTATGCCTTATTTAAAAACGGAATTTACGTACTTCTGGTCCTCTTACTTCAAATAATTCTTATTTAGATTCTGCTTTAAAAAAACGTGTAACGCGGTTTCCTTCCATGCATGCTGACTTGCTTGTTCGTACGTTCGTAGTACAAGCGCAGTCGCCCGCCGCGTAGCCAACGCTACCGCGGAAGCTCGAGCGGAAAGCGCGCGCTCTGATTGGTCGGGGTTTTTTGTTAATATCTCCTTAACGAAGCTTCTGACAATATTTTCGCTAAGGGAAAAGTTGTTTCAAATCACCTCCTGAATTACCCCTTCTAAGGAACTCCAACATTTTTGGGACACCCTGTATTACTGTATTGATTTCATTCCACTGTCCAACAGCCATTTTGGTCTGCAACATTCAATAGCCGTTTCTTATAGACTTGTATGCACTGAAAACGAATCCGCAAACTGTTTATCGTCATCGCCCTCAGTTTTCGCGAAATTCGATTTTGAAAAAAGTGAAAATTTTTAACTTTGAACATTATTTGTGTTCAAAAAGTAACAGTCATTCGGTCGCTTGTTTCGTCCAATTATTCTATGAATCCTCGCGATTTAAAAATGTTTAAACAACGATCAAAGGGAAAAGGATACACGAAATGCACCAATTTGAGAAAATCTAGGAGAAAATCTGACTACTCCACGTGATGCAGTAGACATTTTTCCTTCGGCAACGATCAAGAGAAGTAGTAAAACACCTTTTGCATTCAATACAAAAACGAAAGAGTTTGGCAAACCGTGCGACGCCGACAGCGGTAGTCAATGGCGGTGCGCCTGTCCACTGCCGCTCAGCAGCAATGAGAATACTTTGAGCGTACAATCTTCTTTATGCATTTTAAAATCTTTATTTCTGGGTTCTTCGGTCCCAAATATTGTATAATTTCGTAGGAATGTATTAACGCTTTGTGAACAATACCTATCTAAGGTCGAGTTCAGATTTATTAGCCGGTGAGTTTCATGAGGGGCATTCTCCCATCACACCGCTTGCCTGCCTCGGTGCTCCTTTCCTCTATGCTAAATGTGGCCGTTTCAATGGGCGGCTACAGCCGCAAGCGACTGCGACTGGCGTCGTCGCAAATGGTATTTCCTATACCTCAGCGTCAACGCCATGGCCCTACCAGTGCAACGACGCGCCACACAGGTTAGAGCTAGAGCGCCAAGTATTTTGAATAAAATATTTATTCGTATTAAAATATTGATTTGTATAAAAATATATCTGCTTAATATTATTGAATATATTTTTTCTTTGTGAAAATAGCCAGTGTGATAATTGGCGCAATTGTTGTATATCATTACTTTGGTAAAGTAAGTGTAGAGACTACAAAATGTGCCCGAAGGAAGTGAGAGCGCAGAATGTCTTGTTGGAGGAAATTTAAATACAAATGGTAATTTATCGAAAATGAATAAAGAGATCCAATATTTTTAACACACAATTTATTGGTACTGGAATAAAATTAATATAGTATGTTTATTGGTGAATTGAAATATTGTTCATGGGAAACTAATCAAATTAATGAATAGCGTAGGAACTACTGCGAATTTTAATAAAATATTATATTCATAATACTTCAGAGATTTCAAATCTTATATGAAAATATGTTTCACAAAAGTTTGGAAAGTATCGAGGGAGATGCATTTTCAGCGTACTTTCTTCACTAATGTGACTTACTCGACATTGCAAGCAGTACGCCATAATTTTCTTAACCCTTAACTGGTATACTGTTTTTTCTTCAAACGTGACTGATATACTGGGGTCGTGGCAGACCCCATATAAAAAAAGGGCACAGAAACTTGTAAAGTCGACATTAGAAGAACCTCTATGAATGTTTTGTTCTTAGGTAATGTAAAATAATAGAAACGTAGAAATTTAAAGTATTATTACAAAGTTAATTATAAATTCAGTTTACAAACTTAGACAACCAAAAGTTTCACAACGAAATCTGCGTGCCTGGGGTCATGAGTGACTCCAGGATACCAGTTAACCCCTCAACGACCACCTCCGTATCTCGTACGGACCCTCCGTTTTCCACTGGTCGCCCGCCTCCGTATCTCATACGGACCCTAAAGTTTTCCACTGGTCGCCCGCCTCCGTATCTCGTACGGACCCTGCCTTTCAAGCGGCTACCGCGTCAATACCAGATACAATAGAGGTTGTCTGTACAGTAGACCTGTTTCGAGACTCGAAACATTCGAGTAGCTTGAAGTTCGAACCGAGCGGGACTCGATTTTTCGAGCCGAGCCGAGACTCGAACGGTTTCGGGTAACCCGAATGTTTCGGGTAGCTCGATTTTTTCGAGCCGCTCGAATGTGTTCCGGGTAGCTCGATTTTTTCGAGCCGCTCGAATGTGTTTCGGGTAGCTCGATTATTTCGAGCCGCTCGAATCTGTTTCGTTTAGCTCGATTTTTTTCAAGCAGCTCCTATGTTTCGGGTAACTCGAATGTTTCGAGCCACCCGAATATACTTATTTTAGGTAGTCGACTGTATGGTGCAGTGTGCTAGCTTGGTGTAGCTGGAACGTTTTGTAGGGACCGAGTATAAATTAAATTAGATGTATAATATGAGATGTATAGATATGAAAACCATATCAAGTTATTTAACCCTAAGTTCCCGCAGGAAAGAAGTCGACTCAACATGAGAGAGAATTTGAAATTAAACTTGAATAAGTTTGAAAATATCCTAAATGTGATTAAATTTTTCAAAGAGAGAAATTCGCTTGATCTCTTGTAATGGAGCACTAGGTAGCTCTAGGTATGGTCGAATTATGTTGTGATTTATATTTTACACCTTCTGGGAAACCAAATTCAATCCAATAACTGCTCTTGGGGATATAATAAAGTCAACCCTTATATTATATATAGAAAACTTTACTAAAGTTTATTTCGTATGCAAGAACAAATGCGACAAAAGTGAAAACATATATGAGAATATATTATTATTATTTTTATTATTATTATAATATAAACGGGACAAGATCCCATATTTTAAAAGTACATAAACAACAACGCATTACAAAGAATAGTACTTATTGCACAGAATTATCATGAAAGATGCCACACGACAGACTGTATAACGAGGGACGGAACGAACTGCGAGAACAATTAAAAGAGTCAATGTCATAGTATAATATATTGCATTATTTACAGTAATATTCACGCAAACGTAAAACTATATACATACACTATTTAACTATAAACTATATACATACACTACATTAAAATATATACATAAAACATCAACGATGCCGGGAATGTTCTTGGATGGACAAGATTATTTGGGTGAGGGAACACCTATAGGAGTGGTGGTAATCTGTGCATCATGCATCACGTGTGCAGGTGTTCCCCCACCCAAATAATCTTGTCCATAGATTATAGAAGAACATTCCCGGCAACGCTGATGTTGTATGTATATATTGTAGTGTAGAAAGAACTTCGCACAAAGAACTATACATTTTAGCTATGGTTAGCTCTTAAATTTGCTGATAAGCAGCAAATTTGCTCCACTTTCTCGCATAAAAGGGAGGCGCGTTTATACGTTACAATATTTCCAGCTGTTGAAAACAGTCTCTCACTATATGCTTGGCTAGCTGGAATGCCCAAAACATTCTGTGCCACAATGGCCAGATTCGGCAACCGTGCTGAATTTTCCTGCCACCATTTGAGAATACATTTATCGGCTGGTAGGACCTTTTCATTGTAATACCATTTACATTCGTTGTCTATGGTACGTAGTGGATTTTCGTTACTTTGGTCCTCCTCCTTCGAAATATTGCAGAACTCTTCCATTAAACTTCCCGCCGACGTTGATGCTGCAATGAAAATATATAAAATACGTTATTTTGCATTGTCACATAATATTAATTTTTTTTCAAGCATACCTAAAGTCTCTGACATGTCATTTGTCGTTGCCACATTTGTTTCTTGGATTCCTGCGTACTCCATAATTTTACCCTGTAATAATGCGCACGCCGATTCCCTTTTTTCGTTCAGTAACAGTCTGTCCTTAAAACGAGGGTCCAATATCATGGCCATTATTAAAATTTCACACTCGTCAATAAAATTGAACCTGATATTTAGGCCCAATAGCAGGTTATTCTGGAGATCTATCGCAGGATTAGAGACCTGCCGTTGCGATAAACTACTTAACAGTTTTTTCAGCATATGTACGGTCGGTATATACCGAGATAAAGTGGGTGCTTTATCCATTGTCATGATTAATGTCGCTTCTTTAAACATTTGTAGCGAATCAGAATAATATTGAATGTGAGACCACTCGGTACGGGTGAGGTTTTCGGGCATTCGCGAATCGCTCAATACTGCACTTATTGCACGCCGTACTTGAAGTAGGCGCTCCATCATGTCGTATTGGGAATTCCACCTAGTTGCCACATCACGAATGAGACCAAGTGGTTTCGATTTGGGGGAAACTTTTCTCTGTTCTTTCTTCAATTGTTGTTCCGCCGACGCAGAATGATGAAAGAACCGAACAATACCTCTGCACTTTTTTAAAAGTGTGGTCATATCCTTGCAACTTTCAATTGCGTCCTTTACTACGAGCTGGAAAGAACATCAAATCAAATTTAACATAAACCAAAAATAATTTTTAATTTATTTCTAATGTCGACTTTTTTGTACATTTACCTGCAATGTATGGGCAAAACAGGGTATGCGTTCCCATTCGCTACACAATTTTACGGCTTTCACAATATTTGCCGCATTATCCGTGGTAAAATATATTTTTGTGTTTATTTTGTTCAAACCCCATTCCTCAATGCCGTTGCGCAATACCTGGTTTAAATTTTCACCGGTATGGGATTCTTTGACAGGTTTTATGCGCAGGGTATAATTTTTTAATTCAAAATTTGAATTTATATAGTGGACAGTCAGCGACACGTAACTGTCGTTGGCACGTGAGGTCCAGCCGTCTGTAGTGAAGGCCAAACTTTGTACATTTCCCTACAAAATTATAATAGATTTTAAACATTTTACTTATAGCGAAAAAGATATTATAATACAGATTTAAGTACTATTACACTTATGGATCAGGTGATGCTGGTAACTATTACAACTAATATTATACAAACTTTACTTACATTTGCGACGTCACTATTAATAATTTGTTGCAGTCTCTTTTTCTCTTTCATGTACATATTCGGAATTATATGATCCGAAAAAGTGGTTCGAGTTGGAAGCTGATAAAGTGGCTCAGCCACTTTCACGAACTCTCTAAAACCCTTATCCTTCAAAAGTGAGAATGGTTGATAGTCTAGAACTATCATTCGCGCAATTGCGTTCGTCAATTCTTGGGCCCAAGGTGAATCTTTATCTAACAAAGGCGTATTGTTATACTGCACAGGCACACTAGTCGATGGTTTCTCCGCGTTCATTTCCACATTATTTCTGCTGTAAACCTCCTTATGATAGGTCTCCATGTGTCTTTTTAATGAGGAGGTAGACCCTCCGGTCATTTTCATTTTCTTATTGCACTGCGTGCAACAACACTCGTCACGACTCAGCTTCGTGAAAAATTTCCATACGGGGCTTACATTTTTTCGCGCTCGTTTCGTAGCCGATGATGGCCCCGCGCTTTCCACTTCGATATTCATCGTTTCCGAGGCCGTACCCGCACTTGCAGATATTGGAATGTCGCGAAATTCATTTTCGCCCCCGCTATTCTCACTAACTTCTACCACATCAGACATTTTTGTTTCCAAAGTTAAAAGTAATAGCGTAGGTGTACGTCAAAGAGCAAACCGTTGTGTTGTTTGTTTCTTGTTTGCCAACCTAGCGACCACTTAACAACGGAAAGAACAATCGAGTGCGAAAACGAATAATTTCGTTAACGATTGCGATCGGTTTGCTCTTTGACGTACACCTACGCTATTACTTTTAACTTTGGAAACAAAAATGTCTGAAAAAGACACATGGAGACCTATCATAAGGAGGTTTACAGCAGAAATAATGTGGAAATGAACGCGGAGGAACCATCGACTAGTGTGCCTGTGCAGTATAACAATACGCCTTTGTTAGATAAAGATTCACCTCGGGCCCAAGAATTGACGAACGCAATTGCGCGAATGATAGTTCTAGACTATCAACCATTCTCACTTTTGAAGGATAAGGGTTTTAGAGAGTTCGTGAAAGTGGCTGAGCCACTTTATCAGCTTCCAACTCGAACCACTTTTTCGGATCATATAATTCCGAATATGTACATGAAAGAGAAAAAGAGACTGCAACAAATTATTAATAGTGACGTCGCAAATGTAAGTAAAGTTTGTATAATATTAGTTGTAATAGTTACCAGCATCACCTGATCCATAAGTGTAATAGTACTTAAATCTGTATTATAATATCTTTTTCGCTATAAGTAAAATGTTTAAAATCTATTATAATTTTGTAGGGAAATGTACAAAGTTTGGCCTTCACTACAGACGGCTGGACCTCACGTGCCAACGACAGTTACGTGTCGCTGACTGTCCACTATATAAATTCAAATTTTGAATTAAAAAATTATACCCTGCGCATAAAACCTGTCAAAGAATCCCATACCGGTGAAAATTTAAACCAGGTATTGCGCAACGGCATTGAGGAATGGGGTTTGAACAAAATAAACACAAAAATATATTTTACCACGGATAATGCGGCAAATATTGTGAAAGCCGTAAAATTGTGTAGCGAATGGGAACGCATACCCTGTTTTGCCCATACATTGCAGGTAAATGTACAAAAAAGTCGACATTAGAAATAAATTAAAAATTATTTTTGGTTTATGTTAAATTTGATTTGATGTTCTTTCCAGCTCGTAGTAAAGGACGCAATTGAAAGTTGCAAGGATATGACCACACTTTTAAAAAAGTGCAGAGGTATTGTTCGGTTCTTTCATCATTCTGCGTCGGCGGAACAACAATTGAAGAAAGAACAGAGAAAAGTTTCCCCCAAATCGAAACCACTTGGTCTCATTCGTGATGTGGCAACTAGGTGGAATTCCCAATACGACATGATGGAGCGCCTACTTCAAGTACGGCGTGCAATAAGTGCAGTATTGAGCGATTCGCGAATGCCCGAAAACCTCACCCGTACCGAGTGGTCTCACATTCAATATTATTCTGATTCGCTACAAATGTTTAAAGAAGCGACATTAATCATGACAATGGATAAAGCACCCACTTTATCTCGGTATATACCGACCGTACATATGCTGAAAAAACTGTTAAGTAGTTTATCGCAACGGCAGGTCTCTAATCCTGCGATAGATCTCCAGAATAACCTGCTATTGGGCCTAAATATCAGGTTCAATTTTATTGACGAGTGTGAAATTTTAATAATGGCCATGATATTGGACCCTCGTTTTAAGGACAGACTGTTACTGAACGAAAAAAGGGAATCGGCGTGCGCATTATTACAGGGTAAAATTATGGAGTACGCAGGAATCCAAGAAACAAATGTGGCAACGACAAATGACATGTCAGAGACTTTAGGTATGCTTGAAAAAAAATTAATATTATGTGACAATGCAAAATAACGTATTTTATATATTTTCATTGCAGCATCAACGTCGGCGGGAAGTTTAATGGAAGAGTTCTGCAATATTTCGAAGGAGGAGGACCAAAGTAACGAAAATCCACTACGTACCATAGACAACGAATGTAAATGGTATTACAATGAAAAGGTCCTACCAGCCGATAAATGTATTCTCAAATGGTGGCAGGAAAATTCAGCACGGTTGCCGAATCTGGCCATTGTGGCACAGAATGTTTTGGGCATTCCAGCTAGCCAAGCATATAGTGAGAGACTGTTTTCAACAGCTGGAAATATTGTAACGTATAAACGCGCCTCCCTTTTATGCGAGAAAGTGGAGCAAATTTGCTGCTTATCAGCAAATTTAAGAGCTAACCATAGCTAAAATGTATAGTTCTTTGTGCGAAGTTCTTTCTACACTACAATATATACATACAACATCAGCGTTGCCGGGAATGTTCTTCTATAATCTATGGACAAGATTATTTGGGTGGGGGAACACCTGCACACGTGATGCATGATGCACAGATTACCACCACTCCTATAGGTGTTCCCTCACCCAAATAATCTTGTCCATCCAAGAACATTCCCGGCATCGTTGATGTTTTATGTATATATTTTAATGTAGTGTATGTATATAGTTTATAGTTAAATAGTGTATGTATATAGTTTTACGTTTGCGTGAATATTACTGTAAATAATGCAATATATTATACTATGACATTGACTCTTTTAATTGTTCTCGCAGTTCGTTCCGTCCCTCGTTATACAGTCTGTCGTGTGGCATCTTTCATGATAATTCTGTGCAATAAGTACTATTCTTTGTAATGCGTTGTTGTTTATGTACTTTTAAAATATGGGATCTTGTCCCGTTTATATTATAATAATAATAAAAATAATAATAATATATTCTCATATATGTTTTCACTTTTGTCGCATTTGTTCTTGCATACGAAATAAACTTTAGTAAAGTTTTCTATATATAATATAAGGGTTGACTTTATTATATCCCCAAGAGCAGTTATTGGATTGAATTTGGTTTCCCAGAAGGTGTAAAATATAAATCACAACATAATTCGACCATACCTAGAGCTACCTAGTGCTCCATTACAAGAGATCAAGCGAATTTCTCTCTTTGAAAAATTTAATCACATTTAGGATATTTTCAAACTTATTCAAGTTTAATTTCAAATTCTCTCTCATGTTGAGTCGACTTCTTTCCTGCGGGAACTTAGGGTTAAATAACTTGATATGGTTTTCATATCTATACATCTCATATTATACATCTAATTTAATTTATACTCGGTCCCTACAAAACGTTCCAGCTACACCAAGCTAGCACACTGCACCATACAGTCGACTACCTAAAATAAGTATATTCGGGTGGCTCGAAACATTCGAGTTACCCGAAACATAGGAGCTGCTTGAAAAAAATCGAGCTAAACGAAACAGATTCGAGCGGCTCGAAATAATCGAGCTACCCGAAACACATTCGAGCGGCTCGAAAAAATCGAGCTACCCGGAACACATTCGAGCGGCTCGAAAAAATCGAGCTACCCGAAACATTCGGGTTACCCGAAACCGTTCGAGTCTCGGCTCGGTTGTTTCGAGTCTCGAAACAGCTCTACTGTACAGTAATGTTTCAGTGCGGAGGCCTCAGGTACAAAGTGACGATTGTCGTTTCAGTGGTCGGTCGTTGAGGGGTTAAGGGTTAAATATTAATGCTACGCTAATTTGAAAAATTTTGACAATTTCCTTATTTCACACTTGGCAGGTTATGGTTGTTTAATACTAGCTAGGTTACGTTTATCTCTACAGACGTGTTCTCTGTCTGGCTCTCACGTGACTATTTGTTACGCGATTGGCCGAACCCGCATCAATATATAGATCAGCGCTGACCAGCGCAGGAGTCCCTCACGCGCCTGCTTCCCCTTCCAATCTTTTTCTCGTACAGCGTGCCTTCCGTCGTCAAGGAGACCGCGCGACGCTAAGAAGGCTGCCATGACGGGCTAGCCGGGCTACCGTCTTCGCGGGTAGCGGGGCTCGAGCGCTACACACGACGTATTTATGCATTAGTGCCTCGTCTGGCGAGCCGTCTGTTACTTGGATATGGGTCATTTCAGGTTAATTCGTTGACTTTCGTACCTATGTGTCAGGCTTGTTTATGATATTTATAGTTTCAGAATTGTTTGAAAAGCACAGGTGACCAAGACTGACAACTTATACCGGAAAGTAGTAGCATTGCCTGGCTGCGACGCCGCATGTCACTAATCACATGTCGTATCGGGCGTCCGAGGTAGCTCGGCGACGGAAACGCTGGTCTGTCATGGTCGCCTCTATAGCGTTGCGCGATATCTCTGACAACGCGGACGAGAGTGGGAGAACCCCAATCTCCCGCGGGAGCGACCTTGAACCCCGCTGATATAGATGTACGCGCAACGCGAGAACGGAGTGTATCAAATTACACCACGATCCAATGAACGACGTGCCTCAGAGTCATTTCTTCTCCCTTTCATGTTCCCCTCTTACCTACACTTTACCAGGCCGATGCTGAATTATAAGAACAAGAAAATCGTCAAATCGCCACTTTACAACGAAATATCTCAGCTCATATGGCACTTAGGAACAAAACGAAGACACTTTTCTGATGAAAATCAAACCCAGACTATCCATTAAGACCATTCAAAATCGAATCGGATCAGCCGTTATTGAGATTTGGAAATCTCAGGGTTCAGAATTGCGAGTCGTGGCGTAATAGATACACTCCGTTCTCGCGCTGCGCATATATCAGATAATTGCATAAGTTCGTGCCCGATAGGAAAATAAAATTCAATGGTTAAATTTTAAAGCGTACAGTTTTATTAGTCAAGTATGTAGTCACCATTCTTCTCTACAATTGTTTTCCAACGATCTACAAGCTTGTCGATCCCAGTTTTGAAGAAAGAGCTTGGTTTTTCTCGAAAAAATGTCGCGAGGTAGTAGAAAATCGGGCACGAACTTATGCAATCATCTGATATCTATATACACTTGGCGCGAGACACTGCCGTGTCTCTTGGTATATTCAAAATTTCCTTGAAATCCGTTCAGCCGTTTAGACGTGAAAGAAGGACAAACAAACAGACAACGTTTCACTTTGATATATTAGTAGGGATACATTAATATAAATACCATCTCATCTGCACCGCTATCAATCGCCCGGACATAAACCTAAACACTTGTCTTTCACACCTCTATCGTACTCGTACAACCTATATTCATCCTCAAAGGGTATAGCCGGTTAAGATGGTTAAATGTGCCTCTGAACCGAATTCAAATCGCGATGACTCATTCGAACGCTTATAAAAAAAGAATGATTTCTGCCAAGTTTCAACTTTGTATCTCGACCCGGGGGGTAGTAAAGGGTAAAAATAGAAAATCAGGTATTTGCCGCATTTTTCCTAATACCAGCGGATGAAAAATTATTAAAAAATTCATTGGCATATCTGTTATCGGGGCACATATTAGGGAATTGTTTCAGATTTTTAAATTGAAAAACCAAGCTGTGAAAAATAAAAAACGCCAAAAAATGATGAAAAATGCCGGTTGTGTATCAAAGCAGTTGCAGAACTATAATAATATTTTTACTGTAAGTACGTATCATTGTTACCATTGTCCTGATTTATTTTCTTCAGATTTTTCAATTTGGTGCGCCGCAGTTGGAAAAATTAAAAACCGATTTTCTCGCCGCTTTTTCCGTGTCAGGGTCACTTATACGTCGAAATTTTGTACTTACTTTATGGAATAAGTCTTTTATGTGATTTTCAATGTCTTCACATACAGTGTAGGAATCAAACGAACTAAATGATCTGTGCCATTAGAGTCTAGAATCTCTACAACTTTTTCAACGGCGTCGATGGCGCAGTGGTAAACTGTCGGAATGCTGAACCGCTACGATTTTCTTAGACGTAGGTTTGATCCTCGGAACTTCTAAGTCCCACAGGGTCATATTTTTTTCATATTAATTCTGTATTTTTTCGATTTGTAGCTATATGACAATGATCATTATTTATATACAAATGTTTTGAAAACATTTTAAAAATATTTTAATACTTGAAATATACGTAAGAATATCTTGCGAGCAGTTTAATGCCCCCGTTTCTCTGGTCAAGTATGCCGTGAATTCCAGTATTGTTGTAACATTTCCTACACTAAATTAATATTATATGAAATTGGTTTTATAATCTCTTACCATTAACAATTGTGTATGGATTGCAGCAACAATCGTGTGTTTTTTTGTAATTATTTCGCCTCCTCTTGTAGATCAAACAATTCTCTCATGTTTTGAAAATTCAGAAGTTAAACAATGCTGTAATTGACAGGATATCTAACAAGTATTTTCAAGTATTAAAATATTTTTAAAATGTTTTCCAAACATTTGTATATAAATAATGAACTTTGTCATATAGCTGGAAATCGAAAAAATACATAATTAATATGAAAAAATATGACCCTGTGGGGCTTAAAAGTTCCGAGAATCAAACCTACGTCCAAAAAAATCGCAGCGGTTCAGCAATCCGACACTTTACCGCAGCACCATCGACGCCGTTGAAAAAGTTGTAGACATTTTAGACTCTAACGGCACAGCTCGTTTAGTTCGTTTGATTCCTACGCTATATTACTGCCCCTACAGCACATTTTGTTGCAGAAATGTTGCACAAAAGTTGCAGTACATTGCAATGTTGCCGTTTGGTTGCGAGTTGCATTGCAATATTACTGCAAAATTATGGAAACATTGCCGTGCAATATTTCAACGGCCAGATTTGTGCAAAGTTACAGAAATATTGCGCACACATTGCCGTGTAATATTGGTATGGCCACGTTTGTGCAATGTTTCAGAAATAGTGCCCACATGTTGAAGTGCAATATTACAATGGCCAAGTTTGTGCAATATTTCGGAAATATTCCGCACATATTGCCGTGCAATATTACAATGGCCAAGTTTGTGCAATATTTCGGGAATATTGCGCATATACTGATGTACAATCCACGTGAAACGTTTCAGCAACGAATCCGCAATAAATCCGGAATTTCGCGGAGCGATCCCGAATTGTCAACACGCAGAATACAATCTAAGATTTCACAGGCTACCACCGAGGAAATGTATGCGAACGTGGACATTATCTGACAAAAATAATTAATACGATTATTTAATTAACACTATCGAGTTTAAACAAACTCGTAAATAATATTCAGAAAAAAAAAATTGTAAAAAGTGTTACACGTGCCAATTACTGCCAGTCTCCCTACCATTATCGTTTAAGGTGGACAGAGCGGCAGAGGAGGAAAGGGAAGGGGGAAGAATGTGCAGGTAGGATACTTGAAAATGTGGTAAACGGGAAAATGAGCAGGTGGAATGAATTATAGGAAAGGTGGCGTGATGAACAGGAAAACGAATGATAAGGGAAAGGGGGGAGGGGGAGGGGAGGATGGGGGGAACAAAAGGGGGTAAAGGGAGGTATAAGGTCGCATTTTGGAACGTGGCGGGGGTGAGAAACAAAGACGAGGAATTTTGGAAAGGTTTCGAGGAATAGGAGCTGGTTGTGATGAGCGAATCGTGGGCGGAGGAGAGGGAATGGGAGTATGTAAGGGCCAGATTGCCGAAGGATTATGTGTGGGAAAAACAGTGGGCCAGGAGGGAAAACAAGAAAGAAAGAGCGATAGGGGGGATGCGAAGGGGAATTGAATAGGGCGCGGAAGAAGGGGGAGGGGGAGGCATAATGGTGAGGAAAGTGAAATTGCGGGCGGAATGGTGGAGAATTATAGGTGTTGTGCTAAGGCGCCTGAGGTCGAGATTCTGGTAGCGAATTTCAGAGGTACTCCGGGCGTCCTTCGCAGTTGCTGTCTAACGGGCTCCGAAGGTTCGGGTAGATGTGCCGTGACAGAAGGATTCGGAGGGAATCCGAAGGGTAGGGGATCGTTGCAGGTTAAAGAGTTGGGACTCATCGCAAGGTTTAAACAAGTTTATTCTGTCCCGATCTGGGTGACAGGTAACGCGTACTGTAACGTAGGTGTTCTGATTACAAGAGAGCCACTCGTGGCTTGAACATTGTTCTTATACTCTAATCGGGGTGTAGTAGGGACCATCGGGGTCTCCATCTTTCACCCGATTTGGGTATTTCGCCATGTGCTGACGGTTCTCGATGCGCTTCCGACAGTCCTTACGCGGCTGTGCCGGTTTTCGGCTGTCCGGTTGCGGCATTCGCAATGTACGCGGTGTCGTTGCCCTTAGGCGTTGGTTGGGTTACAACATAGGGATATACAGGGTCATCCGTTAAAACTGCAACCTACGCGCGCGCGAACAGGTAAAATGGCAACAGCGCCTCACGGACGCAATCCACTACAACCATGCACCGGCCCGGCGTTCGGAGGGTTGCCAGAGACCGCTAGGCAGCAGTGATGCCCGTGCTTCGAAAGTTTTAGGATGGTCTCCTTCAAATTATCGTTGCAAAGTGTTACTTATTTGAAATTTTCCGGCTCGGGTTGGAGAATTTGTGGCCTTTTTCGTATAACTTTTGAACAATAAAAGATATCGAAATGCAATCTGCGCCGACAAATGAGGAAAAATTATTTCCTCTTAATGATGGATAATTTAAAATATTTTGCGTTTACTTTTATCAATTTTGTAACCATAATTGTTGTGAAAAGTTTTTGCAAACTGTTTATTTGATACTGTATTTAATGCTCTTTTTAAAATTCATGGTGTTGATAAACAATAAGCTAGTTTTTGCTGTATCATTACTTTCATAAATCGAGAAATTAAATTTTTATTCAATTGTGTTAGTTCTACAAACTTCAGAATTTATTGTTCTGGTTTTCATTTTTATAATTTTATCCTTAATGCAGTGCATGTATAGATTGGACGTAAGGGGTAACTAATGGGACGTGTCTTTGATTGTAGCGGTGTTTGAATTTTTTTCTAGAATTTTTGTGTCTGAATATTTTATCCTTTTAGCTACTCAACGCCAGGCCCATACTGGCTTCTGTTAATGTCATTTCTTGAAACGATGCTCCATTATTGTGGCTTTTATAGGCAAGTGGCGAAAAATCTCTGCGTACAAAGGTATAGCGCCGCGGTCAACCCTGTCGTAGATAAAATTTTTTAAATTAAGACGGGTACGAGATCAGTCGACATTATTTTCAAACCTCATTACATTAATGTGGGGTGCGAGTGGTAAACCGATCATAAAAACGGAGCGCACGGCTCGATTACCTGGGCCGGAAAATTCCCAATACCTAGCTCTTTGCAACGTTAATTGGAAGGAAACCATCCTAATATTTTCGAAGCTCGGGAGTAGTAATACAAGGGGGTTTCCAACTCTGGTATGCTGAGGGGAGCGCGGGAGCGGGGGAAAATGAGGGCGCGCGGGGGAGCGCGGCGGAGGGAAACCTGGGCGCGGGGCCTGCGAGGAGAGGAAGACAGGTTGCGCGCGCACGCGCCGCGGAGTGGGGGGAAGCCGCGATGATGGAGGGGATCACTCCGGGCCGAGCCGCCCCGGAGACCTCTCCAGACTGGACCCACCCGAAAATCTCTTTCTTCCGCGAGAGTGAAGAATATATATAAATATAAAAAAATATAAAAAAGGATATAAATATAAAAAAATATAAAAAAAGGATATGAATATAATAATAAGAAAAAGACAAAAATAGAAATAATAGAAATTATGTGACGAGCAGGAAAACGGAAGATGGGCAAATAAATGGAGAAATAAACTACCTTTAAGAATATATATTGTTACAAAAAAGAATATAATTATGAATAGAATATAAAAAAACATGATTAAAATTGATTTGGCTTCATTATCCCACTCGATAACATCATTAGTAAATAGTTCACTTAATAATCAATCTATAGGAACTTGCGCAGGGTCAGTTTGAACTCCAACAACGGCAGCCCAAAGCCCTGACTTTATTCCTATAAGTATCAAAATGAATATTTTTAAACGCTTTGACGTTTCGCCAAGCCACACTCTTTGGATGATGCGCATGATTCTTCCGAGATATAGTTATTTGTACATTATCATCATCGTCGAAATCGCCTAAAAACGTTTGTTGTGCATATCGGTGTATCCAATATTCCTCATCAACAATATCCTCCTCCTCATCATCATCATCCTCTAAGTAGTCGTGTATTGGATTTTTGATTTTTTGTTTTTAAAAACTTTTAAAAAAATGTCGCCATCCTGAACAGCTTCCGCCTCAAAAAGTTTTGCACCTCGAATTGCTTCGGTTTGAACCGCAACATTTCGACAGGCCACATACACTTTCGGGCTAGATGGAAGGATAATTGACGCAGCAGCGGTGATCGTAGCAGTAGCCGGACGTTTCAAATTAATGGACAATGACATAATCTGAAACCGATTTTTCTTATAATTCTCACCGTTACTAACACAACGATTCACTAAAAATATGATAATGGAAACTTACGGTATTAATCGATTGTAGTTCCATGCGTTGAACGATTGATAATATCCTTCAAAAGCAATCTTCTTCAAAGCAATTTCCCTTAACTCAAAAAAATGAAAAGTGTTTAAAAAAACTATCAAAGTGGTTGCACGTTGACCACGATTTGAATACAACTGGTCTCGCTGCATCTCCTGGCTCTCGGATGTTAAAACCCCATTCTATCATGAAATCGAGAAGTGCCTAGCTTTGCAAAAGTACGATGCCTTTGTTCTTCATTATCTTCGTCACAGGCCACCCGTGCTCCAGCTGCACTTTCGCTGACCACCCTCCCTCCGTGTCCTTATCTTCATTATTCATCACTATTCATTATTGCCAATCGCCCTACGCGTTCCCCAAGTGCCCACGGTGCGGCATTGTCTTGCTCCAGAAACGTCCCGCTGACCAGTGCGCTGAGTGCATAAATTGGTATCTCTCTTCCGAAAGGAGTTATAATAAATTCGACAACGTCTACCCGTGTAGACAAACCCCAGATTTATAAGTAATAATTAACAGTTGTCAGAAGTAACATAATTTTGGCCACCTAAGGTGGGATCTTCGTATACCGTAAAGGGATTCTTTTATACAGCACCTACACGGTCCCCGTGATTTAGCATGTACATTACTCGCACGCAACAGATCGCAGTAGCCTATCGAAGCCGCAGGGCACAGAGTACAACTGCGTGAATGCAAAATTTAATTTGTGTAACAGGAAGTCTAGCAACAACGAAACAGGGCGGCGACATTTGTTTGTGCTGCTCCTGGTTGGACCCAGTAAATACGGTTCAAGTATACATCATTCATTATTATCGAAACCCTCGTACTTATTCCCCTTGCCTTCGGCGCAATAACGCAATATTTCAATCTCGTCCAATGAATAGGTGCACCGTGTGCACATAATATTACCTTCTCTCCGACGAGAGCTATGAACAATCCAGTGATTTAGAAGATTTTGATTTTTAAAGTAACGACAACCTAACGCGACGTAATTCTAGTCGCCCAAGGTGGAACGTTTGTTTATTTCAGCCAAGCAAAGACCTGTCGAGTACTCAACACCCATAATATCTTTCAGTTAGCATGTGTGATCAACACCAAAGTATAGACAAATTATATTACCTAAGCCGTAGATTTCGAGGCGTATTGTCTGATTCACACGCATTGGTTTGTGTTTCTGGGGGCGTAGTAACGACCACGGAAGGCGACAATATTTGTCAAAAGTGTTTCAATTTGGACCCGGTAGAGGTGGACGAGATTTATCAAGCACACAACTACCGACCAAATGACATACTCTCCCGCATGCGGTGGCGGCGGAGGAGAACTGTCCTGGAGGGAAGGAGCACTTCCCCTCTCCTCCCGAGGATCATCTCCAACGCCATCATCAGGGAGGCAGATTCTCCCATGGAAACCGTCATCAGGGAGGCAGATCCCCACGTGGAGACGATCGACATCTCCGACTCCCCTCCCCCTACACCCATCGACTGGGTAGCCTTGATGGAGGCGCTCACGCCTCCACCCCCGCAATGCGCCCCAAGGGGAATACGCACCCCTCCTCCTCAATCCCCGATAGCCACAGTCCCTTCCACCATCCCACCAAATCCAGGTGTGGTGGAAATCCTGGATACGGCATCAGCTATCAGGGTCCCAGACCACTCGGAGCTGACGCCGGAATTCATCAGGTGGTTCAATGACCAATACCAGGATGGTTATAACCTCACTTACATCCTGGAGAATATCACCTTTTCCACCCTTTCCTACTCCTATCCCCCGTAAACCATTCCTTGCAAACAACCTTGTATATAGTTCCCTGTAAATATTCCCTTGTAAATACATCCCTTACCCATTCTTACTTTCTTTCTTTTATAATTTCCATAGGCCCTTTGGTCACAAAATTCTGTCTTTATTTTGTTTTTATTTCCTTCTCATTATTTCATATTAATCTAGTTTATTTTCTTGAATCCCACAATTTTGCTTAACACTGCAAAGAGCAGGATAAAATAACTTCAAGTTCACCCCGCTCCATACGGAGAAGAAATGCATGCATTTCTTCATATAAGGGGGGAGGTGTGACGCCCCACGATTTTTCGCGCGCGGTTATTTCAACTCTCTTTTATAAATCAATCTACAACTCCACTCAAATCTTCCCCAAACCTCAATTCTTACCCTTAAATCCTTAACCCGGGACGTGACAGTAATGTAAATCGGATTACTTTTAACGAAGCAAATTTTACATGAGGCCCGCGTGTGCCTGTGCTAGAGAATCACAGCTGTTTCGCACGGCCAGACAATGCCCCCGACGAGACCGTTCCGCGCTGAGTTTCGTGGCCTCCGACGCTCGAGATCAGGGAGCCATACAATGTTGCGCACTAGAAAGCGACGAATCTGAAATTATTCTGCATTTCTCATCAGATCTTTGCGAAAGTGGCGTCGATCGATTCCTTATGGAAAAACATAGAGAATCCATTGGTGTCACTGCCATACCTATCGATTCCATGAAGAATAAAGAATTTAATTTATTGCATAAGCTGTGTATCATCGCTTGAGCCACTCGGCGAAGGTGTAGCGATACATTGTATGTAGGTTGTTTATTCGTAACGTTGTTCGTGTCCTTCGCGCAGGGATTTGGCGAAGGTCTCCTCAGTTTGACGACTGTCGTCAACGCGAGCACAGACTCCAATCGCGGTGCGTGAAGACATGGACATTCGCGAGAAAACTAATCGTGGTGCGTGTGTGTAATTAAGTGAACAATCGCGGACGGGACAATCGCGGTGCGTGAAGACATGGACATTCGCGAGAAAACTAATCGTGGTGCGTGTGTGTAATTAAGTGAACAATTGCGGACGGCACAATCGCGGTGCTTTGGATGGCCGTGTGGGTGATTTTTGAGGGCAATATTTTCAAAGGCAATGGCATTCACCCTCTCTACTTGAGAATCCCGTTGGGCGGGTTTTGATATGCCCTTGTGGATTTTTACGAGTAGGCAGGTTTAATGCCGAACAACGTTTGCGTCTTTTCATAAATTATCGCAAGTATCGTATGTCACAGTTTCGGCGAGGTAGGTAAGTAAGTATGCGCTCTACATGGCAAATCCGTCACGCATCCGCCGCCACTGCACGCCCCTTGGCTGGCTGCCTCGCGCGGCCCGCTGTCCGTCGAGTTGCCGTCATTCAGGCTGATTCAGGCGATCCAGACGTCAATCTTTAACCATCTATAATTAATAAACGAAGCATTTACCGCAATTTCGTCACTCTTGATTTTCGACTTATATATGCCTGTAGAATCACCCCCCCCCCCCCCCCCAAAGTATTGACTATAGGTAGATTAACACCCTGTATATATATTGTTACAAATCATAAAATTAAAAGAATATAATTTAACATTTTTTACTACGAGCATCATCCACAATATGATTGATTGCACATGCTAACAATTCACAATCGATCAATGAATGCTGTTCAATGTGTTCGCTTTCAGAAATTAATTTTACATAATCTGTTGGCGCGGTAGCGCTACGTAGAAGGTCTTGGAAAGTGGCATATTTACTACTTACAGAGTACATATTTTCAGTTAGCCACGTGTACATATGTTCAATGAAATGATTGTACGCGAATAGTTTACACATCGTGGCTTCAGTCATATATATGACAACGCGATTATCGGTGATTTTAATAAGTTGATCATCATACATACGCGTGAACTGTAGTTGTAAATGATCAATTATAATGTGAGTTTGGGGCGATGTTGCGTTGCTGCGTAATCGTTGGAGTATGTCTTCCTCGTTTTGTAGCAGGAGCTTCCACGTAGTTATTGAAAGGTTAACTCGCTGCCTTCATTGTCGGCTATGGCAATCTCGACGTGACACAAATCCATACCTATGCGAATTCCTATAGTTAGACGTTTATAAGCTGTTGCAGTCAATGGATAATCACGCCCCAGGATCCGTACGATTCATGGTTTCGGTGTTTTCATCGTTTTTAATTATACGGATCCAGAACTGTAAGACACAAGTACATGAAATTGATACTTTGGTCGTTAGCGTATACAGTGAATGAAGTAAATGAAAAGTGTATAGTAACGCGTACGTACCTCATATTGGATTGTTGATGATGTTGTTGTTGGCATTTATTTGAAAACCCGCCATCGTTGCCGGCTGCGCAGGATGAATCGTTTAAGCTGTGTTTGTACATTTTGATGTGCACTATATTTTTAATGGAGTACCGTCTGTTCCGTCAAAGTCACTGAGGTTACTGAGCGATTGATGGAATAGCGTCCGAGAGCTCGGCTTAAATAGAGGTGCAATTGCCTCCCCCACCACAGCACTTTATTCTAAAGCTACCAATTTTTGCATAATGTGTTTGAATCTGCATAAACTGCATAGAACCATGTTGGAACAAATCGTCGTTTTTGCATGCAATGCATTCGAGAGAGGGAGGGAACATCGAAAGAGTTAGACAGAGATAGCAAATCGTGGTATCAGTCATAAATGCATGCTCCAACCTGCACAAAGCCTCAAATCGTTGCAACGTGTTGCGTGGAAGGGACGTTACATATAAATTCCATTTACAATCATGGGAGAATTCGCGCAAGTAGAACGCCAATTGTTGGATCAATCTGCACGATTGATTTCGCGGGAAGAGTACCTCGCGTGGGAAGAACGGTACAACGAGTGCATAGAATCGTTGGAAGAGCACAGCCGAGTGAAACGTCCCCGATTATCGATCGGTGTTCGACAATCGTTGGTTGCTCGAATCGCGCGGATCGAAGGATTGAAATATTCGTTGCGCGGACGTTCCTAGCACAGGACTTTTCTGGCGCGAAATAGACACTGCGTTCGGTACCCGCGTATTAAATGGTGCTGTGCTAAATTCGAATTACATCGAATCGCGCAACTTCCTCCAGGATGCGGGGACCATTGTGTTGGAGCATGTGCGGGGCGCATTGAGGAAACATCGAAACCTCAAAGTGAACACGGTGTTCAACGGTGAATTTGTGGCGGATGATAAACGTGCTTGTAACAGCATCAACACCCGGAACTGCGAACTCTTCCGCACATCCGATCTGCAGGAGTGGTACCAGCGATGCGTCGTCGAACCCACTGAGGCATCGCTGGAAGAGTTCCAGGAACGCGACAGCGGATGGGCATTGACGAGAATTCTCAATCTGACAGTCAATGTCAACAAGTATAATCCGCTGCGCGCGGGGTGCCACCACAAGTTGCCGCGGGAATTGTTGTCAAAGAAGGAAACCATCAGTGTACAATCCTCAGACAACGCCTGTTTCGCGTGGGCAGTGGTCGCCGCTCTACATCCTGCGGAAAGAAATGCCGATCGCCCAAGTTCGTATCCCGACTATGCTTCCACGCTAAATATCCAGGGCATTGAGTTTCCAATGTCTCTGGCACAGATTACGAAGTTTGAACGGCTGAACGAAATCTCCGTCAACGTCTACACCTTCGAGGTGGAGACGACGAAGGGATCGACAGTCTTTCCACTGCGCCTCACCAGCCGAAACAGGGATCAACACGTTAATATGCTCTACACGCCGAATCAGGAGCACGGCGATGTAGGGCACTTTGTGTGGATCAAGGATTTATCCCGACTCGTGAGCACACAGCTGAGCAAGAAGAAGGCAAGGAAATTCATCTGCGATCGGTACGTATAGAAACTTATAAAATGTTAAAATGTTTCGAAATGTCTCCAGAAAAAAAAAATTAAATAAAAGAATTTTGTTTTTACAACTGCATGCATTACTTCAGCTGTGCCGAGAAGTTGGAGGCGCATGCAGTGGACTGTGGGCAGCTGTACGACTGCGCCATCCTGCTGCCCAGCGAAGGCAAAAATCTCCTCAGTTTCAACAACAACTGCAGGAAAAAGCGACTCCCCTTCGTGGTGTACGTCGATCTCGAGTGCATCATTGAAAAAACAGAGGACAATCACCGAATGGGTGAAATAGATAGTAAATTGCGCGCGTATCAACACCATGAAGTGCACAGCATAGCATATTATATACATTGCTCGTACGATACATTGCTATCAACGTATAGATGTTGCCGCGGCGCGGATTGTGTTTCATGGTTCGTCGACGAACTTATCAATTTTGCAAACTTCGCTAAACCCATCCTGACCAGTAATGTTCCCATGCTGGAATTAACCACCGAACAGTGGACCACATTTCGCGATACATCACATTGTCATATTTACGAAGAACCATTCGAGGCTAGCAATGTACGAGTTCGCGATCACTGAGGCCCAGCACATTCGGAGTGCAATTTAAATTATAAAAATGCGTTTTACATCCCCATAGTTTTCCATAATTTATCCGGCTACGATTCACATTTCATTATCGAGGAAATAGCGACCGCTTTTGAAGGCAGCGTTGACGTATTGCCCATAACTAAAGAAAAGTACATTTCATTCACAAAAAATTTCGAATATACGGCTGATTCAGACTCGCGAAATTGTATTAAATTGCGATTCATCGATTCGTACAAATTTCTCAACACCAGTCTTGACAAATTAGCATCTTTTCTTAGCACAGATCAATTAAAAATTTTACGATCCCAATTTGAAACATTATCCGCCGATGATTTCAATTTATTGACACGAAAGGGTGTCTTTCCATACGAATGCCTTGATTGCGCGCACAAGCTGCAGGACCCATGCTTGCCGCCGCACGAATCATTCTACAGTTCGTTAACGGGAGAGACTGTATCCGAGAGCAATTACGCGCACGCTGAGACTGTCTGGCAGCGTTTCGAGATTAGAACCTTGGGCGAATACAGCGATTTGTATTTGAAGACAGATGTCTTGTTATTGGCAGATATTTTTGAAAATTTTCGCAAAAGTTGTATCAAGAGCTACGGATTAGATTCAGCGCATTATTACACTTTACCTGGATTCACGTGGGATGCTATGCTAAAACATACCAAAATTACATTTGAATTGCTCACAGACGTCGATATGGTCATGTTTATCGAACGCGGTATACGCGGTGGTTTAAGTCAATGTTCCGGAAGATACGCACATGTCAATAACAAGTCCATGTCATCTTACGACTCATCGGAAGAGTCATCGTACTTGATGTACTGTCCCAGTCGATTCGCCCACGGGATACAACCTCGAGGTAGATCTGGAATATCCGCAACATCTGCACAACATTCATGCCGATCTACCGTTCTGCCCGACGCGGGCCAAACCACCTGGCAGCAGACAGGACAAATTACTTGAGACGGTATACGATAAGCAGCGTTACGTTATTCATTATCGCAACCTGCAGCAGTGCATGCGTCATGGTCTTCGTATTACAAAGATACGCCGTGTGCTTCAATTCGCTCAATCCCCCTGGCTCCGCAATTACATCGAACTCAACACACGGTTTAGAACAAACGCGACAAACGACTTTGAAAAAAATTTGTACAAATTAATGAAGAACGCGGTATTCGGTAAAACCATGGAAAATGTACGAAATCATATGGCTGTAAAAATTTTAACGCATTGGGATGGGCGATATGGCGCGGAGGCAATGATCGCGAAACCGAATTTCCACAGCAAAAGTGTTTTTTCGAAAAATTTAATAGCTGTTGAATTGCGAAAGCTCGAGGTGAAATTCAACAAACCGATATACGTGCGGATGTGCATTCTGGACATATCAAAAATTTGTTTGTATGAATGTCACCACGAGTACATGTCGCCCAAGAACGGAATAAATTGTAAAATTCTATACACAGATACAGACAGCCTAATTTATCATATTCGATGCGACGATATCTACGAATCCATGAAAGATAATATCGACAGATTCGACACCAGCGATTATCCCATTGACAATCCATATAATATGCCACGCGTAAATAAGAAGGTTCCAGGGTTGATGAAGAATGAAAATAATGGTGCGATAATGACCGAACTCGTAGGTCTTAGAGCGAAAATGTATGCACTTCGCGTAGACAGTAAAAAAGATACGAAAAAGCCGAAAGGCGATAGGCGTCAAGACCAACGTTATAGCCAGAACGATAACTTTCGACGACTACGCGCAGCGCTTGGAAAGGGAGATAGAAATGGTTCGCAGACAATCATGCATACGGTCTAAATTGCACAAAGTGTACACTATTTCGGAATCCAAAATCGTTCTAAGTCCGCACGACGACAAGCGGTATATCGTACCCGATTCGACCGACACACTGCCCTGGGGACATTATAATATACCATTGTAAAATAGAAATTTTATTTATTTTATTTATTGTGTAATATATATAAGTGGCGGAAATATTGTTTAAAAAAAATTGTTCGCACATGTATATGTATCATTGTATTTATTGAATCATGTATTATTATTATTTTTTTTACAATACATTATTTTTATTTATCCAAGAATTGTGCGATTTATCAAACCCCAACCACTTGACGTACACCTTACCCCCCTTCCTACGTAACACTTTTTCCACTAGATACACATCAGTATCGGTGACGTTCGAGTGACGCCCCAATGCAAAGTATTCTCGTATCGTATTTTGCATGTCACATGCCACGTCATCAAAGATAAAAATAGAATTCGGAAGCGATTCGCACGGTGGGATGACGTCACTGTTATTCGAAAACGTAAAGTAGCCAATTTCATCTATCGGAGTCAATAATTTCTCCAAATATTGATATTTCGGCTATTGCAGCGACTTGGAATATACGTACTCGTTCTCGAAGCGGACGCTGTGTGGACTTTCCAACAAGCTCACAAGCACGTTGGTTTTTCCACAATTCGATGGGCCGTAAATAACACAGCGGATAGTGTTTGGTAGCATGCTACCGTGTCTACGCTTCGAATTCGGTGACATCATTTCCGATTTATCGTCAAAATTTGTCACGCGTATCCTTACAGATTGTCGCACGAATCGCATCCTCGATGTGAACTGTGAAAACTGATTTTCGAAGCGATGAGACGTCCTATTTATAGGCCCGCGCCGATGCGAAAACACATCAGTATTCAAAATGCTTCTAAACCTGTCGGATAATTGCGATATTCGAGACCTAACCTCTGAGCAGTTAAAATATATACCAAAGATTATTTTACTCAGAGAGTTTGAAAGACACATTGATCAGTTGTGGGACAGGCTCCCCGAGCATATAAAAGCCGATTCTGAGGTTCAGCAGTAGCGTCGGTGCTTGGAACATTATAATCGCCCTTGACAGCGAACGCATATCGACGGTGCAGCACCATTGATTGAAAACTGTGGTGAATGTCGCCGACGAGAGTGAAGAAAGGTCGTGGTTTGTTAAATCGGGCGATAAACGCGCTACATTTCGAATTACATATTCCGGGATATCAGTTTCGTGGTCCTGGAACTCATCTGACAAAACGATTGGCTAGAAGGGATCAAGGTATCAATCCGTTGGACGCCGCGTGTCGCGAACACGATATTGCGTATTCGCGTAGCAACGACCTCGACGAAAGGCACGTGGCCGATAACGTACTCGCTGACAAAGCGCGAAAACGCATCGTTGCGCGAGACTCGCCTCTGGGTGAAAGAGGTGCTGCGACAGCTGTTTGGGCAGCTATGAAAGCCAAGACGAAAATCGGAATCGGGGTGAAAACAAAATCCCGCCAAACTACTACGAAGAGAGCATCGAAAAAAAGCGGATTCTTCCGGTGGCAAAACGGGGTGGTATATTACCACTTCTCCCGCTGCTAGGTGTTCTCGGATCATTAGCTGGTGGAGCGGCGGGGATAGCCAAGGTGGTAAACGATAATAAGGCGGCGCAACATCAGCTGCAGGAAATGCAGCGTCATAATCGCTCCATGGAAGGTCGCGGACTTTATCTCGCACCGTACAAGCGCGGACAGGGAATATCGAAACGAAAAAAAAAACGTCGAAAAGAAAATAAAAATGCCTGTGGGCAGTGATGCCAGAATCGTGCTCTCCCACTATGGACTACCGTCGTCTCCCACTTTCTTCCCATCGCACTGCACACAATCATATCCTTACCCCTGTCCGTGTACTCGACAGTTCGACAGGCAACTCACACGGACAGGAGTAAAAATATGCTTGTGTGCAGTGCGGTGGGAAGAAAGTGGGGGACGCTGGTAGGGCATAGTGGGAGACGACGGTAGGTGATAGTGGGGGTAAGCGTTTGGTCCCGCGTTACACGATTCTGGCATCACTGCCTGTGGGCATAACTACCGATGTGCAATTGGCTGAGTTGGAAAAACGTATGCATATTCCATTCTTTAGAGGTGTTTTTATGCGGAACGCGCTACCAGCTGGAGGAGTACGTCGAAACGAGAGCGGTATCGTAAATTTGGACAATGTCGAGGGGTCGGGAACTCATTGGGCAGCGTATGCGAAGGTAGGGTGTCGAGCTATATATTTCGACAGCTTTGGGAATCTTCGACCGCCTAAGGAATTGGTACAATATTTGGGCATAGATGCTGTGAAAATCGAATACAATCGAACGGCTTATTAGAAGTACGATCAAAGCAATTGCGGGCAACTATGTCTACGCTTTCTACAAACGATCGGCACCAAATTTAAGGATTGACTTCCCACCACTCTGATTCAGTACTAATCTAGTCGTACAGCTTGGAATATGTCGCTAACATTCACTCTAACCGGCAACAGTAGCACCCTCGCTGTGAGCTACTTTCCACCCATAGATTTGAGCGACGATGATTACGAGCTTGGTCTAACCTTTGAAACTTATCATACAATACCGAACATCGACTCGAGCAACGATAAATTCTATTTCACCGCAAATTATAACATCAGCAACAGCATCCACACCACTCCTGAATACATTACGATTCCCCACGGCTCCTACGAACCTGACGCCATTGCCAAGTATTTGAGGCAGCAATTACTCGAGCGGTATCCTTAAAATCTCAGCGGCACCGATGCTAACGATGGCGATGTGTATCCTATAGTGTTGCGTCCCAACAACAATACCATGAAAAGCGAGCTGTACTGCTCGTTCACCGTAGACTTTACGAAGCGCAATAACATTGGATCGTTACTGGGATTCTCGACGAATCGGGTGTTGGAACCAGGGCGGTGGCACGAATCAGACGATCCGATTAATATCATGAACGTGAACATTATTCGCGTAGCATGCAGCGTGACCGCTGACGCGTATAACAATGGGAAGCGCGTACATACGGTACATGAATTTTCTCCGAGAGTCCCACCAGGATATAAGATATCGGAAACGTCCGCGCAGATCATTTACCTTCCAATCACCGCACGGGTCGTTACGGATCTAACGATACGGGTTGTGGATCAAGACGGACAGTTGCTCGATTTTCGAGGTGAAGAGATTACCATCAGATTGCACGTACGACGGCGACGACGATAATACGTGTGGTGCGAACGAAAGAGATGCTTGTGTTGAACAACTCCAGAAACTCGTTTCTTCCAAACCAAATTGTTTACAACAACAACAATAACAATAACAACAGCTCTGATCACGCTAAAAAGAAGAGACTCACTGCCGCAAACATTGCATTTTTGAAATCCTTGGGATTCATTGTGCGCAGTTAAGTTGAAAAATGACTGACATGCTATGCATTGGGGGGAAGCAGACGTTTGATGATCGCTTCGTCAAGTTCGAGACCCACACATACAACCCAGACGTTAACACAACGTTTGGGTACAGCGATGAGATAAGAATACCCATACAACAGCAGGATTTATACACATTGCCGTGTATAAGTTTCCTCTATGTGGAGGGAAAATTGAAGATAAATAAGCCAAACGATAGATTAACAGTGACATTGGGAAATAATTGCTTGGCGTTCTTATTCGATGAGATTCGATACGAGCTGAATGGTGTGGAAATTGATCGCAACAGAAACGTCGGAATAAGTAGCACGCTTGAAAACTATGTATCGCTGACATCTGGCGAAGACAAAAATATGGAGAATGCCGGATGGGGCTTGAAACGACGCGATGGGCTAAAAGTGAAAAATCATTTCAATTTTTGTATCCCACTGAAATATTGGCTGGGATTTTGCGAGGACTACAAACGCATTATTATTAATGCGCGTCACGAATTGACTTTAATACGATCGCGCAACGATAACAATGTTCTAATTGGATCGCCGATGTTGGAACCAGAAATTCAATTAGTTAAAGTACAATGGCGAAGCCTCGTGTGACGCTGAACGACGTTAATAAGCTATCGTTGCTACATACTTTGGACAGTGGACGAAACCTGAGCATTTGTTTTCAATCCTGGGATATGTACGAGCATCCTCTCTTACAGAGCACTACCAAGCACTCATGGGCCGTGAAGGTATCTGCACAGTTGGAGAAGCCGCGTGTCATTATCCTGCTCTACAAACTGATCGAAAGAATGATATGTCCAAAGATGCTACTATGTTCGACAAATGCAAATTGACCAATGTAAAAGCTTTTCTCAACTCGGATTTTCACCCATATGATGACATGCAGGTGGACTTTGACATGGATAAGCATGCCATCTTGTTTCACATGTACACGCAATTGCGTAAATCATATTACAACTGTAACGATGGATTATTCGCCGTGGCCGAATTTTTAGAATTTGGTCCCTTCGTGGTGATTGATTGCTCGCGACAAAATGAGTCTGTTAAAAGTGGCACCGTGGACGTGCGCATAGAATTCGAGTGTAAAGAGAACGTACCGGCAAATACTACGGCCTATTGTCTGATTCTGCACGATCGGGTGGTTGAATACAATCCGCTGACAAACGTGGTGCGCAAAATTAATTAAATTGCCTGCCCTCTCGTGTGTCAAATTCGTATCAAAAAGAAAATTTCATCGTGAAAATCGAGATGCTTTACGAGAAAGACTGCATTCCCCCATCTGTCTTGGAAGCGAGCGGGCCTCTAAATTGTATCGATAATGTCCGCGCCAACATTTGTTGACCTGCAAGTGTTCATCGTCGATGGAAGATTTGTCGTGAAGGAAGTGGCTGTCCTACGAAAGGGAACAATTCTCTCGCATTATATTTTTCGGAGTTCGATGCCACAATATCTTCTTACGAAATCTGACAAATCAAGCATCCGGTGGTTGACGGCGAAACATCATGGGCTACGCTGGGACGATGGAGAAGTTCCATACAGTATGGCTAAACAGCCAATTACGAAAGCTGTAGCTGATGCGATCGACGAAGAAGATTACACGTGTCATGTCGTGTACGTTAAAGGGCTGCAGAAACGCGAATGGCTTAAGGATTTCCTCGATGAAAGTACGAGAGCGGATGTGATCATCGAGACGCTGGACATTGACTACGAGGATATACAATCTCTAAATAAGCCAAATGTAGTTGATACTCTGCGATGTGCCAGACATGCAAAGCACTGTGCCTTGCAAAATGTATTTAAAATATTCAACTTGTGGACTAAACGCCAGAGAGAAATTCATAAATAAATATAATCAATTTTTAATGCGTCTAATTTTCTTCACCCTCCCTAAACCAACTTCCTAAATATGATGTATGCTAGATTAAGACGATGGTTGCAATTATTTAGAAATGGTTCGAAGAAGGGAAAGAAGATGCGTGTGAATAAGGAGAGAATGGTCAGTGAAGAAGAAGATAACTACATGGAGGAGGAGGAGGATGGTCAGCGAAAATGCAGCTGGAGCACAGGTCGCCTGTGACGAAGATAATGAAGAACAATGGTATCGTACTTTTGCAAAGCTAGGCACTTCTCGATTTCATGATAGGAGAGGGTTTTAACATGCGAGAGCCAGGAGATGCAGCGAGACCAGTTGCATTCAAATGGTGGTCAAAGTGACTGCACGTTGACACTTGTAACAATTTTTGGTTTGACACTTTCCAGTGTTTTTCTAAAAAAAAAAAAAAAAAAAAAAAAAAAAAAAAAAAATGGGATTACGATGCATTGCGCCGGAGTGCGACCCCGAGGTATGTACATAACAATATTTTCAACATTTATTGCGTTTAATAGTTTAAACCAAGTGCTCTTAAATTAAGTGGTCGTGTCATTATTAAATCGTGGGTTTCTATCTTCTAGCGTTCGCCATCGCCACCACCATCGCCTGTGTGGTCAAGCGACTGGGGCTCGCCACAGCCGTCGCCATCGCCGCCTCCAGTGGTGTGTAATACTTTGCATTGTTCTTGTGTATATGTTTCATATTTAATATATTCATTCATGTGCTTAATTATAATGACGTTTGTGTGTGTATTTTCTAGGACCTGCTACGGGTTATTGGTCCCGCGATGGTGGCTAGGCTCCCACGGCCTTGGGTGCCGCATCAGCTGCTCCAACATCTGAGGCGACCGCGCTCCTCATCGCTGGAATGGATAGACGTCAGAAGGCCGCGACTTCCATCACATCCGTGGCGGTTCGAAAGGGCGATGGAGGAAGAATCGTCACCATCATCATCACCGCCGTTGCCACGCCCCCCCCCCCCCCCCAATTAATTTTTAATTTCTTTTTTATTCTTTTTCTATTTTTTATTATTCTTTCTCTATTTTTATTGTTGTTTTTTCTATTTTTATTATTATTCTATTTTTATATTCCAGTTTTATTATATTTTTTTTATTATATTCATAGTTATATTTTTGTAACAATATATATTTCTTAAACGTATATTATTTCTCAATTTTATTTACCCGTCCTCCTCCTCCATGCCACATAATTTTAAGATTCAACGTTTCTGGAATTCTCCAGATGTCATAATTCTGTTTCGTTCGAGCGTTCTTCGCGTTGTCAAATGACGTCACGCGCGCACGAGTCGCGGAGGAGTCGAATTTCGCGTAATCGCGCGAAACGCTGCTACGTTAAATCGGAACGCTTTGATATACTCTTAGCTTTAGAATGCATGTGATTCTATCCCCTATGTAGTGGTGTCTCTTTCCCTCCTTGAATTTAGCTTTAAAAGTAATGCTCCGTCTCTTTCCCTCGAAGACGCGGTGTCGAAAAACGTCGACATTGCCCGAAACATCATCCGATAAAAATAAATTATTGGTTCGAAAAAAAAAGTTTCTAAGGCAGTCCCCACCCAGGGTTAGGTCTGAAAAATTTTCCGGTGGGCCAAGTTATGAAAGAGATTTTTTTCGGGGGTCAATGCCTCCCTCTGAAAGAGATTTTCGGGTGGGTCCGGTCTGGAGAGGTCTCCGAGGCGGCTCGGCCCGGAGTGATCCCCTCCATCATCGCGGCTTCCCCCCACTCCGCGGCGCGTGCGCGCGCAACCTGTCTTTCTCTCCTCACAGGCCTCGCGCCCAGGTTTCCCTCCGCCGCCCCCCCCCCCGCGCGCCCTCACTTTCCCCCCGCCACCGCGCCCCCCTCAGCACACCCGAGTTGGAAACCCCCTTGTATTACTACTCGCGGGCATCACTGCTATCCAGCGATCGCTGGCAGCCAGGGGTCTGCGGGTACCCGACTTTTCGGGCTCGGGACGGACCGGAAACTTTCGGGCGATATCGGGCGGGATCCCGATACTTTCGTACTGCTCGAGATCCCGACAGTCTCGGGACCCCGAGACTCAATTCGGGCTACAAGCATAGCCTTCTTTCCGTCTCGGTCCCCTCATAATAGCTGGCTTTCGAGCCGATCGCGTCCGAGTTTTGCCGAGCCGATCTGAAATCAAATTGTCCGCTCATAGCGGTCCTGCTTGTAGCCCGAAACTAGTCTCGGGATCCCTAAAACTTCGGGATTTCGAGCAATACGAAAGTATCGAGAGCCCGCCCGAAATTTTCCGACCCGTCCCGAGGGCCGCGAACCGGAGCCTCGAGACGATCCGCACACCCCGACTGGCAGCTCTCCGCTGGGCCGGTGCATGGTTGTAGTGGAATGCGTCCGTGAGGCGCTGTTGCCGTTTTACCTGTTCGCGCGCGCGTAGGTTGCAGTTTTAACGGATGACCCTGTATATAAATAAGGACTTGTAAAGAAAGCTGGAGGAACTGGGGGAGTGGATAGAGGAAAGAGAGGAGGGGGTGAGAGTCGTAATTGGGGGAGACTTTAATGCGAGGACAGGGAGGGAAGGGGGATGAGGGAGAAGAGGAGGGGGAAGCAGGAGGTCGAAGGACAAGGTGGTAAATGGAGAGGGCAGGGGACTATGCAGATATCAGGGGGAAAGTGGGTGGAGAATTATGAATGGAAATGACGAGGGGGAATTCGGTGATAGATTATGTAGTGGGAAATGAGGAAACAAGGGAGAGGGTAGAAAGGGTGGAGGTAGCGGAGAGAGTAGAGGGTGGTGGTCTGAAGCTTAGGGGTGAAACGGGGGAGCAGGGGGAGAGGAGGAAAGGTGGAGGAGAAGGGGGGAGAGGAAACTGGACGGTGGAGGGAAGGGAGGATTTTGCAAGGAAATTTGGTAAAAGAGACAGGGGACGGAGAGGAATAGAGGAGGAATGAGCGGAGTTGAAGAAAAGAGTGAAAGGGGCAATAGGGAATGCAGGGGAAGGGGGTCAGAGGGGAAAGAAGGGGGGCAGAGAGTGCAGTGAGGAGAAAAGGAGGTTGAGGAGGGAGCTAAGGAGGTGGAGAAGGGAAGGGGGATGGGAAGGATTATAAGAACAGGAAAAAGGAGCACAAGAGGATATGTGAGGAAAAGGAGAAAAAGGAGGTAGATAAGTGGGAGAAGGAGGTGGAGGGGATAAGAACGGAGGGGCAGGTATGGAAGGTGGTAAATAGGGAGGGAAAGAGGAGAAGGGGGGTAAATGAGGAGATAGAAATAGAGGAATGGGACCAGTACTTCAGGGAGTTGCTAGGGGGGAGGGGTGGAGTGTAGGGTAAGAAAGGGGGCAGAAATAGGGAGGAGCGAGGACGGGGATGGTGTAGCGACCCGACACACACGCGAAAGTTGATTTTCCTCTTGGGGTTGTAAGGCCCAAGAGACTTCGTGGTACGCGGTGCGGGAAGCTTATCACTCGCCAAATTAATATTGAGTGACTAATTTGTCTTACGCAATGAAATGAATACTTGTTGGTCCGTATGATGACCAGACAAGAACACGAATGATTTCAATGTTAGTCTTAGTCACGAATGCTTGACCAGATATAACATTCAAATCCGAACGATGACTTTGAAATACAGCCGTTTGTTAGATAATCTTAGTCACGAATGCTTGACTAGATATATCATTCAAGTCCGAACGATGACTTGAAATAGAGCCGTTTTTGAGATAATCTTAGTCACGAATGCTTGACTAGATATATCATTCAAGTCCGAACGATGACTTGAAATAGAGCCGTTTTTTAGATAGTCTTAGTCATGAATGCTTGACTAATACACTATTCGATTATATCGTAGATGATAGCGATGTAAGCCTTTCACGAGAGACGAATGCGCTTGCTCGAGAGACGATTGAATTCTGACTCGTCTAGCCCTTTCGACCACGAAGGTAGACGAGTCATCCGAATTTCGGGAGGAGTCAAAATTAACCGATTGGCTAGTCTTTCCTTGAGAGGAGGAACCTCCCTTCCGTGACTTTGGTGCCGGAGGAGGAAGTCTCTCCTTCTTAGCGACGTAGCAAAGAAAAACCAGACATCTGGTTAACAAACCTAGCTAGGTCGTTCGATCGGAACGCTTTAGCCCGGGTCACGATTTATGGCTATATTGCTCGTGCGTCAGCGGTGGACGACGGTAACCGTGTACCGGTCCGAGGTAACCGTGTATCCTCGCTGACAGAACAATTTAACGGATTATCTCAGGACAAAGCAGTCAAAATACCAGAAAAAGACGGCACGATGTCGATTGCCTCTTAGTCATCTGGCAAGCAAATGGTTCCCAACGAACGTTTCAAGAACTCAATTGCCCACCGTAAAGGACGTCGAATTTTCGCCTCGCCCTGAACCCGTTTTTGTCTCTCAAGACTAAACAGATGGGGATATAGGAAAGCAGGAAATAAGAAGGGTGGTGAGGTGGTTGAAGGACGGAAAGGCGATGGGAGGGGACGGAATATCGAATGAGGTTTGGAAGTAGGGGGGGGGGGGTGAAGGTGGAGGAATGGTTGGGGGAGGTGTGTATGTAATAGGGTGTGGAAGGGGGAGGGGTGGTTGAAAGAGTGAATGGTAGGAGTGGTGGTACCGGTGGTGAAGAAAGGGGTGGGGAATAAGGGTAGAGGAGTACAGAGGAGTAACACTGACACAGACAGCATATAAGGTGTATGCGTCTGTGTTAGCGGAAAGGTTGAGAAACGAGGTAGAGGAAGAGGAAATATTGCAATCAAGTCAGGCGGGATTCAGGAGGGGGATGGGGTGTATTGACTGCGTCTATGTGTTAAATTATTTAATTCACAGGCATGTGGAAAGGAAAGGGGGCGGCTGGTAGTGCTGTTCCTCGATATGAACGCAGCATTTGATTCAGTTGACCGGGAGGTGTTAGTGAGGGCAATGAGGGAGAGAGGAGTGAGGGAGGGGTTGGTGGGGAGGTGCTGAAGGAGACGGTAAGTAGGGCAATATAATTTGTTCTAGGAGTACCACCTAAGAAAAGAAATGTAAGAACCAAGAATTCTCTATAATCTTCTCGTGGTTGATTGATGTTTTTCAAGGTTTGCATTGCAAACTCCAGCACTTCAGTACTATTTATAATTGTAGATTGGTAGACGTATTCGTCTTCAATTCCTGACACAAAATTCGATTTATTGATCTGGGGCCAAGCCTGCTGAAATTATTTAAAAAGTGGAATATTTGGACCCAATGATTTCTCTAACTTCATTTCAAAAACACTCCGTAAAATAATTTCATATATGTGATGCCGGCAAGGAAAATATAGCAAATCTCTTTCAAATTTTTGTTCGAGAAGGATACATGCGCCTTGGAAACGTCCCACGTTCGACGACGTTGTGTCATAGCAAAATGATTGCACTTTGCCACCTAAATCCCATTTCTGCACTAAATCGTATACCGCAGAAGCTTGTTTGTCTCCAGTACCCGATAGAATTGCAGGGATTCCAAGCAGCTGCTCAATACCTCTGCAAGTTATTAGTACAGGTAAACATTTCCTATTAAAGCTGGCAACAGCTTTCTGTCCCAATATAGTATAATAGCATCTAGCTCACAGTCTTTGAACGCTAGATGATATTTATCTGTAAGCTGTGCTCGAAGATCCGTGCGATGACGCCGTACAGACGTTCGATTGATGATTAAGTCGCCTAGGTCATGACCAAGAGCTTGAGCTGTTGCTGTTATTATATGAACTGCATCACGATCGCTTACTTCGCACTAGTCAAGGATTGCAACAAGTTTTGGCGTAATTATATCAATTTGAGCACGTCTCTTTTTAGGGTTGCTTGGACCAGCTTCATCCACAGGAATAATAAATTCAATATTTTCACCCTCACTTGATAGATGACCATCTTCTTCGCTGGATGATGCTACTTTGTCCATTGTTTCGTTTTGATTTAAACGATATACAAGTGTCAATAAAGACCAATATATCTTATATTATATATCCAAGATAACGATCAATATTTTGAGTTTTAAAAATGAATTGCATAAAGAATATTTACCTTGCACAGCTTCTACCTACTTCACACTGCGCCTACCTTGATTTTTCTTGCTCCTTCCGAAACGTTTTTTTTTTCTGTTCTTTCCAGTATAATATATGATCGCTTCCAATCATAGAACCAGGACGTACTTTTTTTCGTTGATTTAATAGAAAAAAGTTTGTCTTCCTCTACTTTAATAGTTTTTAACGCATCAGCGGGTGCAATATCAAAAAGGTTATCTAGCTTATCTACAAACTCCTTCTCCCGACTTTTTTGGGTTTCAGTACTGCGGTTGCAACTTTTATTCAAAGTCGCCCATTCCTGATACAATGCATCTAGCTTGAGAATGCAATGCTGTGGTCTTTTCGTTGGAATCCGCGCGTTCTCCCAAAATATTTCAACTTCCTTAATAACTAAAGACGCACTAGACTTAAGATTCAATTTCACATTCCGCATATTGTGAAATAGGACTCTTAAGATTTGCCTGTTGGATGGCAATTTTGCACCGATAATTTGACTTTCGTCATGGTCGAGTAAATATAACTTTGCCTTCCATTTCACTTTCACTTTCACAACGATATTTCACTGTTACCTCGCTGAACGCTCAGAACATAATGGCCCAACTATGAGTTTTCGGACCTTCTGTCGATGATGAGAATGTTTAATATCTCCATCGTTTATGGATATATGAAAAAACTCTTCAGACAAAAGTTCTAGTATATAAAGAGGCGAATATAATGGGGAAAATTTTTTTTTTTCAAGGTCACTCTTTCGAGTTTTCAAGGTCACGGACGTTTTTTTTGTTAACAATCGTATATGCTGTGTATGTATTCTTAAACAGAAAAAAATACAAATTCAACGATGTATCATAATGTATATTTATGTCAAGGTTTAAAAAGTTCAAAATTTTCAAATTCGTTGCGCGTTTCCCGTGGTCCAATCGAGCTGAATTTTTTTCCAGATCATTTTTCCAACAAGTGTCACATTTCTGGGATACGTGACCAAAAAAATCTGATGGTCGAGAAATAAGGTCCACCCTAGTGTACACCAGGATACATGGTGAGGGAGGAGATGCACAGGGAGATGTTATATATATATCTTAAGTTTTTAAGTACACTAGGGTGGACCTTATTTCTCGAGGAGAAATAATTTTTTTGGAGGAGATGCACAGGGAGATGTTATATATATATAACATCTCCCTGTGCATCTCCTCCCTCACCATATAGATTTTTTTAGTTATATATATATATATAACATCTCCCTGTGCATCTCCTCCCTCACCATGTATCCTGGTGTACACTAAGGTGGACCTTATTTCTCGAGATATATATATATATGTATATGTTCGTTCACACCTACTATTCAAAACTTAAGACGCCCCAATTCAATGTACCCTTAGCACACCAAATTCAGAGTTGGACCTTTAAGGGTTGATTAGAATAAAATTTGAAAATTGGTTTTTAGGCATTTGTGGTGCTAGGCTATATCCAAATATCGTTATCGAATCGGACCCAAGAGCTTTTGAGGGATCCATGAAAATAAATTATACCTCTGTTCCCCACCTTAGGGGTTGATTAGGCCAATAACCAGAAATTTGTTGATAGGCATTTGTGGGGGTAACCTCTATAACTAAAAACCAAGTTGATGTTTAATCGGGCTCAAGAGATTATAAAGAATACGTGAAAAAACATTTCACCCCCTTAGGGGTTGGTTAGGGCAAAATCCTGAAATTGAGTTATACGCATTTGTGTGGGCAATCGTTGTAAGTGAAAACCAAGGTGATATCTAATAGGGCCTAAGAGATACTAAGAAGTCCAAGAAAATAAATTTTACCCCTTTTCACCCCGTTGGGGATAAAATTTCCAAGAATCCTTACTTAGTGGGTACCTACGTCATAAAAACAATGTACCTTCCAAATTGCACTTATCCTTGTTGAATATTACTGAAATCTATTATGTTAACAAATTGTTTAATAACAATTAAATGTTTATAGTAATGGTACAACAAAATATGATCAATTTGATTGTATGAAATGGATCCCTAGTAGCAGTTGTTGTTGGCATACAGTTGGGCCACGCACATAATTTTAGTTGGCCAACAGTTAGATTTGGCACTTTTTTTCAGGTTGGGCCAACGACAGATGGCCAACGTAGGCTTTCCTACTCTTGCCCAACTATTTATAGGGCTTACCGTAAAAGCCCCATTGAAAGTTTCTTTCCAGAAGGCTTCTTAAACAACTTCAAAAGACGTTGTAAAGACGTCTTCTTCAGGTCTGGATTAGGAAAAAAAAATTTCGCGTTGAGCAGGGGAATTGAACTCAGACTTTCCGCTTAGAAAGCAACCGCTGTTTGCAACTATCCAATACACTTACTTGTAAACAGTTCTAATTTTTAGGTACATAACAAGTATTAAGTGTTTCTAAAAAGTCTGCAGTGACGCGAAATATTCTACAAAATATCATTCGACCTTTAGACTCGTTCCTTAAGATTTCACATTCGTCTTAAGACAGACGTCCTCTTGACGTATTTATAAATAAGGAAAGAAAAACCACAACTTGGAATATAATAACAGGTTTTTGGATGTAGCAAATTTTCTGACGTTTGTAAGACGACATTTAATCATCGTTGTAAATTGTTTGTTAATTAACCAACCATGGTTGGCATTACTACGCATAGTAATTATAGGCCCAACATTGAATATTCGTAGGCAAACTGTCGTAACTCTTTATTAATTAACCAACCATAATAATTGTAGGCCCAACATTGAATATTCGTTGGCAAACTGTCGTAAGTTTTTTGCCGTACGCCCTATGTTGGGAATTTGTAGGCAAAACTCTAACTATATCCCAACTAATTCCCAACTGTTGGCTACCGTTGGCCAACCGGAAATGCTACTAGGGATTTCACTGTCACTTTGTTAAAAAATTGTTTAAACAAATTATTAAGAAACAATTCAACTAACATTTTTTATGTCAATAATCTTTATTTTTGCCTGCGATAGATATTCAATGGTTAGTTTAAGGGGGGAGCCCACTGTCTCGGTCCGAAATGTAAGGGTGTTTTCGGGAATTTATTTCAACCAAACAACGCAAGTAAATGAATTTATTGCTTAGTATAGTTAATAGTGTACATATCGAAAGGTAAGAAAATTTTTTTTTCAAACAAATTCATAAATCCGTTTCTTGTATACTGTTCGTAAAAATTTGCGCTGCGGCAAAAACATGCTAAAATCGGTATCATATATATTGGCCGGTGAGTTTCGGAGGGGTATTCTCCCACCACACCGTTTGTTTGGCTCGGTGCTCCTTTTCTCAACGTTCTCACTCTCTCTCGAGCTACGCCTGCTTGTCGCGCGGTGGGGATTCTGTGCCCGTTAGGTACACACACAGGCAGCGAATCATCCCCACCACTTTAACTACATAAACGGGACACGGTTCCGAGCGGTCGTTTCTCACTTCTTTCTTGCCGAAAGCGAGAGCGAGATAGTACGAGACCAAGTCAGAATTTCTCGCGAATAAATACTTTATAGACATTGTCATGCTGAAACATAATTTATAATGAAAAATTTAACTATTCTTGGATCACAGTGAAGCCTGGAAACGCAATGCAAAGACGTAACGAAATCTTTCAATTTTTGTGGCCTCAATTAAATAATAAACGTCTCGATATTTGTTCACAGTCCTACTGAGGGGAAACCACACAAAACCCCAGGCGGGACGCTGGGGCCTCAAATTTCAATTATATTTTAAAAAAAAATGTCAACATTTTCTTATCCGTGGAAGTTCATTTTTCGTCATGCCCTAATATTTACCTGTCCTCTTGACTCTTGAGCTTTGAGTGCTGCTTTGTGGACATCTTCTCGGGTCGATAAATAGGGAAATGTGAAATCTTCGAATTACTTGAAAGATCCAATTTTGTGATAAATTGCCCTTAGCATAAGATAGCAAATAATCATATGAAATGTCAACATATACATTATATATCGCCGGGCGTATATATGTATTGACAAATTGGAGTATAATTTGATGAAAAATATAAAAACCTCACTGTTTAAGGGCGTGCGGACTCCGTAATGGTTTAAATAGGTAGAAATAACGTTAGGCCAATTTGCCGTATAAACGGAATTATTCGCCAACATATTTATGTTGATGTGTGGAACGATTGTTTGCTATCTTATTCTAAGGACAATTTGTCCCAAAATTGGACCTTTTAAACGAATGATGATCCACAGCACACTTCCCGCAAAACTATAAGTATTTTAAACGAGCATAACATTAACATTATGACAGGATCAGCTTAATCTCCAGATCTAAAGGCGGGATTTCCTATATGTATAGAAAATCCCACCTTAAACCCCATCAAAGTACTGGAATCATGTGGAAAAATAAATACAATAAAGACAAACATAAAAAAATAAATTCAATTTGTGTTTATTAATTCTACAAATGTCTCGAAAATCAGTAGACACACAAAAGCAATCGAAGAAAGTCATACACAATGTGTACTCCTTTTTTAAAGCCATGCGTGTAAAACAGTGATATAAATATTAAAGAGTGTAATGAATACGGCACAGCTAGCGGCGGCCGAAGCATGTGGTGTTTAGGAAAGAACTGTTCGTCGACGAGGATGTACCAAGCACATAATTTTTGTCCCAGGCATGGATGTAGTGCAACGGTCAATATTCTTGATGAGAAAGTAATTAATTTGAAGGAATTAATTTTCGCTGGGAAAAGAATTCCCAACGGGACAGAAAGTCCTTCCGATACAAAGTAGGGAACGACGGTAAAATTTTTTTTATGGAACGTTTGGGCATTGTGGCCGTAAGGATATAATTTTTTAGAAAATAAACAGAATCTCGACATGTAAAGACCCTCGTCCTGTTATATACTTATTTGGGTTAATAGGAACCATACAAGACAACATATATGGATACACTCCATGACAAACAGCGGAGGTTTAAACGTCCCAACAGGATAGGGAGGACGCTTAATAATTTGATGATTAATCCAACTTTTCACGAGTTAGATTATCCAGTTATTAGAAGATGTGGAGCAAGCATTATTGTCTGCAGCCTGCATTATTGTGATGCAGCGTATCATTCTGTCATAAAAAATAAGGCACCAACAAGCGCCAAAAAAAATGAAATAATCGATTTGTTGCGCAAAAAGGAAAGGAAGAGTAAATTTTGACGAATCATTGACCAAATTAAATCGGTTAACCATAGTCAACCATAGTTAACCCCATTGAGTTAATTTGGGTGCAAGTGAAAAGGGATACGTAGCCGAACACAAGTCATTTAGCATGGCAACAGTAACAGGATCAGTGGATGACGGGTTAAACGGGACTACTATAGAAGATCGGTAAAAATGTGCGGTAGGCGCCGAAATAGTGCAAGAGAAAGATTTTGTAAAAGAAATAACAAGAAACGCAGTGTTTGACGAATGCGCTCTTGGTTTTTCAATTTCGTCCTCTTCTCGTGACGAAAATGGAACAGTTAGTGTAATTCGGAGTGCTCTCCATTCTTCAGGACATCTGCTGTAAGAGTATTAAAATGCTGATATCAGTATAAATAATTATCATTTTGTAGGTGTATACGAATGCAGTATTACAATAAGTGTACATACGGAACTCAATCGTCGTCCGTAGAAGAATCTGATTCGCTTGAGCTCCCTTCGCCAAATGGTAAAAATGCGTCAGCGTCTTCGTCTCTTCCTATTTCTTTTAGAAAATCTTCCTCTTGCACTTTTTCAGCGTGTTCCACGCATTTTCTCCAATCCTCTATAGTAACCTTGTTTATCCCGTCCTCCACTAATGTTGTTACTGTTCTTATGTTAAATGACTTGTTGTGTTCGGCTACGTACCCCTTCACTTGCGCCCAAATCAACTCAATGGGGTTGTACTGACAATGATAAGGTGGAAGTCTAATAACTTCATGTCCCATTTCAGAAGCCATTTCATCCAGTACATATTGCTTTGCGAGCCTGTGCTGCTTGACTATGGTTAACAGCTCTGGTTTGGTCAATGATTGGTCAAAATTTATTTCCTTTTTGCGCAGCCATTCGATTATTTCATTTTTTCTGTTGGCGGTAGTTGGTGCCTTATCTTTGACGACAGAATGATACGGTGCATTATCCATCACAATAATGCAAGCTTGCTCCAGACCATCCAATAACTGGGTAAACCACCTCGTGAAAAGCTCGGCATTCATCTCCTTATGGTAATCATCATCGACTTTACCAGATTGGAAGACTAATTTTGTGTGTGCCAAGAATCCATGTTGCGCTGATCCTGCGTGGCAAATGATTAAGCGTCCTCCTTTTCCTTTTGGATCGTTTAAACCTCCACTGTTTGTCGTGGAGTATATCCATGTATGTTGTCTTGTATGGTTCTTATTAACCCAGGTTTCATCTAAGTATATAACGGGACGAGGATCTTTCAATGTCCGGAGTCTGTTCATTTTTCTCAAAAATGATATCCTTGCGGCCACAATGTCCACACGTTCCATCAAAAATTTTCTGCCGTCGTTCCCTTTTTTATACCGGAATCCCAAATTCTTCATAACGCGGCCTAGCGAACATATTGAGCCCTCAAAATCGCCGGACTCGCTTAATTTGGTTAGGACTTTCTGTCTCGTTGGGAATTCTTTTCTATCGTAAAATTCCAAAACGGTGCGTCGAATTAATTCGTTCTTCTCATCATCCATGTTGGTCGTTGTATTACATCGATGCCTCTTTTTCGGGGACGAAAACGACGTGCTGGGTCCATCCTCGTTCACGGGTCTTGGTACTTTTCCTTCGGCACAAATTCGACGAACAGTTCTTTCTGAAACACCACATGCTTCGGCCGTCGCTAGCTGTGGCGTATTCATAACACTTTGTAATATTTCACCGTGTCTTCCACGCATTGCTTTAAAAAACGAATATACTTTGTATATAATTTGCTTTGATTGTTTTTGTGTGTCCCCTGATTTTCGAGACATTATTAAACTTATTAAACACAAATTGAATTGAATTGAATGCAAAATTTGGAAGATTAATTTTACTGTTGGACAACTGTATCGTCCGAAATCATTGAGTACACTGATCAACGTATCCAAGGCTTCCAAAAAACACTTGAAGTTATAATGGAGAAGACGGATTGTTACCGAGCGTGTAGGCATAGAACGCTTGCCAAAAAAACGAGAAAACAGATGAAATCCTGCGAAATGTTCTGCGAGAAGGCACAGGGCCGGCAGGATGATACGGGCGAAGCGGTCGATTACCCGGTACGCCAAAAAAATTATTTTGTTCGGTATCATAGGTACTTTCACGCTGATTCTGACAAATCATAGCAATGACAGAATGAATAAATACAGAGTAGGAGAAAAGATGGATGAGACTTGTTACCATAAAATAAGTCCAAACAATAAGGTACAGGGTCATTTTCTCGCTAGAGTCCTCAAAGGCGATGCCGCCGACGAGGCCGCGCCAAGACCAGAAGGCCCATACAATGTTGCGCACTCGGACTGACAAACACCGGGTTCTGCATTTCTCATGAGATCTTTACGAAAGTGACGTCAATCAATTCCTTATGTTTCCCGATGAAAATAGCCCCCAAAACGACACAATTCGGAACATAATTCAGGAAATTACATAAAAACTGATTTGCATAATTTCAAGATTTATGATTTCATTAGTCATCACATGCGTGTGGCATAGAATCTATTAAATAGCTTAATGTACCGTTCTGTACATATGTACATATTTCCTTCCATGTTTCGGCCGTAATTTCCTACTTTATTTTAAATTTGATGGTTTTCTTTGTTTTATTTATTTTTCCATATCATTCCGTAGTGCTTTATGGGGTTTAGATCTGGAGATTACGCCGGCCATGTCATGATATTAACGTTATGCTCGTTTAGAAAACTTATAGTTATGCGGGAAGTGTGCTGTGGATCATCATTCGCTTAAAAGATCCAATATTGGGATAAACTGTGTTTAGAATAAGACAGCGAACAATCATTTCGCACATCAACATAGATATATATGTTGGTGAATAATTCCGTGTACACGGCAAATTGACCCAAAGCCGTTATGGCCATTTCTACCCAAACCATTGCGAAGCCTGCATACCCTTTAACCGTGGGGTTTTTATATTTTTCTACAAATTACTCCCCAATTTGTCAATACATATTGAAAGCGAATTTTTACTACGATCGCTGGCTCCCGACGGGACTCCAGGTTCGCTCGCGGCCCGCGTTTATAATTCGTTGTTGCGATACATTGTTGCATATTTGGAGACGGCATAAGAGAAAAGGAAGAAAAGAACCGGAGCACTTGGTGGGCGACAGTTCCACGGAACGAACGATTAATCGTACAATCGAGGCTCCTTAAAGCATTTTTGTACCAGCAATTATATTTTACTACAATGTGTACGGTCGGCGATAGATATGTTGACATCTTATATGAATGTTTGCTATATTATGCTAAGGACTACTCGAAGAATAGTATGATAAAAAACAAGATTTTTGGCAAGAAAGTAGAAGCAACTATCAGAGATCGGCATTATTTAAATAAAAAAATATAGAAATAACGTATCAAATAAAAGAGACCTTACGTTTATTTATCTCGAATAGAAATAATCCGAGTCAATTTTTATTTGTAGTGTCATGGATGAATCAGTTTATTCGACGGGAATTCATCCGACGGCCACAAATCATTTTTTTTTTGTTTGAACGCCTTTTATCCAAAGCATCAAATAGTTCCCAAATAAAGAATCAAATAAATACGCGAAAATTATTTGAAGCTCCGGTTGTAAGGCGTTCTAATAATAAAATTATGTATGCCGTCGGATGAATTCCCGTCGAATAAACTGATTCACCCGTGGCGCTAGAAATAAAAATTGATTCGGGTTATTTTTGTTCGATACAAATAAAGATATATTCTCTTTTATTTGATAGTTATTTCCAATATTTTTATATAAATAATGCCCATCTTTGATCGACAGTATAGAAGCGAAAGAGTGCGTGCAAAGGAGAGAAACATACGTATTTACAAGAAAACTGTGTAGAAAAAATACGAGAAAGTAAAAGTATAAAAGTGAGGAGACATTGAAGAATATGAGCGACGGTAGAAAGAAAATAAAAAGGCCTGTTATAATGACACATACGTCAGAATAGGTTTGGGTGCGGCTTGAAAAAATTCAGAGTTTTATTGGTCTGAAGATTGATTCTTTCTCGATAACTTCAACTCGTATTGGTCTACGCATAGGTTCGTAACGCAGACAACTATTCCGCTAAGAATAAACAACATCCATACAGCTAACGTAGCTGTAACTATAGGCTGAGCCGAGCTGCGTTCACGTTATCCCCCCATACCCTTCGGGGGCCACGCAACTCCAACTGACCAATCCACGATCGTCAGATGGTGGTGGTTGATTTCCCCTTGATCGCTGCTCGCGCAACGAAACTCACCGGCCAATATATATGATACGGACTTTAGTCGCGTTGACAGTCCCCAGGCCATATGGTTAATCGGAATTCAAATAAACAGTAATATTTAGAAACTAGAAACCTGCCTCTATTACGTGACGATCAGAAAATGTCAAAATTGTAAAAAATAACAAAATGGCGGACCACTGAAAAAAAAAGTCGCGTTTTCGGGGTACAAAATTGGACAAATGTTGTTAAAAAAAATAGAAGCAGGTCGAAAATTGAAAAAAGCTGATCGTCACGTAATAGCGACGGGTTTTCCGAACAATAAATGCCCTTGCTCATGTCAATTGGACGTATAGTTTTCTCTGTAGACTGTCAACGCTGTTGAAAAATGTCATTCTGAGGAAAACGCGTTCAAAGTTCCGCGTGGCTCAGTCGCGCGTTTGACACCGCTTCACGAAAAACACCATATCTCCGTCAATTTTGCGAATTTCTTCATAAAATTTGGAGAGAACATTCTTGAAACATACGTCTTTCCGAAAATGTAAAAAAAATTCAGATTTGAGACAGTGGGCTCCCCCCTTAAGGGGGGTTACTCAGGTGAAAATGAACTAACAGTAATTTTACAGATAAAAATTTGAAAATATTTATGTCCATATTATTTTTTACGCTGAAATGAATTATGTATGAGTTAATATAGTGACAATTTTTTTTCAAAATTTAAAATAAAAATTTGCGAAAAAATTATTCAATTGTAAAATCCATACCCTTATTTCTGTAGTATTGTATGCCAAGCCTGCAAAAAATTTCAGCTCAAAAACTACATTTTTGTACGAGTTTTAAAGTTTTTATGTTTTGGTGTAGTAACTAAATCGCTCCTGCCCCGTACGTTCGACCTTCTTCTTCTCGCAATGCCTGTTCTCTTCGTAATTGTGCAGTTCGTATCATTTTTCTTGCACGCTTGTATCATTCTAAGGCTTTCTGTTTATACCTGCGTACTCGTACTTTGTGACGGTTTTGAACAATTTTCAATGATTGTTCCCTCATTTGCATATGGTTGTCCGTGAATGCATGTAATATTGTTTTCGCCCATCCTTCATTATATTCAGTGACTACTTCTGCGACTGCAGCTTCAATAAGATATTTTGAAGGGAAAATATCCTTTGGGCACTTACGCCATATCATGCTATGCAAACTTTCATTAGAATTTTGCGTAAGGCATTGTGCACAACGATTTTTTGTTTATTGTATTATATCCCCATCAAAAACTTTAAAAAAGTAAAAAAATACGCCAAGTACATGAAAATCACAAAAAATAGAGGATAATAATAATTACAAAATTAGAAAAAGATGTGAAATCAAAATGAGCTGCCAGTACATAAAGATGCTTTCCAACTGCGCTTTAGATAACACAACTACATATGCACAGCTAAAATTCCATTACTCATAATGGCTATTTATACAAAGAAAAATTGTATTAAATAATAATATGCAGATATATTTTTATACAAATAAATATTTTAATACGAATAAATATTTGATTCAAAATACTTGGCGCTGCGCCCCGAATTGGTGTTGCTAAACTCAATAAATATGTATAAATTGCATTAATCCTTTTCTTTCTTTCTTGTACGTGTATGCGTGTGTGCGTGCGTGTGCATATGCTACGTATGGCATTAGAATTAAATATATGTAGAATAAATCTGACTGCGTTTCTAATATGTGTATGTATATGTTTTTTATATTGTAATGGAGTTGTAAATTATTAATACTAAGGTAATTAACATTTTTCGGTTGCGCAGCGCCAAGTATTTTGAATCAAATATTTATTCGTATTAAAATATTTATTTGTATAAAAATATATCTGCATATTATTATTTAATACAATTTTTCTTTGTATAAATAGCCATTATGAGTAATGGAATTTTAGCTGTGCATATGTAGTTGTGTTATCTAAAGCGCAGTTGGAAAGCATCTTTATGTACTGGCAGCTCATTTTGATTTCACATCTTTTTCTAATTTTGTAATTATTATTATCCTCTATTTTTTGTGATTTTCATGTACTTGGCGTATTTTTTTACTTTTTTAAAGTTTTTGATGGGGATCTCACTTCTTTTTACAAAGATCATTATTATCTTCTATTTTTTGTGATTTATATGATTTCATGTACTTGGCGTATTTTTTTACTTTTTTGAAGTTTTTTTTTAAGTTACAACTTAACGTAGAACTTATACAGAAATAGAGTGGCATTTTGCAATAGTAAGTGTAGACTACAAAATGTGTCCGAACGAGGTTAGAGCGTATGGCAGAAAGTCTTGTTGCTGGAAATTTAAATGCTAATGGTAATAATTCAACAAACATAAACAAAGAGATCCAATATTTTCAACACACAATTGATTGGTTTTGGTATAAAATTAGTTTAGTATTAGTATAATTATTGGTGAATTGAAATATTGTTAATTAATGACTACCTAAAAAATTAATGAATTAATGAATGCATGGCAACTACTGTGGATGTTATATTAAATTATTACGAATGTCTTTCACAATAGATTGAAAAGCATCAAGGGAGATGTGTTTTCAGCGTACTTTCTTCACCAATATGACTTGCTCTACATTGCAAGCAGTCCACCATAAATAATCTATTTTGTTAATAATTCTTAATGCTATGTCTTTTGACAATTTTTGTCAATTTACCTTATTTGACAAATATTCAGAAACTTGTGTGAAAGAAGATGCTCTGTCTATCTATCTATCTAATTTCTCCGGACAACCTCCAAGCCTGTGCATCCCCTTCATTTCTATCCATCCAAGCCTGTGCGTCCCCTTCATATCTATAATATATAATATAAACGTTACATAAAAACTCTAAATTGCTGGTATAAAAATATCTAGCAATTTAAAAGCAAGGCAATTTGTTGCAATATATATTATATTGATAATTACGGTCGAAATTGTATTTATAAATAACTTTTTAATATATATGTATTATTTTGTACATGCATGGTACAAATTTCCAGAAACTTATGCGAAAGGAGATGCTTCTCAGTCGAACCATCTCCGGACAACTTCCAAGTCTGCGACTCTACATAAGAAATCTATTAAAAAAATTTTGGCGACTTACCTTATTAATTGAGACAATAATTCAGTCTCCTATGTAGTGTAAAAACTCGTGACATTTCAAATTGGGACAACTTACTTTATTTGACACTTAGCACTTAGGTTATAAAATTCAAAATAGTATATATATATATGTACGTACAATGGCGGACGACGAACGAAGAACGATACATGTGTTGGCTGAAGGTGTGTGTGTAACGCGCATATACGTATTATGTCGACGAAAAATTTATTGGAGAATCAGAAGAAAAATCTACCGAACCGAATTCGACTGATCCATGAGACGATATTACGATATCTCTAGAATGCGTGGACCGATTTTATTGAAATTGGTCTTATTCGAAAGCTGGTATGCGGTTTACATAAGAAAAATGCCTTTAAATTTACAAAATATTGCAGGCGTAATAAGATAATAATGAAATAAGTTCAGAATGCCTCCGCGACGAGTAAAGATACACGGTAGCTTTCATGTACTTGGCGTCGAGACGCTACCGCGTCTCTAGATATATACAGGGTGTTTTTCATGTACTTGGCGTCGAGACGCTACCGCGTCTCTAGATTTAAATGCTATGGTAATAATTCAACGAGGATGAACGAAGAGGTCCAATATTTTCAAGACACAATTTATTGGTTTTGGAATAAAATTAGTTTAGTATGTTGATAATTTTGTTGATTTACCTTATTTGACTTTCCAGAAGCATGTGCGAAGCAAGATGCTTTGTCTTTCTATTTATTTAATCTTCTCCGGACAACTTCCAAGCCCGTGCGTCCCCTTCATTTTTATCGAAGTCCTGTGCGTCCCCTTCATTTCTATAATATAATAAGCTTTACATAAAAACTCTAATTTGCTGGTATATACAAATACAAATATCAGGCAATTTAAATGCAATGCAATTTGTTGCAATATATATTATATTATGCGAAAGGAGATACTTCTCTGTCGAACCTTCTCCGGACAACTTCCAAGTCTGCGACTCTACATAAGAAATCTATTTATTATTACATAAAAACTCTAAATTGCTGGTATAAAAATATATTTGGCAATTTAAATGCACTGCAATTTGTTACAATATATTTAGTATAAAAACTTGTGACATTTCAAATTGGGACAACTTACTTTATTTGACACTTAGCACTTAGGTTATAAAATTCAAAATAGTATATATATATATGTATGTACGTACAATGACGGACGACGATCCCTGCCGAGTCGGAATCTCGAGAGTCGACGAACGAAGAACGATGCATGTGTTGTCTGAAGGTGTGTGTATAACGCGCATATACGTATTATGTCGACGAAAAATTTCTTGGAGAATCAGAAGAAAAATCTACCGTTTTCGACTGATCCATGGGACGACATTACGATATCTCTGTCATGCGTGAACCGATTTTATTGAAATTGGTCTTATTCGAAAGCCGATATGCGGTTTACATAAGAAAAATGCCTTTAAATTTACAAAATATTGCATGCGTGATGAGATATTAATGTATAAATGTCAGAATTAGGTTAGAGTGTCTCCGCAAAGTCTCTAGAGATCTAGATATGTAAGGGTAAGGGTGCAAGGGTAAAGGGTGCAAGGGTAAAGGGTGCAAGGGTAAAGGGTGCAAGGGTAAAGGGTGCAAGGGTAAAGGGTGCAAGGGTAAAGGGTGCAAGGGTAAAGGGTGCAAGGGTAAAGGGTGCAAGGGTAAAGGGTGCAAGGGTAAAGGGTGCAAGGGTAAAGGGTGCAAGGGTAAAGGGTGCAAGGGTAAAGGGTGCAAGGGTAAAGGGTGCAAGGGTAAAGGGTGCAAGGGTAAAGGGTGCAAGGGTAAAGGGTGCAAGGGTAAAGGGTGCAAGGGTAAAGGGTGCAAGGGTAAAGGGTGCAAGGGTAAAGGGTGCAAGGGTAAAGGGTGCAAGGGTAAAGGGTGCAAGGGTAAAGGGTGCAAGGGTAAAGGGTGCAAGGGTAAAGGGTGCAAGGGTAAAGGGTGCAAGGGTAAGGGGTGCAAGGGTAAAGGGTGCAAGGGTAAAGGGTGCAAGGGTGCAAGGGTAAAGGGTGCAAGGGTAAAGGGTGCAAGGGTAAAGGGTGCAAGGGTAAAGGGTGCAAGAGTAAAGGGTGCAAGGGTAAAGGGTGCAAGGGTGGAGGGTGCAAGGGTGGAGGGTGCAAGGGTGGAGGGTGCAAGGGTGGAGGGTGCAAGGGTGGAGGGTGCAAGGGTGGAGGGTGCAAGGGTAAAGGGTATACGGGTATATAAGGGTGTAAGGGTATAATATAAGAGCGTAAGGGTATAAGGGTAGGTACATAAACATAAGAGTATAGGGGTAATGTAAGGGTAAATGTAACGGTATAATATAAGGGTATATAATATATAAAGGTATAAGGGTATAAGGGTATACGGGTATATAAGGGTGTAAGGGTATATATATATATATATATATAAGAGTATAAGGGTGTAAGGGTATAAGGGTAGGTACATATATAGGGGTAAAATATAAGGGTATAAGGGTATATACTCTGCGGAATGATCCCGAGAGTCGACGAACGAAGAACGATGCATGTGTTGGCTGAAGGTGTGTGTGTAACGCGCATATGATCCCGAGAGTCGACGAACGAAGAACGATGCATGTGTTGGCTGAAGGTGTGTGTGTAACGCGCATATACGTATTATGTCGACGAAAAATTTCTTGGAGAATCAGAAGAAAAATCTACCGAACCGAATTCGACTGATCCATGAGACGATATTACGATATCTCTAGAATGCGTGGACCGATTTTATTGAAATTGGTCTTATTCGAAAGCTGATATGCGGTTTACATAAGAAAAATGCCTTTAAATTTACAAAATATTGCAGGCGTAATAAGATAATAATGAAATAAGTTCAGAATGCCTCCGCGACGAGTAAAGATACACGATAGCTTTCATGTACTTGGCGTCGAGACGCTACCGCGTCTCTAGATTATATTATATTGTAGGATCACGGAAAAAAGGGAAGTCGCCTAACCGGGACTCGAACCCGCGATCTCTGGATTTGCGCGCTGGCCAGCCGCCTTAGCCACCTCGGCTACCGCCGACTCCCCGAGATGTTATTGTTCCGTGCCCTCTCTTATGGTGGGGGTTCCTGATTCCACACTCGGCCCTCTTTCGACGACATTCGCCCCCGAATGTCATCCGTCGCACAACTTAGTGTCTATTATTTTACGTCGCAGACAACGACCAACACAGTGTCTATTATTTCACGTCGCAGACAACGACCAACAACGGACGGGCTTCGTGTGGCGATCGGTGCTCCCCCCATCCCGGACGAGCCCCCAAATGTAGGATCACGGAAAAAAGGGAAGTCGCCTAACCGGGACTCGAACCCGCGATCTCTGGATTTGCGCGCTGGCCAGCCGCCTTAGCCACCTCGGCTACCGCCGACTCCCCAAGATGTTATTGTTCCGTGCCCTCTCTTATGGTATGGGGGTTCCTGATCCCACACTCGGCCCTCTTTCGACGACATTCGCCCCCGAATGTCATCCGTCGCACAACTTAGTGTCTATTATTTTACGTCGCAGACAACGACCAACACAGTGTCTATTATTTCACGTCGCAGACAACGACCAACAACGGACGGCTTCGTGTGGCGATCGGTGCTCCCCCCATCCCGGACGAGCCCCCATTTGTAGGATCACGGAAAAAAGGGAAGTCGCCTAACCGGGACTCGAACCCGCGATCTCTAGATTTGCGCGCTGGCCAGCCGCCTTAGCCACCTCGGCTACCGCCGACTTCCCCAGATGTTATTGTTCCGTGCCCTCTCTTATGGTGGGGGTTCCTGATTCCACAATATTATATTATATTATATTATATTATATTATATTATATTATATTATATTATATTATATTATATTATATTATATTATATTATATTATATTATATTATATTATATTATAGGATAATTTGATGCAAAAAAGATGTGAGCTGAAATTCGAATTTAGAGTCGCAGGTGGCTGCGTGAATAACAGCCTGCGGCGCAGCGTCTTGTCTTGATATGTTGGCGCATGCGCAGTTAGGCGTAGGTCCGACTGCACATACACCAACTGGTGGCGCGCTTTGAGTGGTGCTAATGCCAGTTATTGAAGTACAGTTTATGTCACTGCGAAGAGATTGGATAAAAATGTTATTCTTGAAATCTTTCCTTTTTACTAAAATGACGTTGAACTAACAAAAAGAAAATGTTCAAAGTAGTAAGGGTAGGCGGTTTCCAACTCGGGTGTGCTGCGGGCATCGGGGGGGGGGGGGGGAGTGCGGGCGCGCGGAGGAGCGCGGCGGTGGGAAACCTGGGCGCGGGACCCGCGGGGCGAGGAAGACCGGTTGGCGCGGACGAGCCGCGGAGTGGGGGAAGCCGCGACGATGAAGGAGATCAGTCCGGGTCAAACCGCCGCGGAGGCCTCTCCAGACCTGGCCCACCGTCGGAAATTTTTCAGAGGGAGGCATTAACCCCCGAAAAAAATCTCTTTCAGAACTTGGCTCACCCGAAATTGTTTTCAGACCTAACCCAGGGTGGGGACTGTCCTAGAAATTTTTTTTCCAAACCAATAATTTATCAGCAATTGTTTCGGACGCTTTTGGGAAAGATCGGCGTTTTTCGACACCACGTCTTCCAGGGAAAGAGACGGAGCATTACTTTAAAGTTAAAATTCTAGGAGGGAAAGAGGCATCACTACATAGGGGATAGAATCACATATTATTCTAAAGCCAACAGTATTAAGCGTTCCGATTTAACGTAGCAGCGTTTCGCGCGATTACGCGAAATTCGACTCCTCCGCGACTCGTGCGCGCGTGACGTCATTTGACAACGCGAAGAACGCTCGAATCATAGAAAGAATTATGTGGTGTCAGGAATTTTTTTTTTCCATGCCAATATGTGGTGGAAATTTTTCCCCAACACAGAGAAATAATAATTTTTTTATCACCGATATATAGGGTGTTACTCTACGTATAGTCAATACTTTGGGGGGGGGGGGGGGTGATTCTACAGGCATATATAAGTCGAAAATCAAGAGTGACGACATTGCGGTAAATGCTTCGTTTATTAATTATCGATGGTTAAAGATTGGTGTCTGGATCGCCTGAATCAGCCTGAATGACGGCAACTCGACGGACAGCGGGCCGCGCGAGGCAGGCGAGCCAAGGGGCGTGCAGTGGCGGCGGATGCGTGACGGATTTGCCATGTAGTACGCATATTTACTTACCTATCTCGCCGAAAGTGTGACATACGTTACTTGCGATAATTTATGAAAAGACGCAAACGTTGTTCGGCATTAAACCTGCCTACTCGTAAAAATCCACAAGGGCATATCAAAACCCGCCCAACGGGATTCTCAAGTAGAGAGGGTGAATGCCATTGCCTTTGAAAATATTGCCCTCAAAAATCACCCACACGGCCATCCAAAGCACCGCGATTGTGCCGTCCGCGATTGTTCACTTAATTACACACACGCACCACGATTAGTTTTCTCGCGAATGTCCATGTCTTCACGCACCGCGATTGTCCCGTCCGCGATTGTTCACTTAATTACACACACGCACCACGATTAATTTTCTCGCGAATGTCCATGTCTTCACGCACCGCGATTGTCCCGTCCGCGATTGTTCACTTAATTACACACACGCTCCACGATCAGTTTTTTCGCGAATGTCCATGTCTTCACGCACCGCGATTGCAGTCTGTGCTCGCGTTGACGACAGTCGTCAAACTGAGGAGACCTTGGCCAAATCCCTGTACGAAGGACACGAATAACGTTACGAATAAACAACCTACATACAATGTATCGGCACACTTTCTCCGAGTCGCTCGGGCGATGATAGACAGCGTATGCGATAAATTAAATTCTTTATTCTTCATTGAATCGATAGGTATGGCAGTGACACCAATGGATTCCCTATGTTTTTCCGATGAAAATCATACCAAATGTAATGTAAATCGGATTACTTTTAACGAAGCTAATTTTACATGAGGCCTGTGTGCCTGTGCTAGAGAATTACAGCTGTTTCGCACGGCCAGTCAAGCACGAGACCGTTCCGCGCTGAGTTTCCTGGCCTCCGACCGCGACGCTCGAGATCAGGGGGCCATACAATGTTGCGCACTAGAAAGCGACGAATCTGAAATTATTCTGCATTTCTCATCAGATCTTTGTGAAAGTGGTGTCGATCGATTCCTTATGGAAAAACATAGAGAATCCATTGGTGTCACTGCCATACCTATCGATTCCATGAAGAATAAAGAATTTAATTTATTGCATAAGCTGTGTATCATCGCTTGAGCCACTCGGCGAAGGTGTAGCGATACATTGTATGTAGGTTGTTTATTCGTAACGTTGTTCGTATCCTTCGTACAGGGATTTGGCCAAGGTCTCCTCAGTTTGACGACTGTCGTCAACGCGAGCACAGACTGCAGTAGGAATACTAGGAGAGTTCTAATGCAAATTTGAGTTTGAAGGCCATTTCCCCCCCCCCCCCCTCCCCGCTCCCCCGCGCGCCCTCACTTTCCCCACCGCCCGCGCCGGTTGGGAGTCGGGGAGGGGGGAAACCGTGGCGCGGGGCCTGCGGGGTGAGGAAGACAGGTTGCGCGCGCACGCGCCGCGGAGTGGGGGAAGCCGCGATGATAGAGGGGATCAGTCCGGGCCGAGCGGCCGCTGAGGCCTCTCCAGACCTGACTCACCGTCGGAAATTTTTCAGAGGGAGGCATTGACCCCCGAAAAAAAATCTCTTTCAGAACTTGGCCCACCCGAAAAAATTTTCAGACCTAACCCAGGGAGGGACTGTCCAGGAACTTTTTTCCAAACCAATAATTTTTCAGAAATTGTTTCGGACAATGTCGGGAAAGATCGGCGTTTTTTTTCGACACCGCGTCTTCGAGGGAAAGAGACGGAGCATTACTTTAAAGTTAAAATTTTAGGAGGGAAAGAGACGCCACTACATAAGAGACGGAGCATTACTTTAAAGTTAAAATTCTAGGAGGAAAAGAGAGAGTAATACATAGGGGATAGATTCGCATGCATTCTAAAGCTAACAGTATTTCAAAGGGTTCCGATTTAACGTCGCCGCGTATCGCGCGATAGCATGCGTAATTCGACTCCTCTGGAGCAGTCGCGCGGGATGATATCATTTGATGGCGCGAAGAACGCTCGAACGAAACAGAATTAGCGCGAATCATAGAAAGAATTATGCAGCGTCAGCAAATCTTAAAGTTAGGTGGCAAGGAGGATGACGGGTAAATAAAATTGAGAAATTATATATATATTGTTACAAATCATAAAATTAAAAGAATATAATTTACCATTTTTTACTACGAGCATCATCCACAATATGATTGAGAGTACAATCACATTTTATTCTAGAGCTAACAGTATTCTAAAGCGTTCCGATTTAACGTCGCAGCGTCTCACGTGATCGTATGTAACTTGAGTCCCCTGGAGCAGCCGTGCAGGGTGACGACATTTGACAACGCGAAGAACGCTCGAATCATAGAAAGAATTATGTGGTGTCAGCAGAAATTTTTTTCATTCCAATATGTGATGGAAATTTTTTCCCCAACACAGAGAAATAATAATTTTTTAATCACCGATATATAACGAACTATTATGTAGCAAACAGATATATTTTTTCCGAACCATTATGTAGCCAGCATTCTAAAGTTAACAAGTTTTTAAAACGTTCTGATTTAACGTTGCAGCGTATCGCACGATCGTGTGTAATTTGACTCCTCTGGAGCAGCCGCGCGGGATGATATCATTTGGCAGCGAGATGAAGACACGAACAAAATATAATACTTTTTTCGGAAACGTCGAATCTCAGAATTAGGTGGCAAAGAGAGAAGGAGAATGATGGGTGAATAAAATTGAGAAATAATATAGAATAATACAAGCACAAATATAAAAATATAAAATACAATACAATAAATTAATAAAATAAAAATATAAAAACATAATATAAAAATAGAATATAAATAGAATATAAAAATAAAAAATAAAAATATAAAAAACATTATAAAAAGAAAAAATATAGGAATAACAATAATAATAATTTAATTTATTATCCACTTTTGTGTTACAATTTAACGATCCTATACTCTTTCCATTTCATTCCCGTGATTGTGTCAATGTAAGTCCTACCGTTCTAATGTATCCTGCTGAGTCACAACAATTTTTTCTATTTCACAAGTGTTTCCTAATCTATTTTATGTTGCATAATCTTCTTTTATCATTTTCCTGTTCTTCCCATATTTTCCTTCTCCCTATTATCTCCCGTAGAATAGCCAAGTTTCATTCCATTTCATTCCCGTGATTGTGTCAATGTAAGTCCTACCGTTCTAATGTATCCTGCTGAGTCACAACAATTTTTTCTATTTTACAAGTGTTTCCTAATCTATTTTATGTTGCATAATCTTCTTTTATCATTTTCCTGTTCTTCCCATCTTTTCCTTCTCCCTATTATCTCCCGTAGAATAGCCAAGTTTGTCCCTGCTCCACTAATGAGGAAGATGACTGCAACTTTTTCCCACCTGTGACGCCACCAGCACGCAGTCCCATTTATACAATACACAAATGAAAATATCGCGCGCAAACAATTCACACATACGCACTCAGGCACATCCACAGTACATGCGCTAGTGGCGCCATCTGCGCCGAGCTTTGCGTCATCTTCCCCATTACCTCTTTCCTTAGAGCATATAAACATGGAGGAAGCATGCAATAGGCGAAAATGTAGACGGCGATAGAAAGAAAAAGGTATACATTGGGGACACCCCCTCTCTCTCTAGCGCCAGGGGCGGCAGCGCTTTTTATTGAAGGTCCATAAATTAATCCTAATATAAACTGTCATAATAAATAAAATATAACCTAACGGGCATCGATGACCGTGTATCCTTTCGAGTGCCGTAGCTGTTTTGCCAAAACATTTAATACAAGTGAATACGCGTAAAGTGTGAGTATCCGAGAATATGCCAAAAATTTGTTGCGTTCCCAATTGTAGATTGCGAAGCGAAAATTTTACAGCTCGTAATATAACTTTTCATAAGTAAGTAAAAAAATGTTTAAACGTTTGAAGGATATCTTTTGTACTTTAATGCTTCACTTTTTTAAATTATTGTAGAATTCCTGCAAATAAAAAATCAAAAGAGACCTGGGAGAAAATATTTAAAACTAATTTTAATTTAACGTTAAAAAATAAATGTTCATACGTTTGTAGTTTGCATTTTAATCCTGAATGTTTTTATTTTTCTGGTTTATGTAAATATGTAAGATTAAAAGAAGGATCTTGTCCCACAGTTTTTTCAAGTTTTAAGCACAATGAAATGTAAGTATTATCTACTAAAATATAGGAAAAATACGCAAGTAAAATATATATTAGTAAGTTTAATTTTCTATATAGACAAGAAAATTTTGCAGAAGAAAAAAGTTATTCTGATACTTGTTTACAAAATGAAACATCAGACACTGAAAGGTAATATATGTAAATCTAGTTTTTTAGCCTGTCTTCGCCAGGCATCCACCTTAAGAGTCTTATTATATAGGATAATACGTTTTGTATTTGTATTTTTATTTTATCTAATACGTATATATATTCTTATTCAAGTTGCACTTTTGATGATAAAGAAATATTGCCTGATGCAAAAGCGGAGATAATAAGTCTTCGAAAAAAAAATAAAAGTTTACAAATGAGATTGTACCGTTGGAAGAAATATGTAAAAAATTTGGGAAAAAAACATCGAAATTTCGTAGGTGAAGAAGTACACCGTATATTTAAGGTAAGTATAATGGAATGATTTATATTTCAGTACTATTAGTCGGCGAAAAGGCCGATCACCAATTGGTTCATATTTAGATTTTATTTTATTTTATTCATTGTATGTAATATTTGTAAGATTTATGTATGTTTATATTATTATTCTATATTATATGGATATTAATAAAGATTATTATGTTTATATTATTATTATTATCATTATCCTTATCCTTATCCTTATCCTTACAGTAGATGTATATTTTCATTCTAGGAATCTGTGCCCCCTCATGCTTTTTATATTTTTAAAAGACTCCTATGCAAACCGAACTCAAAAGTTCCATTCCACCCTGCCTTAAGATCATTTGCGACTACTCTTCATTTTTATTCACCAAAAGCTTATAACTATGTTCGAAACACTTTTCTAAAATGCTTACCACACCCTATGACTATTAGCAAATGGTATTCAAAAATTAAATGTTCGTCTGGAATAAATAAAGCAAGCATTGAAGCTGTAAAACGAAAAGTTCAGTCCCAGGTACAATTTAATAGAAATGTCCCTATTATATGTAATTTTGTAATGGATGAAATGAAAGTAAAAAGACATGTCGATGTTATAAATGGAGAAGAGTATGGATATATCGACATTGGAAAAGGCGTTGATTGTGATTCCACTCCAGAAGCAGAAAATGTACTTGTGCTTATGTTGGTATGTGTAAATGGCAATTGGAAAATACCGTTGTCGTATTATTTTGTCAATGCTTTAAGTGGGAAAGACAAAGCTGATATTGTCATTAAAAATCTATCAGAACTCAATGAGACAGGAGTTGAAGTTACATCTATAACTTTTGATGGATTACAATCAAATTTTACTATGTGCAAAGAACTAGGAGCAAAAATTTCAGATGATAATCCAATACAGGCACACTTTTATCATCCAATATCCAAAAAACCAATATATATAATTTGTGATGGTTGTCATGTCCTAAAATTAATTCGAAATACTCTAGCTAAACAAGATATGTATGATGCCAATAATAATTTAATTTCATGGAGGTTTTTAGAATATCTAGTCGATTTTCAAGAACAAGGTGGAGTTCATCCAGGCACAAGAATCAGAAGAGAACACCTTAATTTTCAAGAAAATATAATGAATGTACGTTTAGCCACGCAAACTTTGAGCGAAAGTGTTAGCATCGCTTTGCGATATTTGAGAGATGATGAGCACCTTCTTGAATTGCAAAATGTTGAAGGGACAGCAAGATTTTGTTCCATTATTAATGAAGCTTTCGATCTTTTAAATTCGCGGGAGCACTATAATAAAAATAAATCTAAAAATGCAATAGATAATAATAATATAACTGATGTTACAAAAAGAGTTAATAATATTGTTGATTATATCAAAACTTTAAAAACGGAAGATGGTACGCTAGTGGTAAAGTCTCGAAGAAAGACTGGATTTCTAGGCACTATAATTTCAATACAAAATATTTTGCGACTATATAATACTTATGTCCAAACATTTAATGGTTACTTGCTAACATATAAATTGTCACAAGACCATCTGGAAAACTTCTTTAGTGCTGTCAGGAGCAAAGGAGGCTACAGTAACAACCCAACTTGCTATCAATTTGTTAGTATTTTCAAGAAGCTATTGGTGCATGCTGATGTTAAGGAATCTGCCACTGCCAACTGCGTATCATTAGATGATACGAACATTTTACATGTATTACCGGAAAAACCAGAAACTTCCAACTCTTTACACAATGATAACTTAATTGGACTATATAATAATTTATCTGATCATGAAGATTTTTATGGCAAAGGAACAAATAAAAATTATATAGATAATGTGGTTATATATCTTGCAGGTTTTGTAACAAGATCAATTTTGAAAAAAACTAGATGTTATGTGTGTCCCGTGCTATTAACTTCTGACGAAAATTATTCAACTCTATTGGCGAGGAAAAACAGAGGAAACTTAATTAAACCTTGTTTAGACATAATTAAAATTTGTAAATTAGTTGAAAAAAATTTTCGGGCGTTTTATAAATCCAGAAAATATATATTTAAAAAATTATACAACAGTATTGTGCAAAATATACCAGATTCCCTTTTGCCAATTAAACATTCAGATCATCCTCATCGACATAGAATACTAATACTAAAACAAATTATATTTCAATATTTAAGGATAAGAGTAAATTATTATGAAACACAAAAAAGGCAAAAAAATAAGAAAATTAGAAGAATATTTACAAAAATGATATTGTTTTGCAACGAATAAAAAATAATTTTAATTTGATATGTACAAGAATAAACAGTTAATTAATTCACTTGCATTAAATGTTTTCTTTCTATGTATAAAGTACACTTAACACTTCTTATTCTTCTAAACAGTGAACGCATTAAAATAATAATAATTTAAGTATATTTTTATTTATATATTTTTATTATATCAACACAACTTAGCTTGTACGACCATCACAAAACATATTTTCTGTTTAACACTCGAATGAATACACGGTTATCGATGCCCGTTAGGTTATATTTTATTTATTATTATAGTTTATATTAGGATTAATTAATTATTCATACTTTTATGCTTCAAAAAACATGCTAAGCAGTTCTGAACTTTACCCGTCAATTGTAATTAAATAGTATTTTGGTGGTAACTATAACCTTTCGGGTACTTAGTGTTGTATTGTATTGTATTTACTCTGAGTTAACTTTTTTTAGGGTTCCATTATGGACCTTCAATAAAAAGCGCTGCCGCCCCTGGCGCTAGAGAGAGAGGGGGTGTCCCCAATGTATACCTTTTTCTTTCTATCGCCGTCTACATTTTCGCCTATTGCATGCTTCCTCCATGTTTATATGCTCTAAGCCTCTTTCCAATTCCTGCCACTCTCTCCACTTACTTCACATGCTTTAATCATGTATTTCACTGTTTCTTCCTCTTTCTTACAAAGCCTACATGTTCTTTCTTCTTTCGATAGCCAATATTTGTATGCTCTTGTTTCACTACCCTGTATGAATTTTCCTATCCTTTCTAATTCTCCTCTCCTTTTTTCTTTTTTCCCATAAGTATTTCGGCTTATTTCCTGGTTTCCTTGCCACCTCCCTTAATTCTCTTAGGAACTTTGACTCTTCTATTTTCATCTCTCTTTCTTGTTCTTGAATGTATTTACTTATCTGCTCTATTTTGGTTCACACGTCTTCACCAATAAAAATATAAAAATATATAAATATAATTGAATATAAAAATATAAAAGTACAATTAAAATAAAAAATAAAACACAATACAATATAAAAACATATAAATATAAAAGAACATAAAATAAAATAATAAAAGAAAATACTATTAAATAATAAATATAATATGAAAAGAAAAAAGAAAATAGAATATAAATGAATAAAATATAAAATATAAAATAAAAAAAAAATAAAAAATATAAAAAACATGAAATAAAAGGAATAGAATAAAATAATAAATATAATATGAAAAGAAAAAAAAATATAAAAATTCGTTATAAAAGAATATAATATAAAAAGAAAAAATATAAAAAAACAATATAAAATTAAACGAATAGAATACAAAAATTCAGTATAAAAATAAAAATATAAAAACAATATAAAAAGAAAAATATAATAATAATAATAATAATTTAATTTATTGCCCACTTTTGTGTTACAATTTAACGATCATATACTCTTTCCAGTTAAATCCCGTGATCGTGTCAGTGTAAGTCCTACCCTTCTAATGTATCCGACTGTGTGCTAACAATTTTTTTTCTATTTTACAAGTGTTTCCTAATCTATTTTATGTTGCATAATCTTCTTTTATCACTTTCCTGTTCTTCCCATCTTTTTCTTCTCCCTATTATCTCCCGTAGAATAGCCAAGTTTTTTCCCTTCTCCTCTAATTACCTCTTTCCAATTCCTCCCACTCTCTCCACTTACTTCACATGCTTCAATCACATGTTTCACTGTTTCTTCCTCTTTCTTACAAAGCCTACATATCCTTTCTTCGTTCATTAGCCAATATTTGCATACACTTGTTTCACTATCCTTTATGAATCTTCCTATCCTTTCTAATTCTCCTCTCCCTTTTTTCTTTTTTTCACCCATAAGTATTTCAGCTTATTTCCTGGTTTCCTTGCCACCTCCCTTAATTCTCTTAGGAACTTTGACTCTTTTATTTTCATCTCTCTCTTTCTTGTTCTTGATTGTATTTACTTATCTGCTCTATTTTGGTCCACACATCTTCCCCATTTAATCTTCTTCTTCTTTTCCATTCTTCATTTGACCATCCTCTCCATTCCAAGAATTTGATTCTTATTCTTTCCCTTTTCGTTACTTCATTTCCTCTCATTAATATTCTACCACGTTCTTCCTATCCTTCTTCCGAGTTTATTAACCTCTCTTCACAGCTCATTTCCCTTACTCACATTTTTAATTTCTTTCTCTTCATGTTTCTTTTAACAGCCAGTATGTTGATGTTGATCTCTCCAATTTCATTATCCACCGTATGTATTCCGCCTGCAATTTTTCTATTTCGTCATACCTTCTCCATCCCCATATCTCTGTTCCATACGCCACGGTGCTTCTAACTAGCGCATGATACAGTTTCGTTCTTCTTTCAAAGTCATCTCTGAATAATCTTTCTCCAATCCCCCACATACTTTTCCTAGTGTCATATCCGCTTTCCTAACTACCTTCTTAATATGGTCTGTATCCTTGTTGTTCTCTCTCTCTCTCTCTCTCTCTCTCTCGCTCTCTCTCTCCCACTGTATAACCTAAATATTCCAGTTCTCTTACTCTTTCTATTTCTTCTTCATTTCAACGAAATCTTTCCTCATTTCTTCTTCCTCTGGCTTTCCTGCATATCATTTTCTTAGACTTTTGCACATTTAACTCCAAGCATTTCTTATTTATGTATCTCTCGAATCTCTTTATCATATTCTTCAGCCCCTGTGCATTATTTACCATTAACACAACATCATCCGCGTATGAAATTGTCCAAATTTTCCTTCTACCTATTAGGACTCCTCCTTCCTGTTCTTTGCTCATTTCTTTTTTCCAGGTCTGCAAATGCGACATTGAAAAGTGTCGCGCTTAACGGGCACCCATGTCAAACACACTTTCCTGTTAAAAACTTTCCTATCAGTTCCCTCTTCACTCTTAAATTGCGTATAGTTCTGTCGTACATTTCCTATATCCTTATTCTTAGATGTTCGCCTACTCCTTCTTCTTAAAGCTTTTTCCAAATTTCTTCCCTTTCTATCTATCAAATGCTCCCTTCATATCCGTGAAAAACAGGTATAGCTTCCCTCATTTTTTTTTTTTTTGAGGTTTCTATATTTATAGCCGTTTTAACTGCCACTATTGCGTCTACTGTTCCTCTCCTTGTCCTGAATCCCATCTGCGTATCGTTTAATATCCCATTTTTCCATTTGTTCTTCTAATCTTCTCCTTAGAATTTCTGCATATATCTTATAACTTGTATCCATCAAAGTTATGCCCCTATAGTTTTAAATCATAACCCTTTCTCCTCTTTTTGAACATCGGACTTATTATTCCTTCTTTCCATTCTTCCAGAAAGTTCCCCTTTCTTTCCACGTTCCAAGCCGTTCGATTCACGTTCGGTGCACGTTCGATGTCGTTCCGAGTGGTGCGATTCACGTTGGATACACGTTCGATTCACGTTCCGAGTGGTGCGAAAGATGTTTGATACATGATCCGATTGATATCGTCGAGCCAATTTTGTATTGACACAATCACGGGAATGAAATGGAAAGAGTATATGATTGTTAATTTGTAAGCCAATAGTGGATAATAAATGAAATTATTATTATTATTATTACATTTTATTTTTATTATATTGTATTTTTATATTGATTTTGTATATTTTTTCTTATTTTATATTATATTCTTTTTATATTATATTATATTTATTACTTACTTCTATTTTATTTTCTTTCATATTTATATTGATTTTTATATTGTATTGTGTTTTATTTTATATTTTTATTGTATTTTTATATTTTTATTGGGGAGAAGTGAGAACCAAAATAGAGCAGATAAGTAAAGACGTCCAAGAACAAGAAAGAGAGATGAAAATAAAAGAGTCAATGCTCCTAAGAGAATTAAGAGAGGTGGCAAGGAAACCAGGAGATAAGCCGAAATATTTATGGGAGAAAAGAAAAAAGGAGAGGAGAATTAGAAAGGATAGGAAAATTCATACAGGGTAGTGAAACAAGAGCATACAAATATTGGCTATCGAAAGAAGAAAGAACATGTAGGCTTTGTAAGAAAGAGGAAGAAACAGTGAAATACATGATTAAAGCATGTGAAGTAAGTGGAGAGAGTGGCAGGAATTGGAAAGAGGTAATTAGAGGAGCAGGGACAAACTTGGCCTTTCTACAGGATATAATAGGGAGAAGGAAATGATGGGATGAACAGGAAAGTGATAAACGAAGACTATGCAATATGAAACAGATTGGGAAACACTTGTAAAAATAGAAAAAAATTGTTAAGACACAGCAGGATACATTAGAAGGGTAGGACTTACATTGGCAAAATCATAGAAATGAAATGGGATCGTTAAATTGTAATACAAAAGTGGGCAATAAATTAAATTATCATTATTATTATTATTATTATATTTTTCTTTTTATAATGTATTTTTATATTGAATTTTTATATTCTTAATATTTATTTTATATTTTTGTATTCTATTTGTATTCAATTTTATATTTTTTCTGTTTTTATATTATATTTATTATTTAATTGTATTTTCTTTTATTTTATTATTTTATTTTCTTTTACATTTATATTGTTGTTTATATTGTATTGTATTTTCTTTTCTATTTTAATTGTATTTTTATATTTTTATATTCATTTATGTTATATTTTTTTATATTGTATTGTATTTTATATTTTAATTGTATTTTTATATTTTTATATGTATTATTTTCTTTTGTATTTATATTGTTGTTTATGTTGTATTGTATTTTATATTTTATTTGTATTTATATTGTATTGTATTTTATATTTCAATTGTATTATTATGTTTTTATTTGTATTATTATGTTTTTATTTGTATTATTCTATATTATTTTTTGTATATATATATATCTTAAACGTATATTACAAAAATATTGTTAAAAATAAAATTACTTCATAAGAATCTGACAGTGAAATTGACCCAATCGCTTCTAATATTGAATAATTAGAATTTTAAGTCCAACCAACAATTATCATAGGGTAAACACCTATTCTTAATAAATACGAAAACCCAATTTTTATTGAATATATGAAAAAATTATTTATAAATTAGGTCCTTTCGTACAAAAAACTTATTAGATAAATATAGATTGAAAACCGATCTGGTTCACGTCGATCTGAACTCAAATCATATAAGATATTATAAGTCTGACTGACTTAAAATTTAAACTCCTGCATTTAAATTATATCTTAAAATTAACATCGAGGACGCAATCATCTTCATAACTATAGGTAATCTAACAAATGTGATAAACAGAACATGGAAGAAAGGGGAACTTTCTGGAAGAATGGAAAGAAGGAATAATAAGTCCGATGTTCAAAAAGAGGAGAAAGGGTTATGATTTAAAACTATAGGGGCATAACTTTGATGGATACAAGTTATAAGATATATGCAGAAATTCTAAGGAGAAGATTAGAAGAACAAATGGAAAAATGGGATATTAAACGATACGCAGATGGGATTCAGGACAAGGAGAGGAACAGTAGACGCAATAGTGGCAGTTAAAACGGCTATAAATATAGAAACCTCAAAAAAAAAAAAAAATGTGGGAAGCTATACCTGTTTTTCACGGATATGAAGGGAGCATTTGATAGATAGAAAGGGAAGAAATTTGGAAAAAGCTTTAAGAAGAAGGAGTAGGCGAACATCTAAGAATAAGGATATAGGAAATGTACGACAGAACTATACGCAATTTAAGAGTGAAGAGGGAACTGATAGGAAAGTTTTTAACAGGAAAGTGTGTTTGACATGGGTGCCCGTTAAGCGCGACACTTTTCAATGTCGCATTTGCAGACCTGGAAAAAAGAAATGAGCAAAGAACAGGAAGGAGGAGTCCTAATAGGTAGAAGGAAAATTTGGACAATTTCATACGCGGATGATGTTGTGTTAATGGTAAATAATGCACAGGGGCTGAAGAATATGATAAAGAGATTCGAGAGATATATAAATAAGAAATGCTTGGAGTTAAATGTGCAAAAGTCTAAGAAAATGATATGCAGGAAAGCCAGAGGAAGAAGAAATGAGGAAAGATTTCGTTGAAATGAAGAAGAAATAGAAAGAGTAAGAGAACTGGAATATTTAGGTTATACAGTGGGAGAGAGAGAGCGAGAGAGAGAGAGAGAGAGAGAGAGAACAACAAGGATACAGACCATATTAAGAAGGTAGTTAGGAAAGCGGATATGACACTAGGAAAAGTATGTGGGGGATTGGAGAAAGATTATTCAGAGATGACTTTGAAAGAAGAACGAAACTGTATCATGCGCTAGTTAGAAGCACCGTGGCGTATGGAACAGAGATATGGGGATGGAGAAGGTATGACGAAATAGAAAAATTGCAGGCGGAATACATACGGTGGATAATGAAATTGGAGAGATCAACATCAACATACTGGCTGTTAAAAGAAACATGAAGAGAAAGAAATTAAAAATGTGAGTAAGGGAAATGAGCTGTGAAGAGAGGTTAATAAACTCGGAAGAAGGATAGGAAGAACGTGGGAGAATATTAATGAGAGGAAATGAAGTAACGAAAAGGGAAAGAATAAGAATCAAATTCTTGGAATGGAGAGGATGGTCAAATGAAGAATGGAAAAGAAGAAGAAGATTAAATGGGGAAGATGTGTGGACCAAAATAGAGCAGATAAGTAAATACAATCAAGAACAAGAAAGAGAGAGATGAAAATAAAAGAGTCAAAGTTCCTAAGAGAATTAAGGGAGGTGGCAAGGAAACCAGGAAATAAGCTGAAATACTTATGGGTGAAAAAAAGAAAAAAGGGAGAGGAGAATTAGAAAGGATAGGAAGATTCATAAAGGATAGTGAAACAAGTGTATGCAAATATTGGCTAATGAACGAAGAAAGGATATGTAGGCTTTGTAAGAAAGAGGAAGAAACAGTGAAACATGTGATTGAAGCATGTGAAGTAAGTGGAGAGAGTGGGAGGAATTGGAAAGAGGTAATTAGAGGAGAAGGGAAAAAACTTGGCTATTCTACGGGAGATAATAGGGAGAAGAAAAAGATGGGAAGAACAGGAAAGTGATAAAAGAAGATTATGCAACATAAAATAGATTAGGAAACACTTGTAAAATAGAAAAAAAATTGTTAGCACACAGTCGGATACATTAGAAGGGTAGGACTTACACTGACACGATCACGGGATTTAACTGGAAAGAGTATATGATCGTTAAATTGTAACACAAAAGTGGGCAATAAATTAAATTATTATTATTATTATTATATTTTTCTTTTTATATTGTGTTTTTATATTTTTATTTTTATACTGAATTTTTTTATTCTATTCGTTTAATTTTATATTGTTTTTTTATATTTTTTCTTTTTATATTATATTCTTTTATAACGAATTTTTATATTTTTTTTTCTTTTCATATTATATTTATTATTTTATTCTATTCCTTTTATTTCATAATGTTTTTTATATTTTTTATTTTTTTTTTATTTTATATTTTATATTTTATTCATTTATATTCTATTTTCTTTTTTCTTTTCATATTATATTTATTATTTAATAGTATTTTCTTTTATTATTTTATTTTATGTTCTTTTATATTTATATGTTTTTATATTGTATTGTGTTTTATTTTTTATTTTAATTGTACTTTTATATTTTTATATTCAATTATATTTATATATTTTTATATTTTTATTGGTGAAGACGTGTGAACCAAAATAGAGCAGATAAGTAAATACATTCAAGAACAAGAAAGAGAGATGAAAATAGAAGAGTCAAAGTTCCCAAGAGAATTAAGGGAGGTGGCAAGGAAACCAGGAAATAAGCCGAAATACTTATGGGAAAAAAGAAAAAAGGAGAGGAGAATTAGAAAGGATAGGAAAATTCATACAGGGTAGTGAAACAAGAGCATACAAATATTGGCTATCGAAAGAAGAAAGAACATGTAGGCTTTGTAAGAAAGAGGAAGAAACAGTGAAATACATGATTAAAGCATGTGAAGTAAGTGGAGAGAGTGGCAGGAATTGGAAAGAGGTAATTAGTGGAGCAGGGACAAACTTGGCTATTCTACGGGAGATAATAGGGAGAAGGAAAAGATGGGAAGAACAGGAAAATGATAAAAGAAGATTATGCAACATAAAATAGATTAGGAAACACTTGTAAAATAGAAAAAATTGTTGTGACTCAGCAGGATACATTAGAACGGTAGGACTTACATTGACACAATCACGGGAATGAAATGGAATGAAACTTGGCTATTCTACGGGAGATAATAGGGAGAAGGAAAATATGGGAAGAACAGGAAAATGATAAAAGAAGATTATGCAACATAAAATAGATTAGGAAACACTTGTGAAATAGAAAAAATTGTTGTGACTCAGCAGGATACATTAGAACGGTAGGACTTACATTGACACAATCACGGGAATGAAATGGAAAGAGTATAGGATCGTTAAATTGTAACACAAAAGTGGATAATAAATTAAATTATTATTATTGTTATTCCTATATTTTTTCTTTTTATAATGTTTTTTATATTTTTATTTTTTATTTTTATATTCTATTTATATTCTATTTTTATATTATGTTTTTATATTTTTATTTTATTAATTTATTGTATTGTATTTTATATTTTTATATTTGTGCTTGTATTATTCTATATTATTTCTCAATTTTATTCACCCATCATTCTCCTTCTCTCTTTGCCACCTAATTCTGAGATTCGACGTTTCCGAAAAAAGTATTATATTTTGTTCGTGTCTTCATCTCGCTGCCAAATGATATCATCCCGCGCGGCTGCTCCAGAGGAGTCAAATTACACACGATCGTGCGATACGCTGCAACGTTAAATCAGAACGTTTTAAAAACTTGTTAACTTTAGAATGCTGGCTACATAATGGTTCGGAAAAAATATATCTGTTTGCTACATAATAGTTCGTTATATATCGGTGATTAAAAAATTATTATTTCTCTGTGTTGGGGAAAAAATTTCCATCACATATTGGAATGGAAAAAAATTTCTGCTGACACCACATAATTCTTTCTATGATTCGAGCGTTCTTCGCGCTGTCAAATGTCGTCACCCTGCACGGCTGCTCCAGGGGACTCAAGTTACATACGATCACGTGAGACGCTGCGACGTTAAATCGGAACGCTTTAGAATACTGTTAGCTCTAGAATAAAATGTGATTGTACTCTCAATCATATTGTGGATGATGCTCGTAGTAAAAAATGGTAAATTATATTCTTTTAATTTTATGATTTGTAACAATATATATATATATATATATATATATATATATATATATATATATATATATATATATATATATAACTCAATTTTATTTACCCGTCATCCTCCTTGCCACCTAACTTTAAGATTTGCTGACGCTGCATAATTCTTTCTATGATTCGCGCTAATTCTGTTTCGTTCGAGCGTTCTTCGCGCCATCAAATGATATCATCCCGCGCGACTGCTCCAGAGGAGTCGAATTACGCATGCTATCGCGCGATACGCGGCGACGTTAAATCGGAACCCTTTGAAATACTGTTAGCTTTAGAATGCATGCGAATCTATCCCCTATGTATTACTCTCTCTTTCCCTCCTAGAATTTTAACTTTAAAGTAAAGCTCCGTCTCTTATGTAGTGGCGTCTCTTTCCCTCCTAAAATTTTAACTTTAAAGTAATGCTCCGTCTCTTTCCCTCGAAGACGCGGTGTCGAAAAAAAACGCCGATCTTTCCCGACATTGTCCGAAACAATTTCTGAAAAATTATTGGTTTGGAAAAAAGTTCCTGGACAGTCCCTCCCTGGGTTAGGTCTGAAAATTTTTTCGGGTGGGCCAAGTTCTGAAAGAGATTTTTTTTCGGGGGTCAATGCCTCCCTCTGAAAAATTTCCGACGGTGGGTCAGGTCTGGAGAGGCCTCAGCGGCCGCTCGGCCCGGACTGATCCCCTCTATCATCGCGGCTTCCCCCACTCCGCGGCGCGTGCGCGCGCAACCTGTCTTCCTCACCCCGCAGGCCCCGCGCCGCGGTTTCCCCCCTCCCCGACTCCCAACCGGCGCGGGCGGTGGGGAAAGTGAGGGCGCGCGGGGGAGCGGGGAGGGGGGGGGGGAAATGGCCTTCAAACTCAAATTTGCGTTAGAACTCTCCTAGTATTCCTACTGACTGCAATCGCGGTGCGTGAAGACATGGACATTCGCGAGAAAATTAATCGTGGTGCGTGTGTGTAATTAAGTGAACAATCGCGGACGGGACAATCGCGGTGCGTGAAGACATGGACATTCGCGAGAAAATTAATCGTGGTGCGTGTGTGTAATTAAGTGAACAATCGCGGACGGGACAATCGCGGTGCGTGAAGACATGGACATTCGCGAGAAATCTTCGTGGTGCGTGTGTGTAATTAAGTGAACAATCGCGGACGGGACAATCGCGGTGGGTGAAGACATGGACATTCGCGAGAATACTAATCGTGGTGCGTGTGTGTAATTAAGTGAACAATCCCGGACGGCACAATCGCGGTGCTTTGGATGGCCGTGTGGGTGATTTTTGAGGGCAATATTTTCAAAGGCAATGGCATTCACCCTCTCTACTTGAGAATCCCGTTGGGCGGGTTTTGATATGCCCTTGTGGATTTTTACGAGTAGGCAGGTTTAATGCCGAACAACGTTTGCGTCTTTTCATAAATTATCGCAAGTAACGTATGTCACAGTTTCGGCGAGATAGGTATGTAAATATGCGCTCTACATGGAAAATCCGTCACGCATCCGCCGCCACTGCACGCCCCTTGGCTGGCCTGCCTCGCGCGGCCCGCTGTCCGTCGAGTTGCCGTCATTCAGGCTGATTCAGGCGATCTAGACGCCAATCTTTAACCTTCGATAATTAATAAACGAAGCATTTACCGCAATGTCGTCACTCTTGATTTTCGACTTATATATGCCTGTAGAATCACCCCCCCCCCCCAAAGTATTGACTATAGGTAGAGTAACACCCTGTACAGCGAACTATTATGTATCAAACAGACATATTTTTTCCGAACCATTATGTAGCAAGCATTCTAAAGCTAACAAGTTTTTAAGACGTTCTGATTTAACGTCGCAGCGTATCACACGATCGTGTGTAATTTGACTCCTCTGAAGCAGCCACGCGCGTGACATAATTTGGCAGCGCGAAGAACGCTTGAATCATAGAAAGAATTATGTGGCGTCAGCAAATCTTAAAGTTAGGTGGCAAGGAGGATAATGGGTAAATAAAATGGTACAACGAAATATGTTTAAGATGTATATATTGTTACATACAGTTACTCACAAAATTAAGCGTACATCTAGGTCAGTAACGAAAATTGGCGGAAAAATGAATACAAACACACATATTCAAAAATGAAAATACAATATATATTTCCATTCGTATATTTTGCCAAATAATACGTAACTGAAATTCTATATAAAATGGTCTATTGGTGTATATTTAACAGAAATTGTAAAAGTACAGGGATTTTAGTGTTACGAGCCGGGGCTGCGGCAACGCGAGAGGCCGGCGAGAGGGGTATTTCCCCAGGAATACGGATATGAATTTGTTAGTTAGGTGCGCGGACGAACCTGATGCGAAATCAGGGAGCCGCTAGGATTATTGACGGCGAGGACGAACCTGATGCGAAATCAGGGTGCCTCTAGGAATGGAGTCAGACACGGACGAACCTGATGCGTAATCAGGGAGCCGTAGGAGGGTGAAACGTCGTGAACGAACCCGATGCGAAATCGGGGAGTCACTAGGATAAAGTTCACAGACGAACCTGGTGCGTAACCAGGGAGCTGCTAGGAGGTTGGATTATTCACAGACGAACCTGATGCGAAATCAGGGAGCTGTTCGGAAGTAGGTAGATTTACAGACGAACCTGATGCGAAATCAGGGAGCCGTAGGAAGGGTTAGGTTTCGTGGACGAACCTGATGCGAAATCAGGGAGCCACTGGGTTGGTGAAGATGACTTGTTTTGGTAAAGAGGTGCGAACGAACCCGATGCTAAATCGGGGAGTCGCGGGAAATGTTAGTAATGCCTCGTAACTCTTAATTTGATACAACTCGAGCGGTAAAGTTGTATCTGTGGGTGAGTGCTACTAATATTATAAGGATCGCTGGGTAAAAGATAGGTTTAACGAAATCGACTCGATTTAGACGTGAACACCATAAGTATATTGAATAAACAATTAATACAAATGTAAGTGTCGCAATAAATTGGTTAAATAAAAGATGTGTATATGTTACCACTAATTGCACGGTGTTGACGCACTGGCGATGCGGGGCGTACGAGTGGATATTTCAAAGTTCCAAATAGAATATAAACCGAACGCGCGGATTCTACAAGATTAACTTTGATTCCGACAGAGACTTTAGCCTGATCGAAATGAATCTAACCAACTCTGTACGAGCGTGACACGACGTGACGTTACGCGTGACTCTATAGCTATTAACCAACGAGGGCAGAAACCGAAGGGTTTATATAGTCCCAAAAATGAGTGGGGATGCGTTATGAATTTCCATATAAGGAAAATCCTTCGGGGTCGTCGTCGTGTCACTCTCGTTCTCACGGTCGCGATGCAGCTGGTAGAGATCTTGACCTCCATTAGTGGGGTTGATAAGCGGAAGGCTTTTAGGGCGTTTTCCCTTCGCAGACGCGAGTTCGAAAGACGGTTGAGAGCGACGTATGGGAAAATTCCACATACGTAACATTAGTGACACAAAAATGAGCGTACACCTTGTTCAAATAATATTTACAAACTTATACTATATCGTTTTATTTATTAATACCTCGTCACATATCCCCTGGCATCAATTTACAGCTTGTAAGCGACGTGACATAGAATAAATTAAGTGTTCTATTAAAGAAGGAGTGTTTTCCCATTCTTCTCTCAACTTTCGTTTGACATCTTCTATATTCGTATAATTGTTATTTGCTATCCTGGATTTTATTTCTTCCCAGAAATTCTCGATGGGATTGAGATCAGGTGACTGGGGAGGTGTTTTTAGCATGTTTGGGATATTATACAGCAACCATAATTGAACTATCTAGGATGAATGCTTTGGGTCATTATCTTGTTGAAAGTAATACACCCGCGGCATTTTTAATTTTTCTGCAGAAGCTTTTAGATTCTTTTTCAAGATATTTAAGTATTTAATTTCGTCTATTATGCCATCTATGTATTCGATACTTCCGGTACCATTTGCACCTATACATCCCCATATCATAACGGATCCTCCTCCGTGTTTAACCGTTGGACATGTATTTCTATGGTGGTGCCCAGTATCTCGCTGTCGCCATACGATTTGCTTCCTTCCATCCAGTCCAAAAAAATTGATTTTAGTCTCGTCAGAGAATATAACATTTTCCCAAAAACTTTCGTCAAAATTTACAAACGTTTTTGCAAATTCTATGCGTTTCTGTCTATTTGCTTCGGAGATATACGGTTTCTTTCGTGCGACTCGGCCATTATATCCCTCTTTTCTTAATGTTCTGCGAACTGTTTCAACCAAGATGTCTTTATTTATATGTGAGGAAACATCTAACGTTAACTTCTGCACACTTGTACACGGATTTATATTAATTTGTCGACAAATGAATCGTTCATCAGTGTTCGACAATATTTTCTTTCTTCCTCGGCCAGATATATTTCGGACTGTTCCATCGTACCGAAATTTGTTTATAATTTTTTGTACGGCAGAATGTGTTCTGCCGACTATTTTCCCTACTTGACGAAAGGATTTACCTTGCGAATATAATTTTATAATAAGACTTCGTATTGAAATGTCAGTCTGCTTCCTTTTATTAGCGATGTTACTACTATAATCGTTAATCTACGGATAACAGAGAGTTTTTTATTTCTGCTTCCTAAGCAACCGAACTTTGAAAGACATTTCGCGGGACATCCTCTTCAATAGTACCAACATTTAACTAATACAGACCTGCGTAATGTGAAATTTCCTACGTGTACGCTCAATTTTGTGTCACTAGAATACCTGTACTTTTACCATTTCTGTTAAATATAGACCAATAGTCCATTTTATTTAAAAATGTTTTTACGAATTATTTAGTAAAATATATGAATAAAATATATATTGTGTTTTCATTTTTGCATATGTGTTTGTATTCATTTTTTCTTTCAATTTTCATTACCAACCTAGGTGTACGCTCAATTTTGTGAGTAACTGTATGAAAAAAAGGATGAATAGTAAAATTAATAATAATAATTAAATAGAATTATCGCGATGGAGGTGATGGCGACCTCGGCCACGGCCGCCGTAGTAGCGGCGGTATTGGGCGGTTTGGTACACAAGGGTGCCTCAATCGAGCCGCCATCACCGGACCAATTGGACCGTTTATTTGGCCACGCTGCGGCGCGTCCTCCAACCCGACCAAAAGATTTAGCCAAATTTGATGCATTGGCGGCGGGTTCTGGAAACGCATGAACTGCACAAAACAATGCAAAGTAGTACATACCACTGGAGGCGGTGGCGGCGGTGATGGCCAGTGAGGTGGCGGGGGAGGCGACGGTGGTGGCGAGTCCTAGAAGATAGAAACGCACGATATAATATTGATACGTTCTCAACGATTAACACTATTCCTACCACGAACCGGTCAAAAAGACCGTTTATAAAATATCGATTAGAATTTCCTATATACAACGTAATTGAATCGCCTTTAAACTTCACGACTTTGCCTCAAATATACGTATAATACATTTTTGAATATTCACTTCTTGTTTTATTATTTATTTTCTGAGAAAAATTTGTAGTCTATCTTACCTAACGTGACCGATCAAATGACGTGAAATGTGTCGGTAGGAATAATGTTAACCGCGATAAATGTAAAAAATATTATAGACTACATACCTCGGGGTTTTCTCGGACGGGTTCACCGTCGCACTCCGGCGCAATCCTTTCTGCACCCATTTTTCGCAACACAAAACTGTTAATAACTGTCAAGTGACTGCACATCAAAGATTTGAATGCAACTGGTCTCGCTGCATCTTCTGGCTCTCGCATGTTAAAACCCCACCTATCATAAAATCGAGAAGTGCCTAGCTTTGCAAAAGTAGGATGCCTTTGTTCTTCATTATCTTCGTCACAGGCCACCCGTGCTCCAGCTGCATTTTCGCTGACCATCCTCCTCCTCCTCCATGTAGTTATCTTCTTCTTCACTGACCATTCTCACCTTATTCACACGCATCTTCTTTCCCTTCTTCGAACCATATGCATCAAACCATTTCTAAATAATTGCAACCATCGTCTTAATCTAGCATACATCATATTTAGGAAGTTGGTTTTGGGAGGGTGAAGAAAATTATACGCATTAAAAATTGATTATATTTATTTATGAATTTCTCTCTGGCGTTCAGTCCACCCGTTGAATATTTTAAATACATTTTGCAAGGCACAGTGCATTGCATGTCTGCCACATCGCAGAGTATCAACTACATTTAGCTTATTTAGAGATTGTATATCCTCGTAGTCAATGTCCAGCGTCTTGATGATCACATCCGCTCTCGTATTTTCATCGAGGAAATCCGCAAGCCATTCGCGTTTCTGCAGCCCTTTAACGCACACGACATGACACGTGTCATCTTCTTCTTCGATCACATCAGCTACAGCTTTCGTAATTAGCTGTTTAGCCATACTGTATGGAACTTCTCCATCGTCCCAGCGTAGCCCATGATGTTTCGCCGTCAACCACCGGATGCTTGATTTGTCAGGTTTCGTAAGAAGATATTGCGGCATCGAACTCCGAAAAATATAAAGCGAGAGAATTGTTCCCTTTCGCAGGACAGCCACTTCCTTCACGACAAATCTTCCATCGACGATGAACACTTGCAGGTCAAAAAATGTTGGCGCGGACATTATCGATACAATTTAGAGGCCCGCTCGCTTCCAAGACAGATGGGGGAATGCAGTGTTTCTCGTAAAGCATCTCGATTTTCACGATGAAATTTTCTTTTTGGTACGAATTTAACACAGGAGAGGGCAGGCAATTTAATTAATTTTGCGCACCACGTTTGTCAGCGGATTGTATTCAACCACCTGATCGTGCAGAATCAGACAATAGGCCGTAGTATTTGCCGGTACGTTCTCTTTACACTCGTATTCTATGCGCACGTCCACGGTGCCATTTTTAATCGATTCATTTTGTCGCGAGCAATTAATCACCACGAAGGGACCAAATTCTAAAAATTCGGCCACGGCGAATAATCCATCGTTACAGTTGTAATATGATTTACGCAATTGCGTGTACATGTGAAACAAGATGGCATGCTTATCCATGTCAAAGTCCACCTGCATGTCATCATATGGGTGAAAATCCGAGTTGAGAAAAGCTTTTACATTGGTCAATTTGCATTTGTCGAACATAGTAGCATCTTTGGACATATCATTCTTTCGATCAGTTTGTAGAGCAGGATAATGACACGCGGCTTCTCCAACTGTGCAGATGCCTTCACGGCCCATGAGTGCTTGGTAGTGCTCTGTAAGAGAGGATGCTCGTACATATCCCAGGATTGAAAACAAATGCTCAGGTTTCGTCCACTGTCCAAAGTATGTAGCAACGATAGCTTATTAACGTCGTTCAGCGTCACATGAGGCATCCGCCATTCTACTTTAACTAATTGAATTTCTGGTTCCAACATCGGCGATCCAATTAGAACATTGTTATCATTGCGCGATCGTATTAAAATCAATTCGTGACGCGCATTAATAATAATGCGTTTGTAGTCCTCGCAAAATCCCAGCCAATATTTCAGTGGGATACAAAAATTGAAATGATTTTTCACTTTTAGCTCATCGCGTCGTTTCAAGCCCCATCCGGCATTCTCCATATTTTTGTCTTCGACAGATGTCAGCGATACATAGTTTTTAAGCGTGCTACTTATTCCGACGTTTCTGTTGCGATCAATTTCCGCACCACTCAGCTCGTATCGAATCTCATCGAATAAGAACGCCATGCAATTATTTCCAAATGTCACCGTTAATGCATCGTTTGGCTTATTTAACTTCAATTTTCACTCCACATAGAGCAGGCCTGGGATTTAAGTGAACGCAGCGGCCGATTTTCAGAGGCAACGCCTCCTTTCTCCCGCCGCACATCTTGGCCCCCGCGGCGGCCCAGTAGCTAAGAGCGTCTCAAGCCCGTACCACGTGAACCGTGCGTGGCGTAGTAGGGTGACATTGTATCAATCGGTTTCCACATCGCCTCAGAGAGCACGATTGTCGATGCGTTTTTGTTTTGTCAACGCGCCACGCGCGGTTCATATGGTACGGGCCTGAGGCGCTCTAAGCTTTTTGGCCGCCGCGGGGGTCAAGACGTGCGGCGGGAGAAAGGAGGCGTTGCCTCTGAAAATCGGCCGCTGCGTTCACTTAAATCCCAGGCCTGACATAGAGGAAACTTTCACATGGCAATGTGTATAAATCCTGCAGTTGTATGGGTATTCTTATCTCATCGCTGTACCCAAACGTTGTGTTGATGTATGGGTTGTATGTGTGAGTCTCGAGCTTGACGATGCGATCATCAAACTTCGGTTTCCCCCCAATGCTTAGAATGTCAGTCATTTTTCAACTTAACTGAGCACAATAATCCCAAGGATTTCAAAAATACAATGTTGGCAGCAGTGAGTCTCTTCTTTTTAGCGTGATCGGAGCTGTTGTTGTTGGTGTTGTAAACAATTTTGTTTGGAAGATACGAGTTTCTGGAGTCGTTCAACACAAGCAACTCTTTCGTTCGCACCACACGTATTATCGTCGTCGCCGTCGTACGTGCAATCTGATGGTAATCTGTTCACCTCGAAAATCGAGCAGCCGTCCGTCTTGATCCACAACCCGTATCGTTAGATCCGTAACGACCCGTGCCGTGATTGGAAGGTAAATGATCTGCGCGGGCGTTTCCGATATCTTATATCCTGGTGGGACTCTCGGAGAAAATTCATGCATCGTATGTACGCGCTTCCTATTGTTATACGCGTCAGCGGTCACGCTGCATGCTACGCAAATAATGTTCACGTTCATGATATTAATCGGATCGTCTGATTCGTGCCACCGCCCTGGTTCCAACACCCGATTCGTCGAGAATCCCAGTAACGATCCAATGTTATTGCGCTTCGTAAAGTCTACGGTGAACGAGCAGTACAGCTCGCTTTTCATGGTATTGTTGTTGGGACGCAACACTATAGGATACACATCGTCATCGTCAGCATCAGTGCCGCCGAGATTTTGAGGATACCGCTCGAGTAATCGCTGCCTCAAATACTTGGCAATGGCGTCTAGTTTGTAGGAGCCGTGGGGAATCGTAATGTATTCAGGAGTGGTGTAGATGCTGTTGCTGATGTCATAATTTGCGGTGAAGTAGAATTTATCGTTGCTCGAGTCGATGTTCGATATTGTATGATAAGCTTCAAAGGTTGTTAGACCAAGCTCGTAATCATCGTCGCTCAAATCTATGGGTGGAAAGTAGCTCACAGCGAGGGTGCTACTGTTGCCGGTTAGAGTGAATGTTAGCGACATATTCCTAGTTGTACGACTAGATTAGTACTGAATCAGAGTGGTGGGAAGTCAATCCTTAAATTTGGTGCCGATCGTTTGTAGAAAGCGTAGACATAGTTGCCCGCAAATGCTTTGATCGTATATCTGATAAGCCGTTCGATTGTATTCGATTTTCACAGCATCTTTGTCCAGATATTGTACCAATTCCTTAGGCGGTCGAAGATTCCCAAACCTGTCGAAATATATATATATATATATAAGAATCCGCTTTTTTCGATGCTCTCTTCGTAGTACTTTTGCGGGATTTTGTTTTCACCCCCATTCCGATTTTCTTCTTGGCTTTCATAGCTGCCCAAACAGCTGTCGCAGCACGTCTTTCACCCAGAGTCGAGTCTCGTGCAACGATGCGTTTTCGCGCTTTGTCAGCGAGTACGTTATCGGCCACGTGCCTTTCGTCGAGGTCGTTGCTACGCGAATACGCAATATCGTGTTCGCGACACGCGGCGTCCAACGGATTGATACCTTGATCCCTTCTAGCCAATCGTTTTGTCAGATGAGTTCCAGGACCACGAAACTGATATCCCGGAATATGTAATTCGAAATGTAGCGCGTTTATCGCCCGATTTAACAAACCACGACCTTTCTTCACTCTCGTCGGCGACATTCACCACAGTTTTTAATCAATGGTGCTGGACCGTCGATATGCGTTCGCTGTCAAGGGCGATTATAATGTTCCAAGCACCGACGATACTGCTGAACCTCAGAATCGGCTTTTATATGCTCGGGGAGCCTGTCCCACAACTGATCAATGTGTCTTTCAAACTCTCTGAGTAGAATAATCTTTGGTATATATTTCAACTGCTCAGAGGTTAGGTCTCGAATATCACAATTATTCGACAGGATCAGAAGCATATTGAATTCTGAGGTGTTTTCGCTTCGGCGCGGACCTATAAATAGGACGTGTCGTCGCTTCGAAAATCAGTTTTCACAGTTCTTATCGAGGATGCGATTCGTGCGACAATCTGTAAGGATACGCGTGACAAGTTTTGACGATAAATCGGAAATGATGTCACCGAATTCGAAGCGTAGACACGGTAGCATGCTACCAAACACTATCCGCTGTGTTATTTGCGGTCCATCGAATTGTGGAAAAACCAACGTGTTGGTGAGCTTGTTAGAAAGCCCGCACGGCGTCCGCTTCGAGAACGTGTACATGTATTCCAAGTCGCTGCAACAGCCGAAATATCAATATTTGGATAATTTATTGACTCCGATTGATGAAATTGGCTACTTTACGTTTTCGAATATACAGTGACGTCATTCCACCGAGCGAATCCCTTTCGAATTCTATTTTTATCTTTGATGACGTGGCATGCGACAAGCAAAATACGATACGAGAGTACTTTGCAATGGGGCGTCACTCGAACGTTGACTGCTTCTATCTCTGTCAGACGTATGCAAAGATTCCCAAACATCTTATACGCGACAATGCGAATATGTTGATTCTGTTTAAGCAGGATGGCATCAACTTGAAACATGTGTACAACGATCACGTAAACACCGATATGTCTTACGAGGATTTCTGCGCGTTATGTCGTAATTGTTGGCAACGGGAATATGGTTTCGTGGTAATAGACAAGGATAGCGCGATGTCCAATGGACGTTATAGAAAGGGATTTAACGAGTTTGCCATACCGTGAGATGGTCAATCGCTGTCAACACTTCGATGAGAAAGCAACGTCTGCGGTACAACGATGATGATTGATATCGATAGTCTGGAGGTTAAGGATGGCGAGAGGATAACGAAGGAAATTGCAAAAACCAGTGCAGCCATTCGCAAGAAACACTTGGCATTGAAGACTGGCAAGATGGAGGAAGATATCGCGTTGGAGAGATACTTTAAACCTATCGTCGAACCCTTGAAACATATAGTGGAAAATACCACAGAGGCTGACACATTACCACAGACGAACATCGACGTTGAATGGAGTGAAACATTATCGCCTAAAACAAAAATCCACCCGAAATGGACCACATCGACGTTGAAGAGAAAGAGGAAATCGCGCGCGTCATCGGATTATTCACTCGTAACCTCCACACCAGTTCAATCGAAGCGGAAACGACAGAATGCTACGTTAAACGAGCCTCCGGTCCCTATCACGCCAATAAATACAATACCTCGTGTACAATTGCTCTCAACCAATGATGGTGATTATGATGATGACGTTTTCGAAACTTCTCCCAATGAGTCATTTGTGACATCTGTTAGACAACAACTTCAAACATCCGAAGGACAAGAAACGTTTCGCAGTCATTTCGGTCCGCTGCGGCAAAAATACATGGATGCAATCCTAAGTATGGATGAAGATAAGACCATAGACTATGTGTACGGTGTATACTTTGCCAATAATAAGATGATGCTTGGGAATAAGGCTTTCGATATAGACAAGGATGATGATTTACTCATCGATGGTGTAAGATACAAGGGAACGCCCGGCCTTTACGAACTGATTATCAAGAGCATTCCAGACGATACTGTATACACCGAGGCCGATAAACAAAAATACAAAAGTATACTGCTTGCTACAAACACCCACAGACACGATCATGGTGCTCGCAATTGCATATTGAGCAACAGGGGATACAAGTACAAATATGTAATTGCGCCGCTACTCCCCCGTTCATCAGCTAGAAGGGCAGGGAAAGGTCTAAGGACACCACGACTCATGGCGGTAAACGATAACACAACCGATTATGTGCACTGGGACGATCCCAACGAGCTGGTCGATAGATTTAAATTGCTCATTGCATCGCGCGCGGCAGGTCACACGGGTCTCGATAACGAAATCGCATCCATCGAGGAGGAACTTCGCGAGGCGGGCCACATTGCGTAAATTAAACCGCACGCCGATGACGCGCACTGTATGCATCGAGATGCCGATCAAGAAATTTGGGGTGTCGCTCGAGAAGAGTGGAACAGCTAGAATGGACTACTACAAATGGAACGGTTTGCTTCGAAATTACATGCGAGATAACGCTCTTTGCATGACCGGTGTCGACTTTGATGCAAAATCACGCAAGATACAACGGGTAGCGCAACCCACGGCTGACACCGATGCTGTCAATAAACTATATGTGGAAAAGAGCATTAATCTTTTGAGAGAGCAACAGAAAGAATTAGAGAGGAAGCTGGTCGTGTTTCAGAGAGAAATGCTGACGTTGCAAAACAGCGTTCAGAAGACATCGCAGGCGTCGAATTCTATTACGCATCCGCGCTGCGAAGGAGAATCGTGCGAGACAGTTGATCTTTTCCAGAATTTCCTCGGACCGATGGGGAGCACATAATGCTTGTACACGATAATTATCGCATCATTCGTGTTAAAGTCACCTCTGCGATCAAACATGCCACTATTATCGACATCCAAGAGTAAAGAAAACCATGGTCGCAAGAAGTGACAACTCGTTGAGGAATTGCACGCTCCAGCTCGAAGACATTTCCCGCGGAGGCGCGTCATAGTGCACGGATACGACGATCAATGGCAAGCTGACGTTGTAGAAATGCGGCCTTACTCGCGATTCAACCAAGGTCACCACTACATACTCACCGTCATCGATGTGCTGAGCAAGTATGCCTGGGCGGATGTCGTTGAAGACTAAAAGTGGCGCTGAGGTGACTAAAGCGTTTGCAAAGATATTTAGAGATTGATATCCGAAAAATTTGCAAACCGATCAAGGAAACGAATTTTACAACGCCGATGTGCAGAAAGTATTGGCAAAGCATGACATTAATCATTATTCGACGTATTCGGTGATGAAGGCCTCCGTCGTGGAACGTTTCAATCGAACTTTGAAGAACAATATGTGGAAAATGTTTACGCTCAATGGAAACTACAGATGGATCGATTTGCTATCAAGTCTTCTCGCCGAGTATAACGCGCGAAAACATAGACCCATCAAATTGCGTCCTTGCGATGTTACCCCTGCGATAGCCGACAAGCTGCTAACCACCGTGTACAACAACGTAAAGATCGCCGCTCCAGCGAGATTTAAAGTACAAGCAAAAGGCAAAGTACAAGCAACTGATCCCGCGACGTATCTGCTCGTCGATTCCTGTGGAAAACCTGTTGCCGGAGGATTCTACGCGTTGCAACGCGTCACCGTTCCTGATGTGTATCTAGTGGGAAAAGTCTTACGTAGGAAGGGGGATAAGGTGTACATCAAGTGGTTGGGGTTTGATAAATCACAGAATTCTTGGATAAATAAAATTAATGTATTGTAAAAAATAATAATTCATGATTAAATAAATGCAATGATACATATACATTTGCAAACAATTTTTTTTATACAATAATTCCACCATTTATAATCCAGTTAATATACAATGACTCATATGCAATAATTCCACTATTTATAATAATTTCCATACATGTGCGAAGAATATTATACAATAAATACAATAGTTTCTATTTCACAAGGGTATATTATAATGTCCCCAGGGCAGAGTGTCGGTCAAATCGGGTACGATATATCGCTTGTCGTCGTGCGCATTTAGAGCGATTTTGCATTCCGATATGGTGTACACTTTGTGCAATTCAGACCGTATGCACGATTGTCTGCGAACCATTTCGATCTCCCTTTCCAAGCACTGCACGTAGTCGTCGAAAGTTATCGTTCTGGCTATAACGTTGGTCTTGACGCCTTTCGCCTTTTTCGTATCTTTTTTACCGTCTACGCGAAGTGCACACATTCTCACTGTAAAACCTACGAATTCGGTCATTATCGCACCATTATTTTCATCCTTCATCAACCCTGGAACCTTCTTATTTACGCGTGGCATATTATATGGATTGTCAATGGGATAATCGCTGGTGTCGAATCTGTCGATATTATCTTTCATGGATTCGTATATTTGTGATTGGCACGAAACGCCTGATCCGCCTCGCAACCGTGACGAGGTCAACCCAAACCCCCGTGGTGTCTCTCCGAAGGCTTTTGACCCTCGGAAGGTTTGGAGTACCTATTAGGAAGTGAGAAATCTTCGAATGTAAAAGGAACACAAATAGCTTGTGTCAAAGTAGTCCGATTTGCATGATGTTTGGTATGATTTTAATCGACGGAACGCCAGGAATTCATTGGCGTCACTTTCGCACAGATCTGATGAGAAATGAGGAATTCGAAGATTTCTCACTTCCTAATAGGTACTCCAACCCTTCCGAGGGTCAAAAGCCTTCGGAGAGACACCACGGGGGTTTGGGTTGACCTCGTCACGGTTGCGAGGCGGATCAGGCGTTTCGTGCCAATCACCCTGTATATCGTCGCATCGAATGTGATAAATTAGGCTGTCTGTGTTTGTGTATAGAATTTTACAATTTGTTACGTGCTTGGGCGACATGTACTCGTGGTGAAATTCATACAAACAAATTTTTGATATGTCCAGAATGCACATACCCACGTATATCGGTTTGTTGAATTTCACCTCGAGCTTTCGCAATTCAACAGCTATTAAATTTTTCGAAAAAACACTTCTGCTGTGGAAATTCGGTTTCGCGATCATTGCCTCCGCGCCATATCGCCCATCCCAATGCGTTAAAAGTTTTACATCCAAATGATTTCGTACATTTTCCATGGTTTTACCGAATACCGTGTTGTTCATCAATTTGTACAATTTTTTTTCAAAGTCGTTTGTCGCACTTGTTCTAAACCGTGTGTTGAGTTCAATGTAATCGCGGAGCCAGGGGGATTGAGCGAATTGAAGCACGCGGTGTATCTTTGTAATACGAAGACCGTGACGCATGAACTGCTGTAGGTTGCGATATTGAATAACGTAAAGATGGAGTCTCTATGGCGCGGCCGGCGGCCAAATCTTAAGCACCGCTCTTGTGGAGAAGCATGTAACCGTTCTCCATGCCGCGTTTTCGACCGGCCGCGGCCGCGCGTCTGCTACAGCAGCAACCTAGGCTACTCGAGACGCAACACAATGCGATGAGTGTCTGTTTTCCGCCATGATGGCGGAATCTACTAGCCGCGCGGCTAGCCACAACGACAAACCGCTCGACTCCTCCAAACTGAGTCATAGCCGCGGCCGCGCTGCGGTCCAAAGGCAGAGTGGGACAGAATCCCAAAAATAAGGAAACCAGATAGAATTAAAAAATTATGGGATTATGTTTTTTTATATATTTCTTGTAAACTAATAATATGAACTCCTAAAAAAGGGAAAAATATCGTAGCCTCTACATCTGATCTGTGTGGAAACACGTGTCAAAGTTTGTATGTTTTTTCATGTGGGAAATTTTGGATTGAGACTTTTAAATTTTGATGATATAAAAGACACAAATTTTTTGGGAACCGAAATGAGTAGTATCGTTTTTGGTAAGCAATAACCAAGAATTAGTTACATACTCTTCTTTTCCATAAGAAATCCATTGAAGAAATATTAGCAATTTTATATTAGCAATTTTATATTATTAAAATCAACGATAATCGCGTTGTCATATATATGACTGAAGCCACGATGTGTAAACAATTCGCGTATAATCATTGCATTGGACATATGTACACGTGGCTAACTGAAAATATGTACACTGTAAAGCAGTAAATATGCTACTTTCGTATACGTTGTACGTAGCGCTACCGCGCCAACAGATTATGTAAAATTAATTTCTGAAAGCGAACACTTCGAACAGCATTCATTGATCGATTGTGAATTGTTAGCATGTACAATCAATCATATTGTGGATGATGCTCGTAGTAAAAAATGTTAAATTATATTCTTTTAATTTTATGATTTGTAACAATATACAGGGTGTAAACAGTATACGTAGCAATATTTTAGGGGGTGGTAGGGGAGGTCCAATGGAACATAAAAGTCCTATGACATAATGTCCGATCTGTCTCCATTTTACAGTAATAATGCCCTAAAGTTTGCACCATGCGTTTGAAACGGGTAGTAGCTCGCGCATATTGGTGAGACCAACACATTGAAACAGGGTGTTGACTTCTGATCTTTCATGTAATTCCCAAAGTGGTGTGTTTTTCGGAAGGAAAGACTCTTAAGAGTGATCCTCCAGCGACTCGACTCAAGGAGATGCCGCATCATATCCCGTGGCGAAGACAACACACCATGATGCTTCACCGCAAGTTTATGGCTTCCGACCCTTGAAGGGGTTTGAATACCTATTAAGAACCAAACTCTTTCAGCTCCGCATTTCTCATCAGATCTCTGCGAAAACGACGGCAATCGATACCTTTCGTCATCGTTTGGTTGTCATTTAAAGTGAATTACGAGTAAAAGATAAATCGAGGCAAATCATGTCAAACGTAAAAAAGTGAATACACATTTTTTTTTAAAACAGAATCGAAAATAATAATTATTTGAAGTGAGAGGACAAGAAATACGTAGATTTCGTTTTCAAATATCGCTTAAATGAAAAAGTAATGTAACAGGAAATAAACAAAACGTGATCGTAGTTCGTTATTGTGATAAGAATCCGTAGTTTAATAACGGCCAACACTGTTGCTGATGATGAATAAGTCTGTTTAAAACCCCCGAAGACAAAATTTAGGTACGGAAATTTAGATAAATATCGCCGGAAATAAGCCATAGCCTGCGTTAAATTTAATAACTAATAATCACCAATAAAGTAACTAAAACTCACTCTTTCGGAAATTCACCTGCAGCTTGAAAACCTGCGGCACTAGGTCACTGAACTGATGCTGGTCAGCGACGGATGCGTCCAGTGCACAGCTGGTCCCAGGTCCGCGACACTAATCAAAGTAAAAGGGTCGCAACGTCAAGTGCGATTGGGTTAATGTAGATAACGAATATTCACTTCACTGCACTCTTACTAACACTGATCACTTAATTTATTTTTCATGGAACGCGTTCATACCTTATAAAAATTGGTGAAAATGAATTTTCACTTGGCGTCCGGTGCCGCGGATATAGCTGCCCAAATGCTCGTACAGCAGTAATTGCGTCTCCGTTGTTCTAGGTTTATGCTTGGAACAACGCGTAATACACTTGTGTAGAAAACACTTCTCTGACGCGATTGCAAACTGACAGGATTTTTCCAAGCAAGTTCCTCTACTCCAAGTAGTTTTTCTCGTTCCATTATGAGTTAACTCCAGGACAAGATGCTTTAGGTAAAAAGAAGCAAGCATATTTTCGAGGCACATGTGCGTTGCAGAAGTGCAACGAACGAACCATCCTACACTTTTACAAAAGCCCGCGCTCCCTTCTTTTACTGCCAATGTACCCATTGCTTAGAGATAGACAGCAGACACCACGTGTTTCGGTTCGAAAGGGTCCGAAGAGACGAGAAACAGAAAAGTCCTCGAATTGTTACAAAAGGAGAAAAGGCATACCAATCCTGTTTCCGTTTCCCGAGGCCCTGAGTTCACGTTTGCTACGAGGCGGAACCAGTTAAGCCATAAATTACCCAAAACTGTAGTAAATCGTTCTCTATCAGCCTGATTAATTTTGGAGAACTAGAAATTAAAGAGTATTATCCAACATCAATACGCCTCGCGAAGAGACACAGGAAAAGAAGGGGTAGTCCGCTGACTGCGCGTAGTCCCGCCTGCTCACCCTACCGTCAAATGCAAGACAGATCCCTTATCTCTCGAGTATAAACACGCGTTCGATTTTCAAAAGAAAAGCACGCGTTGCCGTATTCCGGACCGCATATTTTGCCGGCGCATCTAGATAGCGCAAAATATGCTAGATTTCTTCGACGGGATTTGCCGCTTCTGTTAGAAGATATTTGCCTGGCCACTCGAAGAAATATGTGACTTCTTCGCGACGGCGCCTCAGCCCATATGGGAAGAGCTATACCAGCTATGGAACGAATATAGGGGAACCGAATAATTGCACGGAATGGTACGGTTGCGTGGCCACCAAGAAGCCCAGATTTAAATACAATGGATTTTTACGTATGGGGCCACATGAAGTCATTAGTATACACGGACATCGAATTTGAAACCTTAGAGGAATTGCAAGGTAGAGTATTTCATGCTGGTAACGTTATACGCGAGCAGCCTGGAATATTCGCCCGCGTTCGCGACAATTGGTTACGTCGGTGTCAGGCGTGTCTGGATGCAAACGGCAACTATTTCGAGCATCTTTTGTAAATAAATGTAGGTAGCGAAATTTGTATTTCTTTACTACACATTCAGGTCAGAGTAGCCACGCATTGACAGCAGCTTGTTGCGTGACAGTTTAATCACACTAAAAGAAAAGAAACAGTTTTATCACTTTCTGAAAAAAAAACAACACGTTTTGCAGTCACTTCGTCAAAGGAATTTACTTCCATGTAAATCAATGCATTTTTCGTGAGCATCAAAACTGTCATGCAACAAATTGCCACCACTGCACGCCTGGCCTAAGAACACGTGTAGAGTTTTCGTTCACTTGTTTCTTATTTTCTAGCTGACGACCCTAAGTGCCTCCGCTACTCCAAACAGATCCTCAATGGGACCGCTACTGTAAGGGGCCCGTAGTTACTTGCTTACTGGGTCATGTTGAACAGCTCACAACGGGCGGTCTTTGTGCTACGGCTCATCTGTGTGCGTGTAGCGACGATCTTTTCCACAAACATCTCTGATGTTTAAACCTTTATAACAGCGAAACTATACAAGATACAACAAAATGTATTCAGACCATTTTACTCTACTGGTGGTCTCCAATGTATGTGCAAAATTATGGAATCTTGCGACTATTAGTTTAGCATATAGACATGTTAACTTTGAGGCATTATTACTGTAAAATGGAGACAGATCGGACATTATGTCATAGGACTTTTATGTTCCATTGGACCTCCCCTACCACCCCCTAAAATATTGCTACGTATACTGTTTACACCCTGTATATATCATAAACGAATATTATTTCTCAATTTTATTTACCCACCATCCTCCTTGCCACCTAACTTTAAGATTTGCTGACGGTGCATAATTCTTTCCCTGATTCGCGCTGCCAAGTGACATCATCCTGCACGGCCCCTCCGGAGGAGTCGAATTACGCGAGACCGCGCGATACGCGGCGACGTTAAATCGGAACGCTTTGAAATACTGTTAGCTTTAGAATGCATGCGATTCTATTCCCTATGTAGTGGTGTCTCTTTCCCTCCTAGAATTTTAACTTTAAAGTAATACTCCGTCTCTTTCCCTCGAAGACGCGGTGTTGAAAAACGCCGATCTTTCCCGACATTGTCCGAAACAATTTCTGATAAATTATTGGTTGGGGACAAAAAATTTCTAGGACAGCCCCCACCCTGGGTTAAGTCTGAAAAAATTTTCGGGTGGGCCAAGTTCTGAAAGAGAATTTTTTCGGGGGTCAATGCCTCCCTCTGAAATATTTTCGACGGTGGGTCAGGTCTGGAGAGGCCTCCGGCTCGGCCCGGACCAATGATGCCAGAATCGTGGGATGCGGGACCAAACGCTTACCCCCACTATCACCTACCGTCGTCTCCCACTATGCCCTACCGGCGTCCCCCACTTTCTTCCCATCGCACTGCACACAAGCATATCCCTACCCCTGTCCGTGTGCTCGGTAGTTCGACAGGCAGCTCACACGGACAGGAGTAAAAATATGCTTGTGTGCAGTGCGGTGGGAAGATAGTGGGGGACGCCGGTAGGGCATAGTGGGAGACGACGGTAGGTGATAGTGGGGGTAAGCGTTTGGTCCCGCGTCCCACGATTCTGGCATCACTGGCCCGGACTCACTCCGCCGCGCTCCCCCACTTCCCCCGCCCCCGCGCTCCCCTCAGCACACCCGAGTTAGAAACCGCCAACCCTTACTACTGTTCAACAATCGTTCAAAAGCCGCGAGAACAAAAGAAGGGGTGTTGACAGAGAAACATAACGTAAAACAGCTGATCCTTCAATTTTTTAGACCATATCGCATGTTTGACCATCGAGGACATACGGAAAAAAATCTGATTGTTCCGGCCTTTTGCACAGCGTTTACGGGTAGTCTTAACTCGCAAAAAAACATGGACACTTAAATGATTCCCTGATTTTCCTCGAAGTGGCATCATGCTTACCAAAAAATATGTCATTTTTGGGATCATTTTAAAACAGATTTTATAAGATGCAAAAAAATCTCACTAAATTGGCAACTAAATGATTTGAAAGTAAAATTTCTTAGCTTTCCAAAGCACTCATGAAAAATTTTCTACAATTATGCGTTCTCAAGTTATATGCGTTCAAAGTGAAAAGTTCCATTTTTCATTTGATAGTGAATAAATCGGTCAATAAAAATCATACAACAAAACCAAAAAAATGGAATTAAAGAGAAATGTTTACCCTATAAGAGCCCTGCATTGGATTTATCTGAAAAAAATTCTTTTGGCCCGTGCATACGTACAAATAAGGCAAAAATTCTGAAACTTCGTTTCCTGCGCTTCTTCTTGATAAACAGTATCATAATGGACGCAGAAAAAAATTGAGCCATTGTTTCAAAAACTAGAGACTTCAAGCGTTAAAATGTTTTTTTAAATATTTCTTGCGACTATTTTTCGCGGATATACAGCCATTTGAAAATGACCAAAATTTTCGGCAAATTATAGTGTTCCTTTAATTTTTTCCAAGAGTGTATATATATGCGCAGCACGAGACACAGAGTGTATCTATTACGCCACGACTCGCTATTCTGAAGCCTGAGATTTCCGAATCTCAATAACGGCTGATCCGATTCGATTTTGAATGGTCTTAATGGATAGCCTGGGTTTGATTTACATGAGAAAAGTGTCTTCGTTTTGTTCCTACGTGTCTTATGAGCTGAGATATTTCGTTGTGAAGTGGCAATTTGCCGAATTTCATGTTCGTAAAATTAAGATCGTCATCGTCATCGTCCTACACTTCCAGGCAAGAGGGGGTGAGGAAAAATGTCTCTCGGGCACGTCGTTCATTGGATGCGGGTGTTACGTGCCGGTTACTTTTTCAAAATTCATTTTTGCTGCAACCAAGTCGCAGATGTTGTCTATTGATCCAACCATTGTGTGTTATGGGAATTTCCATTGATCGATAGCGCCAAGTATTTTAAATAAAATATTTATTCGTATTAAACTATTGATTTCTATAAAAATATATCTGTTTAATATTATTTAATATATTTTTTCTTTGTATAAATAGCCATTGTTATAATTGGCGCAATTGTTGTATATCATTAATTTTGTAATAAATTTATTAATTTAAGACAATGGTTTTAAATGGGATTCTTTTTTATGGATTAATTAAAATGTCCGCGATATGAGTAATGGAATGTAGGAACACAGAATTTTAGCTGTGTATATGTTATTATATATAGTTGTATCGTCTTAGGCGCAGTTGGAAAGCACCTTTATGTACTGGCAGCTCATTTCGATTTCACTTTTTTTTTTATTTTATTATTAGTATCTTCAATTTTTGTGATTATTATTCTTCTATTTTTTGTGATTTATTTGATTTTTCATGTACTTGGCGTATTTTTTTACTTTTTTGAAGTTTTTTATGGGGATCTCACTTCTTTTTACAAAGATAATCTGCATAGGGACTGACTTTAGATAATTTTTAATATTATAAATTACAAATTATCACGCGACAGAATTAAGTATAAATTCTATATTCTACGTAAGTTTAACAACTACGAACAGAAACCATGTGCACCGGATTGCAAATCTATATGTATTATATTATATGTATAGTACTTTGTGTACAATACATGGTGCGCGAAGCAGCATATGGCGCTGAAAGCAGCCTTTGGCGCTGGACGTATTTAACATTGAAGTGTATTAACAAACGCAATTAACACCTTTCGAAGAAAAATATGTATGCATTTTTAGCATTTCGTGGTCAAGCTTGTTTTTCTGCTCGTAAATCATCAACGGATACCCACGATGTGCCCTTACCCCTTACCATACTCGTGTAGTGACCATCGGCATTACTTTTACCATGGTGGAAAATCGCCGTCTTAAGTTTATAACAGTGATCTACCAATTGTATTTTAGTAGTAGGCATTGCTTTGACGTAGAAATTTTCCACTTTCGTTGTTGTTCCACTACTATCGTGATCGAACAAATGTAATTTTGCAATAAGAATTTGTTTGGAAGCAGTTATATCGATTTTCTTTATTGTGTTTGAATTATCACAATTATTGCAGGTATCTTTCAAATTTTTCCATCCTGTGAAATTGTATTTTATTATATCCTGAAATTCGAATGGTTTACTTTTTAACATCTTGGGTAGTGCAAGATCTACCACACAAATTGTACTGATAGTAGTACTTGTGTAATTACAACTTAAATATCTTAATACCGTTGTAATTTCGTGTTGTACTGCATTCTTAATAAGAATCTCCTGATCACAAAGAGAGGTAATAAACTCAGCTGCATCATGTAGCTGATTGTTAGCATATTTTTCTCCTGCAAATTGCTGTAATGATATTATATTTGGATTTTGATCCGATTTATATTGGTCCATAAAGACTTTTATTATATGATCATCTTTTTCAATCGAAAATAAGTTTTCTCTTATGGATGAACAATATAACATACATTGGATTGTGGCATTCGCATAACAAGACACACCATCAGAATTCGGGAGACCTCTTACGTAGTATTGCATGGTATCCACGATGTGATCATCAGTATTCTGACATTCGGATACATTATAATTAGGTACTGCCCAAACAGCATCACGAACTTTGAGATCGCGGTTTTTAGAAATTGAAATAGTCATAAGATCAGGTCTATATATTTTTCGCAATCTATTGTACTCTATTATAGCCGATTCTTGTGCCTTTACGGAAGATGGATCATAATTAATAAGATGGAGTCCTTGTAACGTGGTCACCCGAGAAAGAGCAACGTAAATTTGTCCGCAAGAAAATATTGAATTACCTGATTCTATGACAGCATTCTGCAAGCTTAGTCCTTGACTTTTGTGAATAGTTATACCATAGCTAAGGCAAATCGGAAATTGTTTTCTAATAACAAACGCTCCATTCATTACTTCAAATTTAACACTTACCCGTTCTATCATATGTTCTTGCCCCGTGGGTAATATAATTTTCAATTTTTCAACGTCATTATTAACACCTCGTGTAACAGAAACAAGTTTAGCAATGGTACCGTTGACAAGACCTAGTGTAACATCAATATTTCTTCTAATCATGATTTGCACTCCTGTTTTAACAATTACGACTCTTGCAAGTCCCGCCGTTCGGGAGCTATCATCGTCATTATTGTTCAGTACCTTTGATACTCTTTTTTTCAAATACGGTGCACAATTCGTTGTATCATGAGCAATCAAATGGATTTCTTCGGATGGAAATCGACTCAGCATTGCAGCGTTCAAAACATTATACTGAACACATGTGGGAAGTAAACACACCGTATTAGATCCTACATTAAGCATGTAATCACTTAATTCCTTTAACCGGTCATTACAATTTGTCGCTTTGAAATTTAATTTCCTCGATTCTAAAAGCTTTGTATCCGAAGCGGTCACTACTCCAGTGCGAATTCTCGACAAGATCTCTTTGTAAATATTATCACCCTGCTGTCGCATGTTTATTGTCAATTCGTCATAGCTAAACAAGTCAGACCATAAATTATAAGAAGCTAATGCTCCAACATTTTTCTCCATACTCTTATTACATAATTGTATAAAAGCAGGTGCTTCGTGAACAGGAGGAAGTTGTAGTAAGTCACCAAATAGCAGAATAGGTATTTTTCCGAACCAACCATCATCGGAATATGCAGTATCAAATATTTCTGAAAGTCGTAGATGTATGTACAGGAAAGTTACGTTAGAAACTGTTACGTACGCAGATTTATCTTTGACTTTCTAACCCTTTCGGTTGTCTGGAATGCACGTGACCCGACGGGGTCATCGTTTCCTGCAGTGGTGTGATGCAACCAAGTTTTCCCCGAAAACCTAATATTCAATGAAGGCACTCATGCCCCCACTACTTTCTAGCCGAATTTCACCGTATAAAAAGGGCCACGAATCCACACTCGGGGGCTCATTTCAAGTGTAATACGTTTAGACTAAAGAGGCTTGCAAGATCGAGAAACATTCTTCTTCAAGTATTAATTCAACTTAAGCCATACAGCTCGCAGTGTTGCTGATAGGTGTTGTAATTGTTAAACTCTTTGAGACCCCCGCATTTCTCAGTGCGTGAAAACCGAGAGGTGGACTTAGGTACCGCGACAACTAAACTCTTAAACAATTGTAAGAACCGAGCTTATTGAATATAATTTGTTATTTCTTAATCAGAGTTCTTTTATTTGAATCAATCACTATCTGAATTTCCTCTTCGAGATAAACCCACATAGATACTCCTTTACCGCTCAAGGTGTATCACATTATAAAGTTACGAGGCTAAACTAACATTCCTAGTGGCTCCCGGGGATACCAGACCCCGGTTCGTCCACGACTTCTACCTTCCTAGTGGCTCCCGGGGATACCAGACCCCGGTTCGTCCACGATTTCCACCTTCCTAGCGGCTCCCGGGGATACCAGACCCCGGTTCGTCCGCTACTAACAAACTCAAACAACCAAAAATCAATCCTCGGCCTCGCAGCCGCCATTCTCATTGCCCTCAGCCTCGGCTCGTAACAAAACCATCGAAATTTCATCGATGATTAGTAAAGCAACATTTTTGAGTTGGTCTCGTACAATTTGAAGGGCTGCATCGCTAAGTTGCCTATACTGGGCTGTATGCCCATGTTCGACGGGTAATTGAAATAATCGGTGGATGGTAAGACCTTCGATATTAAAAACTGCGATTCCAGTAGGAGCAGTTACTGCTGTGTCTTTTCCGATACTCTGCTTGATCCACTGTCTGATAGTTTTTATTAAAAAACTTTTCCCAGTGCCACCTTCTCCACTGACATAAAGTCTAAGAATGTTATCGTTAGATGTCAAGGACTTAGTAACTTTATCAAATATCCGCTTCTGATCATGGTTCAATTCCGAAATCATTTCTTGAAGATCACCACAGTCCAATTTGTTTTCCGTGTCTTTAAAATCTTTCATGGCACCAACAGTTTCAACGGGGACACACTCTAATGGGTGATCGCCTTGATCATTTTCTTCTTGTTCTACAATATTCAACACGTTCTTTTCAATTTCTTCCTTTATATGATCACGCGCTTCTTGAATATCCGTTATTCGTTCGTGATACTGAACTGCATCTGTCAATTGTGATTCTAGCGACAAAAAAGATTCCGCATATGTGTCAAATCCATTTTTCAATTCGTCGGTATTTCTCCAAGGTTTGAATAATAATAATAATGAGAAATAATAATTCTCAGGTTGGTTTTGAACATTGTACTTATAATGATTGATAAGATACCCTCTTTGCCTTTTTTCAAAAACAAAGATGCACGGATTTCATAGTATTCAGTTTTTTCGGACGGTCTAATTTTAGTCACGTCATACCACATAGCAAAATCGTACAGATGCATAGATTCTAATTCCTTGGGTCTGTTAGGATAGTAATCATCTATGAGGGATGGACAAAATATGTCCGTGGATTCACCTTCCAGATCCTCAATCTCTTTGCGAGTTTTCAATTTCCTACTTCTCAGTATATTTACATCTAACCATCTAATAGTAGTACTGGAATCAGTGCCATACAATGATAATCCTAAAAGGGTATCAGCGCATTCAGGCGCTCCACATTCTCTATGATTTAGCATGCGCATTCCAAGGTTGCACAGCAGACTAGCTAATGACTTAGTAGAATTTATTGCTGCCAAAGTGTCCGTAGCGTAACTTTTTTCTGGCTTTAACACGTACTTAGTACAGTAACATGATACCAACCCTGTCTTTTCCCCAATATATTGTATATCCATGTTACCTCTCCAAACCGTGAGAACGGGAGCATTATAATCATTGATACGGACTTCCTGTGTTGAACGTGGAAGATCATAGAGTCTACCTTTTGCTTTCAATTGTTTTCTAGCACCTATAGAAACAGCTACATCCCTTATTACCAAAGTATCTGTAACTGGACGTGGAAATGAAAATTTACATACTTTACGGAAGGAATTTTTAGTTTTTTTTGTTGCGTAGACAATAGCTATTGCATTTATGCATTTGATGTGCAATTACACGACTATATAATTCTGGCGACAGATGCGGTGATGGCAATCTGCAAATGACGTATTTCCTAATGAATCGTGCTACATCTTCCTTCGAAGATTTATCGATTATAGGAGCACCTTCAATCCAAATTAAAAGATGAAAATGTTGTGATCCCCTGCTTTGATATTCTCTGCGCCAAAAGTAATGTGTCACCTTGCCAATCGGATTGTCGGGCGAACAAATGAAATCCAGCATAGCGTGGAATGCATTATCTATAAATCGAGTAGTTGAAACGGGATCAGAAGCAATGAGTTCGTTCGGGGACATTTTAGCCACCAATGGGCCGTTTACTTCACGAAGATATTCTATTAAATCTGTCCATAGCCACTCACTTGGACTAAGCGTGAGGAACCATGTAGCTGGTCCATAATGGTGTATCGTACAGTTCAAATCGTTTCTCCGTTTTCGCCAATACTGTGCTGTATTACGTAATCTGGAAAATATAGTGTTCAAATTCGTTTGTAGCTGATCTTTAGAGAGTTGCTCAAGAAAACCAGCAGCTGTGTATTTATCACGTGGATTTACGACGTTCATTTTGTGATAAATTCCAGCGTTCAATTGTCGCATATTGGTATCGTGTAATAAATGGAAAATATATTGCATGTTCAATCGAAATTGCGAATGCTTGGACATCAGTTTGGACTTAATGAATTCATGATCAGTTAAACCAAGCAATCTGTCTTCATGCTGTCCGTTCACCCCATAAGGATATAAATCTGGGAAACATTTCACATCTAATTGTTCAGCACGATGGCCCAACGGAATGTCATGAACTTTAAGCATTTGATAGAGTGCGGTAGCAGATTCATTAACCCTTTTATCATACATTTGATAAATCGTAAACTGATCATAATATGCATCAGATTGTGACATTTGCGTCAATAATGCACGTTTGTTATTTTCATCGATATTAAGTGTTTCACCGTCAACGTCCTCGATGGATTCGTTATTATTATCATTGGCAACAACTTCTTGAAATTCTGTATCTGGTAATTTGGCATTCAGCAATAAATCGTGCGATTGTGGTAAAACAATTTCGGAATATAGAGGATTATTGGCTTTCAACCATACTAAGGCATTCCATACTTTCTTTAAGTCAACTAACTTTTCCCAAACTATTTTATATTTTGTTGGAACGCCCCGCACCAATATGTATAATTCATGATTTTGATTTAAAGGTTCACGCGAAGGACAGATTTTTTTTAAATTTTCTTGTAACGGCAAAGGAAGGTGAAATGTTCTCCCCGTTACTTTTGGAAACATATGTTTATGTGGCATATTTTTACGCATTACTGTATCCATTCTCAAAATCGTTTGAAATGGTTTAGCTCTTTGAATGAGAATTCGTTCGTAATCGTTCAACACTGCTATTTCTGGAACTGAACGTACATCAAGCTGATTTAAAATACATTTTGGTGGTATGGAATCGTTGCGAATTTTATCGTGACAATATTGGCAAATAAAATGCATGTCACCAACTTTGTATCCAATATGATTTAACAATGTTTGCATTACATTTCCCTTATATGTTTTTTTAGAAATATCAAACTTAAGAACCTCTCTTTTAAAACAGAGTTTCTTGCAGGAAATACAGGGAATGCGTAGTGTGTACATAGACCGCTTTGTGAATGCTCTAAATGCTAAATAATATCGAGATATAATCTCTTCTTCGCTCAGGCTTATGTCAGTATTAGTTTTTTGTAACGCTTTAGCATCTTTCCGAGCTTCCAGTGTTATTCGTTCAAGTGTTTCAAGGTCATTATCGTTTAAGGCTTTGTCTAAATTATGTAATTGGTCTTTATAAATGCTCGCTATTTTGTATATCATTCTCTTCAAATGTCGTAAAACCGGAAAGTGAGGTGCCAAAATCTCAATGGCTAAAAAATTGGACTTACAAAGTTTAGGGTTTATGTAACAATCATGAGAATGACCAACTTTTTCAGCATGCACTTTATTAGAACAGCTACTGATATGGTTGTTCAACTTATGTACCTTTTTTAATGAGCATTCTAACAATCGTTTGAAGAAATCCTGTAAATTATTCAGAATTTCAACATCTTTTGTTTTACAAAGATAACTACAATGCCATGCTTTTGTTGTTTTCTTTGATTGCAATACAGGTAGAACGTTTATAGCTTTCCCTGCCGAATTCAGTATAATTGATTCAGAACCGCTGAAAGGATGGTACGAACTTTCCGCATAATATGATTCTGAAGAAGACGTATGTCTGGATTCTCCACACAAAGCATTAATCCTGTCCTCAACTTCTAAACATTCTGCTGCGCGCGTTAAGGAAACTTCCACTTTTTGTTTACAATCTTTCAACAGTTTACTCATTTTCAAAATGTACTTTTGCCTAATATGAAAACACCATTTTATTATACGCTCAGCTTCCAATCTACTTGCTTCTCCGGACGGCATGCTAATAATTTTTGAAAGTTTTCTAATATAAGTTTCTTTGTTAGTTTTCGTTGCTATATTGCTATTTGTTACAGCAATATAATGATACTTTTTTATTATTTGCAGAGCAGCACGACGTTTTGCTACTTTATTATATTCATCGTGTTTACGTTTTTTTTCATCATAATATACCTTCCGCTTTTTCGAGATAACTTCTTTATTTAGCTGATAATAATTTTTTTGCTTTCCGCATTTAATTTCTTTATTTGCGTCATAATGCACTTTTGCCTTTTTGATTATACCTTCTCTATTTTGCTCATAATAATTTTTTCGATTTCCGCATTTCACTTCTTTATTTACGTCATAATGCACTTTTGCCTTTTTGATTATACCGTCTCTATTTTGCTCATAATAATTTTTTCGCTTTCCGAATTTCACTTATTTATTTACGTCATAATGCACTTTTACCTTTTTGATTATACTTTCTTTATTTAGCTCATAATACTTTTTTCGCTTTTCGTATATCACTTCTTTATGTGTATTATAATATTCAAAATTGTAAAGTTTTATTATGCCTTTCACCCTTTTTGTACAATCTTTGCCTTTTTTCTTGTTACACTCCCCTTTATTTGCTTTATAAATAGCTTTTCTTTTTAAACTAATTTCCTCTTTATGCCTTTTATAATAATTAGACTTGTATTCTGTCCTATTACATGGTACGTATACATTGGTGATTTTGGACTTCGAAACGAATGGTGGATCTGTCTGAATTATTATATTTTTTGTATGTGTAGTAACTTCTTTGTCACTAAGTGGTACATTTTGAACTGAGGATATTTCATCTTTTTCGTTAGTAATGCCACTTTGACCGATTTTAAATACAGGTTCATTTCCACAAGGGGGATTTTTATTAATTGTAGTACCAATTTCAGATTCATATTCGTGCACACAACGTGTGAATTGTTGATCCTGAATGCATGGAAAATGTTCTAAACGATTAGTTTGAAACATTTTAATCAAATGTTGACGCATCAACGCATGAGTGTACGTTACCTTGTCTGGTAATATTTTGAATAATAACGAGACCGCAAATGCAATCGCAAAAACTCCGCAATCCCGAGTGTTGGGTTGAGCTTGTACACGTGGAAATTCAATAAATTCTTCCTCAATTGTACCGTCATGTTTGTTCAAAAATGGGTATAACTTCTCAAGAAAAATTTTATGATGATTATGCAATTTCGAGAAATTAAGAGAATCATAAATATAAACTCTTCTTTCATCATGTTTGTAGAAGCTACAAACCCAGTGTCCCCCTGCATTGGTTTTAAAGTCTTCGCTTTGATGCAAAATCTGTATGTGATCCTGATTTTCAGGAACTGGTTGAATTGTACCAGGCAATTGAACTCTCCACATTTCGCGTGGTTTATAATTAGAATTACCTTCTAATAATTTGTGAAAATATTCAATATAATCATCTGTTAACCATTCGCCTCTATTGATAATTTGCATACTTTTTAAATTAATTACAGACATGATGAATTATACTTTTATATTTCAAATACACTATTGTATTGTATATGATGATAATATTAATATAATATAAGATTGTAAAGTTCAATAACTATGTACGTAATCCAACAATTCAACAACGATTTATAACTGAGAATATTATTTTTATTGAATATCAGGCTTCACAGCAGCTGAAATTACACTTTGTGATAACTAGTGTATTATTATGGAATTAAGAATGCTTCCCATTAGTTCAGCGCCTAAGCAGTTGAGAATTCGGCGCATAAGCAGCTGACAGTTTCGGCGCATAAGCAGCCGATAGTTTCGGCGCATAAGCAGCCGAGAGTTTTGGCGCATAAGCAGCCCAGACTATTAAAATTTTAAAAGATACAGGAAAAAGTCGAGAAAAATAAAAGAGAAATAAAGAGAGATCAGAAGTTTTTCGAAAGGGTGATCCCACGATGCTTAACAATAAATATATACGATCTGAAAATAATAATAATTTATGCATATATATTGACTTGATTCATTATTAGACAATTTCAAATGGAGTAATCCAGTCTTACCTAAAAATTATCTGATGAACACGTCAATCTAGATTCAAGGATGTGGTTATTATATTTTAAATAAATAAATATCCACGATCTGAAAATAATAATTTATGAATCTAGTAGCTTGATTAATTATTCGAAAATTACAAATGGAGTAATCCAGTCTTACCTAAAACTTGGCTGATGAATATTTTTTATATTTTGTAATAATGTCAGGTTTGATCGCAATCAAAATATGAGTGAATATAGTAGCTGATATCTCAATACGCTTGCCAATTGGCCGTACGGTCACACCATGGACCACGGTGTAATAGGAAGCGAGTCCTCCTCGTACAGATCGCGCAATATAAAGGTGGGATCTCCTACACGCGATTGGTCGCTGCGATTAGTCGCAGCGATTTGACTCAGCGACTGGCCCTAGGCTGAATCTCCTCGCCTGCGACCAGAGATGTGCTCGGGACGAGCCGGAAACTTTCGGGCGGGATCGGGCAGGGTCCCGAGACTCGATTCGGGCTACAAGCATAGCCGCCATGAGCGGGCAATTTGATTTCATGTCGGCTCGGCAAAACTCGGACGCGATTGGACGATATCGTTACCAGTAATAAATCAAAATTATTACCCGAGAAACATAGAAAAATGATGTTTCTTACACATTAATTGGAAATAATAAAATATTCGCCTTTCTGTATATTGTTGTTACTATGAAACATCCAAGAAATATTTCTTTCTGTATGCTTATAGTTGTTCGTGCGTTTTCTATTTTAAATCTGAACCTATCCCAAAAAAATAATACCCTATATATCCCCTTTACATAAACTACTAAGTATGAAGTATATTTTATTAAGATTTTAAAATATTGTCGATATAAAAATAGTCTTCTTCCCAAGTTCTGAACATGGTATATATTTATGTACAAAGGACATATTCAGTATTCACCGACTATTTGGTATCAATGAAAATACATATATACGTAAATAAATAATAAGATACAAATTATGATTCAACAGGAGACAGAAAGGTAAAAACTTATCACTCTGGTATTGATATAAATTATATACATAATTCTTTTCGTCTCGGTCCTCTCGTAATAGCTGGCTTTCGAGCCGATCGCGTCCGAGTTTTGCCGTGCCGACTTGAAATCAAATTGCCCGCTCATGGCGGTCATGCTTGTAGCAATGAGAAGTCGGGATCTCGAGCAATACGAAAGTATCGGAATCCCGCCCGAAATTTTCCGACCGTCCCTCGGAGCCAGGAACCAGAACCTCGGGACGATCTGAACACTCCTACCTGCGACCAAGTCACATTACCACAGTGGGGCAGAATCCCAAGAAAGAAGGAAACGAGTCAGAATTCAAAAGTTGTGGGAGGATTATGTATTTTTATATATTTATAATAATAATAATAATAATAAATCGTGTTTATTCTTGTATAATATTTGATACAACGCAGTGGAGTTAGAAACGCAAAGTACAGAATGGGCGAGGCTCAGCGTCGCTGTTATTCATGCCTGACCCGAATATTTCTTGTAAGCTAATAATATGAGCTCCTAAAGATGGTAAAAACCCAGAAAGAAGACCCAAAAAGAAGCCAGAAATAAAGATTTTAAAAATTATAGAAAAAATTTTAGCTCAAAATATTCTATCCTCCCAATGGCCCACCTTCTCTCACATTTGAATACGTCAGCGCGTGCTTTTATTTTGATATTCCAACGCGTGTTTATATTCGAGAGATAAGGCATCACGCGCAGTCAGCGGACCACCCCTTTTCTTCCTCTCGCTCTCCGCGGGGCGTACTGGTCTTTCTGCAGAATAATTTCGTTTCCTACCCCATTGTCAGGGAAACATTCTTCGATCCAACATAAGAACATCTTCTTTTGGTAATTGTGCGGACCCTAAAATTAATTTTCGTCACGGTCAACTTTCCCACCATACTTTTTATTCTTTTATGCTTTAGCGAAACACGGTTTATTGCCTGCCGAGCGTAGAGGAATTAGCTTGTAGCAATTGGGGAGTAATCCTAAAAATTGTTCCCGTGTTCTGCAAGTTACTTGGCAGATGTTTCCTAATTACTTTATATTGTGTAGGGGGCCGAAGGTCTAGTCCTAGTGTCATAAAGCTGTAGTAAACCGTGGCCCGCTAATATTCCGTTTAGGGCATCACTCATCACGCTACATCCTGGAACTTCATGCATGAGTCGATAGGAACACTGCACTTCCCATGGCATATTTATCAAATTCTTGTATTTTTATTGGAACTATTGACGCTAATTCATGACGAATTGATGTTATTTTCTTAAATAATGTCAAACTTATATATTAACACTTTTAGTATCAATTTCCTTAATTATATTCGGCATTTTTAAATTGTAAAATACAGGATGTTACAGTTTTTCCCATTTTTGGGGATTTACCCCCAATGTGCGACATAGAATACACGTATTTAATCCATAACTGCAAAATATTCGCGAATGTTTTTTCCGCAGTAGCAAGATCTAGATTATGTTGATTACAAAACAAACAAAAAATTTGTTCAGAAGTTCCCGGAAGTGGAACTAAAAAAGGGGTGATTGCTGAAAATTTTTCAATTGGTTTCTTATGGAAAAAAAAGGTATGTAACTAATTATTTGCTATTACTTAACAGAATCGACACTACTTATTTTTGGGTTCCAAAAATTGTTTCCTTTTATATCACCAAAAATTAAAAGACTCGATTTAAAATTCTGCACGAAAAATACATACAATCACAGACACGTGTTTGTACACAGATCAGAAGTAGGCGTCATGATATTTCAACCGTTTTTAGGTGCTCATTTAGTAGTCTACAGGTAACATAAAAATACATATATTTTGAATTCTGACTTCTTTCCTTATTTCTTGGGATTCTGTCACACTGTGGCAATGGGTCGCAGTTGCGACTGGTCGCTAGACTCCCTCCCGGAGGAGTCTAGCGATCGGTAGTCGCAGTGCCGAGCCTGCGACCAGGTATAATGGGAAACAGACCCTCCTCGCATTGTGTTGACTCTCGAGTAGCCTAGGCTGGCACTCAAACAGACTCGCCTCAGGCTCCTACGTCTGGCGCATACCCGACGATCGCAGTCGCATGTAGGAGAACATATACATGCTTTCCCATTGCACCAGTATACTGCGACCAGTCGCTGCGATCAATCGCAGCGACCAATCGCGTGTAGGAGATCCCACCTTTAAGAGTGTGGTCCATCAGACGTTGGAATGTAGCTGGTGCATTACAAAGCCCAAATGGCATCCTAACAAACTCGTATTGTGCATGAGGCGTAGAGAATGCTATTTTTGGTGCGTCTTCCGGCTTCATGGGTATTTGGTGAAATCCTGAAGCGAGGTCGAATACGGAGAATTATTTTGCTCCTCCTAATTGGTCCAATATTTCGTTGATGTTCGGAAGTGGATAGGCGTCAGGAATGGTCTTTTTGTTTAAGTCCCTGAAGTCAATTACCATCCGCCACAGGAGTTCTCCATTGGGTCCTGGTTTCTTGGAGACGATCCAGATGGGTGAATTGTAGGGCGATAATGACGGCTTTATAATTTGGCTTTCCAACATCTTTTGTACTTGCTTGGTGATTTATTTCTTGTGTACCGGAGGGAAGCGATATTGCTTCGTATTAACCGGTGCCGGGTCCGTTGTTTGGATTCCGTGTTGAATAGCGTTCGTATGACCTAACTTCTCGTCTGGCAGATGGAAGAGGTCGTGGTTTCGCTTTATTATTTCTTGAACGTGGCGCTGTTCTTCCGGATTCATGTGTTCCATGGAGATCGATTTTAGCACTTATTCCGCCCTTGAAGGGGGTTCTTCAGAAATTTCCAGTGGTTCCGCAGTAAACGTTTTCGCGAGAGACGTGAGGGGTTTTAAGGGAAGAGTTAATTTAGTGGAATGCGTAGGGGGTGGGAGTGAGTGCACTTTCGTAGGTGCCTCGAGTTGGTGGATCGACGGATCCAGGGCTAAGAGGGACTTGTGTTTTATTAGGTCGGGGATGGGATTGTTGCCTGAAGGCGTTTTTGTCTCTCTGTCGTTTCTGTTTAGGTTCTGGGATTATCCTGTCGTATTCTTCCAATTTAACGGTGGGTACTGTGATTGCTACATCTGTCTCGTTGGAGTTTATTACCTACAAGTATGCTTTACCGTTCTGATTACGGAAGAGCGCGTTACCGGCGTGGATGCCTATTCCTAGGTCTAATAAGGGCAAATATCCTTCCTTCATATCTGGATTAGATAAGTGGACGAAGAAAGTGGGTTTTGACCTTGCGAGTAACACTATTTCACGATTGAGTTTCCTTGAAGGTCCAGCTGGTTTTTTAGATAATTGATTGTGGCCTTCGTTTCCGTCGAGAATTCTGCCCCTAGTATTCCTTGCGGTTTGATTGGAAAGTCGTTTTTAACTACGTGAAACGCGGCGCCCCCCCCCCCCCCCAAAAAAAAAGTGTTATTTTGATTCTTCCAAATGTGGGGACGGGGTCCAGGGAGATGCCTTGAAGTAACATCTGTCTTTTCGTGTCGACGTCTTGAATTCGTTTTACACACCGAATCTTCAACAAGTTCACCTCAGATCCGGTATCGATCATTAGTTCGAGTGGCTCTTCGAAGTCTGGGGAGTCAGTTATCACAGACGGGGCTTCGGTTACTGGATTTACCTGCGCTGTGGCGAAATTATTACTGGTACCCTTTATTCCCTCTGTATTTTTATCGGACGCGCTTCCGCTTGGCCCGTTCCACGGTACGCGTCCATAGTTGTCAGTGGGGGCGGAGCGTTTCCCGAATACGTTTCTTGGGAGGTTCCAGGGTTCCTTAAATTGTGGTTAAACATACGTTTCCTGCATTCCGAGATCAGGTGTCCGGGGTTCTTACAGTATCCACAGATTCGCAGCTCCGTCGGCCTGGGGGGTGGAGGTTGAGTCTTGTCCCAGTAGGGGAGCAGTGGGCTTGGTGCTCTATTTCCATATCCCGCAGCAAAGGTGGGGGTCTGCCTCTCGGAAGGTTGTGCTGTCGGTCCTTGGTTCTGCGACAGACCCGGGCGTCGTGACCGATCTTGTTGCTGATCTGGCACGTTAGTTTGGGAGTCTTCGGTTCTGAGAACCTGATGCGGTCCCTTTCCATCTTCTTGTCCACCTGAATGGCCAGGTTGAACGCTTCATCGAGCGTTTCGAACGGGTGTTGCAGTAGACTTGTCCTTACGTGAGGTGGAAGTCCATCGACGAATGAGTCCAACGTCAGGCGATCTAGATCTTCAGGGTGATTCCTCGCGAAATCGCTGTAGTATTCCCTATCCTCTTATAAAATTGCGAATCGGAGGTCTTTAACGCGGGAGATATATTCTAACACGTGTTCGTTAGTTCCTTTTATAACGTTCGCGAGCTCCCCGCGATAATGGTCAGTTGTTTTTGCAGGGGAGAAGGTTAGTTTTTGTTTGGGATTGGCCCAAACGGCCACAGGCCAAGCCGGCGCGGTTTCGCTACCGAAACCGCGCGCATTTGTAAACTCACTAAACGCGATCTGATCGCGGAATGATCGCGGTGATGCGATCGGTCGGGCCATCTGTTGACGCGCACCTCACCTAATTAGACAGCTGTCTCGGTTCATCGTGCGAACGGCTTTGTTCGCCGATGCGGTCCTCGTCCTGCTCAGGACGAGCGACTGTTGAGTGGGGTGCTGACGTCACAGAATTCGGCGAAACGGCCCGATCCATCACCGCGATCTCTCTTCCTCGAATCGTCGACTTGACGACACGTACCGCTTTTATCTCGCGTGCTCGCGCTCTACTGGGACGTCCCAACAAACTTTCCAGACCGCTATTACGAATTCGAACTGCTCGGTTCAACTACTACTTCGCATACTTGCGCGTTGCATTAGAATAAGTGTTTGTTAATTGTGGTTAAAGTAATAGGACATAACTGTAAATACTTTGTGTAACTGTACTGTAAATACAAGTGTCCGTGACCTTAGTTTTTAAACGTAACAGCTAATCTTAACGGCTATCCTTATCGTCTATCTTACACGCTAAATTAATCCTAATTCTTAATCTAACACGCGAACGCTCGAACTTCGACGTTTCGATCCTGAACAGTTTTAGTTGTTTAATTAAGTCATTTACGATAACGAAGACCCGATCCTCAACGGCCAAGCAGGCATGGTCCTGTAATTTATTACCTAGTAATATAGCCAACTGGGGTTCGGCTTGCGGGGGAACCAGAGCCTTAGCCCTATTACAGACTCTCGCGAATTGCACAACGGGTATGTTATCTCCGGTAAAAATAGGGACTGTTTCTATGGCGTCCTTTAAGCTGATTTGGGGCGATGGACTGTGGTCACTAGCGCGGTTATGGTTTAGATTTGGTTTCCTATCAAATCGGGAGGAACCAGGGGTGGTAAAATTGTTTGCCAGTGGCGGGGGTACAAGAAGTTTGTCCATTACATCGCGAATGGCTTGGATTTGATCGGAAAGACCTTCCAACGTGGGGCCGTCTGAATCGGTGTCTACGCCCGAACGCGTTTTGGACTGCGGGTTTACGACATATTTCGCGTGCAAGCTCTCGATTTCAGCTTGTTTTTCCCGCAATAATTGTATCCGATCCATTAATTCGGCGATCGCGGTGTCTATTCTGTTAGTGGAAGAGTCCGCGCCTTGGTCCAATGCGCGGGATTCGTTGGTGTCTCCGTACACAGACATATTTAATTTGATTGATTCTGTTGTATTCGAAAACTATGGGGTTTCACTACGTTTAGGCGTCCGGCAGCCGTTGTCTAAACGCTACGGTGCTCTTGACCCTGGTACGCGTTAAAATCGTTACGTCTCTTATGCCAGAGAAGATCTTTTTCGGCGCACGCGGCACATGCACTAATGGGGCGTGCTCTAAGTAAGTGGTCTCTACAACGGGGACATTCGGGGAATATGTCGTTTGGTTGGTAGTGGCGTGCTTGATAAATCTCGTCCACCTCTACCGGGTCCAAATCAAAACACTTTTGACAAATATTGTCGCCTTCCGTGGCCGTTACCACGCCCCCAGAAACACAAACCAATGTGTTTGAATCTGACAATACGCCTCTAAATCTACGGCTTGGGTAATATAATGTGTCTAGACTTTGGCGTTGATCACACATGCTAACTGAAGGGTATTATGGGTGTAGCATACTTGACAGATCTTTGCCTGGTTGAAATAAACAAACGTTCCACCTTGGGTGAACAGAATTACGCGTCAGGTTGCCGTTTAATAGTATAAATCTTCTGGGTCTTCAAATTGATCATGGGTTTCTTTAGAGATGAGGTAGTATTCCACGCACACGGGGCACCTATTCATGGGGCCAGTCTGGTACATAGGATTGTTACACAGATCACAAGGGGAAAATGTATAAGGCGTTTGGTAATAGTGAAGGAGGTATTCTTTCACTACACGTACTGTGTCCAGCCGGGAGCACGATAGGCAAACATCTTCGTCCTTGGAAGTGATTGCTACAAAGCCTCTGACACAAACTAAGTTTTGCATGCCTGCAATTGTGCCTTGTAGTCTTCGGCTTCGCTGGGCTACTACAATCCTTTGTGGGCGCGTAATATACCTGAGTATTTATTGAGGAAACTTTGTGGGCACCGTATTAAGGAATCTTTTCTTGACAACGGTTGGCAAAGATCCCACTTTATATGATCAAAATGAAGTCGTGGCAGGTCTTCGTTATATATTTTTGAATTTATTTTAAATTTAGGGCGTTCTATCTTTATAAATGACAATTATCGAATCGTCGAATCGTAGCTCTTACTCGCGAGGAGATAACTTTCTGAGCACTCGATGCAGTCTCTTATGGGGCGTATTGGAATTAGTGATTTTCTGCACCGCGGACAGGGGTATATGAATACAGGGGTATGAAGGGGGTGCGCAGGATGTACCTTGACCTAATTATGAACATGCGACACGGTAACATTTTCGGAGTTTTTGTAAGGACCAAAGGTTGGTCTATATTTGGACTCGCGTTTAGGCTTCCGGGGTTTTTATGTCCGTGAATTTGAAATACTCAACTCCTCGAATGGATTTTGGGTGTTTTAATAGGAAAGGGACGTTGGTGGTTTTGACTGTTTTGGTCATTTAGAGGGTGTGAGACGTGGTCCTGATTTAAGAGATTTGTGGGGCGAGGGACTTGTTTAGATTCGATGTGAGGGAGGAATTTGTGCCGCGTTGGGCGAATAAGGGAAGAAGATCTAATGGTTGACCATCTTGAGATGGGGACCGCTAAGGTACATCGCCAAGGTGGTCAGGGGAAAAGGGAAAGAATTGAGGTTTGGGGAGATTTGAGTGGACTGTAAAGTGGTTTATGATTGAGTTGAAATAACCGCGCGCGAAAAATCGTGGGACCTCACAATATGATAAAGAAAAAAGAATAATAGAATATAAATAAAATATAGAAATATAAAATAAAAAAGAAAAATAGAATATAAATAGAATATAGAAATATAAAATAAAAAAGAAAAAATATAAAAATTCATTATAAAAGAATATAATACAAAAAAAATATAAAAAAACAATATAAAATTAAATGAATAGAATAAAAAATTCATTATAAAAATAAAAATATAAAAATACAATATAAAAAGAAAAATATAATAATAATAATAATTTAATTTATTGCCCACTTTTGTGTTACAATTTAACAATCATATACTCTTTCCATTTAAATCCCGTGATCGTGTCAGTGTAAGTCCTACCCTTCTAATGTATCCGACTGTGTGCTAACAATTTTTTCTATTTTACAAGTGTTTCCTAATCTATTTTATGTTGCATAATCTTCTTTTATCACTTTCCTGTTCTTCCCATATTTTCCTTCGTCCTATTATCTCCCGTAGAATAGCCAACTGTGTCCCTTCTCCTTTAATTACCTCTTTCCAATTCCTCCCACTCTCTCCACTTACTTCACATGCTTCAATCACATGTTTCACTGTTTCTTCCTCTTTCTTACAAAGCCTACATATCCTTTCTTCGTTCATTAGCCAATACTTGCATACCTTTGTTTCACTCAGCGTGCGGACCAATTATGCTCAACAATGAAGGGGAAAAACACCGACAGGGGGTAGTGGTAATGTGTGCGTGGACTGAACGCTGGCTTCAGTTCACGCACCATTACCACTACCCCCTGTCGGTGTTTTCCCCCCTCCATTGTTGAGCATAATTGGTCCGCACGCTGGTTTCACTACCCTTGATGAATCTTCCTATCCTTTCTAATTCTCCTCTCCTTTTTTTTTTCTTTTTTTTTCACCCATAAGTATTTCGGCTTATCTCCTGGTTTCCTTGCCACCTCTTAATTCTCTTAGGAGCATTGATTCATTTATTTTCATCTCTCTTTCTTGTTCTTGGACGTCTTTACTTATCTGCTCTATTTTGGTTCACACTTCTCCCCAATAAAAATATAAAAATACAATAAAAATATAAAATAAAACAATACAATATAAAAATCAATATAAATATGAAAGAAAATAAAATAGAAGTAAGTAATAAATATAATATAATATAAAAAGAATATAATATAAAATAAGAAAAAAATATAAAAAATTCAATATAAAAATAAAATGTAATAATAATAATAATAATTTAATTTATTATCCACTTTTGTATTACAAATTAACAATCATGTATGTATGTATGTATGATGCTTTAATGATCCCCTGAGGGTTACATTCTCCTTTACACCCCTCCTCTTTTCCTTCTCTTCTCTTTACAATTTTCTTAACCTATCCTTAAATATTATCCTTACTCCTATGCTTAGCCTAACTTAACCTATTTTAACCTATTATACATTTAATTTCGCTTTATTTTCCCTCTATCTCGCTCTCTCGCCGCTCTCCCTGCCCCGCTCCGCCCTCTCGCCCTCGCCGCTCTCCTCTCCCTTATCTCTCTCTTATCTCACTCCTTCTCTCTTACAAATCTTATAGTTTTCTTACAATTACATTTCTCTCCTCCCCCTCTCGTTTAACTCTATTCCCTCCACCATCGACTTCCACCATCACCATCGACTTCCACCATCACCATCGACTTCCGGCTCTTCAATCACTCCATTTGTCCTTCTCTTTCGTCCCCTATTCCCACCGTCACCTTTTGCCCATCCCCTCTCCTCTCACCCTCTCTGCTTCTTTCATCCACTCTTCCCCCTCCCCCTCCTCTCCCAACATCACTCCCACCACCTCTTGCCACCCGCCTATTTCCTCTCCCCCTCTTCTACACCCCTCCCATACGTGCTCCCATGTTTCTAACTCTCCCGCACACATTCTGCAGGTTCTTTCCTCCGCACTCAACCAGTACCTCGCTTCTCTTACCTCATTCCCCATCCTAAACCTCATTATTCTTCTCCACCTAGCCTCAGCCCAACCTTTCTTCAGGTACGCTGGCGTTCCCGGACCCTTCACCCACTTGTACCATCCGTGGTACCTGGCCTCTCTTATCCTCTCCCACCTTTCATTTTCCTGCCTTCTCTTGTCTTCGCTCTCCATCTCCTCATATCCCATTTCCCCCATTTCTCTTCTCCTTCCTATCTCCCCCATTCCTATTCCTCTATCCCCGAAAAATCGCTTTCTTTCTTCCTCCCACTTCGTCTGCCCCCCCACCCCCCCCCTCCCTCACCGTTATCTCCTCCCAGCATCTCCTCGCTAATTCCCCTCCTTTTCCCTCCCACATTCTCCTTTCAAATCCCCAAGCCCTCTTTCCCGCCCTGGGCCTCATCTTTTCCCTTTGCACTTCTTCCCTAATCAGGTATCCCGGAGTACACCAGTCTACCCCCAACGTCCATCTCAGGAATCTTTCCTGCAATGCCTCCACCTCTTTCCACTCTCTCCACCCCCATATTTCCGCCCCGTATCCCAGCACCGTCCACACTAACCTATCCCACAACCACAATCTTCTCTCCCAGTCCTTTCCAAACCTCCTCTTCCCTATTCCCCATACTTGCCTCATCACCACCCCCGCCCTTCCCACCCTTTCTCTCACGTGTGCCATGCTTCCTCCATTCCGCATCATCGTGAACCCCAAGTATCTAAATTCTTTCACTTCCTCCAGTTCTCTTCCCTTCCACCTCCATCTTACCTTTCTCCACCTTCCTCCTCCCCTTCTAAATCTCATTACCTTCGTCTTCTCCGCATTCAGCACCAGTCTTTTCCCATCTAGATACCTCTCTAGCCTCCCTATCATTGCCTCCATTTCCTTCTCCTCCTCCGCTAGCAAAACAACGTCGTCCGCGTACGCCATCGTGCATATCCTCCCCATTCCCTTCACCTGTACACCTCCCCTTTTCCCTTTCTGCAATTCCTCCTCCATGTCTGCCGTCAACAGATTATACAGGTATGGACTCATCGGGCATCCCTGTCTGACCCCCCTCGCCGTCCAAAAAGCCTCCGTTGTCTCACTGCCCACTCTCACCCTACTCTTTGTCTCCCTTAACACCTCTCCTATTCTTTTCCTTAACCCCTCCCTTACTCCCCTTTCCACCATCGCCCTCTCCAACCCCTCCCGATCCACCGAATCAAACGCTGCCTTCAGGTCTACGAACATGGCAATCAACCTCCCCTTTTCCCTGCTTATCTGCCTCTGAATGACATAATTGAGCACATATATGTTATCAATTGTCCCCATGCCTTCCCTGAAGCCCATCTGATTCGGCGGTATCATCCTCTTACTCTCCATCTGTTCCTTTAGCCTATTCGCCAACACCGACACGTAAACTTTGTACAGCGTCGGCATTAGCGTCACTCCCCTGTATTGCTCCCTTCGCTTCCCATCTCCTTTCTTTATAATCGGAATTATTATCCCTTCCTTCCACTTTTCCGGCCAGCCTTCTCCCTTCCAAACCCTGTTACATATCTTCCACACCCATTCCTCCACTTCTGCCCCTCCATACTTCCAAACTTCATTCGGTATCCCGTCACTCCCTACTGCCTTTCCGTCCTTCAACCTGTCTATTACTTTCCTGATTTCTTCCCTGCTTATCTCCTCCTCTTCGTCTCCCTCCCTTTCCCTCACCCTCCCTCTTACAACTCTTCCCTCCACACCTCCTAGCAACCTCATGAAGTATTCCTTCCACTCATTCCACTTCTTTCATTTCCTCCAGCTTCCTCTCCATGTCCCCATTCACATACGTCCCCACCACCCTTCACCTTTCTAACCCTACCCTAAACTCCGCCATCATTATCCCCTCCGTCTCCTCCTTCCCCCTCCATCATCTCCTTCCTCACTCCTATTATCATCCCACCCATCGCCCTTCCCTTCTTGTTCCTTCTTTTTGCTGCCTGTGCCTCCCATCTGTACCCCTCGGTAGTCTTTCTTTAATCCTTTCCCAGTCCTTCTCCTCCACCCAGGTTTCCATTAACACTACCACATCCCAACTCTCTATCGTCCTCCAGAAGTCCCTATCCTTCTTTCCTATTCCAGCTACGTTCCAGAATCCTATCTTCCACCCCTCCTCCTCTCCCACTTCCCCCTGTCCCCTTCTTCTCCACCCCTTCTCTTTTTCTTTCTCTGTACTCATCCTCCCCTTCACCTCCTCTCCTATCCCCCTTTTCCCTTCATACCCACCTCCTCTTCCCCCATCCCCTTTTCCTCCTCTATCCTCACCCTCCCTCGCCTGTCTCTTAAAACCTCTTTTCCTCGTCCCATTTCCACCATTCTTCGTCAATCCTTATCCTTCCGTAGCTCACCCTTACTCTTCTACCTTTCCTTTCTTCTATCTCTGCTATTTCGTTTAACAGCCATTGCATCTTCCTCTCTTTCCATGTCCAGTCGTCTGTTATCCTCACTGCCCTTCTTTTTAAATCCCTTTTCTTTTCCATCACCTCTCTTTTATTCTCCATGCTCCCTAGTTTCGTCACTATTAATCCCTCTCCCCTTTTCTTTCCCCCCACGCTCACCCATTTTACACTAGTTATGTCCACCTTTGCTCCTATTTCCTTCATGATGCTTTCCACCCCCTCTCTTACCTTCCCCCCCTCCACCTTAATACCCTTTACCACTATATTCTTTCTCCTCTCTTCTCTCTCCCTCTCCTCTAGTCTTCTTTCTATTTTCTGCATTCTCTCTGTCGCATCTTCTCCTACTTCTTCACCTCCCCTCCCTCCTCTCTCCAACCTACTAATCCTTTCCTCTATCTCTTTCCATTGATTCATTCTCTCCCCTCCTCTCTCAATTACTTCCAGTCTCTCTCCCAACCTCTCCAACTCTCCCCACATTTCTTTCCTCTCCTTTGCCCACTTTTCCTCTCCCCTCCTGATTTCCTCCTTAATTTTCCTCATTTCCTCTCTTATCCCCCTTCCCTTCCCCTTCACTTCATCTAACCCCTCCCTCATCTCCTTCCTCATTTCTAACAACAACTTTTCCAACTCCCCTTTTCCCTCTCCCTGCCCTTTCTCTGGGGACCTTCTGGTCTTCTTACTGTTCTCAAATGCCGCCTCCCCCGTTTCTTCCATCACTTCTTCTTCCCCCTCCTCCTCCTCTCTTTTTCTTTTCCACCATTCTGTTATACTACCCGTGCTGCCTGTGCTCCCTGCGCTATTCACCCTTTCCCTCCCCAGTCTCTCTACGTTTGTCGGTCTTCCCTTTTTCTTACCCTCTTCCCCCTCCCTACTTGCCTTACTTCCCCCCGCTGACATCTTCCTCAGCTCACTTCTTTTCTTTTCCTTCTTTCTCTTCGCTGCTTTCTTTCTCCTCCCTTTCTAGCTTTTCCTCTTCCTCTCTCTATATAAATCCCCCGCCTCTTTTGAATCTTCCCGCCTACCCGCTCTTTTCCCCCTGACCACCTGATGTCGCCACCTCTATCTCGCCTTATTCTCTCTTACGCGCCAACACCGACCGCCTCTCTAACCTCAAATCTGCGCTCCTTTTCGCCTACTCACTTTTTGCTCTCTCTACTCACCTATCTCTCCTGCCTTTCACCCTAACTACTCTTTCCTTTTCCCTTTCACTCTCCTCACTTCTAACTTCACTCTCTCACCTCTCACTTCCTATCACTCCTCCAAATCCACTCTCTATCGCACTTGCCTGTCACCACATGCACGACCCGAACCGGAAGTCAATTAACAATCATGTACTCTTTCCATTTCATTCCCGTGATTGTGTCAATATAAAATCGGCTTGATCATATCAATCGGATCGTGTATCAAGCATCTTTCGCACCACTCGGAACGTGTATCCAACGTCTTTCGTACCACATTGATCGTGTGTCGAACATCTTTCGTACCACATTGATCGTGTATCGCACGTCTTTCGTACCACTTTGATCGTGCATCGAACGTGCATCGAACGTGTATCGAACGTGAATCGAACGCGAATCGAACGGGTATTGAACGCAAGTCGTGCAATTCACGTTCGATTCACGTTCGATGCACGTTCCAAGCCGTTCGATTCACGTTCGGTGCACGATCAAAGTGGTACGAAAGACGTTCGATACACGATCAATGTGGTACGAAAGACGTTGGATACACGTTCCGAGTGGTGCGAAAGATGTTTGATACACGATCCGATTGATATGGTCGACCCGATTTTATATTGACACAATCACGGGAATGAAATGGAAAGAGTATATGATTGTTAATTTGTAATACAAAAGTGGATAATAAATTAAATTATTATTATTATTACATGTATGTATATGTGTGTTTATTGTTCCCTTTCGGGTTACAAGCACTCCCGTCTCCTTCCTTACAATTTCTTTCCTTAACTCTACTTAACTCTACTTAACTCTACTTAAATTTACTCTTTACAATTATCCCTAACTACCTCTATATTTACATATCTCCGCTCGCCGCTTTCTATCTCCCGCATGTTCTACTATCCCTTTTTTTTCTTTCTTTCTTTTTTTTCTCCCTCTCTCTCTCTCTCCCTCTCCACGCATCGCTTCCTCCCCCGCCTCCGCCGTGCCTTATACTACTTTTTCACATTCATCCTTCCTTCCCCCCGTTTCTGCATTCACTCCCTGTCTTTCATCCCTCTCTCTCTCTCTCTCTCTCTCTCTCTCTCTCTCTCTCTCTCTCTCTCTCTCTCTCTCTCTCTCTCTCTCTCTCTCTCTCTCTCTCTCTCTCTCTCTCTCTCTCTTCCTCCCCTCCCTATCTCTCTTTTTCTCTCATCCTTGCTCTCCCTCTCTTTCTCCCTTTTCTTCCCCTTGTTGTCTGGTCCTGTCTTCTTCCAGCGCTTTTAACCAATCTTCTCCTCTCCCCTCTTCCCCCAACACCTCCCTTACGTTCTCCTGCCAACTCCCTATGTCTCCCGTTTCCCTGCATCTTTCCCATACGTGTTCCCATGTTTCCTCTTCATTCCCACAAACTCTGCATACCCTTTTTTCTATCTCCTCCCAGTATCTTGCTTCCCTCACCCCGTTCCCCAATCTGAACCTTGCTATTCTTTTCCTTCCAACCCTTTTCCAGGTATTCCGGGAACTCTTCCCCCCTCGTCCACTTGTACCACCTATTATATATTGACTCCCTTATCTTCTCCCGTGTTTGCCTTTCGTATCTCTCTCTGTATCTTTTCTCTATCTTCTCATATCCCTCCCTCCCCCTTTCCCTTAACCTAATTACCTCCTCTACCTCCATTCCTATTTCCTTATAGAACCCTCTTCTCTCTTCCTCCCATGCTGACACTCTTCCCTCTTTGTTCTCTCTCTTCTTTACTTCCTCCCAGCACTTTCTCGCCCACCCCCTCCCCCCTCCCTCTTCCAGTCTTATCTCAAAATTCCACGCCCTTCTTCCTGCCCCTATCCTCAGCTTCTGCCTATCCATCTCTTTCCTCACCATGTACCCTGGCGTTATCCGCTCCACTCCTAACACCCACCTTGTACGTCTTTCGTGCATCGCTTCCAATGCTTTCCTTTCCTGCCATCCCCAAATCTGCACTCCATAGCTCGCGACCGTCCAGACTAGTGCGTCAAATAGGAACAGCCTCCTCATCACGTCTCTCGCAAACTTTCTCTTTCCTATTCCCCACACTTGCCTCATTGCTACTGCTGCCTTTTTTGCTCTAGCTGTCACCTGTCCGTCTCGTCCCCCATTCCTTCCTATCTCATAGCCTAAATACGTAAATTTTTTCACTTCCTCCATCTTATTATTATTACATTTTATTTTTATTATATTGTATTTTTATATTAAATGTTTTATATTTTTTCTTATTTTATATTATATTCTTTTTATATTATATTATATTTATTACTTACTTCTATTTTACTTTCTGTCATATTTATATTGATTTTTATATTGTATTGTGTTTTATTTGATATTTTTATTGTATTTTTATATTTTTATTGGGGAGAAGTGTGAACCAAAATAGACCAGATAAGTAAATACATTCAAGAACAAGAAAGAGAGATGAAAATAAAAGAGTCAATGCTCCTAAGAGAATTAAGAGAGGTAGCAAGGAAACCAGGAGATAAGCCGAAATACTTATGGGGGAAAAAGAAAAAAGGAGAGGAGAATTAGAAAGGATTGGAAGATTCATACAGGGTAGTCAAACAAGTGCATGCAAATACACAGTCCAACAAAATGAAACTTTTTTTCTGTTTCACAATATCTGATTCTGATAGAGTTTTTCGCCCTGAACACGATTCCGCAAACCGTTTGTCACCATCACCCTCAGTTTTCGAAAAATTCGATTTTGAAAAAAACTGCAAATTTCCGACTTTGAATATCTTTTGCGTCGAAACGATAATAGTTATTTGGTTTCTCTCTGCGTCGAATTATTCTATGAACCCTCCCGAATACAACGGTGTAAGTTATTATTCCATTATGAACATTTAAATATGTTTAAACAACGATCAAAGGGAAAATGACACCCGAAATGCACCAATTTTTGAAGATATCTTTCAATTTATTTCCAAAAATAAGGGTCTAGGAGAAAATTTAGCCATTCCACGCGATGCAGCAGACATTTTTCCTTCGGAAATTATCAACAAAAGTGGTAAGTCACGTTTTGTTTTCAATTCAGAAGCGAAATAGTTTGGCAAAACGCGCGGTGTCAACAGTGGTAGTCAACGGCGGCGCGCGATTCACTGCAGCTCAGCGCAAAGCCGGGAATCCACCGCGAGGCTAAGCTAAGCTAAGCTATGCCATGCGATGCTATGTTTTAGCATAACTTTCGGTGGAAACGGTTCCATAAGAATGTATTGAAGATAATTCTTTTAAAACGTAGCATGGCATAGCATAGCATAGCATCGCTTAGCATAGCTTAGCTTCCCGGTGGATTCCCGGCTTAACACAATCGCTTAACGCGCACGACTACCGCTGTCGACACCGCACGTGTTGCAAAACTATTTCGCTTCTATATTGAAAACAAAACGAGGCTTACCACTTCTGTTGGGGCTTTCCGAAGGAAAAATGTCTGCTGCATCGCGTGGAATAGTCAGATTTTTTCCTAGTCCCTTAGTTTTGGAAATAAATTGAAAGATATCTTAAAAAATGGGTGCATTTCGGGTAACATTTTACATTTGATCGTTGTTTAAACATATTTAAATGTTTATAATGCCATAATAACTTATATCGTTGTATTCGGGAGGGTTCATAGAATAATTTGACGTCAAGAGCAGCCGAATAACTATTACCGTTTCGACACAAAAGATGCTCAAAGTTGAAAATTTGCAGGTTTTTTTTTCAAAATCGATTTTCTAAAAAACTGAAGGTGATAGAGCAATTCTGCTTGCGCATTTGTGTTCAGGGCAAAAAACTCTACAAAAAAAATCATCCAGCGGTTAGTGCAGACCAAAAATCGTGTTGGACAGTGATATTGGCTAATGAACGAAGAAAGGATATGTAGGCTTTGTAAGAAAGAGGAAGAAACAGTGAAACATGTGATTGAAGCATGAAAAGTAAGTGGAGAGAGGGGGAGGAATTGGAAAGAGGTAATTAAAGGAGAAGGGACACACTTGGCTATTCTACAGGAGATAATAGGACGAAGGAAAATATGGGAAGAACAGGAAAGTGATAAAAGAAGATTATGCAACCTAAAATAGATTAGGAAACACTTGTAAAATAGAAAAAAGTTGTTAGCACACAGCAGGATACATTAGAACGGTAGGACTTATGTAATGGACACAAGAATAATCAAACTTCCGTTTTACAAATAATCTTTATAAAGATATTTGTTATTCAGAATATCTGAGATTCAACTTGTACTGGACTTCGTGACTGAGACTGATGGTTTTTAGAATAGTAATGCTGAGGATAAGGGGATGCGATGGGGTTTTAAAGGTTTCGGAATATAAGGGAGGGGATGACGGGATAGGCAAAGAGTCAGGATTTTGGATAGGTGACGCATTGGATAAGATAACGATAAGTAGCAGGGATGACGCAGTATTTACATCTACGCAGCATTTGTCTAGTTAGTATGACGTCGAGACGCTACCGCGTCTCTAGATTCATGTATAAAGAGAAAGTCAGAGGAAAATGATAAGTAAGGGTCAGTACATTACACCTCCCTTCTTAGATAAAGATAAATTGAAATTAGAATTTATCTTTAAGTACGCTACCGGAACGGTTAGTAGTAGAAATAGATGTGTGAGTGCTGTTTTCGCTGTCGCTAGAATATATGTCCCTTAATACTACAGGACGATTACAAATTTGCTGAGACTGATTATCTAATCCTGAACGATCAGTTCGATATCTTAGAATATCGATATCTTCGTAGAATCTTTTAAACATAAATAACTTATAAGTCTAGCACAACCGTGATCACTATCATAACGGTTTTTCCTACATATACAACATTTAAATATCTTATACAAAACATACATGATTATTATAGTTGCTATTGCATATCCGATATATGTGAATATAGAAAGTTTCCTATAAATCTTACGTTGTTTCGACATTTCCTCCAAAACAGTAGATATTGTATGTAGGGTAAAGGCAGGTAATATGGAACATCTGATTTTAAAAGCTTGTCAAAAGCAGGGGAATTTGTGTTTTTTAATAAAACGGACATGAGGGGACGAAGGAACTAATGCATAATGATACTTACCTAGTCAAATGTAAAAAAATCCAATGGTTTTGCAGTTATAATAAAAAAACTGAAAAAACTGAAAATCGTCCGTTCGAAAAAATGGGTCCTAATATGGAACACCTAGGAAATTTGTAAAAAAAACTTAAAAATCTTTACCTTTTTTTACTAAAACTGAAGATTTATTAAGTAGAAGATACAAATAAATAAATATACATCATTTTTGTAATTTATTCCTGCTTTCTGTGTCTCCTACACGTTGGGCACGTGAATAATACGTCGAAAGCTCCACATTCTTCGTGTGCCCACTGAAAGCAGCGAATACATTGGGTCTACTTTTCATTGCCATTATTTTTATAATTACCATCGTAAAGTGAGCATTCCGCATCATCGTCGTCATCGTCATTATCAACTTCATCTATGTTACTCGGTATGTTCCATATTACGTACACACATGTTCCGACAAGAAATTAAGAATTATTCTAAGAAGAAGGTAACTTTATTAGTAAACTATTATTGAATAATCAAGATCACGCATATTTAATGATAAATTATATCAAAATAATACTTTGTAACATACCTTCGCTACAATATTGAACCGTTTGTTGCACTTTTCAGAAACTTTTACACCCCAGAAAAAATATAAACGTTTCTCTTTCAATGATAGATGCCCGACTGGTGCTCAATTGTCAGTATCATCGTCTATTGTGTCTAGGGATCTAATATACACGATTGTCTGCAGTGTTCGTTATTTCGTTATCGAAATATTACGAAGTTCCATATTACGTGCCGTTCCATATTACCTGCCTTTACCCTAACTTATGGCTGGCTACCCTAGTAGCATTTCCGGTTGGCCAACGGTAGCCAACAGTTCGGAATTAGTTGGGATATAGTTAGAGTTTTACCTACAAATTCCCAACATAGGGCCTACGGCAAAAAACTTACGACAGTTTGCCAACGAATATTCAATGTTGGGCTTACAATTATTATGGTTGGTTAATTAACAAAGAGTTACGACAGTTTGCCTACGAATATTCAATGTTGGGCCTATAATTACTATGCGTAGTAATGCCAACCATGGTTGGTTAATTAACAAACAATTTACAACGATGATTAAATGTCGTCTTACAAACGTCAGAAAATTTGCTACATCCAAAAACCTGTTATTATATTCCAAGTTGTGGTTTTTCTTTCCTTATTTATAAATATGTAAAGAGGACGTCTGTCTTAAGACGAATGTGAAATCTTAAGGAACGAGTCTAAAGGTCGAATGATATTTTGTAGAATATTTCGCGTCACTGCATAGTTTTTAGAAACACTTAATACTTGTTATGTACCTAAAAATTAGAACTGTTTACAAGTAAGTGTATTGGATGGTTGCAAACAGCGGTTGCTTTCTAAGCGGAAAGTCTGAGTTCAATTCCCCTCCTCAACGCGAAATTTTTTTTTCCTAATCCAGACCTGAAGAAGACGTCTTTACAACGTCTTTTGAAGTTGTTTAAGACGCCTTCTGGAAAGAAACTTTCAATGGGGCTTTTACGGTAAGCCCTATAAATAGTTGGGCAAGAGTAGGAAAGCCTACCTTGGCCATCTGTTGTTGGCCCAACCTGAAAAAAGTGCCAAATCTAACTGTTGGCCAACCAAAATTATGTGCGTGGCCCAACTATATGCCAACAACAAATGCTACTAGGGTACATCTAGATTTTCAAAGTTCACGTTAAGATTTCCTACATCTTTTAATTACGGAAATATAGTAATATTTGTTTTTCCTCGTAGGCAACAATCATCATCGGAAATATTAAACGTAGGTACAATCAGCGTGCGGACCAATTATGCTCAACAATGGAGGGGGAAAAACACCGACAGGGGGTAGTGGTAATGGTGCGTGAACTGAAGCCAGCGTTCAGTTTTTAGTCAATCTTTATAGAGAAAAGACATAGTTTTGGAAAAGCTACATCAATGGCTTTATACAAATTTATATATTAGGGGAAGAGTGGGTAGCCACGGACACTTAAATGAAACACAAAAACAATATACAACCAATAAATTGTAATCAAATTACTCATTCAGGAAATCAAGATAAGCCCCTCCTGCTGCGTTATAACTAACCAAAAGAACATATTTCTTAAATAATTTTAGAAAAAAAATCAGAAACCTGTAGCCTCTGTTTTTACACAATCAAAAAATAGGACAGGAAAAAATTAAATTAGTCATTCGTCCAAAATTCTTAAAGCCGCAAAAAAAGTCTTTCCCTGCCATTCTTTTTTCTGTATTAACTCGGTGAGAAATTTTTAGATGTTCTGCCAGTTCGAAAGCTAGTTTTAAAAACTCTAATCTAGTCAATGGCATTAGGCGGTTGTCTAGATCTTTGACGTTTTGTACAATTGTAATGAAAAATGTTCATTAAAAGTAGGATCAAATCGACCTAATTTTGGTTTAAGAACCACTTCTTGACCGCTCTTTAATACTTTTACGCGATCCTGTAGCGTGCTACGTGGTACATCATATCTTTCAGCAGCTAATCTTACTGTTAAGTTGCTCTCCATAACACATACAATTGCTTCTTTCATTTTATTTCCATCCCACTTGCCTCTGTTGCTAGTTGGCCCCTTAAATTTTGGCATTTTTATAACCGTATTCTAAAACATATATTTATATTATTTAGCATCTTAAAGTAATGTAAACTGATTAAGAATCGCAATAATAAAATGTATCGTTTTTAAAAATTAAAGTTCGTAAAAGTGTCCGAGGGTACCCGCCATATTAGTGTCCGGGGGTATCCGATTGACTTGATCCAATATTTTTACCATTCATTTGTACAATAAGAAAAGAATTTAGCTAAATGTTTAAGAATCTTAAAAAATATTAAATTATTAATAGTAAAATCAATAAAATATGTAACAATACTTACATTTAATATACAACAAGCACCGATGATAATTAATAGTTTCAGTAATCGCACTTTCAGTTGGAAGAAGACTGATTATAATGTCAAATGCGCTTGGCGTGCACGCTACTACTAAATTGCAACTCTTTCTGGGCCTAGGCAGCCATGTTATAATCTGTCATTTATGTTTCTACGTAGCATGGAACTGAAGATACAATAATGTCCGGGGCTACCCGCCGTCCGGGGCTACCCACTCTTCCCCTACGTTATTCTATTGCGAAAAAGGAGATACACATTTTATGAAACAGTAATTAAAATGGATTATTTAAACTTTATTGATTTGTTATCAAACACCAAACAAATTAGGGTACTTGCAATATGTTTGAAACCAGTTAATAAACATGTTTATTATGCCTTTTAAACGTAAAGTTTTGACTCAACCTCGTAAGGTAGGCAATACAAGGTGGTAAAATGTTGAGGGGGAAGGGCGCCAAACAGAATCCTTGCTCCGAGGCTCTTACAACGTAGTTTCGTCCCTGGCAGCCGCACATAGGAGTTGGGATGAATGCTTTTCCATTGTACCAGTGTGCTGTGGCTGACGACTTCCGCTGGCAGCAGTCGCCAGCCGCACATAGGAACGGCTACATTTAAAAAGCATCTACGCACAACCAATATTTATACGAAACAGAAATGATTACAAATATTGAATATTGTGTTTTCTTGTCTCAATTTATACATAGTATTCTATATAAATATTACTATATTAATATTATTCTAAAACATATATTTATTTTGAAGAAAATAAGAAAGTGATGCGATACTTGTGTCGTTTATTTATTAAGGCTTAATTTTCATTAATACTAACAACCTACGTTTATAAATTATATTTCGCTATATCACATTTATTTTCATTTTCAGAAAGACATCATAAAAACATAATCAATCAGGTACAAAGAAAAGGAATGTCCAGATATGTATTTACTCCTTTCGCCCCCATGCATACAAAATTTTTTTATTAATACTGCTCAAGGTCGCAGTGGAAGTTTGCAATTTTTAACCGATTTCAAAAAGGAGGAGGTTGTACGTTTGTATGTTTTTTATGCTTGTTCCCTCATGACTCCTCAGCATATGGACCGACTTTGATGATCTATTTTTTTATTTGAAAGGGGACGATGCCCCGCTCGTCCCATCCTGCACTGAATCAACATCGACCCAATATTTTGCCACTTATGGTTATGTACGGAAAAGCAGCAATCCCCCGCCATCTCTGAAAGCCCGCCGATAATTAGACTACTAGCGACGACGGCCCGCTGACTCATGCGGAGCCGCGATCACGGACCCATCCCATCGACTCGCGATCGATGGAAGGGGGACTTCTTCTTTCCAGGATATACGGAGCGATTTCCTGGTATTCTTTGTCTCGCTTCGCTTGCTACTAGTTCACAGCAACTATCTTAAGGATGTATTGGACCTATTTTCAAAATAGTTCCAAGTTGATGAAAATTCGTGAGATTTTTCTTTTTAACCTTCCTGATGTGCTCCAAAATTTTTAAACGAATTCACTAAACGGTTACTGAGTTATAACGATTTTAATTTTCACTGATTTTACACTTACAGGGTTATCCACTGAAGACTGGCGGCGCTCGCGCGAGTAGAAATGAGAACGGCAACAACGTCACACGCATAATTACTACTACAATCATATGTCGCTACATCCGCCATCTGTGGGTTGTTGCTAAAAGTATAGGTTCGTGTAGATGCCAATAGAGAGCACAAGACACTTTTGGCTGTTTCCCCAGATAACTTTACATTTGACGTAACCGACGGGGAAGAAAACGACAGTCGTTTTACCACTGTTTCGTCGTGGTAAACCTCACGGTGCGCGCGGATTTTATCGTAGCGCACCATTAGTGTTGGAACTTGAATCGTAGGTTTTCTCTCAGGAACCGATTGAGAATGTTAGAATGCTCATTGAACGACAAAACCGTAGCTGATTGTTATTAATATGACAGCTGCACGTCTCGCTGTTTGGTACTTTCCAACTGTACTCCTGCAAAACACGCGGCATTCAAACGGATATTTGTTACAATAAATAGTATATAACTTTAGTTACATGCTAACATTGTAACTACATTACAATGTTGTATCAATATACTGATCGAATAATATAATCACTGACTGCTTTTTACGAAGAGTATAATTCAAGAGCAAAAAAGATAGATTGGATTACTGTATCAGCGGAATGTAGAATGATATTCGACTCAGTTAATTAAAAGTTTAAACAATTTTACCACGGACCATTTACTCGAGGTCCACTTCCACGTGCCAATTGATTATTGGCATACATTGCTCTGAAGTCCCAGGCGATAATCGTCGATGATATATGGTCGAAGTTTAAATTTCGTGTCTTGATCTTCGATGCAATGAGCGATCATTACCTGAAAATATTCTTGTGAAAATGATAGTTTTATTTCAGTGGGAGGAGGAAGACCACGCTTAATTCTCGTGGCTTGAGGAATTTATTTATAGGGTGAGACAGTTGAGATCGGAATTATCCTCGTTAACGTTTGATGGCCGATTGTTAATAAATTTAGAGCAGATGTTGGAAATGCCCGCCCTGTTGCTCCAAACAGGCATCTACTCGCTTCTGCATATTTGTGAATACATTGTTCAATGTATCTACGGTGATTTCTGCGATGCCATTCTCGATGTTCCTCTTCAAATCTTCTATTGTACGAGGGTTGTTTGCGTATACTTTATTTTTTAACATGCCCCACAGGAAAAAATCCGGGGGCGTTAAATCGGGAGAACGTGGTGGCCACAAACCACGGGAGATGAATCTATCATCGAAGAATTCTTCGAGCATCGCCGTTGTCGTATGCGCAGTATGAGCCGATGCACCGTCTTGATGAAACCAACAGTGTCTTTGGTCGGGTTTCAACAAAGAAATGAACGCAAGTAGAAGGTTTTGATAGACGGCCGCCGTGACGTTCTGATCATAGAACACTGGTCCAATTACACGCTTGCGCGATATAGCGCACCACACTCCAAGTTTCTCTGAATGCAATGGTCTCTCTCGAATTAGTCGTGGATTAAATCGGGTTTCGCTCCCGACGCACGGTGTAACGAAAATTTGGTTCGTGAAAGAATGGCATAGAAAGACCGCTATTGGTTCGGAGCAGCGTCGCGTTTTCGGAAGATCAGAGGAGAGCGCGAGCCAAGGCTATCAAGCGGGCTTCGGGCGAAGGAACGCAAATGCGTATATAAAGACCGACTTTGGACATTGGAATTCAAAAACCCCTCAGCAAGAGAGCAGAGCATATTGTTGTGCCCTGCGTGATGGCTCGCAAGACTGGTACGGGATTCGGCAATAATCGTAGGTTCGGGAGTGAACAAAAGATTGGAATCTACTGGGTGAACTACACCAAGTTTGGTTAAATTCAGAGACTAAGTCTTTATTCAAACTTTAATTAAAACTAGACTGAGGTTTACAGAAGTTTTAGCCGTGTTAACAGGTCGAGCGTCAAGTCTAGAATCCTCCCATTTGTGGAATCGCATTGGTTTTATATCCTTCTTGGGCGTGTACGCGTTACTATGCCCGGTCGTAGCGATGCGTTCGCATATTGCTGATCTTGTAGAATCGGTCGCTAGCGGCTGTCTTAGCTTTGAAACGTCTCGAACGTTTCGTAACGTAATATAATATTGTTGCGCCGGGGCGTTTCCATCGTCGACCACCCCGACGCAACGGAATAGGTAAGGGTACGCGGATATACACGACACGTCTATATTTCAAGATGTACAGAGTAATTAGGTGCAACCCGCGCGTCCGAACGCTTCGGCGTTCGGTACAAGACTCTCCTCGTCGGCCTCCCGATCATCCTCTTCAAGGGGGCCGACCTTCTTTCTTCTTCGGCTGCGAACACTAGCAGGCCATGCCCGGGCCTATACCCGGTGTTCGCAACACTGCTCCCCCCTTGGGAAAAGCGGGCGTCCCGACCGCGTAGTATCCTCTTCGGTATCTTCGTACCCTGGTCTGAAGAATTGGTCGTGCTATCTGGGTGGCTTCCTCAGACCGCCGCCTCGGCATTCGCCTTCACGCTGAGGGGAAAACCACCCCAAAAACCCTGAACAAGGCGTGGGTACAACGGGACGGCTGGCGAAATCCTCTCGTCGTGATCTTCTTCCGTGGCGTGTTCCCGCTCTCTGTCCTAGGACGTCCATGGAACTCTGCCCTCCAACGGCAATCCTGCTGCGTTGATTCCAGCGGCGAAACATCTTCGGATGCCCAGCGAAGCTCTCGTCTTCCTCTGCATGTCCCACGACGAGATCCATAGTGCCGACGTTGCATCCTCTCGGACTTGGCTCCCGGCTGAAGCTTCAGCCACGGACAGCCCCTGGAGTATGCCCTCGATGTTCTTCCGGTAGCTCTGCTCGAAACTCCAATCCATCGGTGGCTCCAGAAGTCCCTGAAACAACTCAGGAAAAGGGGCAGGGCTACGAAGGTAGCCTCCGCAGCCCAGTCCACTGGATTAGCTTACAACTAATCTTCAGACTTTTCCTTTCCTTCAATAACCATCTTTCTTCGTGGGGACCTTGACGCCCTCAAGAAACATTTCTTGAGCACGAGACTTCTTTGACCTTCAGTCGACGAACGACCCATCTCGATTGAGCGACTCAACTCTTCTGGGCTCCTCTCTCGGGGGTTTGACGATTCTGCGACGGTATTCGCCCTCGAACTCCCTCCGTCGCGACTTCGCACTAGGCCATCCTGCGACGATGTTCGCCCTCGAACTCCCTTCGTCGCAGCACAGCAACTTCGCGCACTCCAGGCGCCTCCACGTTGCTTCGGTGGTGCCGTGCTCCTGGGGGCTCCGCTCGCCAGCAACACGAATGCATGGATCCCCGGCCGCCACCCAAAGCCGTACACCCACCAACGGTGTGGTCCATGCACTCCCGGATGTCCCTGCGTCTCCGCCAGAGTCGCACCCCACCACCAACACTTCGACGCTTCTTCCATAGCGTCCTCGGCCTCTTCTGATGATGATTCCCCAAATCCGACGAGCCCTTCGATTCTGCTTGTAACTCCAAGTCAAATCGGCATTGTTGAACGTTGTATCTGGATGGCGTTCGACGGCTCACACCGTTCTCTCGGAAAACCGTTCTGCTCCGTCTCAGGAGAATTCAAAACGTCAATGTCGAAACGTCAAACTTGCTCGTTACCCGCGAAAGAGCCAAGTTCAGAGCGTACCCAATTCCCTTTGACGTACGCTCGTATTACTTTTAACGTTACCCAATAAAAACGATACAACCAAAATACCGGTTCCTTTTCGTGGGCCAGCTTCTCGAGCTTCCAGAGCCGACCCAGCAGTCGTCTCCTAGTCACTCTCTTTTCGGCAGCTCCCTCGCCAAAGCCTCGAAGCCGCTCCAATGTCAGCGGGCCTCGACCGCCGTCGCCGCTCCCGCGTCTGTCCCTCGATGTCGGCGGGCCTCGACCGCCGTCACCGCCGCTCCTGTGTCACAGCTGTCCCCCGTTGTCCTGCAGACTGGATCGTACGCAACGGCTCCTTGCGTATCGCACGCAACAGCTACTTGCGTCTCGTACGCAACTGCTCCTCGCGTATCGCACGCGACAGCTCCTTGCGTTTCTTCGGGATCCGCGGTTACGGATCCCACTTCTGACACCAATGTTACGCCGGGGCGTTTCCATCGTCGACCACCCCGACGCAACGGAATAAGTAAGGGTACGCGGATATACACGACACGTCTATATTTCAAGATGTACAGAGTAATTAGGTGCAACCCGCGCGTCCGAACGCTTCGGCGTTCGGTACAAGACTCTACTCGTCGGCCTCCCGATCGTCCTCTTCAAGGGGGCCGACCTTCTTTCTTCTTCAGCTGCGAACACTAGCAGGCCATGCCCGGGCCTATACCCGGTGTTCGCAACAATATGTATAATATATCTAACACGTGTGCTTGGGCGTTGCCTGGGCACAACATCCCTTCCCCTTTTTTTTTTTTTTTTTTTTTTTTTTTTTAAGAGGGGGAAATGCTTTATGCATACCCGGCTAGTAAACTAACCGGGTTATGTGGGACTCCCAGCCAAATAGGCGGACTACCCACTAAAACCCCCTCTATAGCGTGCCTCGTATTAGCACCTCCCCTTACCCATACCGGTGGTACTTGTAATGTACTACTTCACCTTTGGGTCCACTCGGGGGGAGTCCTCCTCGCCACCTGCCCTTAACACCCGCCAGGGTTCGCAGACAGTCTACGCATATCGTGCCCCAAATCGGCATCTTCCTCGTCCAGGGGGCTTAGCGCCTCAGAGCAAATCTCCCGCTATCCTCTCCCGTCTACTTCGGCCCGTGAATGCAGCAGGGAAAACCCACTCTCACTCTCTCACTCATGTACGCAATACCATAAACCAGAAACCATAAGCGCGCAAGTACACACACATACATACACATATATATACATATGTATACACACACATCCCCGATGGATATGTACAGCTTAGTGCTCAGGCTACAATTATGATGGCGTCAATAGTTAAGACATAAATAAATATATAAATAAATAAATAACTACGTTCCTCATAGAGATACCCGTCAGGAAGTAAAATAAAATATAGTGAACTATAGAATAAAATACACATCATCTCCCACTAACGTGCGTGTGTGTTCCCACTCCTCCTCCCGCTGTTGGATCCAGCGTTGTCCTTGGGATCATCCTCCTCTTCTTTGTAGGGGGGAGGGGAGGGATCCCACAACCCCCCGGCCCATCCTTACTGGGTGCTTTTCTCTTTCTGTAGCTCGTTCTGCTACTGCCTGAAGCCACATCCAGGGCATTGGCCCTGGAGGTCATCACCCTTCTTTCCCTCGCCGCCTTTTCCTGTCCTACCTCTTTCGTTGCCCGATCCTTCATCGTCTTGTAGGCAAAAGTCTTGAAGTGGGACCACCTACTCTCGTTACTCATGGCAAGTGACAGGAAATTTGAAGGGTTAGGCACTGTCCCAAGGACAGCGACCAGACCTTCCCGTTCCTCCGCATACGATGGGCATACAAACAACACGTGTTCGGCATTATCCACCGCTGCCCCACAGTCCAAGCAGACCGGGGATTCCGCCTTCCCGATTTTATGGCGGAACGCACCGAATGACCCATGGGACGTCATCAGCTGGGTACACCAGTAGTCCAGTTGTAGCTTAGACCCCGTCAGCCCAGTGAATGTGCCGACCGACGCAACAATCCTACGCGTCCAGTTCGTCGGGTCAAACACCTCCCACTTTTCTTGCCATTTCTTCATGGCATCTTCTCTATATATGCGCTTATGTTCTCGGTATCTGTTCAGCAGGGCCGGAGGGTTACCCCTGAAAGCAGGGTTCTGCTTATCGTCGGCTCTGGCTCTGAAAACCGAGCGCCACATACTGGCCTTAATCTGGATGGGCAATCGCCCTGCCAACACACACAACGCCATATACGCTACGGTCCTGTAGGACGTAGTAGTCCTAACTAAGGCCGTCTTTTGGGCGCGCCTGATAGTTGCCTCGTTGGAAGTCGAGTACACGTAGGTGGCCCAGATAGGGGCTGCGTATAGCACTATACTTTCCCATACGGAATAATATAGGCGTCGCACGAACCAAGAGGGGCCCCTGACATTGGGGAGTAAGGAGGAGAGAGCTCCCACCACTCTGTCCCCTTTCGCAGTCACTTCCTGAAGGTGAGTAGGCAGTCAATGCGGATCCCAAGGTACCGAATCGTCTCCCCCGACCTCACATTTTCCCCCATAATCGAGAAATCCTGTCTCTTCTTACCCCTAAGTCCGGGAAGAATCACCACTTCCGTTTTCTCATGTGCAACAGAAAGGCCTGTCCTTATGAACCAGGCCTCAACCCTGGCCATTGTACTGCAAATATCCGCCTTAAGCCTATCCACGTCCTTACCCATGAAGACTATCGCAAGATCGTCTGCGTATGCGATAGGACGGATCATAGGGTTTTCTCCAACCTCCGCCAGGACCCCATCGAACACAAGGTTGAACAAAAACGGACCCAGGACAGATCCCTGGGGCACTCCCGCAAATATTTGGGCTGACACTACGGCCCTACTCGTGTGCACTACCACGAACCTATCCTTAAGGTAGCACCCGATTAGGTTACACACCCCAGATGATACCCCTCTCCTAGCCAATTCTTGGAGGATGACATCCCACCTCAGGGTGTTGAAGGCGTTCTTCACATCAAGAGTTACCATAATGCAACGCTTGTCCTTCTTCGTACAGTTATCGGCCAGCCTGCTCACCTCAGTTATTGCCTCAGTCGTGCCCATGCCCCTCCAAAACCCGAACTGCGCCGGGTGGAACGGGTCGTGACCAATTTGGTCCTCAACAATGGCCTTAATTGTGTACTCCCACACCTTACTCAGGGCAGGGAGCACACTAATAGGCCTATATGATCCAGGTAAGAGGGGATCCTTACCCGGCTTCGGGATCAGGACCAGTCTCGCCTTTTTCCACTTGGGCGGTATTGTTCCCCTAATTAAGGAGTCCGCCGCCATTAGGCCGATGAGCGCAGGTCTGGCCTTCATAGCTACCGCGACCACCTCCGAGGGGACTGCATCCAGACCCGCCGCCTTCTTGCTCTTAATTCTGGCGGCAACCTGTCTAACTACTTCCTCAGTAACCCTGCTCAGGCCGGACTCACAGCTGCCTCTGGTCATCCAGCTATCAAGAGGAACCTGCTGTCTCGGAAGCCGCCCAGGAGGGGAGGTAACGAAGAGCTGGGCTATGCTGGCCCTTACTTGGTCCGGAGACATCTCCGTTGCACGGGGCCTGCCTTTTACCGATGACATGACCGCCAGGTATGGCCTACCCCAGGGGTCAAGCTCAGCCGTCGAACATAGACCGCTCCATAAGGTAAATGGCCCAGTCCTTAAACAAGGCCCAATAATTAAAAATTGAGAAAAAATTTCATTAATAATAACAGTTTTACTAATTTGCAATGTTTAAACTGTTCGAAATATAATTGCAATATGTATTAGCTTTATATAGATACAATTATAAGCTTATATAACTGAATAGTTATATCATGCAAAAATATTATTGTACAGTAAAGCTTCAACAGTTTCAATCTCGCTTCTTACCTAATGGGCTCGAGCAAGCGAGAGAATATTTTTGTTAAGGTTATAATTAATTATTATTTTATAGTTTTTGAAATAGTACACTTGTTTTGGGTTTATTAGATATTGAAGAATTGAAAATTAATTGGATCTTTTAGTAATTTTTTGTTTTTAATATTGAAATTGTTGGGTTTATCCACTAGTACACGATACCATGACACGGACCAGTTATTAAACGCGTGTTTAAAGGTTATGGAAACACTGGTATAGACGCCAGTATTCAGTGAAGTTTTAAAATTATTAACATTTATTGTACCAAAGTATTTTTTGTATCCTATATATTTACGTTAATAATAACTAGACAAAAATATAATACTGTTTAAGAATTACATATTAGGATAATTAATCTCAAACACGTCACAATATTAACATAACCTAAAATTTTATAATATACTATTAATCATTTTTTCCTACCGAAAATTGAACACAAATTTATTATAAATAAAATATTTTTATTACCCTAAAATATTACCACATTGATTTATTTTCATTAACTGATAGAAATAGTTAAATTAAATATGTATTCAATTATTGGGACACTGATAATTAATGACTGGGACACGCTATGAATTTCATTTAATTACTGGGCCATATGAACACTTTCACGTTTTAATTAATTTACAACTTTTCCTTTAATAAATGTAGATTCTTGTTACGTTATCTGAAAGGAGAAATTTTACGCTTTCGAATAATTATATTTAGTTATAATTTTATACTATTTAAATATAAAAGAAATTGCAATTATCTCAACTGCTTCCTTAACTGTTTCACCACTGGGCCATTTACCTTACTGCCTCCTTAGCTCTCCACACCAGCGTGTTAACATGCTTTCTCGCCTTGAGATATGCCTCCTTCAAGTTCGGTGCGTCAAGGCGTCCTCGCTTCCTTGCTTTCTGGGCCACTCTTCTGGCCTTAAACATAAGACTCCTGGCCGCGGCAATGTCCGCATTCCACCAGGAGTTAGGTATCCTTCTGCCACGTATAGGGGCCTTCTTGCGGAGATTGGCCTTCGTCACCTCCTCCAGAGCCTCCTGGATCTTGTCAGCAACCGGGGTCAGAGTCAGCCCCTCATCCGCAAACCTCCTACCAGGTTCACCAGTCGCGGCATCTCCTCCCCATGCTGGTGAACGCGCATTGAGGTCCCCACCAAACAGGACTCCCACGCGCGTGGAACCAGCCTCTCTTATTGTCCCTTCCACTACATCCACTACATGCCTTATAGTCGCGGAGGTTAATACTTGGGGGGCAGTAGCAGCTGACATACAATTTACCTCGCATCGTTACAGCCACCATCCAGTCCGACTCAATCTGCCGGGTAAGGTCTGGGAGCAGACCATTAAACCCCGTCACCCATATGGAAGTACCCCCTGAGGCGTCGTTGTGCCACTTCCGGAGCTGGCGATAGGGCTCCGAAATGAGCACAACGTCCACCCCTAGCATAGCCGCATTACGCTCCAGCATGGTCTGTGCTAGTCTACAATGATTAAGATTCGTTTGTAGAATCTTAATTGACATTCTGGGGTAGGATATGAGCTACGGTGCTTGCCCGGGGCCCCGTCCCCTGGTTCGTTCTATTTTCAGGACACGTCAGAGACGCTGTCACGTGGGCCACTTTGTTCCCACTTAGTCCTTTTTTCACGCAGATGGCACATTTGGGCCTATTTGTGCAGTTCGCGATGAGGTGGTCTTGCGCCCCGCACCTTCTGCACAGCTCCGAGCCCTCACTGACCTCGGTACAGTTCTTGGCTAGATGGCCCAGGAGGTGGCACCTGAAACATCTAGTATTCTTAGGGAGGATCCTGATCCTTGCCATACTAAGGCCACACCTAAATCTCTTGCCCTCCGTTGACCCATCCACGGCCTTAGCCGGGACCGAGATTATCGCATATTGGAGGCCCCCTCGGCCCAGAACGAGGCGTTTCACATCAAACACACTATGCTCCAACTTAAGGGCCGCCCCCAAGTCGGATTTAATGTCCGACTCTTCAAGCGCCGGGTCTATGTCCCTGACCTCCAGGGTAATACGATCCTGTAGGGGGGCCAGCTCGATGGCAGGCCCCAGCTTCCCCTTTATCATGCCAGCCACGTCAGAAGCACACCCCTTCTTGTCCAATTCAAGCAAGACGTGCCCCAGTCTGGTCATTTTGACCCCATTTACCGCCCTCAGGTTCTCCCTCCCCACCTTGAGGAGGGATCTGTACGTATCTAAGTACGTGCTTCCCTGAGGGACCTTAATTAAAACGGCCTCCGGGCGCTTTTTGGGCAGCCTAGCCTTCTTAGATGGGCGGGTCCCTCCTTTCCCCGGATCGCGAGGCGGCTTGCTCTGAGGAGTGCGCACAGCTGTGGGCGGCTGAGAAGTGGGGGGAGTATGTGCACCGCGCTCCGACCACCATTCGCGCCCTGCAGAGGGCCCGGTGGCATAAACTGCCCATAGGGTGTCGAGGGAGTACGATCACCATACCCAGACTGGGAAACCGTCAGGGCGCCTTTACGCTGGAGCTCGAGATCATTAAGCCTCTTGGCTTTCTTGTCCCGCTTCTTTTGGCCTTTCGTGAGTAAGAGACCCAGGTCAGCCCGACCAGCTGTCACGCCTCCAATACCCTCTGTCGCCACCTTACCAGCCCCTGCTATTGTAAGAGCGGGACACGCGGGAGTGTTCCCGTCCACCAGAGGGGGGTGGGAGAGGGTGCTCGCATTTGATGGGCCAGGCCCCACAGCCGTGTGGTTATCCTTGACCACATCCGTAAACCTCTTCTTCGTTGCAGCCCTACCATATTCCAGGGGGGACGTAGGCCCCCTCTTACCATCTCCGTTTCCCAGGGACTTGTCCTGGGGATGGGGGCCATCGCCAGACCCCACAAAAGTAAAGATCCCCATCTCAGTCTGGGTCCCGATATTGCATTGGGATCTCTTCCGGGGGGAGGCGCTCTGTCTATCTATTACTGCGCTCTGTCTATCGCACGGATCTTTAAGACCCGAGTACGCCGAGGTGCCCCTCTCTAGCGCTGCCTTGGCATACGAGCACTCCTTGGCCATTCTACGGGCTGCCTGAGTGACCTTCTTCTTGGTGGATCTCCACTGACTCCACTAACTCCTGGCAGGTCTTCGCCAGGTTACCCAGGAGCACCGTCACTTCCTTCAGCACATTCCTGAGGCATTCACCCTCCATATCTGTTTGACCCGATTGCTTTTGTTTCTTAGCCGTTGCCAAGGGGGGAGCCGGGATGGCGAACACGTGGTCGGAACCACCCCTGTTCAAGTCCGGAGACCCCCTTTCTAGCCCAAGCAAGGAGGCCGCCTTGTTTTTCCGTTCCTCCTCCAGCGCTCGAGACGAGGAGCAGGACCTAGGGCGCGTTAACACCGCCCCCGCCGGTTTACTAGGTACGACAATCCTCTCAAGAGTCACCGTAGGGGTGATCTTGTACCCGACACATTCACCAGGCCTCCCCTCTACCTTCTTCGGGTCCTCACCGGAGGTACCATACGCAGTCCTGCTATGCCCGGTATGACCCTTCTTCCAATCGTCCGGGGGAGTCCTTGCCAGTGTTTTCCCCTTCTTAATGACTTGGGTACTCACATCCTCATTCCTCGGTTGAATCGGGACCTCCGCTTTGCCGTCACTAAACGACTTTATTGTTTTGGAGAGGAAGGCATCAAGGGTGCCCTTATCCTTCACTGGGTCCTTCGGGGTCCGCTGACCACGGGCAAGGCCCATCCTCTTCTTCTCCATCGACGTAGCTCCACTGTAAGTGGACGCTCTCTCCCGGATTTTTCCATGGCCCTGTGGGGTCCCCGGGATGGACTCCTCCTCATCCGAGTCATCCAAGTTCATCACAGGATTCAGGGTGCCCTGCAGTCGATCCTCGATCGGCAAAGTGTCCCCCTTAGGCCCATCTGGCTTAGTAATGGGACAACTCGGCCACTCCTCATCAATGTCCCTCACAAATTCCGTTTCATCGCCAGGTCTAGCCGCTGTAGTTTCTTCTGGTGGGTGCAATAGCGCAGATGCGCCACCACCAGTGATACTGGTCCGCCGCTTCGACACAGTATCATCGGGCTTACTACTTACGCTCCTCTCATTGCCGACAAGATGAGGGGAGGTTGGACTTATTCCAACATTCGCCTTGTATCTATCCGAGGCTAGGCTAATTTTGGACATTACCATAAAGTGTCTTAAGGGCGACGGCCCCACCGCCCGGCGGATTTACTCCAAAACTACTACGCCCCGATGTTACGGGCCGCAACCTACCATCGGACGTATTCCGGGGGGACCCCCCACGGTTGCTTGGTCCTATCCGGTCCCCAGCGGCAAACACCTTCCCCATACCCATATATCGAGTCCCCTCCGGAGGGCTCCACCCGTCCCATCGCAGAGCGATGGGGGGGGGGGGGGGGGGGGGGAACAACCCGAGGGGCACTAACCTTACCCATAGATGACACTAACCCATTTTATTTTTTATAGGTTTTCTCACAGGCTGTCCTGACACAGAACACGAAGTAATGGAGACTCACCCTCGGGTAAGTACCGGAAAAGGTCTTGAGCCCGGATTCTTTGTGTCAGGAAACATTCTCACATTTCAGGTTCCGCCGCTGGGTCCCGGATGGTGGTCGACCCTTAGCCAGGAAGGCAGCATTCTCCACCGGCCACTACGCAAGGAAAGGACCTCACGCAGCGCCCGAAGGGGAACATAGCCGACTTCCCAGAGCCCCCTCGCCACGACAAGGCGGTCGACCCTGGAAACATCCCTTCCCCCTAAGGGAGGAAAAGCCATAGCTTTTTCTTACGATACGTCTTAACATTATTAGTTTTACATTTGACTATAATGGATTATAATATTTGTAACGAGTTATTGTCGGTAGGACGACGATCTTGCCCCCCCCCCCCCCACCACGCGCCCGACCGTAACAACGCGTACCGCGCGTGGCCAACAGTCTTGCCCCCCACCACTCGTCCGCGGTTCCGAGATTAGGCGCGAGAGGGTACACAATAATTAACTCTCTCGCTGCCGAAACTCCGCGGACGAGGATATATAAGCCAAGGGTATAGGCCTATTTGGCAGAGACCGCCTAGAAGCGAACGTACTAAGTACACCTCTCCCAGAGACATCCTGTACGATTCCACATTCTTGTGCAGACACTCGTGGTTGCGAAAGACAAGCGCTAGTGTAAGCACCAGTTTTCGTGTGTCGACAGACTGCATCTCTGCGAACCATTTTTGCAACCTCCACGGTTCCCAGTAGGACAGCGTGAGCCATCCTCTGGAAGCAGGCCGTCAACCGCTATCGATCTCCCGAACGGAGCTATCTCCATTCTCGAGAGCGTACCCACAGTCTCCGATCCACCCACGGGTTGTGCCCACTGGGTGACCGGACTAAAGACTCTTCGACTAGGGTCCATCGGCAGGGTTGGCCCGCCAGGACACCGAACGGTCAAACCATCTCTCCCCAATCGCCGCCTCCTTACCGACCGAACACGCGCCGCAATACGCGCCGAAATCCACACCGACTCGTGCGCTGCGATACACACCGGGACCCGCGGTAGATTAAGCCGTCCTCACACTGTGTGCCAGCATAGACCTGGCCGGGATCTCTTGTACTTAGCCGTAAGCGTAAATAAACTGTCGTACTCTACTCTACTCCTGCGTTCAATCACTCGATCGGCGGCCCTGGACCACCGTCCTGAGCTGGCCATACGGTACCTCCACCGTCCCACCGGTAACCCCGCGTATCACGGTTACATTTGGCGCCCGAACAGGGATAGTAGGAAGTACGGAGGACGATAGAATGATCCGGGTAGGTTGGGTGTACGACAGGACAAAACCGATCTTATAGCACTCGCGGAGCGCTATCACCTCGACGCCACCGGAACCATCGACGCCTTACGAGCGCGAATAGTGGCGCATCTACGGACTGGCAATACAATGGAGGACTCCGAGACCAGCACGATAGCCCCTCCACCCACCGTAGTAGCCACGATAGAAGACGATCAAGGTACAAAAGACCCGCCACTGGTATCATTCTCCCCCGGAAAAACGGGAATACCGATCCCTGCAACCGATAACGGTACACCGGCTGTCCAATATATAATGGACAGAGTGAAAAGATGGGGCGGACATTTCGATGGAGGAAAAGGAGCGGAAGACTTCCTACAGCAATTGGACGATCTACAGGAAGGCTACGAAGTCACGGCGGAGCAAATTTTGCGCTGCCTCCCGGGCATATTAAAAGGCACGGCGTTGCAATGTTTCCGTGTCGAGAAGAAAAACCTCCCGACATGGGACCTGTTCCTCACCGCGTTCAAACGAAGGTTCCTTCCGCGGCGAAGGCAGCACGACCTGGAGAAGGAAATCCACCAGCGTCTCCAGGGACCGGCCGAAACCGCCGCAGATTTTTCCGATCAGCTCCGATTACTAATGTACCGCCACGGTAATATTTCGGAAGAGAATCAGTTGGAATGGGTCTACTCGAACCTACGGCCGGAGTACCGCCTTTTCATTCACCGTTGGGATTTCACGACTTTGCCCGACCTCATCGATCTAGCAACCGACCATGAACGAGCACGGAAGGAAGAAGCCGCCAGGGCCCCCGCCAAACCCGCCGACGATAAAATTCGAGGGGGTCAGAAACTCGCCGCTGTCGGTGAAGGGTACCGCCGAGAAGAATGCTGCTGGAGGTGCGGTCAACGAGGACATTATCGCCAGGACTGCCGCCGGCCAGCCAAACTATTTTGCAGCCGCTGCGGAACCACGGGCGTTTCTTCCCGAGACTGCCAATGCCCAGGGCCTTCGGGAAACGCCAACGGAACCGGCGGCAGAGGCACCGACCGGAACGTTCCGTCAAATCAGCTTCAACAAAATCCAACGCAGACGACCGACCACACGTTCCGCTAAGGATTCACGACAGATGGTTCCGGGCGCTCATCGATACAGGGGCACAAAAATCCTATGTAAGCTCCGGAATGGCCAAATGGTGTCGGGAGAACGGGAGTCCGACGTACAAAATACACAAGGTCGTCAAAGTAGCCAACGGCGAGAAGGTGCACATCCGCGATGAAATCGCATTCTTCGCGCAGGTAACCAACAGCCTTGTATTCTTCCGATGCGCGGTGCTCGCGGACCTAACCTGCGACGTACTCCTCGGCATCGACGCACAACGGAGGATGGGGATGACCTTACGAATAGGGCAACAGGAATGGGACCCACGATTAGACGCCGTCACGGTCGATTCGCCTCCCGGACTTCGAAGCTGTACCGAGGAACAACGAAAGGAGTTAGAAGCATTCCTCGTAGAGGAACTGGGACGTTTCGATTTACTTCCCGGCCTCACCCACATGGCCAAGCACCGCATCCGCCTTAAAACAGGCGCGGAGCCAATCAAACATAGGTACACTCCCAAGAATCCCGTCACGCAGGCCATCATCGACGAGGAGGTGAGTCGAATGCTCGCGGAGGGAATCATCGAACCCTCCAACAGCCCGTGGAGCTCCCCAGTCGTGGTGGTCAAAAAGAAAAACGGAAACCGGAGATTCTGCATCGATTTTCGTAGGGTCAATGAGGTAACCGAGAAGGACGCATACCCGCTACCTCAGGTCCAGGCCACCCTAGAGAAGTTACGGGGCGCGAAGTACATATCCACGATAGACCTAACCAACGGCTATTGGCAGATACCCCTCGACCACGAGAGCCGTCCGATAACAGCATTTACCGTACCAGGAAGGGGCCTGTTTCAATTTCGAAGGATGCCGTTTGGACTACACTCCGCGCCAGCCACCTTCCCGCGTCTGCTCGACCAGATCATCGGCCCGCAGCTGGAACCACGGGCATTTGCCTACCTCGACGATATCATCGTACTAGGGAGCACCTTCGAGGAACACCTCGACAACCTCCGCGAAGTACTGCAACGACTATGGGCGGCCGGACTCAAGCTAAATAAAGAGAAATGCCAGTTCGGTCGAACCGAGTTACAGTATTTGGGCCATACCGTCACCGAGCGGGGGGTCGCAACCGACCCCGAGAAAGTACAAGCCATCGCCAGAATACCAGCCCCCACCAACCTACGGGAACTCCGACGATTCTTAGGCATGGTTTCGTGGTACCGAAGATTCATACCGCGTTTCACCGACATCGCCGCCCCCCCCCCCCACAACCACCTACTACAGAAGAAGGTACGGTGGACATGGAGCGAGAAGGAGGAAATAGCTTTCGAAACACTCCGGCAACAGCTAGCCACCGCTCCCGTACTTGCCTGCCCCGACTTCACCCTGCCCTTCACTCTCCAGACCGATGCAAGCAACGAGGGGCTCGGCGCGGTCCTAACGCAGGACATAAATAGCCAAGAACGGGTTATCGCGTACGCGAGCCGCACCTTGAACTCCGCCGAGAAAAACTACTCGGTCACGGAGAAAGAGTGCCTTGCGGTGGTGTGGGGCATCCGGAAGATGCGACCGTACCTCGAGGGGTACCGTTTTACGGTCCTAACAGACCACCAATCACTAAAATGGCTGCGTACAATGGACAACCCCTCCGGTCGGTTGGCACGCTGGGGCTTGGAACTACAGGAATACGATTTCGACATCCAGTACCGGAAGGGGGCCAACAACCTGGTCGCCGACGCCCTGTCACGACGCCCCGAAGGAAGCCCCCAAGACGAGGTCAACAGCATGGAGGCACCCACCGACTGCCCGTCGTACGATCGAATAAAAGCGGCCGCCGAAAGCGAACCACACCGTTACCCAGAATACCACGTGGTGGACGGGCGCCTCTACCGACACATTTCCGATACCCACGGCCCGCGATCCGAGCTCGAATGGAAATTGTGCGTGCCCCAGCCACTCAGGGAGGCGGTACTACGTGAAAACCATGACGCACCCACCGCTGGACATCTAGGAGGCAGCAAAACGGCCGCAAAATACTTTATATTAACATTATTTTGGTCCTTCGAGCCGGATAATCAGTGCCTTTAAAACAGTTCGTTAACGTTCGGTAGTGCGGCCAACCGTCGCGCGTGACCTCCACTCGAACGTTGTTTAGTGTCGCGCAACCGTCGCTCGTGACCTCCACTCGAACGTTGTTTAGTGTCGCGCAACCGTCGTTCGTGACCTCCATTCGAACGTTGTTATTGCCGTCCAACCGTCGTTCGCAACCGCCACCTAAAACAATGGCTCATTTAATTAAAAGTCAACTCGACCTTCACACACGTATAAAAAACGCGTTTGATAATTTGAAAAAGGTCGGTGCGAACAATTACACTAAAACTAACGTTACCTCGCGATTAAAATCGCTTCGGAAAAATTGGGAAAAGTTCGAGGAGCAACATGACCAATTACTTGCCCTCTCTTCCGATCCGACCATCTGGCCTACCATCAAAGACCACGAGTATTGGGAAAAGGGAGAGCCATCCAGAACGGAAGAAGTGTTCCTCGCTCAAGAAGTCCTGGTAATGGACAAGCTAGAAGAAATTCTTAAGGCGGAAAGGATACTGGACATTACCAGGGAGCGCTTGACCTCCGGCGAACGATCGATCGCCCATTCCAATGCTGTGGCCGCTCGTCCTTCGTCTTCGCTGCCTAAAATACCGTTACCCACCTTCAATGGCAGTCACAAGGAGTGGCCCTCGTTCAAAGGGTTATTCAGTTCGTTGGTGGCCCGTGACGCAACATTAACGGATGCCGAACGGCTTCATTATTTACGGGGCTCGCTCAAGGGCGACGCCGCTCTACTTCTTCACAACATGCCTGAAGGAAAAGAGAATTACAAATCGGCGTGGGAATTACTGCAAGAACGCTATGATAACCAACGATTGATGGTCAAGGCTCAAATGAATACCATATTCCATTTACCCACTATTACGCGTGAGTCAGGAACAGAGCTTAAACGATTATTTTATACCGTATGTGATTCCATTAAGGCCCTTGCCGCCATCAAACGGCCCTTCGATGCCAGCGGCGACTGGCTAATTCATTTAGTCGTAGAAAGAATAGATCCATCATCTCGTCGCGAATGGGAGACACTCATAGGGAAGTCGAAGAAGCCTCCTACCTTTGCTGAACTTCAAGAATTCCTGGAAGGCAGAGTTAATACTCTTGAGGCTTTGGAAGCGCAGCGCAAGGAGCCCGAGGGCAGAAACGCGAAACAGGCGTCAAACCAAAGAACGAACAAGGTTCATCAGCTGAGCCAAGAGAAACCACCACTAGTACCATGCAGCCTCTGCAAGGCCAACCATTTTATTCTGTATTGTCGATTGTATAAATCAAAGTCAATCCCCGAGCGCCGGGCCTCCCTACAAGCCGCGAACCTGTGCTTCAATTGCCTAAGTAGACATCACGTGAAGTGCCTCTGAATTACGTACCTCTGAACGTCGATGCCAACGCTGTAACGGAAAGCATCATACGACAATACATGAAGATAGGTCAGATGTCAACCCTAGTGCTATCGTTGCGACAAATAACTGTGCGTCGAGCTCGATACCTGCAGTACTATTGGCCACCGCACGGGTAAAGGTGTTTCAGTCCGATGGAGGTTCAAGAACAGTGCGAGCTCTCGTGGACCAAGATAGCGAGGTGTCCATTATTACCGAGGCTCTGGCTCAGCAGCTGCGACTCCCAAGGAAAGATACAAACATTAGCCTCGTCGGTGTGGGCAATCAACATTCCGAAAGAATTCGCGGCAAAGTTCAATTAGAGTTTACTTCACGTTTTAATGATAAAGATCGTTACATTATAACTGCACTGGTATTACCTCGTATCACGTCCTACAAGCCCCGCCTCAAACACGCCCCGGGTAAATGGACTCATTTGACGGACCTCACATTGGCTGATCCTAAATTCGACACCGATAGTCCTATTGACATTTTGCTGGGTGCTGACGCATTTGCACTCGTCATACTTGACGGTATAGTCAGAGGTCGCACGGGAGAACCAGTCGCACAGAATACCACTTTGGGCTGGATTGTGTCTGGACCTGCTACACCGGGCACTGGTGCCACTACCATGGATCACCAAAATCCAACATCACTACAGTGTTCAGTTGAAGATGAGCTTCTTACAATGGTGCGGCGGTTCTGAGAACAGGAGGAACTCAAGGTATCAATTGCCTATACCCTTGAGGAACAACAATGCGAGGATCATTTCGCCGCTACTCACCAAAGACTGCCCTCCGGTCGTTACATGGTACGATTGCCATTTCGCGAAGCCGCTGACCTTGGAAAGTCTCGTCATGGAGCCCGACGCATGCTCCAGAGGATGGAGAACAAATTCAAAAGGGAACCGGCGTTCGCTGAAGCTTATCACGTCTTTATGCGTGAGTACTTGCAACTCACACACATGACAAAACTAGATGGTCATTTCTCAGGGGACTCATACTATCTTCAACATCACGGTATGCTGAAGGAGAACAGCCTTACTACCCGGTTGCGAGTCGTCTTCAACGGATCTTATGCTACGACTACCGGCCGGTCCCTCAATGATACTCTGATGGTGGGGCCTAATCTCTTACCGAACCTCCATCAACTACTGCTACGATGGCGTGTTCACCGTGTCTGCCTTACTGCGGACATAGAAAAGATGTATAGACAGATTCTTCTACACCCAGCTGATCGATGCTATCAACTGGTTTTGTGGCGAGAAAACGAAGAGAGCGATGTTTGTGACTACCAACTGAACACAGTCACTTACGGTTTGGCTTGTGCACCCTACCTTGCCATTCGTACGCTTCGCCAATTAGCTTCAGACGAAAAGGACCGGTTCCCACGAGCAGCTGCTATTCTCGGACGGGATGTTTATATGGACGACGTCGTAACAGGAGCCGATTCAATTGAGGACGCCATAGAATTACAAGCCGAGCTCCGTCAACTCTGCAAAGCGGGCGGTTTTAATTTACGAAAATGGGCGTCCAATCAACAGGAACTGATGGAGAACGTCCCTACCGGAGATGCCATTCCGGACTGCAAATGGCAGATAGGCGAGACACACTCCGCCTTAGATATCCACTGGAGTCTGGCCGACGATTGCTTCAGGGTCCAAGTGCAGCCTACCATCAGGGACAACAGCATAACTCGACGCTCGGTTCTATCCACTATTGCTAGGATCTTTGATCCATTAGGACTGGTGTCTCCAGTCACAATTAATGCCAAAATTTTCATGCAATCCTTATGGTTGTTACAATTAGATTGGGACACACCTTTGCCGTCGACTGCTGCCAACCACTGGACACAATTCCTGGACGAGCTCCCAAAACTGAATCGTATCGCTGTTCCTCGTTGGCTGGGCACCAAACCGGCTTCTCAACGTCGGGAACTGCACGGGTTCGCCGACGCTTCAGAACGTGCCTATGCTGCGGTGGTGTACCTGCGCACCACAGATGACGAAGGCTTCGTTCGAGTTCAATTAATTACGGCCAAAACCAAGGTGGCACCCTTGAAACAGATTACCGTACCAAAGCTTGAACTGTGCGCTGCAATCCTACTGTTCAAGCTAGTGGCTTTCACGTGCGAAAGCTTGAATCTGAACGGAACCGCCATACATCTTTGGAGTGATTCCACTATCACTCTGGCCTGGATACAAGGCCATCCTTCTCAGTGGAAGACATATGTGGCGAATAGGGTGTCAGAGATTCAGCGTACGTTACCGGAAGCACGATGGCATCATGTTACCAGTCAGGATAATCCCGCTGACTGCGCCTCCCGAGGGATGTTTCCGAGTCAACTACCTGACATTTCACTCTGGTGGACCGGACCTTCTTGGTTGACCACTACATCATGCTGGGATGCCGGGACAGAGCCACTATCACACCAAACTGAACTGGAGAGGAGGGTCACTGCCAATGTGACCACCGGTGAACCTGCAACGGGGGGGGATTTATTGGCACGTTACTCATCCATCCATTTACTCCTCAGAATTACCGCCTGGTGTTTACGATGGCTACGCAGGCCAACTATTCGCACGAGAGGACGCCGTCTACTACCAGCCGAAATAGAAGCTGCTCGCTGTCACTGGCTCCTACTCACGCAACGCCAGGAGTTCAACGCAGAGGTCCAGCAACTGACGTTGGGACGACAAGTACCGAGTCGCAGCAAGCTACTGCCTCTTAACCCTTTCCTCGACAGCCAAGGTCTTCTGCGAGTCGGCGGACGTCGACGACATTCTACTCTACCACAAAATGCTCAACATCAGATTCTGCTACCAAAAAATAGTCGACTGACCGAATTGCTGGTGGCTGATGCCCACCACCGGACGTTACATGGAGGGACACAACTTACTTTGGCCACCTTGCGCCAGAAGTACTGGCTTCTACATGGACGACAGCGAGTCAAGGCCCTCATCCACCGCTGTCCAACTTGTTTACGCTGGCGAGCTACAACAGGACGCCAATTAATGGGAGATTTGCCGTCTACGCGGGTGACACCGGCGCGGCCATTCCTTAATGTGGGATTAGACTATGCCGGACCGATATCACTGTTAATGTCCAGAGGAAGAGGACAACGAACATATAAGGGCTACGTGGCATTATTTGTATGTATGGCCACACGCGCGGTCCACTTAGAGCTTGTTTCCAATTGCAGTACAGAAGCCTTCCTCGCTGCCTTGCGACGTTTCACTTCACGGCGAGGTCTCTGTGCCGTGATACGAAGTGATCGAGGATCCAACTTCGTGGGCGCCTCTCGAGCTCTGCGGGAGATGCTGACTCACCTCGACACTGGACGCGACCAAATTCATGCCGCACTCTTGAAGGACGGAATCGAATGGCAGTTCAACCCGCCTGCTGCCCCTCACTTCGGGGGTCTATGGGAAGCAGCCGTTAAATCTACTAAACACCATCTACGACGGGTGGTGGGGGACCAACACCTTACGTACGAGGAGATGACGACGCTACTTCACCAAATCGAAGCCTGCCTGAACTCTCGTCCACTGCAGGCGATGAGTGAGGACCCTGGCGATTTGATCATCGCTCGCACGGAATACGTCGACGCGTGCTTTTGTTTTGAAATTCGAGCGCGTGCTTAGACACTTGAGATAAGCAAGCGACGTATTCCGTGCGAGCGATGGTGAACCTTGGGGAGGAGATACTGCTGTAAAGAGGGCCTCTTCAGGACACTGGCCGTTTGGGAGGGCTGCAGGGCAGATTGGTTAGTTTGGGGCCAATCGGACCCCAAGGTCCACCTTCCCTCGCACGGAATACGACGACGCGTGCTTTTGTTTTGAAATTCGAGCGCGTGCTTAGACACTTGAGATAAGCAAGCGACGTATTCCGTGCGAGCGATGGTGAACCTTGGGGAGGAGATACTACTGTGAAGAGGGCCTCTTCAGGACAGTGGCGGTTTGGGAGGGCTGCAGGGCAGATTGGTTAGTTTGGGACCAATCGGACCTCAAGGCCCACCATCTCTAGCACGGAATACGTCGACGCGTGCTTTTGTTTTGAAATTCGAGCGCGTGTTTATAGTCGAGAGATAAGAGATCCGTCTTTAATTTGAAGGTAGGACGAAGCAGGCGGGACTACGCGCAGTCAGCGGACTACCTCTTTGTAATTTCTAGTTCTTCAAAATTAATCAGGCTGATCAGTCAGAGCATTTCGCCAGGGTCGCGGTTTATTGTCCGGCGAGTCGGCGGTAGAGAACGGTTTCCTACAGTTTCGGATAATTTATGACTTAATTGGTTCCGCCTCGTAGCAGTCGTGAACTCAGGGTGTCGGAAAGGGGAAACAGGAATGGTATGCATTTTCTTCTTTATAGTAACTCGAAGACTGTCTCTTCTCTTCGGACCCTTTCGAACCGATACACGTGGTGTCTGTTTTCTATCTCGAAGCAATGGGTACATTGGCAGTAGAAGGACGGAGCGCGGGCTTTTGTGAAAGTGTTCGTTGCACTTCTGCAAAACACGTGTTCCGAAAATGTGTTGGCTTCTTTTTACCTAAAGCCTCTTGCCCTGGTGGGAGTTAACTCATAATGGAACCAGAGAAGCTACTTGGGGGTAGCGGAAGTTGCTTGGAAAAAATCCTGTCAGTCAGCTAGCAAACGCGTCGCAGAAATGTACACGGCCCAAGAATACTTCAGGATAAATAAAGTGATCAGTGTTAGTAGCCGTGCAGTGAAGTGAATATTCGGTACGTTGACCTGGACGCACCTGACATTGCGACCCTTAACTTTGGGTAGTGGGAATGTAAGGATACCTGGGACCAGCTGTGCACGGAGCACGTCCATCGATGACCAGGATCGGTTCGGTGACCCTGTGACACAGATTTTCAAGCTGCAGGTGAATTTCCAACAAGGGTGAGTGTTAGTTACTTTATTAGTGATAATTCATTTTTAAATTTAACGCAAGCGATGGCTTATTTCCGGCGATAATTCTCTAAATTCCCGTACGATAACATTTATTCGGGCTTTTTAAACAGACTTATTCGTTACCACCAACAGTGCTGGCCGTTATTGAATTACGGATTTTTATCACAATACCGAACGACTATCACCTTTCGTTAATTTCCTGTTACATTACCTTTTCGTGGCTACGTTATTAACACTAGGAAATTTACGTATTCCTTATCCTCCCACTTCTAATAATTATTATTTTCGAATCTTCTAAAAAAAAACTGCGTATTCGTCTTTTTACGTTACACGTGATTTTCATCCATTTATCCTTTATTCATTATTCACTTTAAATGACGAACAAACCATGACAACATGTTCGATTTTATTTGTTACGTCTTTTTCATTTGCCATTCTACGCAAGTTTCTTCGATGCATGCCGAGTTGCTTGCTCGTCGCAGTCGCAGCGCGGCTCGTAGCCACGCTACCGCGGGAACTCGGCCGTCAGACTCGCGCTGTGATTGGTCGGTGCTTTTTATTAATATCTCGTTAACGAACCATCGGAGAGCATTTTCGCAAAGGAAAAAGTTGTTTGAAATCACCCCCAGAATCACCCCCTTTAAGGAAACGCAACATTTTTGGGACACCCTGTATATTACATATTCGTAAATTTATATGAACAAAAGAAAGGCTTACAACGTAAGATATATACATATGTAAATGCAAACATACAAACATGCAAACATACAATCATACAAACACACTATACAATAGGGTTTACAAGGGACTCGTCGGGTGCATGTCCGAGTAATTCGTGAGTCTGGAGCTCGGGGATTCGACAATGCCCCCACGGGAGGGTGTCGACTCCACCGGCTAAAATGCACCGCTTATCGTCAAACGGGCTGAGTGCATTCTTTTCCTCGCTCACGGAATACACGTCATGCTTCTTCAAGCGTATATTGTTCCGTCGAACCGACTTCTCAGTGAGATCGCGGAGACAACGAATGTAATCGTCAAATTGAATTTCATTTGCGACTACGTGTCTCCGCACACCCTTCACTTTTTTCGTCTCACTCGTAGACCCCACTGTCGCGTTAAATGTTCTAGTCACGTACATCTTTGATCGCAGTCCGACGAACTCCGTCATCAAGGCGCCATTGTTCTCATCCTTCATGAGTCCCAGCACCTTTTTATTTACGCGGGGCATGCCATACGAATTGTCCACCGCGTAATCACTAGTGTCGAACCGCGCGATGTCGCACTTCATCCATTCATACATATCCTCACATTCCACACTATATATTAAACTGTCGGTGTCGCTGTATAGAACCGTACACCGATCACCAAACCTCGCACGCATATACGAATAGTGAAATTCGTACAAGCATTCTTTCGATACGTCCAGCACACTCATCCCCACGTATATCGGCTTATCGAACTTCACTTTCAGTTTACGCATTTCGATGGCCACCAACCGCTCGGAGAAGATCGTACGACTATGAAAGTTCGGTTTCGCGATCAGCGCCTCCGCGCCGTAACGACCGTCCCACCGCGTCACCAGTCGCACGTCTACACGATTCCGCACATTTTCCATTGTTTTCCCGTACACCGCGTTATTCATTAACTTGTATAGAGTTTTCTGAAATTGACTAGTGGCGCGCGTCCTCAAATCGGTGTTCAATCGGATGTAGTTGCGCAACCAATGCGACTGATCGAATCGCAACACCCTATGAATTCGCGTCACGCGTAAACCGTGTCGAAAGCACTGTTTTAGGTAGCGATAATGGATTACGTATCGCTCCTTATCGTCGAGCGTGGCAAGCAGCTTGGTCTGTTTACCGTGCGGCGCGTGCTCGCGCACCGGGCAGAATGGCAGGTCAGCGTGGGCATCGTGGATCTCCTTGGGATATTCGATGTCAACCTCCAGCAGGTATCCCTCGGTTTCCTCGTCGCCGGATCCCTCACCGTCGGGCAGGGATGACACGTCGAGCGCTGCCACTGCCGAATCGTCCAACCATTGAAACCCTCCATGCGGCATAGCCTGTGACATTGCCCATCCGTACAAGTTGTTGACGTCGAAGTACATCAGATACGTCGACGCCTTCGACTCGTCGTACATCTCTGCAGGCAGGTGCTTGTTGTTGGCACGCGCGTACCTGTGCGAGCACTGACTCAGACCGCCGCGTATGCCACGCTCCACGAACAGTAGCATGTCCACGTCCGTTAGAAGCTCTAATCGTATGCCGGTGTACTTAAGCATTGCTTTCCACGTGAAACTTGGTAGCGTAAAATAATGCGCTGGGTCAAGATCATAACTCGCGATACAGTCCGTGCGGAAACCCTCGAATACGTCGGCGAGTAACAGTACATCTGTTTTCAAAAACAAATCACTGTACTCGCCCAATGTCTGTACGCGAAAAGTATTTCACACATTCACGGCGTGTGCGTAATCAGGCTCCGACACGGTGCTGTCGTTCAACCGGTTGTAGAACGCTTCGCGGGACGGTAAACACGCATCGTCCAGCTTGGCGTATGACGTCACGTAGTCGTACGGGAAAACGCCCTTCCTGGTTAGAAGATCGAATTGGTGGTCGGGCAGGTTTTGAAATTCGCGTCGAAGAATCGCTAGTCGTTCCTTGCCAAGGTCCGAAGCGAGTTTCTCCAGACTGTCTGCTAAGAACTTCAAGGAATCGATGAATCGGAACTTCAAACCCCGCTTCCAATCCTTATTCTCGGCGTCGATTCCCTTGACGTGTTTCGTGAACGATATGTACCGTTCCTTCGTCAACGGCAGCAGGTCGATCTGTCCCCCGAACGCTGTGGCCAACTCCTTGATGACGAAATGCGCGTCGTAGCCTGATAGATTGTGGAACACTACCGGTATAGTGTACGACCGCTGAAATTGTAAGTTGCACGACACGTGGGCCGCGCCTCGGTACTCGCCCGTCGAATGATAATGATCGCGCACTTTTTTGTCCGTGACGACGAAGAGTTGTCCGCACACGTGACACGCGATCGCTTCGTTAAAACTTTGCCACTGTTGTCTCGTCAACGAGGTCATTGGTTTCGCATTCCGCAACCACGAATACGCAGTGTCAGCAAAGTCACGAAGTTCTTTCACGAACCACTTCACACACTCGGTTTCGTGACGATACGCGCGATAACGGCACAGAGATGCGTCGGTTGAACAATGGATGTAGTATCCCACGCTGTACACTCTATGCTGCTGGTACGTGTACGTCCGTAGTCGCTCCGCAGGCTCAATGTCCTCCAGCATGCATTCCAAGTCCGCGTAAATGGTGAATGGTGCTCGTTCCTCATTTTTAAAATTCTTAAACTGCAGCCATTTATCATTCACGGTCGGCAATTCGACGGCACACTCGTTCAGACGCTGGCAGTCCACGGTGTGTTTCGTCAATCGCTCGGACGAGTGGAAGAAGCTGAGACATCTGCAACAATAATAGGGTTAATAATAATAATAATAATAATAATGAAACATAAGAATAAATAATACATCGATCGAAGTATCCCATATTTTACTCACCTTTCGCAAACGAATACTTGATGCCCGTGCTTGCCGAGCTGCTTCGAAATCAACCTCGACATGCTTCGAATGCAGGTGAAGTGGTATCGATTGGTATCCCCGGTATCCTGCACCAGTAGTAGGTTGGCGTGTCTCTCACGCTTGTACTCCGTCAAACGCAGAGGCGCACAGCTTCCGTCGGTCCACGCGTACACATTCACCGACACGTCGTTCATCCTCTCGAACTTCGTTAGCTGATCCAATGTCACGGGAAGAGTTATATCGTCCGTGCAAAGCACCGTCCCTTAAGGTGGGTATGACCCATACCTCTCACAATGCGTAGCAACTGGATATAAACTGGCGACGACTGACCACAAGAAGCATGCATTGTCCCCACTCTTAACATTGACCACCGCTTTCTTCAGAACAACGGCGCGCGGTAGCTTTACGTCGATATCGCAACCGGCTCGAAGTGGATTATACTTATTAATATTCACTTGAATATTTAGTACAGCCCTTAGGGTCCATCCACTGTCCCGATCTTGAAATTCATCGATCGCCACTAACATGGGAGTGATCGCACACTTCGAATACCACTCGCGCACGTTCGAATCTAATAATAGTACATGATTTCGCGTATCGAAACTTTTCACGTCTGTATTCCCGGCTAATATAAACTCCGCGTTCAAGATCGTATTAACGGTCACACCATTATGTGTCGTGATTGAATTCGTGACGCGTGACATTACTATATGTCGAGCACCCTCCAAAAATTGACGTGGATCGATGTAGCCCAAGTTGATAACCGCACCGGTTGAAATGCGACTTGCGAATGCAGTTTCCACGTCTTCCCATACGACTTTGGGTGTCGTCGACCGACCCGAAACCCCGGAACCGACTCGTGAAAACTTTTCCCGCACGTCCGCACGCAATGTTGTTATTTGCGCGTTCAATGACACCAGGCGTCGTTTCGTGGCCACGGACACTCCACTGCTCTGATATTCAACGATGCGTTGTACACACGAGTCGCACTGATTCGACCAGTCTAGGAATTCCTCAATAGATTGTACACGCTCGAACCTCTGGGTCAAAACCCTGTACATGTCCATGATCACCTCCATATTCACTTCTTCGCACATAATTCGCCGCTTCACAAATAGTTCGCCTGCCAGAGACGTACGATTCCATACAATTTCTTGATACGTCTCCTCCAAGTGATGTGGTCGTAGTCCTCAACAGGCCATCGAAAACTCAGCGGTACAAGTACACGAGACGAATTTCGCGGAATACTCATAAGATTATCCAAATGTCTTGATAATTCCCGATTCAAAAACTCGTGTACTGTAATTTTCAATGTTTCGGGACACAATACTTCCCGTACTTCGACCGAACCGTTTTCGAGGTCATGTAGAAGCGTCAACGGTGTACACACGATCGCGGTAGTATATTTTGGTCGCCTGCGACACGGATCCTTATCAGCAACGATGCAATATAATGTGCATTTACTAACAGCACTATATCGCGCGATATGACGTAATAGTTGACGCTGTTCACGCGGTAATTGCAAAAATCCGTGTCAGAAGATGTTGATCCATGACGTCTTGAACAATGATGGGATGCTTAATACTTCACGAATCGTACACCTTTCGATCGTCAATGTTTCGTCGTCCAACTGCGGTATCGTCGATATAGGACTAATCCAATAATAATCGTCGTCGTCGGAAGACATTAGCAGTGCATCTCGTGCTTTATCTTCATTGAGTTTGACCGCTAGTATGTTTCGGACCCGGACTCGTCCTTTTTCGATATTAATCTTAAGTAATTTCAAACGTTGATAGTCGGATGCCGATACTACTTGATTCTTGAGATGTTCGTTGATAAGATGCATGCATTCATTACACAATATAAACCACTCGCTGCATTCTTCTTCGGTATGCAACTGTGTGATCACATCCTGCAACAACTCGCACGAATTCTCGAAAAATTCCATGTTATGCGCGCGTAACGTATTTCACGATTTTCACCGAGCGACTGAGCGTTTAATATACCAACCACCCACCCTAGTCACGATCTTGTGTCGTCATCACTCTATGCATACGTTTGCTGCGGTTCGAACGTATCTTCGAATTCGGTTCACCCATACGGGGTCGCTGTACCACTCCCACGATTCTAATATAAACATACGGTATCGCGCGGTGCAATGTAATGTTTACTCCATGGATCGCCGTAACGATTGACTTACAGCTTCGTTGATCGTGAAAATACTCGGAACTCTTCTCCGAATTATTATCGCTGTATGTTTACGATGGTTGCTTACGGGATTGCAACATCAAATAATTATTACTCTATGTTCACGGATCATGGAGCGGGTACGTTAAAATCAGTTCTCTCATGCTGCTGCATCAGTCAGGTCATACGTTACTACAAAATCGTATTTTAAAAATTTATTGTTGTTGTTGTTGTTATTATTGTAAACGAGATCGCATTGAAGGATATCATTTACCGTTCAGTACACATAAAATACATCGGTTGATACCGCAAGTTTTCATCATTATATTTTTAGTGAATCATTGTGTTGGGTGCGTTAGCAACTTTTGAGGGTTGTAAAGAAACAATTGGTTTCAGATTATGTCTCTATCCGTGGATTTGAATCGGGAAGTTACCGCTGCGATCCCTAGTCACACATCACACCCCAAAATATATGTGACGTGTCAGGATGTCGCTGTGCAATGCGAAGAAATTCGAGGTGGTGAATTTCACGAGGCAGAAGTTCTTTACGATTATGATTCTTATTCGAAGGTGTTTTATAATGACAACTGTGAAAATGACTACTTATCGTCGGGAAAATACGGGGACGTGTATTATTGGTTCGCTGTGCATAGGGAAACTTCATTCATCATAGGTGATGATAATGATCAAGATGATGTGGCTGCGTCGAGTTGGGAGGAAGCCCCACACTGTATTGTATGGCGGAAATGTTCTGATGTGGAACAAATCGACGAGATCGCAGTTAATAATAATGCGATATCAGGGATTGATGTTCGCGATAATGCAGTTCAGGTTGACGAGTCCGATTTTAATATGAGTACGCCTGCGCATGTTGATGCATTTTTTACCGATGCTGATTTATTTAACGAGATCACCGACAATGCATTCTTTACGAACGATGTTGACGATGCTATATTCAACGATGCTGTTGCGGAGTGGGATTACTAAATTAAATAAATTACTAAAATCATGAAATTTATGTACGAATTCTTTTCACCCTTACACGCTCCCACGACGCTCGACTCGCAGACCCCCGAGAAGGGCCCTTGAGACGTCGCCCTGTTCTCGATCGTGAAAATACTCGGAACTGTAGCCCGAATAATTATCGCTTAGTCGCTCACGTGAACGCGCCACCTAATTTATTGCTTCAGGGACATTGCGTTTTCTCGAGGGAACATCTTAGAGACACGGTGGTCTTGGGAAAAGTACAATATAGTCTTTATTGCGTCCCCTCAGGGTTTACAATTCTTACACCTACTTCTCTTACATCTATCCTTACAAACTACTCGCACTTAACCTAATCTCCTTCGCTCGCTCGCCTGCCACCGCCACGCACGCTTTCCCTCGCCCTCTCTTCCCTATCTTGTGACCTCCGCTTCCGCTCGCCTTCCTTTCACTCTCAATCCTTAGCCTTCCATTCCTCCACTCCACCTCCCCTCCTTTCCTCTATCCTCCTCATCCACTCCTCCCCCCTCCCTCATCACTCAACACCTCCCTCACCATTTTCTGCCACCCTCTATCCTTCCCCCAATCAGTACACCTCTCCCACACGTGCTCCCACGTCTCCTCCCCCCACCCACAAACCCTGCATTTTCTATCCTCCTCCTTTTCCCAATACCTCCCTCCCTTCATCTCATTACCCAGCCTAAATCTTGCCACTCGCCTCCACCTGCTTTCAGTTAACCCCCTTCTTTAAATACCCCGGCACCCCCACCCCTTTTACCATCCCATACCACCTATTATATTTTGAGTCCCCAATCCTCTTCCATCTTTCCACCTCCTCTAACTTCCTTCCCCTACATACCAACTTCTCCCCCCTCAATTCCCCCCTTCCCCTCATGAGTTCCACTCCTTCCACTGTCCACCCTTTCTCCTCAAAAAACCCCTTTCTTTCCTCCTCCCATCCTCCCAGCACCTTCCCCCTTTTCGCCCTACCTTTTATCTCTTCCCAGCATTTCCTTGCCAATTCCCCACCTTGCCCCTCCTCCAACTTCCTCTCATAAGCCCAAGCCCTCATCCCCGCCCTTCCCTTCATCATGCCCCGCTGCAACTCCTCCCTCACCATGTACCCCGGTGTACACCACTCCACCCCCAATACCCATCTTAGGAATCTCTCCTGCAACCCCTCCACCCTCTCCCTTTCCCTCCACCCCCATATCTCCACTCCATATCCCACCGTCGCCCATACCAACCTATCGAACATCCACACCCTTTTTCCTCAGTCGTTCCCAAACCTCCTTTTTCCGATACCCCACACCTGCCCCATCACCCCCGCCGCCTTTCTCACCCTCTCCCCCACATGTGCCTCCTGTCCCCCATTTGCCATCAACGTATACCCCAGATATTTATATCCCCTCACCTGCTCCACCACCTTTCCCTTCCACCTCCACACCACCTTTTTCCACCTCCCTCCCCCCTCTTACACCTCATTACCTTTGATTTCCCCACATTTAGTTGCAACCCCTTCCCATCCAAATATCTTTCCAGCCTAGCCATCATCCCCTTCATTCCCTCCTCCTCTTCCACTACCAGCGCCACATCATCCGTATATGCCAGCGTATACATTTTCTTTCCTCCTAACTTCACCCCTCCCCATCCTCCCCTCTCTAACTCCTCGTCTAAATCCGCCAGCAACAATGTGAATAAACTCGGGCTCAGCGGACATCCCTGTCTAACTCCCCTAGCTGTCCTCGTCCTCCCCCCTCCCTCTTTCCCCCCCTTTTCTCACCCTCCATTCTACCCCCCCTAATAACCCCTTAAAATACTCCTTCCATTCCTCCATTTTTATACCCTCCTCCACCCTCCTTCTCCTCCTCTCTCTATTTATTACTTTCCATGCCTGCCCTTCCGTCTTCACCCCTTCTACCTCCTTCTCCCACCTCTCTGCCTCCTCCCTCTTTTTCGCCTCACACATGCATCTATATTCCTTCTTCTTTACCCTATACTCTTCTCCATCTCCACCCTCCCTCCTCCACCGCTTCAACTCCCGTCTCACCTCCCGCTTCTTCTCCTTACACTCCTTATCCCACCACCCTCTCCTTCCTCCCCTCTCACTTCCTTGCCCCATCTTCCCTATCACGCATTTTACCCTATCCCTCAGCTCCCCCCATCCTTCCTGACTCCCTCTATCTCCTCCCTCTCTCTTACCAAATAACCTTATAAACTCCTCTCTCCCCTCCTCTGTCCAGTTCCCCCTCCCTACCCCTTTTCCCTCTCCCTTTCCCCCTTCCCTCCCCATCGCTGCATCCCCCCTTCAACCATACTACCACTGGGTGATGGTCTGAATCCACTCTCTCACCCACTTCCATTCTCTCTACCCTCTCCCTCGTCTCCTCATTCCCCAACACGTAATCAATTACTGAATTCCCCCTCCCACCCGTGTACGTCTACTCGCCGTCCTCATCCCCTTCTACATTTCCGTCAATTATCCCCCACCCCCTCTCACCCAAATAGCCACATAACCTCCTCCCCTCTCCATTCACCTCTTTGTCCTTAGACCTCCTACTTTCCACCACCTCCTCTCCTCCCCATATCTCCCCCCCTTCACCTCCGGTCCTTGCGTTGAAATCTCCCCCTATCACCACTCTTACTCCTTCCTCTCTCCCCTCCGTCCACTCCTTCAATTCCTCCAACTTCCTCTGCATATCCTTATTTACGTATACCCCCACCACCCTCCACCATTCCCCTCCCATCTTCACCTTCTTCATTATTATCCCCTCTTTCTCCCCTTCCTCCTCCTCCCTTGTTTCCAACCCCTTCCTCACCCCCATTATCATACCCCCCATTGCCCTTCCTTTCTTACTCTCCCTCTTTGCCCACTGCTACTCCCACACATATCCTTTTGGCATCTTATTCCTCACCCCCTCCCAGTCTTTTTCCTCCACCCACGTCTCACATAGGACCACTACATCCCATTCCTCTAACCCTTTCCAGAACTCCACATCTTTATTCTTTACCCCCGCTACGTTCCAAAAGGCCACCTTATTTCTTCCTACCCTTGCCTCCCCCCCCCCCTAACCTCTCTCCCCTCCTCCTCTCCCCCCCCCCCTTCTCGTTTCCCTGCTCCTCCATCCATTTCTCGCACACCTCGTCCCATCTCTTCAGCCTCCCGTTCACCCACATTTCCATGTACCCTATTTGTACATTATTCCCCCTCCTCCTCTCCTCCTCCGCCTCTCTCTCTATCTTCCATTTCCCTCTTCTCTCCTCCTCCGTGAGGTCGTCCTCAATCCTCTCTTTCCCAGCCTTCAGCTTTTTCCTCGCCTCCATTGCTTTCCTCTTCTCTTCCCTCCCTGCTAATTTAACGAGCACCATTCCTCGTCCATTCCCTCCCGCTTTCCCTACCTTTGTCACTTCCTTTACCCCTCCCTCATCCAATCCTAACCTCCCCCATAACTTCTTCACACCCTCCTCTACCTGCCTTCCCTCCACCCCCAAACCCCTTATTATCGCATTGTTCCTTCTGCCTTCTCTCTCCTTCTTATCCTGCTTCACCTCCATCTTTCTCAGCCTCAGTCTCCATTCCTCCACCTGTCCTTCCTCCATCATCTCCTTTCCCTCTCTCCCCCCCTTTTCCCGTTCCTCTACCCCCCCCCCATCACTTCCACCATCCTCCCAACCCTGCTTTCCAACTTCTCTAACTTTTCCTCTATTCCTTCCCTTCTTTCCTTCTCTTCCCTCCTCCACTCTTCCCACTTCCTTCTTTCCGCTCTCCATTCCTCCTCTATCCTTCTTCTTTCCTCCCTTTCTCTCCTCGTCTCCTCTTTCATCTCCCTTATCTCCATTACCAGCTCCATCAACCTTTCTTCTTTCCCCCTCCCCCCTGCTCTCTCCTCATTTCGTCCCCTTTTACCGGCGACCTTATCGTTTTCCCGCTCCTCTTAAACTCTACCCTCCCATCCCCCTCCCTCGTCCCCACCTCCTCCTCTCTCCCCCTTTTTTTCCCCCAACAACTCTCTACACTCCCCACACTACTCCCCATACTACTACCACTGTCCTTCCTCTCCCTTTCCCTTCTCACTTCACTTGCCTTGTACTTTTCCTTCTCACTCCCTCTACTCCCCTCTCCCCCCATTTTCCCTTCTCCCCCATTCTCACCCACCCCCATCCCATCCATCTTCCCTTTTAACATTCTCTTAATTCCTTTTTCCCTCGTTCAAAAATTCCCGCCTTCCTTATCAGCACCTCTATCTCCTATCCTCTCCTACAGGTGTCACCTCTGATGCTCTCCTTGCTCCTTCCCGCCTAATTCTCCTACCTCTATCACCTAACCTCCAAAATTTGCCTTATCCCTCCTATATCCCTTTCACCCCCAGCCCTTGCCCTTCCCTTCTTATCTCTCTCCTCTCCACGCCTCTCCCCCTGCCTCCCCACTCTCACTCTATTCTGCCTTTCACCTCTTCTCCACACTTTTCCCACACCTTAACCACGACTCACTTTCCACACACCTCTCATACACCGCGACCGGAAACGGAAGTTTCCCTGTTCTCGATCGTGAAAATACTCGGAACTGTAGCCCGAATAATTATCGCTTAGTCGCTCGCGTGAACGCGCCACCTAATTTATTGCTTCAGGGACATTGCGTTTTCTCGAGGGAACTTCTTAGAGACACGGTGGTCTTGGGAAAAGTCAATGGTCAGATATAAACACTCGGCATGGCGCGGTTCGCTCTATGATTTCTCAGAAGTCCCCATCGAATGCAATGTCGTGTGTATTCCAGGGGTTATCGCGACGATTGATTTACAATAATTATCGCTCTACGTTTAAATCATTGCACGAGTGCCGTATGGATCCCACGATTCAAACATAAACACACGCCATGAAGAACGTGCACATGGGTGGCAGAACGTGTTCAATCCTGTCGCACGCCATGACACCTTATATTTTCTCTGAAATAATCATCGAAGACGCGAATTTCCACGAATCGGTCGCGGTCGCCGCTGCGCATCAATCCCCGCCCACTTACGGAGATTGCGCGGCGGCGACGCGTGCCCAAAGTACCTTAAACATCCACCAGGTGGCGTCGATACGAAATGTCTGGGAAAACCTGGAAAATTTACCATGACGGACCCAAATACCGACGCGGACCCCAAATACCGACGCGGATCCCAAATACCTTAAACATCCATCATCCACCAGGGCGCCAATACGCAATGTATGAAAAACCTAGGAAATTTATCGACACGGGCCCCAAATACCAACACGGACCCCAAATACCGACGCATACCCAAAGTATCTTAAACATCCAATAGGTGACGCCAATACGAAAAGCGCGCGACGCCATTTTGAAAATTTTGAAAATCCCACTCCTCCCCTGTGACGTCATGCACCCCCTCGCCCGAGCGCGGTACTCCCCCTCCACACCGCACACCCCCTCGCCCTAAGGGCCAGAATCGGCATAGCCTATCTACTTTCGGCTCTCATATTTTTTAAATCAGCGCCAGATTTACACAGTGCAAATGATGAGGCACCGACTTAAAAAATATGAGTGTCGTAGATAAAATAAGGGGAAAATTTATATTTTACTTTTTAGTGCAATTTTATATTTTTGAAGTCGGTTTCAATTTATTTTGTAACGGTTGTTAATCCGGGGAAGGAATTTAGGAGGATGCACTCAGTCGGTATGCCAGGGTTTGATGAAATCCTCTTGATTACGATTTACTTCCTTTATTTCCAACTCCATAGGTATACTATGTACATAATGTTCTACGTCTAGGTGAGAGAAGGGGGGAGGGGTCGTCGTGATTCGGTTCACTTCGGTTTCGCTTCGCGAAACGGTGGAGGCCGGACAGTGTCCGGGCGACTTAGTTTCGGAGCAGTAGAGGAAAAGACACCTGGCAACGTCCAGGCGTCTCTGTTTCGGAACGGTAGGAGGACAGAGACCGGGCAACGTCCAGACGTCTCTGTTTCGGGACGGTAGGAGGAAAGAGACCGGGCAACTTCCAGGCGTCTCTGTTTCGGAACGGTAGGAGGAAAGAGACCGGGCAACTTCCAGGCGTCTCTGCTTCGGAATGGTAGGAGGAAAGAGACCGGGCAACTTCCAGGCGTCTCTGTAAGGCGGGTTTGGTAGCGGGAGACTTGGTCCCACCTCGAGCTTGTCTACCTCAATCTCATCGGGGCTTATATTCCGATCCGTGTTAATTTTCCGCTGCGAGAAATCGAACACGGGATCTAGCGGCGCAACCTGGAGTCAGGATTAGCTAAGGTTTCATCGCGAGACCGGTGTGATTCGGCGGTGCTTGTTCGCGGCTGCCCGAATGCTTGCCTTCTCACTCACTCCCGGGCGCGCCGCCGCGTGCTCGACTTCTCGCGCTGGAACGCTACGTCACAATTTCAATTTGTTTATTTTTAACTTTTTAGTTTTATGTACATTGACACAACATGCTGAGGAGATATGCGTGTATGTACATAAAATAATAATAATTAGGTGACAATAGTCATGATTATTAACTGTTAGCACTCGTAAAGAGGGATACTCGGGACACTTCAAGATTATTTGGGAACACTAGATATTAGATACTTTGGTGGTTTCGGCACGAGTTCATGTATTTACAATAGTCACGAAATCACCTTTACAATTATAACGAACGATATGTACAGAGATCACAGTTATTAATAAACACTATTTACAATAAAGTTTATGCCACGGTTAATTTTAGCGGAAGAATTAACTGCGTTAAAGCAAATATTAAAGCGGTTAGTAAGCACTAAGCCACGATAATCAGCAAGTGAGTGTATTGCAAATAACAGTGTTAAGATAGTTGCTGTGAACTAGTAGCAAGCAAAGCGAGACAAAGAATACCAGGAAATCACTCCGTATATCCTGGAAGGAAGAAGTCCCCCTTCCATCGATCGCGAGTCGATGGGAAGGGTCCGTAATCGCGGCTCCGCATGAGTCAGCGGGCCGTCGCACAGTGGTTCGAGTATACTACATGCTACCTGGACAAAATTATTTTTTCGCGGGTTTGTGTTCACATGGTTTCCACATTGTTAGAAAACATACCGATATTTGTATTACAGTTTATTATTTCACTAAAAATATCAATAAAATAAAAATATGACTAATTCAATAAAGGAAAAAGGACAAAACGACAGTATTGAACATTAAATATATATATATTGTTTATTTGTTTCCCCTTGGGGATTACAATCCTTTCTCCCTCCTCTCCTCTGTACATTTACCTTAACCTAAACCTTATTCTACTCCTTAAATCTATCTCTTAGCCTATACGCCTCTTTCTCGCTCTCTCGCTCGCCCGCTCTCCTCCGTCGCGTACGCCTCCCTCACCCCCCTTCCCTATCCTTTGACCTCCGCTTCCGCACGCCACCACTCACTCTCATTCCTTCTTCACCCATTCCTCCACTCCTTCCCCTCTCCTTTCATCCACACTCCTCATCCACTTCTCCCCCCCACCCTCGTCATCCAGTACCTCCCCTACCCTCTCCTGCCACCCTCCTTCCTGCCAAACCATACATTCCTCCCATACATGCTCCCACGTTTCCTCTTTCCACCCGCATACCCTGCACTTCCTCTTTTCTTCCTCCTCCCAATATTTCCCTCCCCGCATCCCATTCCCCAGTCTAAATTTCGCCACCCTTTGCCACCTGCTTTCCCCCCATCCCTTCCTCAGGTATCCTGGCACCCCTTTCCCTTCCACCACCCTGTACCATCCATTGTACTCAGTCTCTCTAATCCTTTTCCACCTTTCCTCCTCCTGCATTCTTCTTTCCCTACTCACCAATTCTTCCCCCTCAGCTCCCCCCTCCCCTCGCTCTTTCTATCCCCTCTATTGTCCACCCCCTTTCCTCATAGTACTCCTTCCTTTCCTTTTCCCACCCTCCCAACACTTTCCCCCTCTTCGCCCTTCCCTTAATCTCCTCCCAACACCTCCTTGCCAGTTCCCCCCCACCCCCCTCCTCCAGCTACATTTCAAACCCCCATGCCCTCATCCCCGCCTTCCCTCTTAACATCTCCCTCTGCATCTCCTCCCTGATCATGTATCCTGGGGTACACCTTTCCACCCCCAACACCCACTTCAAAAATCTTTCCTGCAATTCCTCAACTCTGTCCCTACACTTCCACCCCCATACCTCCACTCCATAACTCACCGTAGCCCATACCAACTTCTCGAATAGCCATACTCTCCTCCCCCAATCCTTCCCAAACCGCCTCTTCCCTATCCCCCACACCTGACCCATCACTGCTGCCCCCTTCCTTACCCTTTCCCCTACGTGTGCCTCCTGCCCCCCGTTCCTCATCAGCGTGTACCCCAGATACTTAAATTCCTTTACCTCCTCCACCACCTTCCCCTTCCACCTCCACGACACCAGGAAATATACTAATTAAATATAATACCAGGAAATCGCTCCGTATATCCTGGAAGGAAGAAGTCCCCCTTCCATCGATCGCGAGTCGATGGGAAGGGTCCGTGATCGCGGCTCCGCATGAGTCAGCGGGCCGTCGCACAGTGGTTCGAGTATACTACATGCGAGGTGGACAAAATTATTTTTTCGCGGGTTTGTGTTCACATGGTTTCCAAATTGTTAGAAAACATACCTGTTTTGTATTACAGTTTATTATTTCACTAAAAATATCAATAAAATAAAAATATGACTAATTCAATAAAGGAAAAAGGACAAAACGACAGTATTGAACATTAAATATAATTAACAGTTATAACATTATGTCTATTCCTGTAATTTCTGAATTTTTAAGTTATAAAACCTGGTTTTTGAAATCAGTTTTCTCTGCATCGCTATTAAAATAGTGTTTTACTATATGTTCCACGTCGATCCACGCGACAAGGGTTGAATGTACGGAAAGTAGAGACATTCTAGGATATTTTAATAAATCGGTCGATCTGCAAAAATTTGCAAAACTATATTTTTTTAATTGTTTTCGAGCGCGACGCTCTGTAGCACCAGTCAGTGGATTCAAATAGTGTTTATTATATGTTTCACGTCGATCCACGCGACAAGGGTTGAATCTACGGAAAGTGGAGACTTTCTAGTTTATTTTAAACAATCGATCGATCTGCAAAAATTTGCGAAACTATATTTCTTTATTGTTTTCGAGCACGACGCTCGACAGGAGAGATAGCAAAGTTGTTATACTTTTTGACGGTATTGAGTTTATATGGGGTTCAAATTTTTAGAAAACAAACCTGATTCATATCATATTTGTAAACATAATTAACGACTTGTAACCTAGCAGTAAGTTTTTCTTATTTCTTATGTTTGGAATAATATATTTAAAGTGTTATACCCGTTAATAATAATAAGAATAATATTATTATCAGTGACAAAATAAAATGTGATACGAATCAAGTTTGTTTTCTAAAAATTTGAACCCCATATAAACTCAATAACGTCAAAAAGTATAACAACTTTGCTATCTCTCCTGTCGAGCGTCGCGCTCGAAAACAATAAAAAAATATAGTTTTGCAAATTTTTGCACATCGACGGATTGATTAAAATAAACTAGAAAGTCTCCACTTTCCGTAAATTGCACCCTGGTTGCGTGGATCGACGTGGAACATATAGTAAAACACTATTCGAATGCACTGAGTGGTGCTACCGAGCGTCGCACTCGAAAAAAAATTAAAAAATATAGTTTTGCAAATTTTTGCAGAAAGATCGATTGATTAAAATAAACTAAGGTCGGTATCAAATATATTGGCCGGTGAATTCGGTTTCGCGAGCAGCGATCGAGGAGAAATCAGCCACCACCATCTGACGATCGCTGATTTGTCAGTTGGAGTTGCATGGCCTTCGCAGGGTACGGTGGGGTAAAGGGATCGCTGCTCGGCTCCGCCTGAACCTAGCCGGTTGGCTGTTATTTATCCTTAACGTAATAGTTGTGTGCGTTTCGAAGCTATGCGTAGACCAATACGATATGAAGCTATCGAGAATGAATCAATGTTCTAACCAATAAAGTTCCTGAATTTTTTCGTTGCTAACGCACACCTATTCTGATGTATGTATTTCTACGCTGACAGCTCGGTTTGGCCTACACCGTCAGAATCTTGGCACTATCCCCACCACTTATGGCTCACGCTTGTTCTGCGAAGACGAGAGCGAGATGGAACGAGAGCGAGTCAGAAAACTTTGAGAAAAGGAGCACCGAGGCAAACAAACGGTGTGGTGGGAGAATACCCCTCACGAAACTCACCGGCCAATATATATGATACCAACCTTAGAATGTCTCTACTTTCAACTCTTGTCGCGTGGATCGACGTGAAACATATAGTAAAACACTATTTTAATAGCGATGCAGAGAAAACTGATTTCAAAAACCAGGTTTTATAACTTAAAAACTCAGAAATTACAGGAATAGACATAATGTTATAACTGTTAATTCTATTTAATGTACAATACTGTCGTTTTGTCCTTTTTCCTTTATTGAATTGTGACGTCCCACGATTTTTCGCGCGCGGTTACTTCAACTCTTTTATAAATCAATCTACAACTCCACTCAAATCTTCCCCAAACCTCAATTCTTACCCCTTTTCCATGACCCCCGACCGCCTTGGCGATGTACCTTAGCGGTCCCCATCTCAAGACGGTCAATCATTAAATCTCCTTCCCTTATTCGCCCAACGCGGCACAAATACCTCTCTCACATCGAATCTAAACAAGTCCCTCGCCCACAAATCTCTTAAATCGAGACCACGTCCCACACCCTCTAAATGACCAAAGCAGTCAAAACCACCGACGTCCCTTTCCTATTAAATCACCCAAAATCCATTCGAGGAGTTGAGCAATTCAAAATCACGTGTATAAAAACCCTAGAAGAAAAACTGCGATTCCAAATATAGATCAACCTTTGGTCCCTACAAAAACCCCCAAAAGTTACTGCGACGCATGTTCCTAATTAGGTCAAGGTGCATACTGCGCACCCCCCTTCATATTGTAAAATATTATATAAGCAGGGCAAAGTCCATACCGCGCGTACACCCCACAACCCCTTGCAAAATCATATAAATACAAGGGCCCGGAGACAGAAGTCCTCTTTCGACGAAATATCCTTCGGCGAAAGGAAGCTATCATTGCACGAAACCCAATTACATAAAGGTCTCGTCAAACAAAGTATTCTTAAACCTAAAATCAATCATCTTCAACAACCAAGCATTGTAAGTGATTATAACTACCATTAATACCACGGTATATCACCATCATCCATACCAATTACTCATATTCTTATTATTTCATATTATTTCATATTGCAACGCTTATTGCGCTTATATTATATTGTATTGCTATTCTTAGTGCTTTTCACATTATTTCGTATTGCAACGCTTATTGCGCTCATACTATTGTGTATTGCTATTTGTATTGCTTATTAACGCTTATTGCGTAAATCATCCTAGCTTATTTATATATATATATATATATATATATTGTATTTCATGTTCATATTCATAACTTATAACCACTATATAAATGCTATGTTCATCGCCAACCCATTATTATAAACCGTAACAATCTGCACAATAATAGTGCATTACATATTATCAAAAGCTATAAAGCGAATAAACAGTTTTACTTTAAATCAGCTACGAATTATTGTGTCAATCTTTCGGCTACGATGATCCCTAAATCCAAACAGACTGCCGGAACAGCTGATTCCGGGCAACGACCGCAGAAAGCGTCACGGTGTTTACTAACTTACTTTCGTATAGGTTTCGCTTAACCGTATGACTAGTCGAATTTCGCGAAGTTATTACATGTGTCTTTTACGATAATGCAACGGTAAATCCGATTACCTAAGCAAACCAAAACAAGTGCTCCAACGGGTGTCTCCCCAATACAAACTAGTTCATTAAACCTTCCCTGGTCGATTAGTGTGCAGAATTAAACATTATTCGCCTGCCGTTCGAAACGATTAGTGTGCAGAATTTCACATTTCTCGCCTGACGTTCGAAATGGTTAGTGTGCAGAATTAAACATTGCTCGCCTGATTTCCCCCAAATCCTCAGTGTGCAGAATTAAACATTACTCGCCTGCCGTTCGAAACGATTAGTGTGCAGAATTTCACATTTCTCGCCTGACGTTCGAAATGGTTAGTGTGCAGAATTAAACATTGCTCGCCTGATTTCCCCCAAATCCTCAGTGTGCAGAATTAAACATTACTCGCCTGCCGTTCGAAACGATTAGTGTGCAGAATTTCACATTTCTCGCCTGACGTTCGAAATGGTTAGTGTGCAGAATTAAACATTTCTCGCCTGACCTTCCCTAAATCTTCAATCCCCTGAATCTAACATTCTCCCGGCCGTTCGAGACGATTAGCGTGCAGAATTTCACATTTCTCGCCTGACAATCGAAAAGGCTGATGTGCAGAATTACATCGTCAAATACCTGATTTCCTCGCCTCCCGGTGCGCTCAACTATAGATTCGCGCCTGGATTTTATGTAAAAACCCCTTTGTCATTTGTCCCATTAAATCCTTAACCCGGGACGTGACATATATGTTTATGTATTTTAGATTGTAAGGGAGTAATTGTAAATTATTAATACTAATTGTAAGACAATTAACATTTTTTCGGTTTCGCAGCGCCAAGTATTTTGAATAAAATATTTATTCGTATAAAAATATATCTGCTTAACATTATTTAATACACTTTTTCTTTGTATAAATAGACCATTATGAGTAATGGAATTTTAGCTGTGCATATGTAGCTGTGTCATCTAAAGCGCAGTTGGAAAGCATCTTTATGTACTGGCAGCTCATTTTGATTTCACTTCTTTTTTTAATTTTGTATTTATTAGTATCTTCTATGTTTTGTGATTTACTTGATTCTTTATGTACTTGGCGTAATTTTTTTACTTTTTTGAAGTTTTTGTAAGGGTAAAGGGTGTAAGGGTAAAGGGTGTAAGGGTAAAGGGTGTAAGGGTAAAGGGTGTAAGGGTAAAGGGTGTAAGGGTAAAGGGTGTAAGGGTAAAGGGTGTAAGGGTAAAGGGTGTAAGGGTAAAGGGTGTAAGGGTAAAGGGTGTAAGGGTAAAGGGTGTAAGGGTAAAGGGTGTAAGGGTAAAGGGTGTAAGGGTAAAGGGTGTAAGGGTAAAGGGTGTAAGGGTAAAGGGTGTAAGGGTAAAGGGTGTAAGGGTAAAGGGTGTAAGGGTAAAGGGTGTAAGGGTAAAGGGTGTAAGGGTAAAGGGTGTAAGGGTAAAGGGTGTAAGGGTAAAGGGTGTAAGGGTAAAGGGTGTAAGGGTAAAGGGTGTAAGGGTAAAGGGTGTAAGGGTAAAGGGTGTAAGGGTAAAGGGTGTAAGGGTAAAGGGTGTAAGGGTAAAGGGTGTAAGGGTAAAGGGTGTAAGGGTAAAGGGTGTAAGGGTAAAGGGTGTAAGGGTAAAGGGTGTAAGGGTAAAGGGTGTAAGGGTAAAGGGTGTAAGGGTAAAGGGTGTAAGGGTAAAGGGTGTAAGGGTAAAGGGTGTAAGGGTAAAGGGTGTAAGGGTAAAGGGTGTAAGGGTAAAGGGTGTAAGGGTAAAGGGTGTAAGGGTAAAGGGTGTAAGGGTAAAGGGTGTAAGGGTAAAGGGTGTAAGGGTAAAGGGTGTAAGGGTAAAGGGTGTAAGGGTAAAGGGTGTAAGGGTAAAGGGTGTAAGGGTAAAGGGTGTAAGGGTAAAGGGTGTAAGGGTAAAGGGTGTAAGGGTAAAGGGTGTAAGGGTAAAGGGTGTAAGGGTAAAGGGTGTAAGGGTAAAGGGTGTAAGGGTAAAGGGTGTAAGGGTAAAGGGTGTAAGGGTAAAGGGTGTAAGGGTAAAGGGTGTAAGGGTAAAGGGTGTAAGGGTAAAGGGTGTAAGGGTAAAGGGTGTAAGGGTAAAGGGTGTAAGGGTAAAGGGTGTAAGGGTAAAGGGTGTAAGGGTAAAGGGTGTAAGGGTAAAGGGTGTAAGGGTAAAGGGTGTAAGGGTAAAGGGTGTAAGGGTAAAGGGTGTAAGGGTAAAGGGTGTAAGGGTAAAGGGTGTAAGGGTAAAGGGTGTAAGGGTAAAGGGTGTAAGGGTAAAGGGTGTAAGGGTAAAGGGTGTAAGGGTAAAGGGTGTAAGGGTAAAGGGTGTAAGGGTAAAGGGTGTAAGGGTAAAGGGTGTAAGGGTAAAGGGTGTAAGGGTAAAGGGTGTAAGGGTAAAGGGTGTAAGGGTAAAGGGTGTAAGGGTAAAGGGTGTAAGGGTAAAGGGTGTAAGGGTAAAGGGTGTAAGGGTAAAGGGTGTAAGGGTAAAGGGTGTAAGGGTAAAGGGTGTAAGGGTAAAGGGTGTAAGGGTAAAGGGTGTAAGGGTAAAGGGTGTAAGGGTAAAGGGTGTAAGGGTAAAGGGTGTAAGGGTAAAGGGTGTAAGGGTAAAGGGTGTAAGGGTAAAGGGTGTAAGGGTAAAGGGTGTAAGGGTAAAGGGTGTAAGGGTAAAGGGTGTAAGGGTAAAGGGTGTAAGGGTAAAGGGTGTAAGGGTAAAGGGTGTAAGGGTAAAGGGTGTAAGGGTAAAGGGTGTAAGGGTAAAGGGTGTAAGGGTAAAGGGTGTAAGGGTAAAGGGTGTAAGGGTAAAGGGTGTAAGGGTAAAGGGTGTAAGGGTAAAGGGTGTAAGGGTAAAGGGTGTAAGGGTAAAGGGTGTAAGGGTAAAGGGTGTAAGGGTAAAGGGTGTAAGGGTAAAGGGTGTAAGGGTAAAGGGTGTAAGGGTAAAGGGTGTAAGGGTAAAGGGTGTAAGGGTAAAGGGTGTAAGGGTAAAGGGTGTAAGGGTAAAGGGTGTAAGGGTAAAGGGTGTAAGGGTAAAGGGTGTAAGGGTAAAGGGTGTAAGGGTAAAGGGTGTAAGGGTAAAGGGTGTAAGGGTAAAGGGTGTAAGGGTAAAGGGTGTAAGGGTAAAGGGTGTAAGGGTAAAGGGTGTAAGGGTAAAGGGTGTAAGGGTAAAGGGTGTAAGGGTAAAGGGTGTAAGGGTAAAGGGTGTAAGGGTAAAGGGTGTAAGGGTAAAGGGTGTAAGGGTAAAGGGTGTAAGGGTAAAGGGTGTAAGGGTAAAGGGTGTAAGGGTAAAGGGTGTAAGGGTAAAGGGTGTAAGGGTAAAGGGTGTAAGGGTAAAGGGTGTAAGGGTAAAGGGTGTAAGGGTAAAGGGTGTAAGGGTAAAGGGTGTAAGGGTAAAGGGTGTAAGGGTAAAGGGTGTAAGGGTAAAGGGTGTAAGGGTAAAGGGTGTAAGGGTAAAGGGTGTAAGGGTAAAGGGTGTAAGGGTAAAGGGTGTAAGGGTAAAGGGTGTAAGGGTAAAGGGTGTAAGGGTAAAGGGTGTAAGGGTAAAGGGTGTAAGGGTAAAGGGTGTAAGGGTAAAGGGTGTAAGGGTAAAGGGTGTAAGGGTAAAGGGTGTAAGGGTAAAGGGTGTAAGGGTAAAGGGTGTAAGGGTAAAGGGTGTAAGGGTAAAGGGTGTAAGGGTAAAGGGTGTAAGGGTAAAGGGTGTAAGGGTAAAGGGTGTAAGGGTAAAGGGTGTAAGGGTAAAGGGTGTAAGGGTAAAGGGTGTAAGGGTAAAGGGTGTAAGGGTAAAGGGTGTAAGGGTAAAGGGTGTAAGGGTAAAGGGTGTAAGGGTAAAGGGTGTAAGGGTAAAGGGTGTAAGGGTAAAGGGTGTAAGGGTAAAGGGTGTAAGGGTAAAGGGTGTAAGGGTAAAGGGTGTAAGGGTAAAGGATGTAAGGGTAAAGGGTGTAAGGGTAAAGGGTGTAAGGGTAAAGGGTGTAAGGGTAAAGGGTGTAAGGGTAAAGGGTGTAAGGGTAAAGGGTGTAAGGGTAAATTATATCTAAGGGTATATAAAGGTTCCTGGGCCCATTCCTGTTTAACCTCGTTTTGGACGGAGTACTAAATGTGGTGGGGGAGAGCCACGGTATCAAACCAGTGGCATACGCGGACGACCTTGCAATAGTATTCTCAGGATAGGACCTCACCACTATTAGGTCCAGAATTACTGACACCATGTCGAGAGTGCAGAACTGGTTTGCCCGTACAGGACTGGAGGTCGCGCATGACAAGACGGAAGTGATAGTTCTGGCCGGCCTTAGAGGCCAGATGATACAGGATTTCTCGATTATGGGTAGGACCATACGTTCGGTGAAGTCCATTAAATACCTCGGGGTTCAATTGGACTGTTTCAGGAACTTCCGGGATCATCTCCGAGAGGTAACTGCTAAGGGGGATAGGGTAGTTGGGGCATTGTCGTCACTTCTCCCCAATGTTAGAGGACCGTCCCGCCCCATCCGCCGGTTGTACTACACGGTTTGGGAAAGTATCGTCCTGTACGCGGCCCCTATATGGGCCTCGACAGTGGCCAAGGCGACTAACGAAGCCACAGTTAGGAGGGCCCAAAAGACCGCCTTACTGAAGACCACCACTTCCTATAGGACGGTCGCATACCTGGCGTTGTGCGTGCTGGCAGGTCGCCTACCCATCGGAATCAAGGCGGATATGTGGAGCGCGGTCTATAAGGCCATGGAAAGGGATAGAGCGGACCCCGAGCTGAAGGGTAATAGACTGGCGCTGGGGAAATGTCTCCGAGCCCATAAAGCGATCTGCCTCGATGAAGCCTTAGCAAGATGGCAGAGGAAGTGGGATGAGTTCGATCCCGGGAACTGGACGCGCCGTATTGTGAGGTCGGTCAGTACGTTTTTAGGGGACAGGGGCAGTACCTTCCAGGTCGACTACTGGAGCGCCCAGCTTCTGACCTCCCATGGGGCATTTGGGGCCTTTAGACACAGGCTGAAGAAAGCGGAGACGCCAGCCTGCCTTGAGTGCGAGGCAGAAATTGACAATGCTGAACACGTTCTGTTCACGTGCCCTGTATACGACGGGGAACGAGAGGCACTTTCAGGAGCACTGGAAGAATCCCCCAATTCGTCCAACCTCCTTGCGGTTGTGACTAAATCTGGAGGAAACTGGGCCCACTTCCAGACCTTTGCACGAAAGGTGATGCAGGACAAGGTTACGAAGGAGGTGATTTCCGAAAAGGAGAAGAGGGCGAAGTTAGCCCAGATTGCCAGAGCGCAGGCCAGGCTGCGGCTCGACCAGTCCACGAGGCCAAGAACACGGAACAGAAAGAGGAAGGACCCAGGGAGGCGCGGCGACAGCATAGGGGTTAAATCAATCCCTCCCCCGCCCTCCGCGAAGAGGAGAAGAGGAAATCCACGGCCAGGGGGTGCGGAGGGGTCGGGTGTTCCAACGACCGACCGTAGCGCGGTATTCCCACACTGTGTGGGCAGCTTTTCCTCTGCAGGGGGTGGAGGCGCCGGCAGTCAGGGGGGAACGGGGCATGTACGGTGACCCCTACTCACGACCACAGTAACATCTCCGGGTGGTCCCCCCGAGCATTTTGACACCTATCCCAAGGTTTTTGGACCACCCAGTCCGCAGGTAGCGAATTGTTGGTTTTTATTCATTCTGTAGCACGGCCTTGAGAGTGACAGACGGAGTTAATCGATAAAGGCGGGCGCGCCGGACTGTACCGCACACTTGTGACGCATATTTTAAAGTTGACCATAGGCAGTACGTGTTATTTATTTATTTATTTATTTATTTATTTATTTATTTATTTATTTATGTATTTGTTGTACCCGTATACCGATGGCCGAAGAGTAGGAGCAGTACTACCCTCCGATGACAGATAACTGTGGAAGGTAGCCTTTGCATGCTGGACAGGCAGGAATCTGCCTTACCGACGAACGAGAAGGAGGAGCAAGAGGAGCAGCAGATGGTAAATACCAGGCGTCGGTACACCCTGGGTTACCATACGTCGAGGGAGGCTTGCACCGAGGGAACAAGGATGCGGCTCATCGATGGAGGATAACTCAGGACTCGCCTCCTTCAGCAGGCGGTAATCACGAAGTGACATCAGGAGATGTCCCTGTAGCGCCCCTAATGGGTACTCCAGGGTTAAGGAGGTCTTCCCCCGCGGGGGCCCCGAGGTGACGGAGTAAAGTAAAGTCCCACCGTTCGGGGTATGGGAGATGCCATAAGGTGGCACCCTATAGAGGGGGTTTTAGTGGATATCCCGCCCGTCTGGCGGTGAGTCCCACATAACCCGTGCAGGTAACTGCACGGGTATGCATAAAGCATTTCCCCTCTCAAAAAAAAAAAAAAAAGGGTATATAAAGGTATAAGGGTATAAGGGTTGTTACGAGCCGGGGCTGCGGCAACGCGAGAGGCCGGCGAGAGGGGTATTTCCCAAGGAATACGGATATGAATTTGTTAGTTAGGTGCGCGGACGAACCTGATGCGAAATCAGGGAGCCGCTAGGATTATTGACGACGAGGACGAACCTGATGCGAAATCAGGGAGCCTCTAGGAATGGAGTCAGACACGGACGAACCTGATGCGTAATCAGGGAGCCGTAGGAGGGTGAAACGTCGTGAACGAACCCGATGCGAAATCGGGGAGTCACTAGGATAAAGTTCACAGACGAACCTGGTGCGAAACCAGGGAGCTGTTAGGAGGTTGGATTATTCACAGACGAACCTGATGCGAAATCAGGGAGCTGTTCGGAAGTAGGTAGATTTACAGACGAACCTGATGCGAAATCAGGGAGCTGTAGGATACGGACGAACCTGATGCGAAATCAGGGAGCCGTAGGAGAGGTGAGGTTTCGTGGACGAACCCGATGCGAAATCGGGGAGCCACTGGGTTGGAGAAGATGACTTGCTTTGGTAAAGAGGTGCGAACGAACTCGATGTTAATTCGGGGAGTCGCGGGAAATGTTAGTAATGCCTCGTAACTCTTAATTTGATACAACTCGAGCGGTAAAGTTGTATCTGTGGATGAGTGCTACTAATATTATAAGGATCGCTGGGTAAAAGATAGGTTTAACGAAATCGACTCGATTTACAAGTGAACACCATAAGTATATTGAATAGACAATTAATACAAATATAAGTGTCGCGAGTAGTTAATTAAATAGAATGTGTGTATTACCAATAGATGCACGGTGTTGACGCACTGGCGATGCGGGGCGTACGAGTGGCTACTTTGATTCTGACGGAGACTTTAGCCCGATCTTACTTGGTAACTGACTCTGTACGAGCGTGACACGACGTGACGTTACGCGTGACTCTATAGCTTTGAACCCACGAGGGTAGAAACCGAAGGGTTTATATAGTCCCAAAAATGAGTGGGGATGCGTTATGAATTTCCATATAAGGAATCCTTCGGGGTCGTCGTCGTGTCACTCCCGTTCTCACGGTTGCGATGCAGCTGGTAGAGATCTTGACCTCCATTAGTGGGGTTGATAAGCGGAAGGCTTTTAGGGCGTTTTCCCTTCGCAGACGCGAGCTCGAAAGACGGTTGACAGCGACGTATGGGAAAATTCCACATACGTAACAGGGTATAAGGGTATACGGGTATATAAGGGTATAAGGACATAAGGATATAAGGATATAAGGATAAAGGTTGTAAGGGTAAAGGGTGTAAGGGCATTAGGATATAAGGGTATAAGGGTATAACGGTATACAAGGGTACAAGGGTATAAGGGTAGGTATATAAGAGTATAAGGGTATATGTGTGTGTGTGTGTGTGTGTGTGTGTGTGTGTGTGTGTGTGTGTGTGTGTGTGTGTGTGTGTGTGTGTGTGTGTGTGAAAAATGATAAAAATGAAAAATTTTCTCTTACCATTTCTGACAATTTCATGAGACGATATTACGAAATCTCTAGCATGCGTGGACCGATTTTTTCGGAATTGGTCTTATTCGAAAGCTTATATGCGGTTTACATAAGAAAAATGCCTTTAAATTTAAAAAATATTGCAGGGGTCATGAGATATTATTGAAATAAGTTTCAGAATAGCCTGGCGACGAGTAAAGGAAAGCGGTAGCGACAGTCGACATATATATGCAGGGTCTCGGAACATGGATAAACGGCAGGGGCAATCGATCGACATTTATACAGTCTGTTTTATACAGGGTGTCTTTCATGTATACAGGTGTCTTTCTTGTACTTGGCGTCGAGACGCTACCGCGTCTCTAGATATGTATCATCATATCTTCACGCGACTGGCTTTGTTTCGCCGGCGCGGTCTTCATCCTGCTCTGGGCGAACAGCAGTTAGGTGGGGTGCTGACGTCACAGAATTCGGCGAAACGGCCCGATCCATCACAGCGATCGACCTCTCTTCTGCGAATCGTGGACACAACAAGTACACTTTTATCCCGCGTGCTCGCGCTTCTCTGGAACGTTCCAGAATTGTCCACTATGAACTGCTTGGTTCAATTTTAACTTCTCGCGTGCTTTTAACTTCCGCGTACACGGGGGCTTTTTTTGGCTGCAAACCGTTTTACCGTGATGTATTGTACCCAGCACCCCTATGTATTTGTTTGAGTGTTGATTTATAAGGAGTGAGATGATTTGATTTCTTAGACAGGTTAAAAATGATGTATACACTTTTTGCAGTGAGAACACTTTGTCTGTGATTTATTGATAATGAGTGTGAGTGTTAATAGTGACAGGGATTTTATTAATCCCTGCACTTGGTGCTGAGAAGGATGAGTGAAAAAATGCAACCTCGTGGTCTTGCCACGAGGCGAGCAAACAATTATATTAATTGTTTGCTCTTGAGTTTTCAGTAATGAGTGTGAGTGGTGAGTCGTGAGTGAGTGTGAGTTTTCACGTTATGAGTAATGTGAGTGTACAGCGAGCACAGAAAACTTGTAAAATTGCGAGAAACGCGGTTGCACGACCGTTGTAAGCAAAGATGTACAAGAGAGAGATTGAACATGGCCGACTTCCTCGTAGCGCTTCTTCTCGGTTCTTCGAGAGCAGCGTCGCTGCTCTCTGATTGGTTGAGAGAATTGCGTGGCAAGCGGTGATTGGCTGAGCGTTCGATGGTGAGTATCGATCGTCGATCCTCCGCTCATTCCGCTGCCCAATAGGTGCTGCCGTGAGAGTGAGTGTGGCGGCGCTGGGAACTATACCATTCCCAAACAGTATTCTTCCAGCAAACATTTCTGCATAATGCTACGTACTTGTCAGGTTCAAATTCGGTTTGAAAGTATCTCTTATTGAATGAAAACGAAAATATGCCGCGCATGCTGCCGGCGAGCGCGCCCGTGTACTCACAAGTTTCCCAGATGTACGCCTCCAATCAGGGTTTGGAGGACCCCGGCCATGCACCACACCTACAGGAGCGGTGGTAATGTGTGCGTGAATTGATGGTGGCGCCAAGCCAGCCACGCGGCGACATCGCGCAACGAATGTGACGTCACAGGTGGACCCTGTGCCACGTAAAAAGTGCGCTTTGGAGGACCCCGGCCAAGCACTTGGAAATTTCAGGCAGGGTCCACCGGCCACCGCTGCTATTGGTCAGAAGGAAACAACCAATGATGGCCAATCAGCGTCGCCGGGGAAATAGGTTGTCGACGCTGATTGGCCGCGGTGTCACTCGCTTGGCGCTGGCGTCGGTTCGTCTCCAATCGAGTAGTAGTTCCTGTACGCGCCCGTCACGCATTTGGCTGGGCTTGGCGTTGGCGTCGGTAGATTTGTGACGTCACATTCGTTGCGCGATGTCGCCGCGTGGCTGGCTTGGCGCCAGCATCAATTCACGCACACATTACCACCGCTCCTGTAGGTGTGGTGCATGGCCGGGGTCCTCCAAACCCTGCCTCCAATTGCTTTGATTTTTGGATATGTTTTAGAGGACAGAAAAATAAATATATATGATTTCGGCGTACTGGTTCGGTCAATTTAAAACAATAAAAACAAGCTACTTTGCAATTATAATTATATAAGCTTCCGACGTTTCGATCTTAGTTATATCATCTAATCTTCAGGAAAGTTTAGAACAAATATAAAATACTGCTTTTGCTATTAAAATTGAGTCACAGTGCTCTGGCACTACGTGTGACACGCGAGTCAGTTGGAAAAAGACTAACGTATACCGTGAACAAAACATCTGCTTGTAGAAGGTGAAAACAAGGTAAATACCGTTGACAGTTAAGTATAAACATATTTAAACTCCTTGAAATTCAAAATTAAAGGATAAGATAGTTGACCCAGTCGCCGATCGGTTTAGTCCTAGTCGTCGATCACTTAAATATTGAGATTTTATAAGGTTTTTGAACAATATTGTGATGATATATGTAGGTGAAGACTCTTAAATATTAACTTGCAATTTTGTCCTTTACACAATATTGTTCAAAAACCTTATAAAATCTCAATATTAATTCAAATGATCGACGACTGGGTCAACTACCTTACACCGTTTGCAGTAACTAAGCATTCTTGCCCATCCCAGATAGTACTCAACATCTATGAGCTGTCTTTAAGACATCTGTTTCAGACGTTCAAAACGTCTTAAAGACGTCTGCTATTTTCTGAAAGACGTCTTAAAGACGTCTGCTATTTTCTGAAAGACGTCTTAAAGACGTCTGCTATTTTCTGAAAGACGTCTTAAAGACGTCTGCTATTTTCTGAAAGACGTCTTAAAGACGTCTATAGACATTTTTGAATGTCTTGAGTAAAAAAACCGTACGTCTTTAAGACGTCTTTTGAACAGTTTGTAGACGTCTTTTAAACACCTTGTAGACGTCTATAAGTGGTCATGAAGACGTCTGAAAGACGTCCATTTCAGACTTTCACGACGCCTCAAAGACGTCTTCGTAAGGACTTGATTAGACCTACCGCAGCTCTTTAAAGAGATATCAGAGATATTAAGCATGACTTGATTCGTGTTTATTAGAATTAATATCTTTTAATGAAATTAATTATATCATGCTGGTCAATATTTTCATTTCTTCTTAAAAAAGAAAAAACGTCTTTCAATAGCGAATGACCGAGACATTCTTTGGCATACTCACTTGAATTCAAGTGAAAAATATATATTTCCTTCATCAAAACACATGTACTCGAGAGTGACGGTATATGATCTGCCCGGCTCTCTTATAGGCATGACTGCTGTATCCCACCTGCGAGAATCGCTCGGCCTGGTCGCCGCCTGGCGGTCGCGTCCCACACAGCACGCGATGTCCCGAGAACGTCTGTTTTAAGGCTATCGCCCACTAGGCCGAACGGAAGCGAAGCGAAGCCGGCAACCAACTTCACGTCGGAAGCGCGGCGAATCAAGCGAAATTTTCGTTGAGAATATTTTCGGGTCGGTTCGCGTCGCTTCTGTTCTGTCATATGAGCGATGCGTGGCGACGGATTTGTTGTATACACAAAATATTCCTGCATCCTGATACAAACGTCTGTCTACCGGTACAATGTCCGCACAAGAAAGCACCAATCTCTCTTCTTGTGCGGACATTGTACCGGTAGACAGACGTTTGTATCAGGATTCAGGAATATTTTGTGTATGCAACAAATCCGTCGCCACGCATCGCTCATATGACAGAACAGAAGCGACGCGAAAATATTCTGAACGAAAATTTCGCTTGATTGGCCGCGCTTCCGACGTGAAGTTGGTTACCGGCTTCGCTTCGCTTCCGTTCGGCCTAGTGGGCGACGACCTTTAGGTCTGTAGGTATGAATGTCCCGGTTTGTAACAAGACGTCTTTGGGACGTCTATAGACCCTTTTGGGACGCTTTAGGGACGTTGTGTAACTACCCTGGCGCCATGTATACAAAGTCCTAATGATGTCTGTGGGACACGTTTGGGACGCGTATGACAAGTGTTAAATACGTCTTTGCGGGGTATATAATTCCTGAAGCTCCACCAGAGGGCAACACGGCTCGTGAGTTTCTCGCCGGTGATCGTGGACCGAGTTAGTATATATACAAGTTCCGTCGCAGTCCTTCTTTCCTTTTCTAAGGTAGTGGTAACCCACTGCATAGACGGTCCAGTCAGATCGCCTATAGTGGTAGTCAAATTTTAAATAAATAAATAAATATCGTAAATAGAAATAAATTTTTACTTCATTTTGACAACCCGTTAAAGAGCTGTATTTGACCTAATTTATTGATAAATAGGTTTTAATTACGAACGCCAGTTTCAGTCCTAATCCAGACCTATTTAAGGCGTCCCAAAAACGTCTTTTAAACGGTTCTTCAGTCCGAATCCAGGCGCTTTAAAAGACGTACTGGGGACAACTTTTTTTGTAACATTCGTCCTTCAGAGGACGTATATAAGCCGTTCGTGGGAAATTCAGGCCGTTCCCGGAACGTCCGGTACGACTGCAGAGATGGGCTGAAAATTATCTTCAAAAAAATTTCAACTTCGAATAAAAGAGAAAAATTTTATTCGTTCGCCGTCGAATAAAAAAGAAACCCGAAGTATCTTTATTCGAAGAGCCATTTCTTCGACGGAAATTCATTCGACGAGGCAAAGTTACTTTTTTTATTCGAAGGTCTTCCACTCTGAGGTTCGAATACTTTTTCCTACTTTACCTGTATTTTTATTCGAAGGTTTCGAATACTTTCGGCAGGCGCCTGGGTCGTTCAAGGGCTGAGGCGAGCGAGGCATCGGTCCTCTGCTAAGGTCGCCCCGCCACGTGTCACCAATTTTACAGAAATTAAAGTTCTTTATTTTTCGTCGTATCGATCTGAAAGTAACATCGAGCAATTCCTGGTATTCTCCCGATTAAAAGGACAAAATATCATGTAAATCGGAAATTTTTTAACGAAGTAGGCTTAAAATTCTGCAGACCAATTTTTCGTGTAACTTTGTTAATTACAGCCAGAAATATGTCGGGTTTGGTACCATTTTCATGGGGACCATTTTCATTAAAACCCAAGGATTCGATTCATGACACTTTCGTAAAGTGCTGATGAGAAATGTGGAAATCCACTTCTTAATGGTAAAGGGTCATTCTGGAGCTACGTCCGCCAAAGAGATGCGGCCTGGTACCCCGTGGCGAAGACAATCACCCGCAGTGTCTCGCCGAATATTACGGCTTTCGACCCCCAGAGGGTTTGAAGTGGCTATTAAGAGGTGAGAAATCTTTGATTTCCGCATTTCTCATTAGATCTTTGCGAAAACGACGCTAATTGATTCCTTATTTTTCGCCGATGAAAATGACACCAAGAACGACGTGATTCGGAAAATAACAAAGGAAATTCCATGAAAAATTAATTTCCATAACCTCAAGCTAATTTCGTTAATAATAGTCCGATTTACATGAAAGGGTATAGCCGGTTAAGATCAGGGCTGCGGAGTCGGAGTCGGAGTCGTGGAGTCGGAGTCGGAGTTCAGAAGGAATTTCTGATTACCGGAGTCGGAGTCGGAGTCGGAGTCGGAAAAGTATATGCCGACTCCAACACCGACTCCATATTAGTAAATTTTATAAAAATCCGAGTCTTTTGAGCTCTACCTGTTTATACACGCTCGCGATATATATATATATATATATATATATATATATATATAAAAGTTTATTTTAAAAATTTACAAAATGAAAATTAAAAATTATTTATAATGATGGGCCGGCGGCCTCCCCCGCGGCGCCCCCCTCGGCGTCCTCCTCGGCGCCCTCCGCGCCATTCGCTGTATTTTAGCCGTTTCACCTCCTTTTTTACTTGAAACAGTAGCATAAAAATTAAATTTTCTAGTTCTACCCGTATAGACCGAGAACTGGCTACATAGGGGGTCAACGTGACTCAATGCAGTCACAATTCTTATTTATAGATGTTGGATTAGTGTTGCCGAATACTATACGTTCGGGGAACTAACGCGGGGGTGGACGGTTAGAGGTAAAATTTCTAGCGTAATAACGTCATTCTTGCAGTTCTGAAATTTTATATACTTATTGTTTACACATTTAATGAACGATATGCAAAATGGCAGACCACTCATTGGGGGATAAGACCTTGGCAGACGTCGATGAAAAGCGCGATACGTGGCTTGCGCGCTAGTGCAAGGGAGAAGTATACATCTGTTTCTCCTTTGCACTAGTGCGCAAGGCACGTATCCCGCTTTTCATCGACGTCTACCAAAGTAAACAATAAATATATGAAATTTCAGAACTGCAAGAATGACGTTATTACGCTAAAAATTTTACCTGTTTGATCGTCCATCCCCGCGTTGGTTCCCCAGACTCACGTGGCAGAGCGGCGATTTCGTATTCGGCAACACTAATCCAACAATAAGAACTGTGACTGCATCGAGTCATGTTGACCCCTATGTAGCCAGCTCTTAGACTAGTGCATATGGGCCGTTATTTTTGAAAGTGGTACAAGTCCATAATTTATTCATACATTGAGATAGGGTTTGCGTTTAAATCAACTTAAAAATATTCGCATTCGTTTATCAAATCGGGTAATGTTTTTAAAGCTATAACTTGTTACATTTTATTATGGAATAATAATCAATAAAAATGTTAAAGGAAATAAACGATTACAGTAAAGTCTCGTTAGCCGCTCGATTTACTGTACCCGATACTGACTTTTCGCTATCCCCACCACTTTTCTCTCACTCTTGTCCGGTAAAGGCGAAAGCGAGATGGAACAAGAGCGAGCGAAGGGACTGAAAGCGAGCGTGGAAAGTACGAGACAGACGACGCGTTGATGTTTTGTCTCGCTCCGTCTTTCGGACGCCACAACACTCCGTCCTTTGCGTGCGTGACGGGCGTGCGCGAAGATCGCAAGCGGTTACGGTGACAACGAGAACCGTTTCGCAAAATCTTGACGCAGGCCCGGCTCAAGTCTTTTTTGCACCGTAGGCGAACTTCTCAAATTGCGCCCTTTATTATAATACATTTATTTGAGATTATTTATGACTTTACTCTGCAAAATTAGGCAACTGCTAGGGCGTAAGGTGGACAAGAGGTGCAAAATGGTATTTTCATTGCTGGCATTGCTGAAAATAAATTTTTAAATAAAATACTACACATTGTACTACAACGGTTTTAAACTACGAATAAAAATTGAGAGTAAGGACATCAATAAACTGAAATAAATGTACTATAATAAAGGGCTCAATTTGACAAGTTCGCCTATGGCGCAAGAAAGACTGGAGCCGTGCGTGGTTATCTGACCGCCGCGCGCATTTGTCAAGCAGTTACGATTACATGGGAGCGCTCGCGTCTGTCGCGCACGCCGGCCGCGCACGCAGTCTTCCATCTCGCTCCCCCCTTCGGCCAGAAAGAAGCGAGAAACTCACACCCGGAATTAGGGTTTTGTCACGATACGTGCTCAATGTCAGTCCTGACCAGCGAGCGGCTAACGAGACTTTACTGTATTTAGATACAGATCGACTTATACCACTCTCAATAATAATACACACACATTCAAGATAACTTACTTTCGCCAGTTCTTTTTTTAGTTTAGTATTCTCTTCCTTGGTTTCTTTGCTCTCCCCCTCTCTCTCTCCCTTTTGCTCCTCCGTCTCTTTTTTTCCATTCTCTTTCTCCTCAGTTCATGCCTCCCCAGACACCGTGGGGAGGGCATCTTTCGTCTGGAAATGAAATGATGAATGTATTATTTTATGGCAAATACTACAGATCGCGTAATATAACTTTGCCTCCGAGCGGCGACTGAGTTGGCCCTGACTCGCCGTGCGTATGAGAGAGTTAGACGGGCAAACGCCGACGGTCTGACTCTCTCGCACGCACGGTGAGTCATGGCCAACTCAGTCGCCGCTCGGAGGCAAAATTATATTGCGCAATCCGTAAGCGTGTACAGCGTGATTTTCACGCTAGAGCCCTCAAAGACAATACCACCAATAAGCCGTGTCTCGCTGCGTTTCGTGGAAGTGACGAATTCCACGTTCTGCATTTCTCAACAGATCTTTGCGAAAATGGCGTCAATCAATGTCGTGCCGATGAAAATGGCACCACGCTAATTTCGTTAAAAATAGTCCGATTTACATGACATGATTTTAATCGGGAAAACGCCAGGAATTCATTGGTATCACTGCCATATCGATGCGATGAAGAATAAAGAATTTTTTAATACGCCGTAGTGAATTTCGTCACGAGCGTCGAAATTCACGAAACTCAGCAAGGCGCGGCTTATTGGCGGCATCGCCTTTGAATACTCTAGCCAGAGAGTCACTCTGTATAATAGTATAATATATAATACTTACATTTTTCGAATTCTGCATCTCGTCCGGCGCACTTTTTGTAACAGCACAAACAGAATCCAGCGGGCTACCGCTGCTGCCGTGAACTGCGCCCAGTGATGCCAGAATCGTGGGACACGGGACGGGACGCTTACCCCCACTATGACCTACCGTCCTCTCCCACTATGCCCTACCGGCGTCCCCCACTTTCTTCCCACCGCACTGCACACAAGCATATTTTTACTCCTGTCCGTGTGAGCTGCCTGTCGAACTGCCGAGCACACGGACAGGGGTAGGGAAATGCTTGTGTGCAGTGCGATGGGAAGAAAGTGGGGGACGCCGGTAGGCCATAGTGGGAGAGGACGGTAGGTCATAGTGGGGGTAAGCGTCCCGTCCCGTGTCCCACGATTCTGGCATCACTGAGTGCGCCTGCACAGTTACGCACACATAACCACCACTCCTGTAGGTGTTTCCCCCTCCAGCAGCAGTGGCCCGTTGGTTCCTGATTGACTGTGTGTGCCGTTGCCTGATTTGTAAAGCGTCATTTGTTTTAGAACGCAGCACAGACGAATCTTCGGATTCACGTTTCGCGTTCACGGTTCGCGTTTACGTTTTTGTGTAACGGGTAGAAGGATTTTGAGTTGTGGTGTATTGTGTTTGAGTTTGTGTTGCGTTTGTTGGTTTAGTGTAAAATGAGTGGCACTCAAAATGTGAATATGCAGGATGCGCAAGAAGATATGGACAATAATTCTCCGTGTCGTCCGCGAAAATTACGTCCGTACGCAAAGAGATTATCGACACGGAAAGCATACCGCGCAAGGAGAATGTCCTTAGCCCTTCAGAAAAAGAAACAAGAAAGTGCAAAAACGGCAGACGACACTGCCGTAGGACAATATCCAGGGGCGGATTCAGGATTTTCGTGAGGGGGGGGGGGGCGCAGTGGCGAATCCAAGATTTTATTGGGGGGGGGGGGGCGTAGGTCTGAATAAGTTTGATCGATCCGGCGTCGCACCGGTGACTCTTGTCAGTGGTCACAAGTGCCAGCAATGGCACTTTTACTCGCTGATCATATAATCACGCGAGTCGATCGACGCCGTCGTCACTTTCCTAAGAAAGTGACGAAGGAAATATAAAATTTAATTAACCCTTTAATTTTTTTCAGACATATTTCTAAGTTTACAGGAGCAGATAGACAGAATTCAAGGGGACCGGAATGAGAAGGCAGCACCTAGAGGGTTTTTTTAGTGGGTATACCGGAGACCGGGGAGTCCCACATAACCCCGGCAACACTGTAGCCGGGGTATCCATAAAGCATTTTCCCCCTAAAAAAAAAAAAAAAAAAAAAAAAAAAATGCTGATGCGTATGTACGGGCGTCGCAGGTATGCACAATGTTCGACGAATTGGGAGCAAAATTCGAGTTCGGATCCGTCGTACCCGTGATTTGGCCTGTGCCGGTCACGGGACGAGTCGGACCGATCATTGCACGTTCTCGATGCCCTGGAACGGCACCCCTTCGGCCGTCGGCTTGCCGGCATATGGCTGTAGGGGAACTCCGATGGGTTCCATGTTCTCTCAACTGGGTCGTCGCCTCTGGTGGTACCCCCGGACCTTAGGGTCGCGGCGGGAGGATCCTTAGGCAGCCCAGAGCGGAGAACTTGGACGAAGTTGGAGGCCCGACCGGGGCAAGACCATGTACCGCACCTCCACGTTGGTGCTCCTGGGGTCCCTACACGACATAGTCGGGTAGGGACGCGAACGCGGACATGGCATTTGCGTTCCCCTGCAGCGCATTTCGCTGCAGGGGTCACCGTCTCCTCTCTGAGGAGACCTTCTCAGCAGCTGGGAAGTAAAATGCCGGCTGGGTGTTCCCCCCGCCTTAGTGGGGATGGTTGGGAGACCGCTGGGCGGTGGGGTCGTCGCCCTTCAAGACATTTACATGGAATGGAGAGATTTACGGAAGCCTCGGAAAAAACGCCGCTACCAGGGGGTAATCGCCTGGCTCAGGTTGGCCTCGTCAGCAGCCAGCCTGAAGTACGTGTGACTGACGACGTCGTGTTGGGGCCGCGGACCGACGTCACTGGTGTTGGGAGCGATGTGTTGTCGCTCCCCCCAGAACCCACTACAGCAGCCGACCAGGACATGTCCACGGATATTCTTTTCGACCCGGAGGGAGGTGGAGGCGCTGCATCGTTGCATGCAGTCCTCCCCGGTAACAAGGACAGCGGAGTTAGACGGAGTCAGCGTTTGATCGCTTCGTGCAGATCGCTGGCTTCGTCACAGGGCCCGCGTTCGATCGCGGTTTCGCGGTCGTCCGGCCTTGCAGGGAAGGAGGAGGAGGAGCAGCAGGAGAGCGATGCTAGCGGGGGTGGCAATCCAGCCACTTCCCGCGATGCACACTCCACGGTGAGCGCCTTTGGCGCCAAGGACTCCGGGGAGGCCCAGGATTTAAGCCTGGGTCTAGACGACACGCTCGTGATGGACGTGTCGGGGGCTGGCTCTCCCACGGCACAAGCCCCGGTTGGAGAGGGAAAATGCGGCGCGAGCGGTACATCGGGGGTCCCGCCGTCGCTGACCGGACGGCCTGCACAGGTGGCGGCGAGCGCGGTCCGGGGTGGGCCGCGCGTGACGAGCGTGGAGGTGGTGGCTCCCCAGGAGGTCCGAGAGCTTCTCGGCCTCCAAAAGGAGGTGAGGGAAATGATGGAGCGGCTGGATCCGTCTGCCATCATCGACGCAGCGTCGTCGCGGTGCCGTTCGGCGACGGAAAGTTCCGAGCCGGCGGTGGTGGGGCTGGAGATGAGGGGGTTGCCGGAGCTCCGCGTCTCTATACAGAGATGCGACGGGCCCATCGTCCTCTCCTCCGATGAGGAGGTGACCGGTGAAGCGTGCCCACCGGAAACGGCCGCCACGGATACGGGCGACGAGGGGCCCAACGACATTGCAGCCGCCGCGGCAATGGACATCGACTGGCCGACCAGGGGTGATGACGACAACGGCGGATTGAGCGCCGTCGCGGGTGCGGACCACACACGCGGCGGTGGCGCCGCCGGGGGGAGCTGCTTCGACGCTCCCCCGTCGTCTTCCGATGCCAGTGTCGACGCGGGGCGGAGGCCGGGATTCGTTCCCGGCAAACGAGGCCGGAAGCCCGGCACGTGGACGGACCCAGTGAGGCTGGGTCCGGGGATGAAGGCCCTCCCGAGGCGCGCCGAGCTTCGCGATTGGGCGGAATCGATGTCCGTCGGCGGGCTCGCTGGGCAGGCCCAGCGAGAACTTGACGCGGTCGCGGCGGTCATTGCCGCGGCCAAGCACGTCAAGTCGACGGACGTCCGCGCCATTAGGGTCGCGATCCGGCGCGCGTCGGCGGTCGCGGCGGAGCTGACCGGGAGGGCGGAGCGGGGCGAGAACCCCGATAGGCCGGCGAGGGAGGTGGTGTTTCGCCAGGGAGCGTGGGAGCGTAGATCCCACAAACTCTCAACGCAGGTGCGGGCCTTGACGGACCAGGCGCACTCCCTGGGGGAGTGCCTCCACGTCAAGGAGCGGGAGCTAGAGTTTCTCCGGGGCAAGTATGCCCGCCTGGAGACGCGGGCGTCGTTGGCAGGGGTGAACGTAGCGGAGTCTGAGGCTTTACCCTTCCGACCCAGTGTCCCCCTGCCCACCCGCAAGGAGCTCCTCCCGTCCTGCGTGCCCCCCTGGACAGACTCCTGTATCCAGGTGGAGGTGGCGCCCACCGCGGGACCCTCGTCGGCAGCCAGGCCTGCCCCCCTGACGGATGAGTCGGAGGGGGCTAAGATCAGGCCAACCGGCAAAAAGAGGAAGAGGGGCCCAGACCTCAGCTCTTCCTCTGCCGAGGAGTCGCGACAGAACGGCGCCGGCCCCACGGCTACTGAACAGCCGTGGGAGGCCGTGTTACGCCGCATGGAGGCCCTCGAGAGGAGGGTCGACAACCGGCTCCTCGCGCTCGGCAGGGTCCTCGGCCGTGGCGTGCCCCTCGCGGAACCGGCTAAGACGGCCGAGACACCGAGGCCCCATGCCCCTGGGCTCGAGCCGGAGAGGCCATCCGTGGACGGAGCCATGGTCCCGTCCCGGAAGGAAAAGAAAGGGAAGGGGAAGGTGGCGCGGCGCGTTGCCGATGCCGCAGATGCTGCGGCGGCTCGTGCCGTCGCGAGGAACAAGGGGGAGAAGAAGAAAGGGAAGGAGAAGGCGGGGAAAAAGCCGCCGGGCGCCCCCGGTGTAGCCGGCGACTCAATGCCCGGTGGTGTGGGTAAGGGCAAGGCGCGCGCCACAAGCTCGAACCCACCCCCGAAAAAGCTGTCGCGTGGGCAGCGGAGGAGAGCCGCCAGGGCCGCCGCCAAGGCCAAAGCCACTGGAGGGGTGATAACGCCGGTTCCCGGCGCCCCCTCCAACAAGGCCACCAAGGCCCCGGCCCTCGAGCCCCGGGATGTTCCCAAGGGGACATGGGCTCAAGTGGTCGGCCGGAGGGCCCAAAGGGCGGCCAAGGCGGCAGCAAAGAAGAAGGAGGCCCCACCACCACACCCTGCTGGTTCAGGGAAAGGTGGGGGCCGCCCAGCCGCGAAGACGGCTTTTCGACGCCCCGGTGTCCCCTCCGCGCTTCTCCCTCGAATCCCCAAATCGGCCGCAGTGTCCATCACTGCCCCGGCCGGGGGAGAGGGAGATTTTGTTGCGCAGGTGACGGCCGCGATGTCCGCCATTAACGTGGCGGAATTAGGCATAGACGCCATGCGGCCTAGGCGTGCCGTCACGGGGGCCTTGGTACTGGAGGTTCCGGGGGCGCAGGGCTCGGCCAGAGCCGCTGCCCTCAAACAGAGGCTGGCGGAGCGGCTCGAGGGCAGTGGCATTAAGTCCACTGTCCTCAGAAAATGGCCGAGTTCCGTGTGTGCGGCCTCACGGAGCTGTCGTCGGACGAGGCGGTGTGCCGGGCGATCGCTGCACAGGGGCCATGCGCGGCTGAGGACATAAAGCTCGGCGAGAGACGCCGTGACCCCACCGGGTTGTTTTCGGTGTGGGTGCGCGGGCCGGCGGTGGCTGCTGCAGGGCTGCTGTGGGCGTCAACCCTGGTGGTGGACTCGCTCAAGGCCAGCATCGTGCCCTTAGTGCAGCGGAGACTTCAATGTTTCCGCTGCCTTGCGTTCGGGCACGTGCAGGCCAAGTGCAGCAGCCCCAACGACAGGAGCCGTGCCTGCTACCGTTGCGGCGAGGAGGGCCACCTCGCTCGGCGGTGTACGGCCGCCCCGAAGTGCCCGTTGTGCACGGAGGCGGGCCTGCCGAGCGGACATCGGATGGGTGGCCCGGCGTGCCACCCTCCGGCGAAGGGGAGGAAGAAGGCGCCGCCGAGAGAGAAGAAGGAGACGGGCGGAGCGGTGGCAGCAACCGCCGCGGCGGCGCCGGTACTCGCGGCCCCCTCCGTGAGCGGTGTCGCTCCGAGGGCCGCGGGGATGGAAGAAGAGGAGCCCGAGACCATGGAGACTGGCACCGTCGTCTCAACGTCGGCGGCCAAAAGCGGCTCCTGCAAGAGGAAGGAGCGGGGTGAGTCGGGGGGCGGCAGCAGCGGCGGCGAGTCCTCGTCGGCTGCGGTACCCGAGGCCCCACCGAGGGGGCCCAAAAAGAAGAGAGAGGAGAAGGGTGGTGGCGGACAGGAGCCTCCCCCTGATGGGTCCCGGGTGGTGGGTGTGGGGGCCTTCCTCAAAAGCAAGAGGAAGGTGACCCCTGTACTCGGGAAAGCCATGGGGACGACAACGTCGGCCGAGGAGGTGCTCGGGCCGACGCAGACGGTCGCCGCCGCGCGTGCGCGTGAGGGGGTATCTGCCCTCCCGGAGGAGGGCAATAACGGAGCCACCCCTGCACCGAGGGAGACGGCCCGACATGAGCAGGATCCGGTGGAGGCCGGCACCGCGGATACGTGCAATGCCTAGAGGCCCACCGATCCTGCTCGCGAATACCAACAACTCCATGCGGGCGCGCGACCTGCTTGAGCAGGCCTGCGTGGAGTTGGGGGTCGGGCTGGCCGTCATCGCCGAACCGTATCCGTTGGAGGACCGATGGTCCCGGTCCACCAACCCGGATCGGCAAGTGGCGATGACGTGGGCGGTAGCAAGAGGAGCCCCGTCGTGTACAGTCGCCCGACACGGACGGGGCTGGATGGCTGCCAGCTGGGGGGAATTCCTAGTGGTGGGCTGCTATTTTGCGCCAAGGCTAACCGTCCCGGAGTTCGAGGATCGGTTGGTCGAAGTGGGGGCTTTTATCGCCCCCCACGCATCCCGGCCGATTATCCTTCTGGGGGATTTCAACGCCCACGCTATCGAATGGGGCGCCCTCAGAACGGACTCCCGGGGCGAAGAGCTTCTCGAGTGGGCGGAGGCGAGGGGGTTCACGCTCAAGAACCCCCACGCAGTGACGACGTTCCGCGGCCCGCGGGGCGAATCGGTGATTGACCTGATTTGGGTCAACCCCGCGGCCGCTGCCAAAGCGTCGCGCTGCTGGGTGGCGGAGGATGTCGAAACGCTGTCGGACCATATGTTCGTAATGCTTGACACCTCCATTGCCCCGCCTCCCCATGCCCCTCAAGATGGCGAGCAGCCCCCACGATGGGCGCTCGGGCGTTTCGACGCCAACGCAGGCTTTTTAGCCTCCTCCGTAGTCGCCTGGCCCCCTATGCCGGGCGACGTGCTGGACGACCCCGTAAATGGCGCCCTTTGGTTCCGCGGTGCGTTGCAAGGTATTTGCGACGCGACGATGCCGCGGGCCGGGGCTCCGACTGGGGGTCGGAAGGCGGTGTACTGGTGGTCAGCCGAAATCGCCGCGCTCAGAGCGGCGAACCTGGTGGCCAGACGCCAGTTCACCAACACCCGCCGTCGAGATCCACGGCGGGTGCCGGAGGGGAGGCTCCAGGAGCTGCGCTCCGCGTTTTCAGCGGCGCGCAGAGAGCTCCGTGGAGCTATAGCCCGGGCCAAAGCCCGTTCGGCCGATGAGTTCGTCGCGACCCTCAACGAGGACCCTTGGGGGCGCCCATACAGGGCCGCGTCCATTAAACTCGGACCCTGGGCGCCTCCAGTTACCGAGGGCCTCGATCCTCGGTTCCTCACCGAGGTATTGTCGACGCTCTTCCCCCCTCCCCCGGTTCCCGGGGAGGGTGGCGTCGACGAGACCGGGGATCCATGGTTGACGCGCGGCGCGGATACATCCGACGCCCCGGAGGTCGGCGACGAGGAGTTCGCGTCCTCTATCGCGCGTATGCGCCAGAGGAACGCGGCTCCAGGGCCGGACGGAGTGCCCGGGCGTGTATATGCCTGCGCCTTGAGCGCCCTAGGGAACGGACTCAGGCGGCTTTTTAACGCCGTCCTGAAGTCCGGTACGTTCCCCCCAGCCTGGAAGGAAGCGAGGCTGGTCCTGCTGCGCAAGCTCGGGAAGCCCGCGGAGTCACCCTCCGCGTATCGGCCGATATGTCTGTTAGACGAGGCGGGCAAGCTCTTGGAGCGAATAATAGCTGCCCGCCTCTGCGGCCATCTCGGAGCCGTGGCCCCGGATCTGTCCGACCGCCAGTTCGGCTTTAGACGGCAGCGTTCGACCATCGACGCTATTCGATTGGTTCGGACGCTGTCTGGCCGGGCGGTCGAGGGAGGCGGTGTGAGCGTCGCTGTCTCGCTAGACATAGCGAACGCGTTCAACACCGTCTCCTGGGCGGCGATCGAGCGGGCTCTGCTGTACCACAGCATCCCGCTCTACCTTCGCCGCCTGATCCGGGACTATCTCCGCGGCCGGGTGGTCGCCTACGTCGGCCGGGGCGGAAGGGGGGTGACGGAAGTGCACCGCGGTGTTCCACAGGGGTCTGTGTTGGGGCCCCTGCTGTGGAACTTGGCGTACGACGCGGTGCTGCGGGTGGAAATGCCATCACCAAGGGTGTCGCTAGTCTGCTACGCAGACGACACCCTGGTGGTGGCTTCCGGGCAGCGATGGCAGGACGCAATCAGCCTCGCGGAAGAGGCACTGCGACGTGTCGTATCCTCGATCTGGACGCTCGGTCTGCGAGTCGCCGTGGAAAAAACACAGGCGATGTGGCTCGCGGACCGCGTTGGGAGTGGTGTCCCCAACAGAGCGTCCCTGAGGATCGGGGATGCCTGCATAAGGGTCGGCCGGACGATGAAGTATCTCGGTCTGACCCTTGACACCTACTGGCGCTTTACGAGCCACTTCAGGGCCCTCGGCCCCCGACTGGAACGGCAAGTGTTCGCCTTTAGGCGAATTATGCCGAACCTCGGGGGCCCTCACGGGGGTATTCGGCGGCTATATGTCACGGTCATCCGGTCCATGGCGCTGTACGGCTCGCCTATATGGGCCGGTGACCTGGAGGGCTTGCGCGTCGGGCGTGAGCTTTTGGCAAAAGTTCACCGCCGAGCGGTCCTCCAAGCCGTGCGAGCGTATCGCACGGTGGCATACGCCGAATTGTCCGCTCTGGCCGCGTCCCCCCCCATTCCATCTTCTCGCGGAGATGGAGGCGGAGGTTTACTCCGCCGTTCGCGATCTCCGCGACGCGGGGGACCCAGCGGTCGACGGACACGAAGTGGCTCGGGGCCAGGCCCGGCAACGCATGGAGGCCAAATGGCTTCAGTGGCTATCCCTCCCTGAACACAGGGAGGGACGCGTTGTCGGGGCGCTCCTGCCCATTCTCGACGAATGGGCGGGGCGTAGGTACGGCAGGCTGACCTTCCGCCTGACGCAGGTAATCACCGGACATGGTTGTTTCGGGGATTATCTGTGCCGCATAGGGCGGGAGGCAACGTCGCAGTGCCACAGCTGCGACTCGGGCGATCTGGACTCGGCGGATCACACCCTGGCGCGATGCCGGGAGTGGGTCGACGACCGCCGAGTCCTGGAGGCGCAGCTGGGTCCCGATCTCGACCTTCCGACGGTCGCGCGTCGGATGGCGAACGATCGGGACTGCTGGGTGGCCGTATCCCTCTTCGCCGAGCAGATAATGCTCGAGAAGGAGGGGGCGGAGAGGGAGAGAGAGGTCCAGGGACATCCGTCCCGCCTCGCGGCACCCAGGAGGAGGAGGCGACGGGCACGGAGAGATAGATGACCCGGAGCCGGGGGAGGCCGAGCGGCGACGTAGTCTAGTAGCGTCGCCCCACTCCCCCGGTCATGGCTCCGGCCGTGACGTCGCCTCGCCACCCCCCAAAGAGAGTGAGGGGGTGGACGGGAAGGAAGGCCGAGGGTGCACACCAGCCCTCGGTCGCAACCCCCTTGTGAGAGAGGAGAAGGGGGAAATGGGAAGGGAGGAGGGTGGCCCCACAAATAAAAAGCGGGCCATCCTATCGTCCGATGGAGCCGCCGCGGCCGCGCGGTGGCAGTGCGCGAGTTTCGCGGCGGCGGAGAAGAGATGGAATAGGAGGGCCCCGACGACCAGTGGGCCCTCCTCCTTAGGAGCGGCGCGTAAGCCGCTCCTGCTGCGATCGAGGTTGGAGGGGGTCAAAGATCCGACGGCCCGGGGCATTTCCCGCGGCCAGTCGGCCCCCCGCCCGGCCCACCAGTCCGAAGAACGAGCAGGGCCGGGTACAACCTCGATCGCGGGGTCGCGGGGCGGCCGGTGTCGGGGGGCACCGGTCGCCTTAGCAGCAGCGGCCCCAGTGGCGACGCGGGCGTGTGGTAACTGGGGGAGGTCATCACTCCCCCAGGGAAGACCCCGACGGATACGTCGGGGGTGCGGGCGGTGTCGCACTTAAGCGCGGGAGGGGGAGGCAAGCGAAAGTATCGCTAGTTTGACCTCGCACAAGTCCTCCCCCTCAGGCACGCGACACCGTCCACGAGGAAGACCACCCTGGTGGTTTTAGTGGGTTCGAGTCCCACATAACCCTCGGCCCGCCCCCGTGGGCCGGGGGTATCCGTGGGGATTTCCACCAGGTCAAAAAAAAAAAAAAAAAAAAAAAAAAATGTTCGACGAATTATCGCAACAAATTTTTACTTTTATACCAAACTTAGCGAAATGTCTGCGATCATTTGTTACAGGCGGACCTCTTGCCAAATTACTGCAAACCTGGTGTATGGGACAGTAATGCCAGGACAAATGAAATAAGTAACATATTTCAGGTAAAGTTTAACAGCTTATAAATCTATATTAAAATTATGTACGCTTATAAAACAACACTATTTCCTAATGTATTTCATAATGTGTTACAGATCCACATTGCTTACGCCATATTTCGTAATGAGCGACCTGGGAAAATTGTAGGAAGACCATCAATGGACAAGATTCCCTAATTTCCGGTATTCGTTTCTCGCTTCTTTCTGGTCGAAGGCAGAGATGGGCAGAAAATTATTTCAAATAAAAAATTGATTTCGAATAAAAGACAAAAATTTTATTCGAGACTCGTCAAATAAAAATAACTGAGAGTTATGTTTATTTACCAATAAAACTAAGCTAGAGTTACTTTTATTTGCAACGTTACAAATAATTTTTTTGATCGACGTGAATTTATCCGACGGCTACAAATAATTTTTTTGTTCGACGAGAATTCATTTTAACATTCAAATAATTTTGTCGTCTTTTCATTCATTTGTATTTGAAAATTATTTGATGCTCAAATAACTCTGGGTGTAGCAAACGGGAGAGAGGGGGAGTGTGTGTTAGAGAGCGGTAAGCAGGAGAGCATGATGCGAGGAGGTAGTTGTTAGAGCGAGAGGGACCAGGGATTAGAAAGAGAGGTGGATATTAGCAACGGGCTTCTCGTTCGCTCCCGTTCCCTCCCGCTGTAATTACTACCTCCGTGCATCATGCTCTCCTGCTTACCGCTTTCTAGCACACGCTCCCCCTCTCTCTCCCGTTTTCTACCCTCAGAATTACTTCAGCTTCAAATAATTTTGAAATACAAATGAATGAAAAGACGACAAAATTAATTAAATGTTAAAATGAATTCCTGTCAAATAAAAAAATTATTTGTGGCCGTCGGATAAATTCCCGACAAAACAAAAAATTATTTGTGGCTGTGGGATAAATTCACGTCGAACAAAAAACATTATTTGTGACGTTTCAAATAAAAGTAACTCTGGGTTATTTTTATTTGATGACAAATAAAGATAAAGCCTCTTTTATTTGATACGTTATTTAAATAATTTTTTATTTAAATAATGCCCATCTCTGGTCGAAGGGGGGAGCGAGATGGAATGCTTTGCCTGCGCGACGGCCGCGAACGCAAAGGACGGAGTGTCAGGCGTCAGAAAGATGGAGCGAGACAAAACATCATCCCGTCATCTGTCTCGTACCGTTCTCGCTCGCTTTCAGTGCCTCTCGCTCGCTCTCGCCTTTGCCGTACAAGAGTGAGACAGAAGTAGTGGGGATAACAAAAAGTCCACATCGTGTACACGTAACCCAGGCCTTCCCAAGTAGGGGAAATCTGTTCCTGGAACACATGTTTCGGTTCTCCTTCGAACTCTGCGCCTTCAGCTAAGGTGGGACGATTCCTACTGTCCTCTCTCTCTGCTTCCTAGCGGCGTTACTGTCTCCTCTGAGAGTGGGAGTGTTGGAGGGAGAACCGAAACATGTGTTCCAGGAGCAGATTTCCCTTACTTGGGAAGGCCTGACCTAACCGATCCGCTAACGAGACAATACTGTATTCTTCGAAAAATACAATGACACGCAGCCATAATCGTACACTCTTGTCGCATAACTTTTTTAGAATTGGTTCAAACGACTTGAGTTTTTTTTTAAAAGCTAGAAGGATTAGTTTGCCAACTGATGTATTTCGTCGTTTTCAACAACAATGCAATTGGTCGGAATAGCGAAAAAAATAGTAAAGGTCGTTTTTAGAATTTTTTTTTGTTAGCCTGTAATGAAAATTCAAAAATCCCGTTTGTAGATTGAAGTATATGCAGCATGTATTACTTCAATCTACAAACGGGATTTTTTCGCAGCAATCCGACAAATTCTGTAAACTTTATTTCGAACGCCGTAAAATAAAACTTTTTTCGTGTGATAGCCAACTATCATACCGACTCCAGACGCAGAATCATAACATCCACTGCGGTAGGAACGCTTCATCCAGCTTCCGTCCGCCACAACGGGGATGTGAGGGATCCCTGATTCGGAAAGAACGTCGCCTCTTTCAATCGCCAAACGTTTTTCTTCTTCAGCCGCTGCTAGCATCTCTTCTTCTGCAGCGGCAATTGCGGACTTGACGAATTCATCGTGATCCTTCACGAACTCTCTCTTCGACATGCAACGTATGTTCACTCCTGCAAAAGTGTGTTGCAACTGGGCATAACTGCCTCCACATAAAATTGTTGCATTAACGGCGCCCTGATTGCAATCCACTTCTGCGGCTTCGTCCGGTTGATTGCAGATTTCAGCTTTATAATGGCATAAAGTGCACATTACACTGAAGATGCTCTTGAGGCCATGCCGTTGTACACCAGTTATTCTTAGGTGTTCAATGCCACAGTCTTCCCTACCTTTTGCATGCATACCTATTTTTTGCAATTGAGCAAGCACATTTTGGAAATTCATTATATCGTTGCTATTTAGGAGACTCGATTGCTCTTGTGGCTCGTTCTTTTCAACTTTTTCTATAACGAAGTATTCTTCTTCGTTACTTTGTATATCAAATTCTTCTAGCGCCTCTTCAGTTTCTCCCGAACTGGCCGTATCAATACCTATCTTCATCGGATTGCGAGTACATTATCTCTTGTCGCGTATGATGTCGTCCGTCGGATGTTGATGGTTCCTCTACTATAGATTCCCCGGCCACTTCTTCTGGATATTGTCAGTGGCGGATTCTGTGGGGGGCGCCCCCCCCCCCCCCTCAAGGGCAAAATTGCTGATTTCGGGAATTTTGCGATTTTCGACATTATTCTGCGATCTCCAAACGTTTGTAGCTCAGAGCAACGTTAACCAATTTTGATAAAATTTTCAGCAGGCATACAACTTACTTAAATCTACAAATGGATTTTTGGAAAAAGAAGTTGAAAAAACGATCTTTACTATTTTTTTTTTGCTATTCCGACCAGTTGCAATTTTTTTCAAAACGACGAAACACGCCACTTAGCAAACTAATCCTTCTAGGTTCTCAAAAAAAACTCAAGTCGTTTGAAAATATAGAAAAAAATCGTCCTCTTATAATGATGTATAATTTAATAATTTTTACATTTATTTATTTATTTTTTTCAATTTTTTTAAGTTAATTGTTATAAAAAAATTTAATATGTGTTTAGTTGGTTAGAGCTGTTTCGAGACTCGAAACATTCGAGTAGCTTGAAGTTCGAACCGAGCGGGACTCGATTTTTCGAGCCGAGCCGAGACTCGAACGGTTTCGGGTAACCCGAATGTTTCGGGTAGCTCGATTTTTTCGAGCCGCTCGAATGTGTTCCGGGTAGCTCGATTTTTTCGAGCCGCTCGAATGTGTTTCGGGTAGCTCGATTATTTCGAGCCGCTCGAATCTGTTTCGTTTAGCTCGATTTTTTTCAAGCAGCTCCTATGTTTCGGGTAACTCGAATGTTTCGAGCCACCCGAATATACTTATTTTAGGTAGTCGACTGTATGGTGCAGTGTGCTAGCTTGGTGTAGCTGGAACGTTTTGTAGGGACCGAGTATAAATTAAATTAGATGTATAATATGAGATGTATAGATATGAAAACCATATCAAGTTATTTAACCCTAAGTTCCCGCAGGAAAGAAGTCGACTCAACATGAGAGAGAATTTGAAATTAAACTTGAATAAGTTTGAAAATATCCTAAATGTGATTAAATTTTTCAAAGAGAGAAATTCGCTTGATCTCTTGTAATGGAGCACTAGGTAGCTCTAGGTATGGTCGAATTATGTTGTGATTTATATTTTACACCTTCTGGGAAACCAAATTCAATCCAATAACTGCTCTTGGGGATATAATAAAGTCAACCCTTATATTATATATAGAAAACTTTACTAAAGTTTATTTCGTATGCAAGAACAAATGCGACAAAAGTGAAAACATATATGAGAATATATTATTATTATTTTTATTATTATTATAATATAAACGGGACAAGATCCCATATTTTAAAAGTACATAAACAACAACGCATTACAAAGAATAGTACTTATTGCACAGAATTATCATGAAAGATGCCACACGACAGACTGTATAACGAGGGACGGAACGAACTGCGAGAACAATTAAAAGAGTCAATGTCATAGTATAATATATTGCATTATTTACAGTAATATTCACGCAAACGTAAAACTATATACATACACTATTTAACTATAAACTATATACATACACTACATTAAAATATATACATAAAACATCAACGATGCCGGGAATGTTCTTGGATGGACAAGATTATTTGGGTGAGGGAACACCTATAGGAGTGGTGGTAATCTGTGCATCATGCATCACGTGTGCAGGTGTTCCCCCACCCAAATAATCTTGTCCATAGATTATAGAAGAACATTCCCGGCAACGCTGATGTTGTATGTATATATTGTAGTGTAGAAAGAACTTCGCACAAAGAACTATATATTTTAGCTATGGTTAGCTCTTAAATTTGCTGATAAGCAGCAAATTTGCTCCACTTTCTCGCATAAAAGGGAGGCGCGTTTATACGTTACAATATTTCCAGCTGTTGAAAACAGTCTCTCACTATATGCTTGGCTAGCTGGAATGCCCAAAACATTCTGTGCCACAATGGCCAGATTCGGCAACCGTGCTGAATTTTCCTGCCACCATTTGAGAATACATTTATCGGCTGGTAGGACCTTTTCATTGTAATACCATTTACATTCGTTGTCTATGGTACGTAGTGGATTTTCGTTACTTTGGTCCTCCTCCTTCGAAATATTGCAGAACTCTTCCATTAAACTTCCCGCCGACGTTGATGCTGCAATGAAAATATATAAAATACGTTATTTTGCATTGTCACATAATATTAATTTTTTTTCAAGCATACCTAAAGTCTCTGACATGTCATTTGTCGTTGCCACATTTGTTTCTTGGATTCCTGCGTACTCCATAATTTTACCCTGTAATAATGCGCACGCCGATTCCCTTTTTTCGTTCAGTAACAGTCTGTCCTTAAAACGAGGGTCCAATATCATGGCCATTATTAAAATTTCACACTCGTCAATAAAATTGAACCTGATATTTAGGCCCAATAGCAGGTTATTCTGGAGATCTATCGCAGGATTAGAGACCTGCCGTTGCGATAAACTACTTAACAGTTTTTTCAGCATATGTACGGTCGGTATATACCGAGATAAAGTGGGTGCTTTATCCATTGTCATGATTAATGTCGCTTCTTTAAACATTTGTAGCGAATCAGAATAATATTGAATGTGAGACCACTCGGTACGGGTGAGGTTTTCGGGCATTCGCGAATCGCTCAATACTGCACTTATTGCACGCCGTACTTGAAGTAGGCGCTCCATCATGTCGTATTGGGAATTCCACCTAGTTGCCACATCACGAATGAGACCAAGTGGTTTCGATTTGGGGGAAACTTTTCTCTGTTCTTTCTTCAATTGTTGTTCCGCCGACGCAGAATGATGAAAGAACCGAACAATACCTCTGCACTTTTTTAAAAGTGTGGTCATATCCTTGCAACTTTCAATTGCGTCCTTTACTACGAGCTGGAAAGAACATCAAATCAAATTTAACATAAACCAAAAATAATTTTTAATTTATTTCTAATGTCGACTTTTTTGTACATTTACCTGCAATGTATGGGCAAAACAGGGTATGCGTTCCCATTCGCTACACAATTTTACGGCTTTCACAATATTTGCCGCATTATCCGTGGTAAAATATATTTTTGTGTTTATTTTGTTCAAACCCCATTCCTCAATGCCGTTGCGCAATACCTGGTTTAAATTTTCACCGGTATGGGATTCTTTGACAGGTTTTATGCGCAGGGTATAATTTTTTAATTCAAAATTTGAATTTATATAGTGGACAGTCAGCGACACGTAACTGTCGTTGGCACGTGAGGTCCAGCCGTCTGTAGTGAAGGCCAAACTTTGTACATTTCCCTACAAAATTATAATAGATTTTAAACATTTTACTTATAGCGAAAAAGATATTATAATACAGATTTAAGTACTATTACACTTATGGATCAGGTGATGCTGGTAACTATTACAACTAATATTATACAAACTTTACTTACATTTGCGACGTCACTATTAATAATTTGTTGCAGTCTCTTTTTCTCTTTCATGTACATATTCGGAATTATATGATCCGAAAAAGTGGTTCGAGTTGGAAGCTGATAAAGTGGCTCAGCCACTTTCACGAACTCTCTAAAACCCTTATCCTTCAAAAGTGAGAATGGTTGATAGTCTAGAACTATCATTCGCGCAATTGCGTTCGTCAATTCTTGGGCCCGAGGTGAATCTTTATCTAACAAAGGCGTATTGTTATACTGCACAGGCACACTAGTCGATGGTTCCTCCGCGTTCATTTCCACATTATTTCTGCTGTAAACCTCCTTATGATAGGTCTCCATGTGTCTTTTTCAGACATTTTTGTTTCCAAAGTTAAAAGTAATAGCGTAGGTGTACGTCAAAGAGCAAACCGATCGCAATCGTTAACGAAATTATTCGTTTTCGCACTCGATTGTTCTTTCCGTTGTTAAGTGGTCGCTAGGTTGGCAAACAAGAAACAAACAACACAACGGTTTGCTCTTTGACGTACACCTACGCTATTACTTTTAACTTTGGAAACAAAAATGTCTGATGTGGTAGAAGTTAGTGAGAATAGCGGGGGCGAAAATGAATTTCGCCACATTCCAATATCTGCAAGTGCGGGTACGGCCTCGGAAACGATGAATATCGAAGTGGAAAGCGCGGGGCCATCATCGGCTACGAAACGAGCGCGAAAAAATGTAAGCCCCGTATGGAAATTTTTCACGAAGCTGAGTCGTGACGAGTGTTGTTGCACGCAGTGCAATAAGAAAATGAAAATGACCGGAGGGTCTACCTCCTCATTAAAAAGACACATGGAGACCTATCATAAGGAGGTTTACAGCAGAAATAATGTGGAAATGAACGCGGAGGAACCATCGACTAGTGTGCCTGTGCAGTATAACAATACGCCTTTGTTAGATAAAGATTCACCTCGGGCCCAAGAATTGACGAACGCAATTGCGCGAATGATAGTTCTAGACTATCAACCATTCTCACTTTTGAAGGATAAGGGTTTTAGAGAGTTCGTGAAAGTGGCTGAGCCACTTTATCAGCTTCCAACTCGAACCACTTTTTCGGATCATATAATTCCGAATATGTACATGAAAGAGAAAAAGAGACTGCAACAAATTATTAATAGTGACGTCGCAAATGTAAGTAAAGTTTGTATAATATTAGTTGTAATAGTTACCAGCATCACCTGATCCATAAGTGTAATAGTACTTAAATCTGTATTATAATATCTTTTTCGCTATAAGTAAAATGTTTAAAATCTATTATAATTTTGTAGGGAAATGTACAAAGTTTGGCCTTCACTACAGACGGCTGGACCTCACGTGCCAACGACAGTTACGTGTCGCTGACTGTCCACTATATAAATTCAAATTTTGAATTAAAAAATTATACCCTGCGCATAAAACCTGTCAAAGAATCCCATACCGGTGAAAATTTAAACCAGGTATTGCGCAACGGCATTGAGGAATGGGGTTTGAACAAAATAAACACAAAAATATATTTTACCACGGATAATGCGGCAAATATTGTGAAAGCCGTAAAATTGTGTAGCGAATGGGAACGCATACCCTGTTTTGCCCATACATTGCAGGTAAATGTACAAAAAAGTCGACATTAGAAATAAATTAAAAATTATTTTTGGTTTATGTTAAATTTGATTTGATGTTCTTTCCAGCTCGTAGTAAAGGACGCAATTGAAAGTTGCAAGGATATGACCACACTTTTAAAAAAGTGCAGAGGTATTGTTCGGTTCTTTCATCATTCTGCGTCGGCGGAACAACAATTGAAGAAAGAACAGAGAAAAGTTTCCCCCAAATCGAAACCACTTGGTCTCATTCGTGATGTGGCAACTAGGTGGAATTCCCAATACGACATGATGGAGCGCCTACTTCAAGTACGGCGTGCAATAAGTGCAGTATTGAGCGATTCGCGAATGCCCGAAAACCTCACCCGTACCGAGTGGTCTCACATTCAATATTATTCTGATTCGCTACAAATGTTTAAAGAAGCGACATTAATCATGACAATGGATAAAGCACCCACTTTATCTCGGTATATACCGACCGTACATATGCTGAAAAAACTGTTAAGTAGTTTATCGCAACGGCAGGTCTCTAATCCTGCGATAGATCTCCAGAATAACCTGCTATTGGGCCTAAATATCAGGTTCAATTTTATTGACGAGTGTGAAATTTTAATAATGGCCATGATATTGGACCCTCGTTTTAAGGACAGACTGTTACTGAACGAAAAAAGGGAATCGGCGTGCGCATTATTACAGGGTAAAATTATGGAGTACGCAGGAATCCAAGAAACAAATGTGGCAACGACAAATGACATGTCAGAGACTTTAGGTATGCTTGAAAAAAAATTAATATTATGTGACAATGCAAAATAACGTATTTTATATATTTTCATTGCAGCATCAACGTCGGCGGGAAGTTTAATGGAAGAGTTCTGCAATATTTCGAAGGAGGAGGACCAAAGTAACGAAAATCCACTACGTACCATAGACAACGAATGTAAATGGTATTACAATGAAAAGGTCCTACCAGCCGATAAATGTATTCTCAAATGGTGGCAGGAAAATTCAGCACGGTTGCCGAATCTGGCCATTGTGGCACAGAATGTTTTGGGCATTCCAGCTAGCCAAGCATATAGTGAGAGACTGTTTTCAACAGCTGGAAATATTGTAACGTATAAACGCGCCTCCCTTTTATGCGAGAAAGTGGAGCAAATTTGCTGCTTATCAGCAAATTTAAGAGCTAACCATAGCTAAAATGTATAGTTCTTTGTGCGAAGTTCTTTCTACACTACAATATATACATACAACATCAGCGTTGCCGGGAATGTTCTTCTATAATCTATGGACAAGATTATTTGGGTGGGGGAACACCTGCACACGTGATGCATGATGCACAGATTACCACCACTCCTATAGGTGTTCCCTCACCCAAATAATCTTGTCCATCCAAGAACATTCCCGGCATCGTTGATGTTTTATGTATATATTTTAATGTAGTGTATGTATATAGTTTATAGTTAAATAGTGTATGTATATAGTTTTACGTTTGCGTGAATATTACTGTAAATAATGCAATATATTATACTATGACATTGACTCTTTTAATTGTTCTCGCAGTTCGTTCCGTCCCTCGTTATACAGTCTGTCGTGTGGCATCTTTCATGATAATTCTGTGCAATAAGTACTATTCTTTGTAATGCGTTGTTGTTTATGTACTTTTAAAATATGGGATCTTGTCCCGTTTATATTATAATAATAATAAAAATAATAATAATATATTCTCATATATGTTTTCACTTTTGTCGCATTTGTTCTTGCATACGAAATAAACTTTAGTAAAGTTTTCTATATATAATATAAGGGTTGACTTTATTATATCCCCAAGAGCAGTTATTGGATTGAATTTGGTTTCCCAGAAGGTGTAAAATATAAATCACAACATAATTCGACCATACCTAGAGCTACCTAGTGCTCCATTACAAGAGATCAAGCGAATTTCTCTCTTTGAAAAATTTAATCACATTTAGGATATTTTCAAACTTATTCAAGTTTAATTTCAAATTCTCTCTCATGTTGAGTCGACTTCTTTCCTGCGGGAACTTAGGGTTAAATAACTTGATATGGTTTTCATATCTATACATCTCATATTATACATCTAATTTAATTTATACTCGGTCCCTACAAAACGTTCCAGCTACACCAAGCTAGCACACTGCACCATACAGTCGACTACCTAAAATAAGTATATTCGGGTGGCTCGAAACATTCGAGTTACCCGAAACATAGGAGCTGCTTGAAAAAAATCGAGCTAAACGAAACAGATTCGAGCGGCTCGAAATAATCGAGCTACCCGAAACACATTCGAGCGGCTCGAAAAAATCGAGCTACCCGGAACACATTCGAGCGGCTCGAAAAAATCGAGCTACCCGAAACATTCGGGTTACCCGAAACCGTTCGAGTCTCGGCTCGGCTCGAATGTCCGAGCCGAGCCAGGCTCGGCTCGGTTGTTTCGAGTCTCGAAACAGCTCTAGTTGGTACTTTATTTAATACTCTTTCCAGTGGTTTAAGTCGCATGTTGAGAAAACTTTTTGTTTCCAAGTTATAAGGAAAGTCGAATAGTAGAGGAAAGTAGTGAAAATCGCTTGTTTTTAAATTAAAGAACAGTCTTGTGTAATAAAATGGCATCTTTTATTAGTAATTAATGTAAATAATCCATTAAAAAAACAATGCTGAATGCAGTATGGTAAATTTTCGGGATTCTTTACTTTAAGAGAGGATATCTTTAAAGTCCCAAAGAGTCCCACATTCTACCAAATTGAAATATGTTAAGCATATCTTCCTCTATGTAATCACGTAAGAATGATTTCCAACTTCGTCCAACTTTTCAAATTATTACAGTTTAAAGCCGTCAGTGTTATGTCGCGTTGCGTCGCGTTTTACGTATCACGTCCGCATCGTTCCAAATTCGTAAGGAGGTATGGCGTTTCTTCCACGAAACTGTTTAGACTATAGATACATGATGTGTTTATGCTATGGTGTAGATAAGCCGTCGAATAAGATTTCGACTTTCTGTCTGCATTCAGTTGCACAGAACCATTCGAGCCTGCATCAGCATAGTAAGACGTTCCAAGCATTTAAAAGTTACTGTTCTGTTTTTGTTTTGTTCGTGTTAATTTTTTGTTGATTAAGTGTAAGTTATATTTGTGTTTTACGTGTACATCATATTTCATTGTATTTCTATTTGGTAAGTACAAAGTCAATTAAAGATAGCAGGGCGTCTTCACAGTCTGTAAAGTGTTTTGTTTTCTGTCACTGAACGCTTCCTCTCTTAGCAGAGGCAACGTTAATCCAAGCAAGATTGCAGTCGAAATAATATCGCCACAATATTTCTCTCACATTTAATTATTTAATATTAAGTCTGTGGTTGTGTTGATCTATGATGGATCGTTTTGTAATCAAGAAGAGGAAAACAGAAAGTGAAAATTCCTCAGAAATCACATCACGTGATGAAATGCTTACTATTTCGCGTCCTGTTATTATTGAAGCAGAAGCTAGTACGTCATCCTCGACAATATCGCAGGTCAGTGTTGCCACAAACCAGTGATGGGCAAAATTTTTAATTATATAAACATTTTGATTATATTTTTAATTTTTATTAAATTTTTAATTATATAAAAATTTTGAATAACAAATAAAACTCGGATTATTCGAGCCTCAAATAACGAATAATGTTAAAGTATCTTATATTCGCTCTCTTATTTAAATAATTTTTTATTTAGGTAATGCCCAACTCTGCCACAAACCCCACTTTACAACTTCAATCTCGTGATGTTGGTGCGTACATTGGGAATATATTTAATATAAATGACCTTCTGAAATACGAACTTTTAAAAAATCCATGGACTCCTGGAAAAGGATATAAGTTTCCTACTTCCACACATCTTAAACGTGGACGTGAAGAACAAAGGCGCGTAAACGTAAATCACTTAGAGAAATATACCTGGCTTGTGTTTTCCGAGATAAAAAATGGACTCTTTTGCAAGTATTGCGCTATTTTTTGGCACCAAACATTAGCTGGCGGTCAACAAACAGTCCCTTTAAGGAAGTTGGTAACCGAACCTTTACAAAAGTACGCAAAGCTTAGTGGCAAGGAGGGGGATTTAGAGAAGCATGCTGCAACTAGCTACCACAAAAACGCTGAAATAGACTGTAAGTCGTTTATGACTGTTTTTAAAAATCCTCAACAGCAGGTCATAAATTGCTTAAACGAAACTAGAAAAGCCCAGGTGTTGGAAAATAGGGCTCGACTTGTCCCTATAATAAAAACAATTTTACTACATGGTCGTCAAAATATCCCATTGAGAGGCCACAGAGATGATGGCAACCTATTAGACTCAAGTGAAGACCTTGTACAGAACGAAGGAAATTTTAGAGCTTTGTTGCGTTTCCGAATTGACAGTGGCGATGCTGTGTTGGGTGAACACTTGGCATCGGCCAGATCAAATGCTACTTATATTAGTAAAAGTACAGCTAATGAACTAATTGGTTGTTGCGGGGAGGAAGTCTTAGAAGTAATTAAACAAAGAGTAGCTGCAGCAAAGTATTACAGTATTATATTTGACGAAACAACAGATGTGTCTCATACCTCGCAATTGAGTCTGTCGCTACGTTATGTGTATGATAATTCTGTAAGAGAGGACTTTGTCGGCTTCCTTGATACACACAATGCTAATTACTCCAACAAGGAGGCGACATGTGAACCTATTATTACGGGGGTAATTTTGGGACTGACTGTTTTAAAATTCATGAAAGATCTGGGACTTAACATGGGCAACTGCGTAGGAATTGGATGTGACGGTTGTAGTGTCAATATTTCAGATATGCGAGGTGCAGTATCAGAGATACAAAATGAAGCAATACATAGCTGCCTTTGTATATGTAAAAACCACGCACTGAATCTCTCTATCTCAAAGTGCAGTAAGGTTCAGAGTGTAAGGAACGCTACTGGTTGTGTTCAAGAGGTTGTAGCCTTTTTTAACATGTCTGCAAAACGCTATTATGTCCTCAAAAATGTGTTAGGGCACAAACTGCGAAGTTACTGTGAAACCCGTTGGGTCGAAAGACATGAATCCATTTTGATGTTCCAAGAAGATTTGCCGAAAATTGTCGAAGCTCTTCAGATTGTGTCCGGTTGGGATGACCATGCAACTGCATCCAAGGCAAACTGTTTGTTACATGCAATTTTGAACTGCGAATTTATCATAACAATTTTCAGTTTGAGTGACATTATGAACGCTACTGTTGTGCTCAGTACGTATCTGCAGGAAGAAGATATAGATATTTGTAGAGCTCAGGAGAAAATAACCCATGCAATTGAAATATTGAAAGACAAGAGACAAAAGTCTGAAGAGTTTTTCAGTATTATTTTCGAAAATGCAGAAAAAACCATGGAAGCATTGGATGTCACTATTCGTATTCCACGGTTGACTAAAATGCAAACTAACCGGCCAAATTATCCCACCAGTTCTAATGATGAAAAAGAAAACATTATTTCTTATTGGAACAAATCTGTATACATCGCAACCCTAGATTTTATTAACGCTGACCTTAAGGACCGATTCGATGAGGAGTCAATCAAGTGCTACGCTTTGAACTTTTTAGTACCTGTGAACTTAGACGCAATCTCAAAATTACATGCGTTGAAATCACAGATTGAACCGATTTGTAACAAATACTCTACTTTGCTTTCTCAAAATAGAGATACGATGCCGATGAAACTTTTAAATGAAATATGTTCATTCAAAAAAAGTACAAATTACAAACATTTAAAAAAAGTCAAGAAGGCAATGGAAGCCTATTCCAGCTATGATGAAAAAGCCTATCCACTTTTGAAGTCTTTGCTGCAGGTTTTACTCAGTTTACCAATATCCGCAGCGACTGCAGAGAGGAGCTTCTCAACACTGAGAAGACTCAAAACGTGGATTAGGTTAAGGATGACCCAAGATAGATTGACTGGACTGGCTTTAGTATACGTACATCGTGATATTGATGTGAACATTGAAAATGTTATTAATAGATACGCAAATTTAAAAAACAGGAGGCTTGAGTTTGTAGTGTAGGTAAGTACATTAGAACTACACAATCACATGATGAACTTAGCAAATTGTCGGAAAATATGATAAATTAATACTAAAAAAACACTTTTTCATTTAACAGGATAATATCGGAAAGGTCCCTGATTCATTATTCAGACCTACGCCCCCCCCCCCCCCCAATAAAATCTTGGATTCGCCACTGCGCCCCCCCCCCCTCACGAAAATCCTGAATCCGCCCCTGGATATTGTCCTACGGCAGTGTCGTCTGCCGTTTTTGCACTTTCTTGTTTCTTTTTCTGAAGGGCTAAGGACATTCTCCTTGCGCGGTATGCTTTCCGTGTCGATAATCTCTTTGCGTACGGACGTAATTTTCGCGGACGACACGGAGAATTATTGTCCATATCTTCTTGCGCATCCTGCATATTCACATTTTGAGTGCCACTCATTTTACACTAAACCAACAAACGCAACACAAACTCAAACACAATACACCACAACTCAAAATCCTTCTACCCGTTACACAAAAACGTAAACGCGAACCGTGAACGCGAAACGTGAATCCGAAGATTCGTCTGTGCTGCGTTCTAAAACAAATGACGCTTTACAAATCAGGCAACGGCACACACAGTCAATCAGGAACCAACGGGCCACTGCTGCTGGAGGGGGAAACACCTACAGGAGTGGTGGTTATGTGTGCGTAACTGTGCAGGCGCAGTTCACGGCAGCAGCGGTAGCCCGCTGGATTCTGTTTGTGCTGTTACAAAAAGTGCGCCGGACGAGATGCAGAATTCGAAAAATGTAAGTATTATATATTATACTATTATACAGAGTGACTCTCTGGCTAGAGTATTCAAAGGCGATGCCGCCAATAAGCCGCGCCTTGCTGAGTTTCGTGAATTTCGACGCTCGTGACGAAATTCACTACGGCGTATTAAAAAATTCTTTATTCTTCATCGCATCGATATGGCAGTGATACCAATGAATTCCTGGCGTTTTCCCGATTAAAATCATGTCATGTAAATCGGACTATTTTTAACGAAATTAGCGTGGTGCCATTTTCATCGGCACGACATTGATTGACGCCATTTTCGCAAAGATCTGTTGAGAAATGCAGAACGTGGAATTCGTCACTTCCACGAAACGCAGCGAGACACGGCTTATTGGTGGTATTGTCTTTGAGGGCTCTAGCGTGAAAATCACGCTGTACACGCTTACGGATTGCGCAATATAATTTTGCCTCCGAGCGGCGACTGAGTTGGCCATGACTCACCGTGCGTGCGAGAGAGTCAGACCGTCGGCGTTTGCCCGTCTAACTCTCTCATACGCACGGCGAGTCAGGGCCAACTCAGTCGCCGCTCGGAGGCAAAGTTATATTACGCGATCTGTAGTATTTGCCATAAAATAATACATTCATCATTTCATTTCCAGACGAAAGATGCCCTCCCCACGGTGTCTGGGGAGGCATGAACTGAGGAGAAAGAGAATGGAAAAAAAGAGACGGAGGAGCAAAAGGGAGAGAGAGAGGGGGAGAGCAAAGAAACCAAGGAAGAGAATACTAAACTAAAAAAAGAACTGGCGAAAGTAAGTTATCTTGAATGTGTGTGTATTATTATTGAGAGTGGTATAAGTCGATCTGTATCTAAATACAGTAAAGTCTCGTTAGCCGCTCGCTGGTCAGGACTGACATTGAGCACGTATCGTGACAAAACCCTAATTCCGGGTGTGAGTTTCTCGCTTCTTTCTGGCCGAAGGGGGGAGCGAGATGGAAGACTGCGTGCGCGGCCGGCGTGCGCGACAGACGCGAGCGCTCCCATGTAATCGTAACTGCTTGACAAATGCGCGCGGCGGTCAGATAACCACGCACGGCTCCAGTCTTTCTTGCGCCATAGGCGAACTTGTCAAATTGAGCCCTTTATTATAGTACATTTATTTCAGTTTATTGATGTCCTTACTCTCAATTTTTATTCGTAGTTTAAAACCGTTGTAGTACAATGTGTAGTATTTTATTTAAAAATTTATTTTCAGCAATGCCAGCAATGAAAATACCATTTTGCACCTCTTGTCCACCTTACGCCCTAGCAGTTGCCTAATTTTGCAGAGTAAAGTCATAAATAATCTCAAATAAATGTATTATAATAAAGGGCGCAATTTGAGAAGTTCGCCTACGGTGCAAAAAAGACTTGAGCCGGGCCTGCGTCAAGATTTTGCGAAACGGTTCTCGTTGTCACCGTAACCGCTTGCGATCTTCGCGCACGCCCGTCACGCACGCAAAGGACGGAGTGTTGTGGCGTCCGAAAGACGGAGCGAGACAAAACATCAACGCGTCGTCTGTCTCGTACTTTCCACGCTCGCTTTCAGTCCCTTCGCTCGCTCTTGTTCCATCTCGCTTTCGCCTTTACCGGACAAGAGTGAGAGAAAAGTGGTGGGGATAGCGAAAAGTCAGTATCGGGTACAGTAAATCGAGCGGCTAACGAGACTTTACTGTAATCGTTTATTTCCTTTAACATTTTTATTGATTATTATTCCATAATAAAATGTAACAAGTTATAGCTTTAAAAACATTACCCGATTTGATAAACGAATGCGAATATTTTTAAGTTGATTTAAACGCAAACCCTATCTCAATGTATGAATAAATTATGGACTTGTACCACTTTCAAAAATAACGGCCCATATGCACTAGTCTAAGAGCTGGCTACATAGGGGTCAACATGACTCGATGCAGTCACAGTTCTTATTGTTGGATTAGTGTTGCCGAATACGAAATCGCCGCTCTGCCACGTGAGTCTGGGGAACCAACGCGGGGATGGACGATCAAACAGGTAAAATTTTTAGCGTAATAACGTCATTCTTGCAGTTCTGAAATTTCATATATTTATTGTTTACTTTGGTAGACGTCGATGAAAAGCGGGATACGTGCCTTGCGCACTAGTGCAAAGGAGAAACAGATGTATACTTCTCCCTTGCACTAGCGCGCAAGCCACGTATCGCGCTTTTCATCGACGTCTGCCAAGGTCTTATCCCCCAATGAGTGGTCTGCCATTTTGCATATCGTTCATTAAATGTGTAAACAATAAGTATATAAAATTTCAGAACTGCAAGAATGACGTTATTACGCTAGAAATTTTACCTCTAACCGTCCACCCCCGCGTTAGTTCCCCGAACGTATAGTATTCGGCAACACTAATCCAACATCTATAAATAAGAATTGTGACTGCATTGAGTCACGTTGACCCCCTATGTAGCCAGTTCTCGGTCTATACGGGTAGAACTAGAAAATTTAATTTTTATGCTACTGTTTCAAGTAAAAAAGGAGGTGAAACGGCTAAAATACAGCGAATGGCGCGGAGGGCGCCGAGGAGGACGCCGAGGGGGGCGCCGCGGGGGAGGCCGCCGGCCCATCATTATAAATAATTTTTAATTTTCATTTTGTAAATTTTTAAAATAAACTTTTATATATATATATATATATCATATAAATTCAATATTATTGTTCACCGTGTGACGTCCCCCAAAATTTCGCTCGCAGATAAAATAATATTTCTTTATAAACCATTATACAACTCTTCTCAAATCTCCCCAAACTTCAATTTTTACCCCTTCTCCATGACCTCGACCGCCTTGGCGATGTACCTTAGCGGTCCCCATCTCAAGACGGTCAATCAGTGAAACTCCTCCACCTATTCGCCCAACGCGGCACAAATTATTCCCTCCTATCGAATCTAAACAAGTCCCTCGCCCCTTCTATCTCTTAAATCGAGACCACGTCTCAAGCCCACTAAATGACCAAAGAAGTCAAATCCATTATCACCCCTTTCCTATAAAAACACCCAAAACCCATTCGAGGAGTTGAGCATTACCAAATCACATGTATAAGAACCCCAGAAGGATAATCGCGAGGATTATTTGGCGTACGTGCCGAAAATGCGAGTCCAAATATAGACCAACCTTTGGTCCTTACAAAAACCCCGGAAATGTTACTGCGACGCATATGCGTAACTATGTCAAGGTGCGTACTGCGCACCCCCCTTCAAAACCCTCAGAGTGCAGGATTACAGATTCGCGCCTGATATTCCCTCAAAATCCTCAGTGTGCTGGATTTTAGATTCGTGCCTGACTCTCCCTTCAAAACCCTCAGAGTGCAGGATTACAGATTCGCGCCTGCTATTCCCTCAAAATCCTCAGTGTGCTGGATTACAGATTCGCGCCTGACATTCCCTTAAAATTCTCAGTGTGCAGGATTACAGATTCGCGCCTGATATTCCCTCAAAATCCTCAGTGTGCTGGATTACAGATTCGCGCCTGATATTCCCTCAAAATCCTCAGTGTGCTGGATTTTAGATTCGTGCCTGACTCTCCCTTCAAAACCCTCAGAGTGTTGGATTATAGATTCGCGCCTGATTTTATTCCCCATGTCATTGTCCCCAAAGACCTCCACCCGGGACGTGACATAATTTTGGTGAAAGCGGTGGGATATGCGTTTGCCGTTGAGAGAAGGAAATTCTATGATACGGTGCTCACAAAGTCCCTATTTTCAAGTATGTGTATTAATTGCCCAAATCGGGGTGTACTGAACTATTGTAGCCGCAGATTACAAAGTTTGACTGCGTATATGCGGTGGATGATCTGCGTTTCTGGGAGCATAGCAACAACCATTGACGGTTACGATATTTGTTTAAGCTGCTCCCTACGAGATCCAAGAGACACTGAAAGAGCTTATTTAATCCATTATTGCCAAACGCCTTACGTGTTCCCCAATTGCCCACGGTGCGGCATTGTCTTGCTCCACAAACGTCCTGCTGATCAGTGCGTTGATTGCATAAATTGGTATCTCTCTTCTGAAAGGAGTTATAATGAATTCGACAACGTCTACCCGTGTAGACAAATTCCAGATTTATAAGTAATAATTAACAGTTGTCTGAAGTAACGTAATTTTGGTCACAAAAGATGGGATCTTCGTATACCGTTGAAAGAAAAGAAATACTTTTTCCACACGGTCCCCGTGATTTAACATGTATATTACTCGCACGCAACAGATCGCAGTAGCCTATCGAAGCCGCAGGGCACAGAGTACAACTGCGTGTATGCAAACTAATGTGTGTAAAACCGAGTTTAGCTACAACGAACCAAGTCAACGAAATTTGCTTATGCTGCTCCCGGTGGGACCCAGTAAATACGGTGACAGTATCTGAAAATCATTACCGCCAAACGGCCTATATATTCCACAATTGCCCTCGGTGCAATCAAATCTTACTTTAAACATGTCTGTGTACGGTGAAGCCGACGACTCTCCCGTAATGGATCAAGACGCGGGCCCTTCCACTAACAGAATAGACACCGCGACCGCCGAATTAATGGATTGGGTACAATTATTGCGGGAAAAACAAGCTGATATTGAGAGCTTGTACGCGAGATATGTCGTAAACCTGCAATCCAATACGCGTTCGGGCGTAGCCAATGGTTCAGATGGCCCCGCGTTAGAAGATCTTTCTAGTGAAATTCAAGCCACCCGCGAAATAATGGAAAAAATTCTTATGTCTCCGCCAACGGCAAACAAATTTGCTACTCCAGGTTCCTCCCGTTTGAATAGGAAACCCGTACTAAATTATAATTATATTCCGGACCAAAATCCATCGCCCCAGATCACATTAAAGGACGCCGTAGAAACGGTCCCAGAGTTTAACGGTCACAACATGTCCGTTTTGCAATTCGCGAGAGCCTGCAATAGGGCTAAGGCTCTGATTCCCTCGCAAGCCGAACCCCAGTTAGCGAGGTTGTTGAGAAATAAACTGCAAGACCATGCGTACTTGGCTGTTGAGGATCGGGTCTTTGACTCCGTAAATGAATTAGTCAAAAGACTGAAACGTACCTTTTCCCCTGATAAAACATCAGACCACTATCGTGGAGAACTTGTCAACGTTATCAAAGGATCCAACGAGCACATATTGGAATACATCTCACGCGTAAAAGATCTACGATTCGCCATTCTAGAAGAAGATAGGGAATATTACCGCGACTTCGCGCGAAATCACCCGCAGGATCTGGATCGCCTAACTCTTGATTCTTTCGTCGATGGCCTTCCACCTCATATAAGAATGAGGCTACAACAACACCAATTCGAAACGCTCAACGAAGCGTTCGATTTAGCTGTCCGTGTGGACAAAGAAATTACCAGGGTCCGTCTCCGATTCCCCGAGCAGAAGACTCCCAAATTAACCTGCCAACTTTGCAACAAGACAGGTCATGAGGCACGGTCCTGTTGGAGTAACCAACGCCCGCCAGCTCAACCTTCCGAGAGGAACTCTCTAAACCGCGCCGCGGAATATGGGTCCCAAGCACCCAAACCCCAGGTCACCTACTGGGACATGTCTCGACCTCCACCTTCCAGGCCTACGGAGCTGCGAATCTGCGGGACTTGTAAAAAGCCCGGACATGTGACTTCGGAATGCAGAAAACGCACCTTCACTATCAAGGAAGATCCTAGAGCCTTGTGGGAAACGAAGTCGGGAATTACTCCTCCGAGCGCCGATGGATGCGAACTGTGGAACAAGCCAAGCAGAAGCGCACCCATTTACGATATACCCCAAAGCACTACCGGTATTATAAGAATCGCTACAGTGCAACTAAACCCGGTCGTGCTACGGCCGAGGACAAAATCCTCATTTTCTGTACATAATCCGGACCTAAAGGACTATTCGCAAATTATAAATTCTAGCGAGATTGACACTCCAAGCATCATGCCCACCATCGAAGTAGAGAAATCCGACAGGAAAACTCCAGAATCCAAACCTAAAAGACCAATAGAGACTACAACGCCTACAGGCATCACTCCCATCCACCCCCTAATAAAAAACAAGTCCCTCTTAGCCCTGGATCCGTCGATCCACCATCTCGAGGCACCCACGAAAGTGCACTCACTCTTACCCCCTGCGCTATACGTCAAACCAACCCTTCCCATAACCTCCCAAAAGTCTCTTGCGGCTACGCTGGAACTGGTAGTATTAAAAATTTCTGCGGAAGCTCCTTCAAGGGCAGAAAATTTACTTAAGTCAATCTCTAAAGAGCACCCGATTCATGGGGAATGCGATAAGTTCTCCGAAGCTGCACCTCGCATGCCAAAACAAATTAAAAATTTCCTTGGATTAACCAGATATCATCGAAGGTTTATCCCAGAATTTTCTAAAAATGCTCGCCAGTTAACCCAACTTTTCAAGAACGACCCAGCATTTAACTGCGGACCGTCCCAGCAAACCGTTTTGGACGACTTAAAATCAGTCTTGCAGAAGGAACTTATCCTGCAATACCCGAAATTTGAACTGAAATTCCACGTCACTACAGACGCCTTATCCCATACTTCCCCTGCAGTGGAGGCATGCTCCAAACGACCACGGGACAAATGTGACAACTTGGAGGACTGGCCCAAACGTGGACCATGCGATTCCAAGAGGCCTCGGTTCTCAAAATCACCGATCCATGCGCCAACGAGTGGCAGCAACCCCGTCGACTCTGCAACACCCACATCCAGCATTCGCCAGGGAAGGAAATGCAGAAGGATTCAACCACATAGAAAGATGTGCCGGGAAATATCATCTGCAGATATTCCACCAATTCCCTCACCAGAAAACATACATGAACGACTGCCTACAACTACAACAGGCAACACTTATAACCTACCCATACAGGGTTTATTTATAAAATATTTTGTGTGCGTGCTTCTCAACCTATACTCATCAATTAAAATCGCTGACGTATTTATAAAAAGATTCATTTGTCACTTCGGAGCTCCTAGAGCCATCCTCACCGACCAAGTGCCAAATTTTAATAGAAATTTTATAAAACCGGCACCGTGGAAATGGAAAGTCCAACAATTCCGAACCACAGCCTTTCACCCACCGTCTAACGGCTCTCTAGAGAGATTGCATCTCGTAATGACCCAATATTTAAAATTGATTATCGGTAGATACACTGACTGGGACGAATGGACCAACTTGGCCGCGATCTCGTATAATGCCAGTGTCCGCGAGTGTAATAAATACACTCCGCATGAAAAATTATTCGGGAAATTAGCTCGGAAACCGAACCGGAACCCGGTTCTTGAAGAAATTGAAAATAAAACATACCAAGGTTACCTTTCGAAACTGAGTAGGAGCCTGAGGTATAAAAGACCTGACGATCGCGATATCCATTTGCGCGAGAGACCCGGTTGACCCCAAGTCACAATAAACAAAAACATTAATCAAATTTTCCAATATAGATCGTTGCAACTGCAACACTTATTGCAGTCACCACTTACGCGGCTATGCCGTCAAGAGGGAAGGAAGGAATATCACATCCCCCCTCTCTAAAAACATCTCATACATCATCATCAAGGAGGCGTCTTCACAGACGGTCATCGCTATAGATGACTCCTTCCCCTCCAACATCAGTCATCAGAGCAACTCCAAGATGCCACTGCCCCTTCGCCCCGTATAGACCCCAATCTTACGAACGAGCAAATCCACCCCGCTCCTTACAGGGAAGAAATGCATGCATTTCTTCATATAAGGGGGGAGGTGTGACGTCCCCCAAAATTTCGCTCGCAGATAAAATAATATTTCTTTATAAACCATTATACAACTCTTCTCAAATCTCCCCAAACTTCAATTTTTACCCCTTCTCCATGACCTCGACCGCCTTGGCGATGTACCTTAGCGGTCCCCATCTCAAGACGGTCAATCAGTGAAACTCCTCCACCTATTCGCCCAACGCGGCACAAATTATTCCCTCCTATCGAATCTAAACAAGTCCCTCGCCCCTTCTATCTCTTAAATCGAGACCACGTCTCAAGCCCACTAAATGACCAAAGAAGTCAAATCCATTATCACCCCTTTCCTATAAAAACACCCAAAACCCATTCGAGGAGTTGAGCATTACCAAATCACATGTATAAGAACCCCAGAAGGATAATCGCGAGGATTATTTGGCGTACGTGCCGAAAATGCGAGTCCAAATATAGACCAACCTTTGGTCCTTACAAAAACCCCGGAAATGTTACTGCGACGCATATGCGTAACTATGTCAAGGTGCGTACTGCGCACCCCCCTTCAAAACCCTCAGAGTGCAGGATTACAGATTCGCGCCTGATATTCCCTCAAAATCCTCAGTGTGCTGGATTTTAGATTCGTGCCTGACTCTCCCTTCAAAACCCTCAGAGTGCAGGATTACAGATTCGCGCCTGCTATTCCCTCAAAATCCTCAGTGTGCTGGATTACAGATTCGCGCCTGACATTCCCTTAAAATTCTCAGTGTGCAGGATTACAGATTCGCGCCTGATATTCCCTCAAAATCCTCAGTGTGCTGGATTACAGATTCGCGCCTGATATTCCCTCAAAATCCTCAGTGTGCTGGATTTTAGATTCGTGCCTGACTCTCCCTTCAAAACCCTCAGAGTGTTGGATTATAGATTCGCGCCTGATTTTATTCCCCATGTCATTGTCCCCAAAGACCTCCACCCGGGACGTGACAACCGATTATTTATTTTGTTTGTTAGAATGTAAAACTTTCACATTTTCGGCATGCACGTTTCAGTAACATACTGCAGAGATTTTCCAGATGAAAATGAATTTAAACACGGTATAGGTAAATCGGATTATTTTTAGCATTATAAGATTAGAAATGTTACGCATTTATATTTAATTATCTAGTACAGTTCTAGAAATAATCCGATTTATACCGTATTTGAATTCATTTTAATGTGGAAAATCTCAGCAGTATGTTACTGAATACTAAAAACGTCACGTTTTACATTTTATCAACCCTGTATGCCTCTCCAACCGAGATTACAAGCTGCCCGCGCCGCCGAACAGCCCAAGTCCTCGCTGGTCGGGACCAGCGTACAGTGGTTCCAAAGTGACTTTTCGCGGTCAAAATTCCGTATCTCCGTCAATTCTCAACCGATTTTTTATTTCTTTGGCTCATTTTGTAGGGGATTAAATTTGCTAAAATGTCACACAGTAGTTTTCTAAAATTTTCTTTAGGCATTAAAAAAAAACAAATTCTGAACTCCTGGTTCCGAAACAACGAGTTTATTAACCAGATTTTTCATATAACATTAAAACAAGAAAGAATAAAAGAAATATAAATTAAACAATTCAAATTTAAACAAGTTAGTCTTCTTCCATATATTCTACATCTTCATAATTAGACAACAGATATTTTGCGTCTTTTTCAAGTTCAACAGACGCAGTTGGCCATTGGGACCTCAAAATCGAAATTAAAGGATTCCATGTTATTAATAAATTATGCATTATATCCTCATTTGTCGAAAACCTCCAACTTTTTCTGGTATTATATTGCCGGAATCTTTTAAAATCTTCGATTTTTCGAATTTCGATTTTGAGGTCCCAATGGCCAACTGCGTCTGTTGAACTTGAAAAAGACGCAAAATATCTGTTGTCTAATTATGAAGATTTAGAATATATGGAAGAAGACTAACTTGTCTAAATTTGAATTGTTTCATTTATATTTCTTTTATTCTTTCTTGTTTTAATGTTATATGAAAAAATCTGGTTAATAAACTCGTTGTTTCGGAACCAGGAGTTCAGAATTTGTTTTTTTTTTTTTAATGCCTAAAGAAAATTTTAGAAAACTACTGTGTGACATTTTAGCAAATTTAATCCCCTACAAAATGAGCCAAAAAAATAAAAAATCTGTTGAGAATTGACGGAGATACGGAATTTTGACCGCGAAAAGTCACTTTGGAACCACTGTGCTTTGCCGGACAAGAGTGAGACAGAAGTGGTGGGAATAACGAAAAATCCACATCGTATACACCAAACTCAGTCCGTATTGAGACAATACTGTAGTATCTTTTATTTTAGTTTATCCAAATATTATCTTTGCCCATTTCTGTTCTCTGGCAGCTTCGCCGTGATTCATTCAAGCCTCCCTTACGAGAAAATAGTAATAGAGGAAATGCGGCAACAGCGCGATATGCCTCTCGATACGTCTCGGCAACTATGTTTTTCCTATATTTATCGGCTACCTTGGACTTCTACCGTTTCTGATGGTAAATAGCGCGAAAGTACCACCAGCGCCGGCGACGGAGAATCCTTGAAGCTTCATTCTGTCATTTCTCGAGGCTCTCTCAGTACACGATTCAGAAATTCATTAATATTTGAACGTACGATGCTTATTAGCGTTCAAACGCACCGTCCCACCCCCCACAGATGTTTACTGAAGGCAACTGTACCCGCAAAAACTTCCTCCTGGCCGATTCCAGGACGAAATTCGGTTGAACCGGTTTGTTTACTACATCGCGTATAGGCAGGATCGGCGGAATCATTATGCAAGTTATGCGCCGCAATAAGGGCGCCAGCCGAATGGGACGCTAAAAAACTATATCGCACGCTTAATAATAAAAGAATCCAACCCCCATATAAACGAAATGTACACCCCGTAAAGACAAATCATATTAAACAGAAAACAGGTGCAAACATTGGGAGTACCAAAAATTTTCTTGCATATGGCCGCCAGCTAACCTCGCGCCGGCCCTGCGTATACGTCACGCTGGAGCTACGTGGCTGCAGTACACCATTAGCGCCACTAACGGAGAAGCCTTGAAACTTCATTCTGTCAGTTTTCGATTCATAAATTCATTATTATTTCAACGTACGGTGCTTATTAGCGTTCAAACGCACCGTCCCACCCCCCACAGATGTTTACTCAAAGCAACTGTACCCGCAAAAACTTCCTTGTGGCCGATTCCAGGACGAAATTCGGTTGAACCGGTTTGTTTATTACACGCGTATACGTACACGCTTAACTTAGCTTGTGTGAGCGTCCGCACACATTCAAGGCCCGGTGAGACGGCCCCCTTAAGGATTTCCTGATGTCATCATTTCTGACGTACCAAGGGGCATCTCTAATTAGTCTTAGGATTTTTGCTTGTTCAGTTTCTATTTTCTTAACATTGGATTTCGATGCTGTAGCCCATAGTGGTATACCATATGTCCACAGTGGTTTTATTAGTGAGATGTATATTTGCCTTTTAAGATCAACCTTCAGTCTTGAACTTCTCCTTATTAACCAGTAGAAGGTTTTTGTTACCTGTTTCATTTTATTTTTAGTTTCCTTTATGTGCTTACTCCAAGTAAGCTTTCTATCCAGTATTAGTCCTAAATACTTCACTTCAGCCTTTTGTGGTATTATTGCATTGTCGATTTTTATTTCTGGAATATCTCTTCTGTTCAGCGTGAAGCATATGTTGCTGCTTTTGTCTGTATTGATTTTGATGAGTTTCCTGTCCATCCAGTCCTTGAGCTTGATGAAGTTTTCTACCAGTTTGTTAGTTGTTTGTTGTATGTTCTTCCCGGATTCCATTATAACTGTATCATCAGCAAAAGTATAGATTTTACCTTCGCCAATGTCTAGAGCATCCGCTGTGTAAAGTGAGTATAGTGTTGGGCCCAGGACACTCCCCTGTGGTACCCCAGCCTTTATAATCCTAGCTTCAGAGTATGTATCATTAAATTTAATAAAAAAGTGTCTATTTGTTAGGTAGCTGGTTAGTATTCGCGTCAGTGACTGTGGAAGAATTTCTGTTAAGGAGTATATAAGGTTGTTGTGGGGTACTTTGTCAAATGCTTTTTCAATATCTGTAAAAATGCAGTTGCAGTATTGTTTGGTTTCCAATGCTTGTAGTATGTTATTTGTTAACTTGTGAATTTGTTCAATTGTGCCATGTTTTTTCTTGAAACCAAATTGATAATTAGGTATGAGTTGTTTTTCATCAATTTCCTTTTGTAAATACCTCAATATGATTCGCTCGAGGATCTTAGACAGGATTGGGAGTAAGGATATTGGTCTATAGGATTTAACACAATCAAGAGGTTTATGAGGCTTGGGGATTAGTATGATTGCCGCACACTTCCAACTTAATGGAAAGTATCCAATTCTTAACATTGCATTATATAATATTGCTAGGTATCGTATAGCTTTGTCTGGTAATTCCTTGATGACTTTCCCAGTTATCATGTCATATCCAGGAGCTTTTTTATCTTTCAGCTGTTTAATCTGATATTCGACCTCTTCTTTCGATGTGCTCAGTTGATACTCTCCCGTTCCATTGTTACTCGTATTATCTTCGTGTATGTCATTTTGTAGTATTGTGATATTATGATATATTATGATATCCATTATCAGTTTTGAATGGGGTAATTTGTTTTATTGGATTTTTTATATTTTTTACCGTTTTCCATAATGAGTAATTCTTTTCTGGTATTATGTCTAAGTTATCCATATAGGTTTGGAATTTTTCGTTTTTATGTATAATTAATAAGTTTTTCACTTGTTTAGATAAATTATTCATTTCCCTCCTACCCTCTGCAGTGTGGTATTTCTGCCATTTCTTTGTTGCTCTTCTTTTTTCTTTTATCTTCTGTAGGATTGCATTTGGTATCACTTCATATTTATATGCAATTTCCTTACTTGGTGGTGTAGCTTGATATGCAGCAGTTTGTATTAATACGGTTAGAGTCTCCACCGCTTTATCTATATCTTCTTTGTTCCTCAGTGGAACATTGCAGGTTAAGCTTGTGTTTATATACTCTTGAAACGTAGGCCAATGTGTAGATTTGGATGTTAATGTTCTAGGTGTTGTGAATTGCGGTTTGGAGTTAATGATAAATATTATTGGTACATGATCAGAGGTTAGATCTATTTCTGTGTAGATTTTGTTAATATTTGGTAGAAAGTTTGTAACCGCAAAGTCAATGATATCTGGAATGTGCTGAATATTAGTAGGCCAATGCGTTGGTCTGTTTTGACTAATTATTTTGAGTTTTCTTTTCTGTATTAATTTCAATAAAGTGGTACCTCTGTGATTGTTTATTCTTGATCCCCAGCATTGGTGCTTAGCATTGAAGTCGCCTCCTATGATGTATTTTCCTTGTAAGTTTTTCATTAGCTCTTCCATATCTTCTGTTGGTGGTTTAACTCTCGGTGGACAGTAGATGGATGTCAAGATAATTGGATGTGCATCTTCTGAGTAAACTCTGACAGATGTTGCTTGAATGTTATCGGTGCTCATACCTTGCATTTGTAAATGTTTGATGTTTTTCCTTATTAGGACCGCAGTCCCTCCTCTAGCTTTGCCATTTATATTCTTCGTTGTGTAGCAGTGATATGGGTAGATTTTGTAATAATTTTTATTGGTTTCGTGGGTTTCTTGCAGCAAGCAGATATCTATGTCATTTCGGGATAGGAATTCTTGTAACTCTATCGCTCTTTGTTGTAGTCCATTACAGTTCCATATCATAACTTTCATGAGAACTTTCCTTCAATCAAGGTGACTAGTTTGACGAGAAGATTCATTATCAATGTTGACTGTTGTATTTGTTGCTCTAGAATTGTAGTTAGTTTATCAATTTTGCTGTGTATATTATTTGCTGGATTGCTGGTTTCTTCTTCGTTTTCTTGTACTTTTTGATTAGCCGTTACTTGTGCATAGCTTAACTTGGATGTCGTATACATGGGTATTTGTTTATCCTGCTGGTTCTGTGATGTGTACATTGATTTTCCCTTTGTAATTTGCTGGTTGAACACTGATCCTTCTGTCTTTGTTAAATCTTTATGCCTTATTTTAGGGTATATTTTTTCCTGTATATCCTTTCGGACCTTGCACCCTTTATAATTAGCTGGGTGTTTTCCACTGCAATTACTGCAGCTAACATCCTCTATATTTTTGCCTTTTGGACATAGATGTGAGAGGTGTGACTGAGCACATTTGACGCATACTGGCTCTCTGTTGCAATAGTTTTTGGTATGCCCATGTTTTTGGCAATTTGCACATTGAGGTATATCCCTTTTGTTCCTATATTGTTCTATTGTAACTATAGTATTTGCAAGCTTCTTTATTTGAAATATATCTTTATTGTTCTCATTTGTCGTTAATTCAACTTTATGTAGGGGTAACAGGTTTCCATTGTATGAGCTTTTGAGGTTTGTGATATTATACACCTCATGTTTAAGACTTTCTAGTTCCTCTTTGATAATTTCATGAGGTATGGAATAATGTAAGCCTCTGATCACAACTTTGTATCTCCTACTATCTTTTGCTTGATATGTGTAATAGCTAGCATTATTAGTTTTTAAAGCTTGTATAATCTTTCTGTATGAGTCTGAGCTTTCGGCTTGTAGTTTTATTTGGTTTTCACCAGTACATTTCATGGTATAATCCTGTATGTGAAGTTCAACGCTTATTAATTTGGTCAATGGTTGTAGGTTATCTGCATCCATAAATATTGGTGGTGGCTTATTTTCTTTAACTTTAGCTTTAGTTTTCTCCTCAAGATTTTCTAGTGGTTTAAATATATTGCTGCAAGATATTTGTGGATTTAACAGCCATTTCTGAGTGGCTTCTGTTGAATCAAAGTTAGCTTCGCTGTTGCTAGTCGTTATTGGTGTCATATCCGTTTCTTCTAATTCCACCATTTTATTGCCACTACTTATTGGTGTGAATTTCCGTTTTTTAGTCCCAATTATATCCTCTTTGGCATTGTTATTGAGGTCGCTTATGATCTCTTCTGTGCTATTTGGTGTGCTAGCTTTGTTCAAAATATAACTGCTATTCACCCACGCTATTTCAGTTTTACTATCATCAAGTAGTGGCACCAGCTGTATTCCCATGCGAGATACAACCGGCTCTCCAGCATTGATGTATCTATCACTAACTTTTCTTGTATTATTTGACATTAGATTCCCAATTAGGACGAATAACTTATATGTAGCTCATCTAATATAACCTCTAAACTCGGTTTACGATTGCACGTGCGTTGCGCGCTCACCGCGCTCCCAATATCCAGGCATATATAAGTCGAAAATCAAGAGTGACGAATTGCGGTAAATGCTTCGTTTATTAATTATCGATGGTTAAAGATGGCGTCTGGATCGCCTGAATCAGCCTGAATGACGGCAACTCGACGGACAGCGGGCCGCGCGAGGCAGGCCAGCCAAAGGGCGTGCAGTGGCGGCGAATGCGTGACGGATTTGCCATGTAGAGCGCATACTTACTTACCTACCTCGCCGAAACTGTGACATACGATACTTGCGATAATTTATGAAAAGACGCAAACGTTGTTCAGCATTAAACCTGCCTATTCGTAAAAATCCACAAGGGCACATCAAAACCCGCCCAACGGGATTCTCAAGTAGAGAGGGTGAATGCCATTAACTTTGAAAATATTGCCCTCAAAAATCACCCACACGGGCATCCAAAGCACCGCGATTGTCCCGTCCGCGATTGTTCACTTAATTACACACACGCACCACGATTAGTTTTCTAGCGAATGTCCATGTCTTCACGCACCGCGATTGTCCCGTCCGCGATTGTTCACTAAATTACACACGCACCACGATTAATTTTCTCGCGAGTGTACATGTCTTCGCGCACTGCGATTGTCCCGACCGCGATTGTTCACTTAATTACACACACGCACCACGATTAATTTTCTCGCGAGTGTACATGTCTTCACTCACCGCGATTGTTCACTTAATTACACACACGCACCACGATTAGTTTTCTCGCGAATGTCCATGTCTTCACGCACCGCGATTGCAGCCTGTGGTCGCGTTGACGACAGTCGTCAAACTGAGGAGACCTTGGCCAAATCCCTGCGCGATGGAAACGAAAAATGTTACGAATAAACAACCTACATACAATGTATCGCTACACCTTCGCCGAGTGGCTCAAGCGATGATACACAGCTTATGCAATAAATTAAATTCTTTATTCTTCATGGAATCGGTAGGTATGGCAGCGACACCAATGGATTCTCTATGTTTTTCCTTAAGGAATCGATCGACGCCACTTTCGCAAAGTTCTGATGAGAAATGCAGAATAATTTCAGATTCGTCGCTTTCTAGTGCGCAACATTGTATGGCCCCCTGATCTCGAGCGTCGCGGTCGGACGCCACGAAACTCAGCGCAGAACGGTCTCGTCGGGGGCATTGACTGGCCGTGCGAAACAGCTGTGATTCTCTAGCACAGGCACACGCGGGCCTCATGTAAAATTAGCTTCGTTAAAAGTAATCCGGTTTACATTACATTTGGTATGATTTTCATCGGAAAAACATAGGGAATTCATTGGTGTCACTGCCATACCTATCGATTCCATGAAGAATAAAGAATTTAATTTATCGCATAAGGTGTCTATCATCGCCCGAGCGACTCGGAGAAAGTGTAGCGATACATTGTATGTAGGTTGTTTATTCGTAACGTTGTTCGTGTCCTTCGCGCAGGGATTTGGCCAAGGTCTCCTCAGTTTGACGACTGTCGTCAATGCGAGCACAGACTGCAATCGCGGTGCGTGAAGACATGGACATTCGCGAGAAAACTAATCGTGGTGCGTGTGTGTAATTAAGTGAACAATCGCGGTGCGTGAAGACATGTACACTCGCGAGAAAATTAATCGTGCTGCGTGTGTGTAATTAAGTGAACAATCGCAGACGGGACAATCGCGGTGCGTGAAGACATGGACATTCGCGAGAAAACTAATCGTGGTGCGTGTGTGTAATGAAGTGAACAATCGCGGACGGGACAATCGCGGTGCTTTGGATGCCCGTGTGGGTGATTTTTGAGGGCAATATTTTCAAAGTTAATGGCATTCACCCTCTCTACTTGAGAATCCCGTTGGGCGGCATTTGATATGCCCTTGTGGATTTTTACGAGTAGGCAGGTTTAATGCCGAACAACGTTTGCGTCTTTTCATAAATTATCGCAAGTATCGTATGTCACAGTTTCGGCGAGGTAGGTAAGTAAGTATGCGCTCTACATGGCAAATCCGTCACGCATCCGCCGCCACTGCACGCCCCTTGGCTGGCCTGCCTCGCGCGGCCCGCTGTCCGTCGAGTTGCCGTCATTCAGGCTGATTCAGGCGATCCAGACGCCATCTTTAACCATCGATAATTAATAAACCAAGCATTTACCGCAATTCGTCACTCTTGATTTTCGACTTATATATGCCTGTAGAATCCCCCCCCCCCCCCAAAGTATTGACTATAGGTAGAGTAACACCCTGTATACAGTATTGTCTCCGCGTGTGCTCGCTGGTCAGGACCGGCGTTGAGCATCTATCGTAACCAGTCCCTAATTCCGAGTCTTCGTTTCTCGCTTCTTTCTGGCCAAAGGGGGAGCGAAATAGACCGGTTTGCATGCGCGCGGGCGTGCGCGACCGACGTGAGCGCTCCCATGTAATCGTAACTGGTCAACGCATGCGCGCGACGGGCAGATAGCCACGCACGACTCAAGTCTTTTTTGCGCCATAGGCGAACTTGTCCAATTGAGCCCTTTATTATAATACATTTATTTGAGTCTATTGATATCCTTACTTTTAATTTTTACTAGTACTTTAAAACCGTTGTAGTACAATGTGTAGTATTTCATTTAAAAATTTATTTTGAACAATGCCAACAATGAAAAGACCATTTTGCACCTCTTGTCAACCTTACGCTCTAGCAGTTGCCTAATTTTGCAGAGTAAAGTCATAAATAATCTCAAATAAAAGTATTATAATAAAGGGCGTAATTTAAAAAGTTCGCCTAGGGCGCAAAAAAGACTTGAGCCGGGCCTGTGTCAAGATTTTTGCGATTTGCACGCTCCCGTGAGTGCTTGCGACCACGCCCGCTAATTCCTTAAAACCGAAGCTGAAAATCTGAGCACTGAATTGATTTGTGGCCAATAAAGGAATGTCATGTATAAAAAGTGACAGAAGAATCAGTGTTCGAACGGAGAACAAGAATACAATTGGAATTAGCAAAGTTGATTTCACAATCTTTGCGTGAGAACTTTTTTAAGGTTTTTCGTGAATGAAGGGTACAATTAGAATTAGCAAAGATGATTTCACAATCTTTGCATGTGAACTTTTTTCGTGACTTAAAGGGATTGGAATTAGCAAAGTTGATTTCACAATCTTTGCATGTGAACTTTTTTCGTGACTTAAAGGGATTGGAATTAGCAAAGTTGATTTCACAATCTTTGCGTGAGAACTTTTTTAATGTTTTTCGTGAATGAAGGGTACAATTAGAATTAGCAAAGATGATTTCACAATCTTTGCATGTGAACTTTTTTCGTGACTTAAAGGGAATTAGCTTCTTTCATACATGAGTCATGTTTTTTTTTTGGGGGGGGGGGGGGATTTCATTACTTTTTTCATAATTTGTTATAAATTACTAAGTGCCCTATCTCATAACGGTCTTCATCCTCAAAGCGGTTCATTTTTATGCATGATACGTGATGCTGCATCAGCATAGAAATGTATTGACGACAAAATTAAACGAAAGCCCAAAAACGCTAAAAATTGGTTTATTTGAATTTTTGTTTAATTGTAATTATTTATTATTAATAAATATACATACAGCTTAATTAATTTTCGATTGCCAGGAATGTCTCTGCCAATACGAAAATGAAGTGAGCCCCGGTCGCCCGCTTCGTTTTGTGTTTCGCGCGACCCTAGACTTACATGCCCATCGGTCAGAGCGAGCCCTGCTCGTACACACGGCTCAAACGATTATGGCCGATCGAGTTTCGATTGCATTCGAGCTTACTATATATATAGGACTGACATTTTTGCATCGCTAACATTCTACAGTATTTCATGAATATGGTGAGAGCACTGCCAAGCTACAGGTTCCCGTCTAGAACACTTCTATTTCATGAGGAAACATCACTGTGACACAAGAAAGGATGACTTTTGGCCTTAGAGCATAAGGATTTAATTTATTTGAGGTGAAGTTTCTAATTGTATGAATATATCATATTTTTTTATTATTTGAATTCGTGGAGTTATACCTCGTATTCGATATGATGAATTAATATATATATGTTGAAAAAAATTTCTTTCTTGTTCTTTAGTTTATTTAGTATATTTATTTTTGGGTTGAAGCTGATTTTTCTTTCCAGCTGCGCCCACATATATTTTGATACAAATACATATTTTAACGAATAAATATTTTATTCAAAATACTTGGCGCCTGCCTCCAGCCGCTCCCTCTTATGACGCTTCGACGTGTATCCTCCTGTAATCAGTAATAATAATAATAAACGTCAGCAAGTAAATTATTATAATAATTTATACATTGTTGGCACGCGCAGATAAAAATGTTATATAAGAAATAATACCATGTGCCGTGGCCGGGCCCTGTGGTGAAGTTGGTGGCGGTGGTGGTGGTGGTGGCGGGGGAGGGGGCAGCGATGTAGTTGCGACTGTCAGCGACAGCCAACCGGCCTGGGCTCCCCCGATATAAGCTAAAGTCAACAATTTTTATTATATTGTTAAAAGATAAAAAAGACTAATTAATAATAATATTAGGAATTAATACCGTTTGTCGCCGGCTGCTGTGGTGGTGGTGGCAACGCCGCCGTTGTATAGGTACCTTGTTCGCTGTCGGCATCATTCGAGTCTTGATAAAATGAGTTTGAATAAATGTATATATAAAATTTTTTATTATTTAATTCTTCTGCAAGCTTATTGTTAATAAAACTCACCATCAAGTAGGGCGGCCTCCCGCATTTTCTACAAAAATTAATAAACAATTAATTAACCAAAAAAATCATCCAGAGTTCATAAAAGTGGCGTAAGATAGAAGAAAGTCATGCGTTAAGTATCAGTGGACATAGACCGTAACTGTATAACAAAAATAATATAGCGACTTACCTTGTTAATTGATTGAGACAATAATTCAATGTTCTATATGGTGGAAAAACTCGTGACATTTCAAAACTTTTGATAACTGACACAGGCAAGTTGTGATTGATTGACAGCTAGATGACATTTACTAGCGAACCGAAAGCAGCGGTTTTTTGCCTTTTTTGTAAACTGCGCAACCGCATTTTCAGCAAAACCATTCCGGATAACTTCAACTTACGAAAGGCGACATCTACCCGCGTGAATTGGAGAAGTAAAACGAGAATGGCGACATCTACTGGCGTCAAGTACAAGCGCTACGTGCGGACTGACTGTCTCGTAAAAAAAAGTGTCCTTTTCCTAAATAAAAATTTTGCATAATTGTTTTATCTTTTAGAAAAACAGCTTGATGCATTAACTAAAACGACAAATGGGTTCGAAAAAAAATAATTATTCGCTTAATCACGTTAAAACACCGGGACTATGTCATAAGACAAGAAAAAAAGACCAAAATAGCTACGGAGACCTGTCAATTTCGCTGTCATTCGTGTATAGATACGTGGTCGCTCGGTGTGCCTGGAGAGAAGGGAAGGGGGAATTAGCTTCCAGACGCGACCGCGTCTGTTGATTTTTCCTTCTGCATTATCCATAGTACCTAGATTCTTCTAATAAATTTCCTTTTATATTGCAAACCACTCCAAAAATAATAAGAAAAGTTTGATTTATATTACAAATTACAAAGCACAATTTACACTAATCTAGTCCATTTATTAAAATACTATCAACCCACACAGCACACAACATCCCGAGGACGTCTGTTTTAGATCCGTTCTAGGACTGTAGGTCTGAATGTCCCGATTGGTAACAAAACGTCCCCGGGACGTCTGTGGAGGGCTCTGGGATGTCTATAGACGGTTTCGGGACGTTTTTGGGACATTCTGTATCTACAGTGGCGCCATCTGTACAATGTCCTAAGGAGGTCTTGGGGATGCGTATGGGACGTGTATTTGCGGGGTGCATAATTCCACAAGCTCCACCAGAGGGCGACGGGCTCGAGAATTTCTCGCTGGTGATCGTAGACCCAGTTAGTATATATACAAATTCCTTTCGCAGTCCTTCTTTCCTCCTTTTCTATGGTGGTGACACACTGCTTAGACGGTCCAGTTAAATCACCTAATTTAGCGATAAATAGGTCTTAATTACATCTTTTGAATGCCTGTTTCAGTCCTAATCCAGGCCTGTTTAAGACGTCGTTTAAACGCTTGTTCAGTCCGAATCCAGGCGCTTTAAAAGACATACCCGGGACGACTGTTTTGGTAACATTGGTCATTCAGAGGACGTACGTAAGCCGTTCGTGGGATATTCGGGACGTCCCCGGGACGTCCGGTACGGCTGGGACGAACGTCCCCGGGACGTTTTGGGGACGATTGTGTGCTGTGTGGGGTACTGAAAAGTACTGATTAAAGGTAATTCGTACGTTGCGCAATAAAACAAGTTAAAATAAACACGTCTATCACGACAAGCGGTATGAACACAAGTGGACAAAGAGAAAGCCGAAAGCCGTTGAGCGTCTTCTCGAACAATCCTCGAGAATCGACCAAGAAAGTACGCTCTCCGATTGGGCCGCCAGTTTCACGTGGTGAACGGCGATTGGCTGAGCAGGGGACTAGGGGAATCGATCACCGGATCGATCGTCGATCAGCGGTGTGTTCCGCTGCTGTTGCGCATCCCGGCGGTGATTATCTGAACGGAACGCGGGTTGGTGCCCGTGGAATGCTGAAGCATTCAGCTCGTTGGAGTGCGCGGGTATTTCAAATGATTTCACAAAGTAAAATGTTCAGAAACTATTTGTATATTTTCTACGTAAACTGTTTCAAGTCTGCTGACAAGTTTGATCTGATCTTTTACAAAAATAACGCATCGCTTGTCACCTCCGAGTCCCTACTCCTTTAAGTTTGCAGTCTTCCTCGGACTCCCTCTCCGGATCCTTTCGCCCAATCAAGACGGTGTCATCCCTCTAGCTTCGTTAGTGGGCTGTCCTTCGCCCTTCCTTCATGCTTCCTTCCACTCTCCTCTGTTGATCAAGGTACGCTTCCCAAGTACATAGGGGTAGTACATAGGCTACGTACGGTATATACATATCTCGCAGGTAAGTAAGCGCAACCCTCGAGGTCAAGACGACGTCACTCGGAGAAAGTTTATGGCTTTATGACTTTCAGCCTTCCTCGACCGGAGTTTTTACCCTAACAGGACATCGACAATTATTGAAAGGGAGGACAGAATTTTAAGTACTTTTACGAGACGAGCCGCTGCCCGCTCGACGAAATTTGGCACGCAGATGTGCAAAGGAAAAAGTAAAGCTATTTACTACCCTCGCCTGATCTAACGGTAACTTGAAACATTCAAAACTAGCAAGGAAAACCCCCCTAAGAAGCACAACGCGCTCTACAATAAACTCTTCCTTGTCCTCCGTTTCACATTTGCTTAAGACCTTAATGTTCCGTTCGCTTTGAATCTATATATATTATTCCTATCTTCCAATACAAAAGGATTTTGAATCTCGCTCTACATCTAGCTTCGATATCTTTATGACTTATAGCTAACTTCATATAATATATGGATTAACACCAGCGGATAACGCAACACCTCCCTCCATATACAAAAGGTGTTTCCTATGGAAACAGCTTTTCAACAAAACAATACATCAATATTAACCTAAGTATGCTAAATTGAAGGAATACGCATCTTACATAAAGGATTATAAATATAACTACGCTTCCTCTTCCCGCACCAGCCCCGCGGTAAACGAGCTACTCGGTCCACCCATTGTCCCGCGAGAAGCACGAGTTGAAGAATGATAGTCATACCATAACACTCTACAATAATAAGATATTATTCTATTACTATATAGATAATATTAAATTGATTATTATGTAATGCATAGCTAATATATAGTAGTAATATAACACTTTAAACAAACTTATCTAAATATTTCATTCAAAAAACGACATAATCCTTATTCTGTATAAAATAATCATAACTCATATAAGTTGACATAACGCTTACAAAGCACACAATTAAAGTCACTTAAGAAGGGTCTAATCTTATATATGCTAACTTTAACTTATTTGCATGTACTATCTTAGATTTATGCGCCGTTATTGCTATTTCTATAGTTAGATCGTCATGCATTCGAATAATCTTATAAAGACCAGTCCAATTAGAATCGAACTTAGAAGTCTTAGGTTCTCTAAGCAAATATACATCGTCGTTTACATTAAATTTACGAGGATTATCATTTTTATCATAATATATTTTACTCTTTTCTTTTGCTTGTTCCAGATTGGCTGCCGCCGTAGCTTGAGTAGTAGTGATTATTATGAAAAGTTGGTCCAGATATTGAACGAATGTTCGAGATACTTCTTGTTTAGAGAATTCCGATGGAATGGTAGCCTTTCTACCAAAGACCAGTTCATGTGGTGTAAAACCAGTAGCCTCGTGTACGGAAGTATTATAGGAGAATATTCCAAATCTAATCCAACTGTCCCAGTCAGTCTTAACACAATAGTGTTTCAAATAGTCAATGAAGACACGATGAGCCCGCTCTAAAGACCCCAATGACTGTGGGTGGAATGCAGTAGAAGTAATCCTCTGTATTTTAAAGATTTTACAGAAATTTTTCATTACGGCGCTAACAAAATTGCTCCCCTGATCCGTGTGAATAACTCGAGGACAACCAAACCGACTAATGAATTGCTCAGCTAAAGCGACCGCGACAGATATGGAATCAATAGTAGGTAATGGAATAGCATCTGAATATTTTGTCAAATTATCTTGGAGTGTTAACAAATATTTATTCCCTTTTCCTGTTATAGGTAATGGACCAACAATATCCATCTGTACCTTTTCGAAAGCTCTTTCAGGAGTATCAGTGATACGCATTGGTTGTTTTGTTTTTGCCGAGAGCATCTTATTTCTTTGACAACTCGAACAGGTACGAATGAAATGTGAAATTTCCTTTCCCATACCTAACCAATAAAAGTCCTCCCTTATTCGTTTGAACAATTTGGTCATACCCTGATGACCTCCTACTACAGACTCATGGTATTCCTGAATAATCAAAGGTCTTCTTGATAGAGAAGGAAAAATGATTTCTCCGGTGCAAACCGTAATATTATATTTTGAGTTATTAAATGTTTGTTTTAAAAGATATTCAAAAGAATTCCATTTAATGGGTTCAATATTATTATCCTTTTTTGATAAACTAATAAATGTTATACTCAAGGATTCCATTAAATTCTTAAGAGATGACAATGAAGACGCAAGATGTCTAAAGTTCTGTTGTTCTGTCGGGACTATCTTAGAAAATAGATGAAAAATTAAATATTTTTCACCAGGGAAAACCATTGCCTCGCCAATGTTAATGGATTGTTGTCTTATTTGTTCCACAGAAAAACTACCTTGGTTAAGCAAATCCTGACTGATTTGTGACACAATTTGGCAATTAAGGGTGAAGAAATGGATACGATTATCTTTCCGCATACGAAGATGATCTTTAATATAAATAATGGAAGGTGAGAGTGAGAGAGGGGATGTTTGAGGTGGTGGTAAAGTATTTGTCGCTAATATTTTGACTCTACTATTTCTACATGAATCATCTTTCTCTGAGGTCATTTCTACGGAGGATCGTGCCAAAGCATCACCATGCTTACTCTCAAAAACACTAGGCTCGTCAGCCTGTACCACATCAACATTTCCAAAAACAGGCTCTCTCGCCAACGTCCCCTCACGGACCGTGGACCCCAAGTTAGCAATCTGAGCGGAGTCTTTCGTATAGACCTTCCCGTTAGCCAACAGACCAGCCAGCGCTTGGTTCCCACGAGGTACGGAACCTTCTCCGACCGGTGTCTGAAGCGGGGTGCCTTTGAAATCGGCCTATCCGATAACCAACAGACTACCATGTCGACGAGAATCCTCCATACCCCTCAAATTCGATCCTCCAGCCACTACATAGTCTTTAGAAAAATTATTACCAGACTGAGAAGGTCCCACATTCTCAGAGTAATTCTCTTACAACAATGGGGAGTTGTATCTTCATCAGCTGTGTAATATTCGTCACAGTCACTGTCAGTTAAACTAATATCAGTACAAACTTTATCAAGAATGACCTCAGGTTGATGTTCGAAATTCTTTCCGTACGTCAAAAAAACTAACGCCGGCTACCAATTTTTCAGTGTCATTATCCACAAACTTGTCTAAATCAGTATCCTCATACCTCTCAGAATTTGCAATTGGTAAATTGTTGGCGCCTACAATAACCCTTTGCAAACGCATCGAAGAAGAGTTGTCAATGTCATTTGTCTTGGAAGTTTGGAATTGTGGAAAAAACTCTGTGTCGGAAATCGGAGGGTTACGGGATAATGCATCAGCATTGGAATTGATTTTCCCAGGTTTATAAATTATTTCATAATCATACTCGTTTAATTTAATCCTCCATCTCATAAGTCTCGAGGTTGGATCCTTTACATTGTGCAACCAAACTAATGGCCGATAATTAGTGACTAAGATAAATTGTTGACCATATAAATAAGGTCGGACATGCTCGATAGCAAAATCAGAAGCGTCGGTAGTTACAATAAAGGATTGTTTGAAATTTGGATACTGAAGTATGAGTTCTGAGCATATAATATCTCTCAAATTTTCGAAAGCAAGTTGGGATTGTTTAGTCCAAACCAAAGGAACAGTTGTCTTTAAAAGTTGTGTCAAGGGTTTAGCAATTTTGGCCATATTGGGAATAAATCGCCTGTAATATCCTATTAAACCTAAGAACTGTTTTATATATTTCTTAGTTTTAGGAATGGGGAACTGTTTAACCACTCTGATTTTCTCGGGATCAGGTTTCACACCATTTACAGAAATAATATCACCCAGATATGTAAGTTCTTGTCTAAGGAAATGACACTTGTCAGGTTGCAAAGTTAAATCAGCGTTTTGTAATCTAGCTAAAAGAATTTTCAATTTTCGGGCATGCTCTTTCAAGGAATCGGCATATATGACTATATCGTTCATATATACAAAGAGTTCAACTCCCTGTAAACCAGATAGAATCAAATCCATACATCTCTGAAACGTTGCTGGAGCATTCTTGAGACCAAATGGCATCTTATTGAATTCACAATGCCCATGAGGAGTTGAAAAGAAACAGTCTTTGATTTAGATGTACAATCTACGGGTATCTGATGGAATCCAGAAACTAAATCGAGGTACTAAAATATTTAGCTGAACCGAGTTGGCCTTTTATATCAATAATATTAGGAAGGGGTAAGCATCATTTACAATTTTTTCATTTAATTTCCGATAGTCTATTACTACACGCCAACGAGATACACCATCAGGACCAGATTTTTTCGGAACAATCCAAACAGGTGAATTATACGGCGAGGAAGACGGTTGAATTATTCTATTTTCCAATAATGAATTTATCTGCTTTTTAATTGCCTCCTTATGAACTTGAGGAAAACGATACTGCTTCGTATTTATAAGTATATCATCTGCAGTAATTACTATACCGGATTTTATCAGTTGATCCTAATTCATCCGAGGGAAGATAAAATTTGTATGGAAATGCATTTATAATCTCTAAAATACTAGCTTGTTCGACATCATTAAGACTATCTAAATTAAGAATCTTAAGTAATTCAACTAATCTACGAGCATTGACCTTTGTTTGACCTACACCAGGATCCCCTGTTCTAATCTACTCGCAAAACTAACTATATCGTCAAATGTTTTATTCTCTTCATTAGAAATAAGAAATCTCAAATTTTGATTCTGAAGACCACGTTTAAAATTTGTAACGGCTGCCTGATCCAGAAAAACCACAGCTCCTGTCAGTTGTTCGGAATTAGATTTATCCTTAACTGTTTCTAAACCAGGACTTAATATTTCACGACCTCGGGCTCTATAAAATTCTACCGACTCATCTATCCCTTGTTGCAAACCTCACAATTCGCCATGGATCTAATCAATGTCAAAAGACCGTGCGTACACCCTTTTAACACACTAACAATCTCAGTTACGGTTATCGGTTCTGGATAATTTGAAATTAATAAATCCGTAGGATCTTCGATCTTGTTTCAAATTATAGCTAACAAATTCCCACGGTCAGAAGATTTGACTTGAGAATCAATAAATTGACACTGCTTCGTAAATTTAAGCAAAGAAACAGATTTCCCGTCGAAGTGTGGAATCAAATCAGAAGCTAACTTTAAAGGCAAATAAGAAATCTCGGGAAACTCAACTAACTGCTAGCTAACGATATTGGCCGCACTGGAACAAGGCAGTTCTTCAATTTGCAAAAGAAAATTACAACCCGTTCAATATATATATATATCTTATAAATACTTATTCGCTGTCTGTAATAACTGCGATCACTCCAATCGTCCGTCCGCTTCTTAGAGGCTGTGAAGAATGGTCCACGACGTCCAGGTCCTTCGAGTCCTTTCCTTAATCGTCCGTGAAGTCTCCGAAGTAGCTCAGCAAATGACGCAAATAATGACCGAGTGCATGTGATTTCAAGGAATTATTCGCACGGCCACTGAAACCACCCTTCTCCGGCATTCGCCCTTGCTCTCGGGAAAACCGCGTAAAACCCGAGAGAGAGAGAGGCTGCACTTAATCACTTTCAATCTTTGTGTCCATTTGCACGATCAAAGAATTATTTAAATAAAAATTTATAATAGTTCCCGTTAAATTACTTAAATACGCACTCACGAGCCGGCAAAGTCACTCACAAAAGTGTTCAAAAGTTTATAAGGCCGAACTTTAGCACTGAATTGATTTCTAAATTTCCCACAAATTATTTAAAATATCCCACCGCTGTCACCAGTTTTGTTGCGCGTCCCGGCGGTGATTATCTGCACGGAACGCGGGTTGGTGCCCGTGGAATGCTGAAGCATTCAGCTCGTTGGAGTGCGCGGGTATTTCAAATGATTTCACAAAGTAAAATGTTCAGAAACTATTTGTATATTTTCTACGTAAACTGTTTCAAGTCTGCTGACAAGTTTGATCTGGTCTTTTACAAAAATAACGCATCGCTTGTCACCTCCGAGTCCCTACTCCTTTAAGTTTGCAGTCTTCCTCGGACTCCCTCTCCGGATCCTTTCGCCCAATCAAGACGGTGTCATCCCTCTAGCTTCGTTAGTGGGCTGTCCTTCGCCCTTCCTTCATGCTTCCTCCCACTCTCCTCTGTTGATCAAGGTACGCTTCCCAAGTACATAGGGGTAGTACATAGGCTACGTACGGTATATACATATCTCGCAGGTAAGTAAGCGCAACCCTCGAGGTCAAGACGACGTCACTCGGAGAAAGTTTATGGCTTTATGACTTTCAGCCTTCCTCGACCGGAGTTTTTACCCTAACAGGACATCGACAATTATTGAAAGGGAGGACAGAATTTTAAGTACTTTTACGAGACGAGCCGCTGCCCGCTCGACGAAATTTGGCACGCAGATGTGCAAAGGAAAAAGTAAAGCTATTTACTACCCTCGCCTGATCTAACGGTAACTTGAAACATTCAAAACTAGCAAGGAAAACCCCCCTAAGAAGCACAACGCGCTCTACAATACACTCTTCCTTGTCCTCCGTTTCACATTTGCTTAAGACCTTAATGTTCCGTTCGCTTTGAATCTATATATATTATTCCTATCTTCCAATACAAAAGGATTTTGAATCTCGCTCTACATCTAGCTTCGATATCTTTATGACTTATAGCTAACTTCATATAATATATGGATTAACACCAGCGGATAACGCAACACTGCCCAGGAGGTGCTGCGACGAGCGTGGGTACGGCGGAACTCTGAACTAATGGAATCTCAAACAAATATAAATCCTCGTCAGTTTAACGTAGGTGACGTCGTTTACCTGTTGAAAGAACCGAGAACATCAAAGTTTGATCCAAACTGGGTAGGGCCTTATCAAATTATTCGAATATATAATGATTTAACTGTAGAATTGGATTTAGGACCCAAAAAAGTCCAAATTGTGCACGCGAACAAACTAAAATTAACTTGTATTAGACCAGATTTGATTTAATATGATGATATAATGTAATGTAAATAATTGTAATTAAGTTAATACAACTAAGTTAGTATGTACTGAAAAGTTAGGTTATTCTTTATCGCGTGCGTCATCCCGTGTCTGTAGCAGACTATAAAAAGTTGTTTCAAAAGAAACATCTTTTTTTTTGTAAGGGGGGAGGTGTTGCGTACCGCGCAACCTCGAGTTGGTAACAATGCGTTTTCACTATAGAAAGATTTGGGAGCTTCTGCTACGAGGTTGTCTGCCATGATAATTAGCTAAAGTTTAAATTTGACGCTTTCTTAAATAAAAATGCGAATTGTATATTTGAAGACATTACCCAGATAGCCACGTCCGTATTTGCAGATTTTGCTCAACGCCTGAGTACAAATGTTTGTGGCAGAAAGACTACAGATTTGATACAGTATTTGTTATATTCGATGATGAAAGCAGACTGACAGCAGAAAGCCGACAGATTGTGCTGCCTTAACCTGAGAGCAGATTGGCGGCAGGGTCTGCTGATACAATTTAATGGCAGGAATCGAGCAGACCCTGCGCAGCGCGATCTGATGGCAGATAGGCAGCAGAAATCGAGCAAATTCTGTTGACATAGCCTGCGGGCAGTTTGACGGCAGATACTGCGGCGAATCTGCTAATCCAATTTAATGTCAGAAATCGAGCAGACCCTGCGCAGCGCGATCTGACGGCAGATTGGTGTCAGATACAGAGCAGATTCTGTTGACATAGCCTACGGGCAGTTTGACGGCAGATAGTGCGGCGAATCTGCTAATCCAATTTAATGTCAGAAATCGAGCAGACCCTGCGCTCCGCGATCTGACGTCAGATAGGCAGCAGAAATACAGCAGATTCTGCTTACATAGCCTGCGAGCAGTTTGGCGGCAGAAAGTAAGGAGAGTCTGCTGGTACAATTCAGGGGGGCCAAGCTTCCCTCTTATGAAAGTTGAAGCAGAGTTTGTAGCGCCTCCTACCTATAAAGTGCGTACTAAACTGTGAATGTGTGAATTGGTGTGAATCGGGACGTATGTGTATGTGTATACGTGTAATGCACCGCTTACTTTAAAGTATTATGTATATATAAACATGCTTAAGCATGCGTCATCCTCTATTAACCTAGTAGCTAGTAAAAGATGCCGAATGCTTAAGCATTTGCTTAAGAATAAATAGCGACTATGAATACCGGCCTAAAACCTGTCCACGGATCGTCGCGCCAGCGACACGTATGCAGCAGATAGAAGGATAAACATTGAAATTGAATATTTCTTCTTTTCATAGGAAAATAAAATATATTCAATTTCTTTGTATATCCTTCTATCTGCTGCATACGCGTCACTGACGCGACGATCCATGGTCAGACGGCCTTAGAAAAGGTAAACCAGGGAAAGTGAGGACGCCATTTGAAGGTTATGCTTGATGCTTCCTCGCGTTGCGCCAAATGTGGCCAAATGGCGCCAAAGTAACATTTCACCAACGTCGAAAGGTTGTGTGTCGTGCTCACTGATACACCTAGGTATGTGTGTGTGATGTACCTAGCGCCTCCTACCTATAAAGTGCGTACTAAATGGGAACTTCGGCCAATGAATGACGGCTTGGTCCCCCTGGTACAATTTAATGGCAGAAATCGAGCAGACCCTGCGCTCCGCGATCTGACGTCAGATAGGCAGCAGAAATACAACAGATTCTGCTTACATAGCCTGCGAGCAGTTTGGCGGCAGAAAGTAAGGAAAGTCTGCTGATACAATTTAATGGCAGGAATCGAGCAGATCTTGCGCTCCGCGATCTGACGTCAGATAGGCAGCAGAAATACAGCAGATTCTGCTGACATAGTTCACGACACGACCCCGCCAGGGCGCGATTGGGCGAGCGTTTCTCGCTTGCGAAATAGCACCGTCGCGGGAATAAGTGGCCGAGGGCTTGATCATTCAGGGCTCTCGAGTACGACTCGTATTTGCCGGCATTCCACTGCGGAGTATATATTTGGTATACCCGTCTGTAAGGGCGGTATTATCAGTCGTTGCTGAAGACGAAGATCGTCTTAAGCATCCGGCATCCTTTATTAATCTACTAGACTAGTAGAAGATGCCGCATGCTAAAAACTAAAAAACTATTGATGATAATACCGCCCTAAGACGACTGAATAAATAGTAGTTACCATTAATTCTTTTTTATTTGGAAGAACTGTCTTTCAAAGTTTAAATCATTATTTTGAGCCGACCTGGCATTCAATTCACTAACAACTTGCTAAGTAAAACATTAAAAATGTTATAATACCCGTTTAAATACATGGTTTACCAACTTTTCTTTCTTCCATAAAATATGGTAGGAATCAGATCTTTCAAGTCGGTCTTATAAACGTGTTCTATATATTATTTACGCTGAAGACTTTCGCACTGTTTTTAAATCTATACTATTATATAAAATTGCCTACTATGGCCGACATCAGGATCTGCTTGATTTCTGCCGCCAATTTGCGGGCGGTTTTTGTCAGCAAGATCTGATCGAAATCTGACATCAATCTGCGGTCAGATCCTGATGTCAGGCTCTGACCACAAAACCATAGTCAAATGCGGACATAGTAGGACCCGAATCTGACGTCAGAATATACTCGAATCTGACATCAATCTGTCGTCAGACTGCAGTCAGTTTGTTTACTGGGTATAATTAAGTTTAGTTTATGTTCATTAGGATGCGTTGGGTTGTTATATTGTAATCTATAATTTCTGTACACGTCATAGATTTAATCAATGCGAAGCCAACATGTTTGAATTTCGACTTTTGCATGGCATATAAGGAAGCCGCTCGATGTATTAGCTTTTGTCACTTTTTGCCGTAGAAACGAAAAATAACAAATCAAGAGATCGTCAGACCAATCTTGCCTGTACTAGCGTTAACACGTTTATTCCTGAGCTCAGTTACAATAGTTACAATTCATATTTCCATTTCTTAAGTAGTCAAGAGTTATAACAAAACAATTAAGAATATAAAAATATCATATAGTTGCATAATTAAAGTGTTAATTTATTTAAACGCGAACGCGCGACTCCGAGCAAAGCGGTTCTGCGCTTCCCGGGCATCGATCCAGCCCCTAGGACCATCATCGGCTGCAGGATTGCATTTGGTATCACTTCATATTTATATGCAATTTCCTTACTTGGTGGTGTAGCTTGATATGCAGCAGTTTGTATTAATACGGTTAGAGTCTCCACCGCTTTATCTATATCTTCTTTGTTCCTCAGTGGAACATTGCAGGTTAAGCTTGTGTTTATATACTCTTGAAACGTAGGCCAATGTGTAGATTTGGATGTTAATGTTCTAGGTGTTGTGAATTGCGGTTTGGAGTTAATGATAAATATTATTGGTACATGATCAGAGGTTAGATCTATTTCTGTGTAGATTTTGTTAATATTTGGTAGAAAGTTTGTAACCGCAAAGTCAATGATATCTGGAATGTGCTGAATATTAGTAGGCCAATGCGTTGGTCTGTTTTGACTAATTATTTTGAGTTTTCTTTTCTGTATTAATTTCAATAAAGTGGTACCTCTGTGATTGTTTATTCTTGATCCCCAGCATTGGTGCTTAGCATTGAAGTCGCCTCCTATGATGTATTTTCCTTGTAAGTTTTTCATTAGCTCTTCCATATCTTCTGTTGGTGGTTTAACTCTCGGTGGACAGTAGATGGATGTCAAGATAATTGGATGTGCATCTTCTGAGTAAACTCTGACAGATGTTGCTTGAATGTTATCGGTGCTCATACCTTGCATTTGTAAATGTTTGATGTTTTTCCTTATTAGGACCGCAGTCCCTCCTCTAGCTTTGCCATTTATATTCTTCGTTGTGTAGCAGTGATATGGGTAGATTTTGTAATAATTTTTATTGGTTTCGTGGGTTTCTTGCAGCAAGCAGATATCTATGTCATTTCGGGATAGGAATTCTTGTAACTCTATCGCTCTTTGTTGTAGTCCATTACAGTTCCATATCATAACTTTCATGAGAACTTTCCTTCAATCAAGGTGACTAGTTTGACGAGAAGATTCATTATCAATGTTGACTGTTGTATTTGTTGCTCTAGAATTGTAGTTAGTTTATCAATTTTGCTGTGTATATTATTTGCTGGATTGCTGGTTTCTTCTTCGTTTTCTTGTACTTTTTGATTAGCCGTTACTTGTGCATAGCTTAACTTGGATGTCGTATACATGGGTATTTGTTTATCCTGCTGGTTCTGTGATGTGTACATTGATTTTCCCTTTGTAATTTGCTGGTTGAACACTGATCCTTCTGTCTTTGTTAAATCTTTATGCCTTATTTTAGGGTATATTTTTTCCTGTATATCCTTTCGGACCTTGCACCCTTTATAATTAGCTGGGTGTTTTCCACTGCAATTACTGCAGCTAACATCCTCTATATTTTTGCCTTTTGGACATAGATGTGAGAGGTGTGACTGAGCACATTTGACGCATACTGGCTCTCTGTTGCAATAGTTTTTGGTATGCCCATGTTTTTGGCAATTTGCACATTGAGGTATATCCCTTTTGTTCCTATATTGTTCTATTGTAACTATAATATTTGCAAGCTTCTTTATTTGAAATATATCTTTATTGTTCTCATTTGTCGTTAATTCAACTTTATGTAGGGGTAACAGGTTTCCATTGTATGAGCTTTTGAGGTTTGTGATATTATACACCTCATGTTTAAGACTTTCTAGTTCCTCTTTGATAATTTCATGAGGTATGGAATAATGTAAGCCTCTGATCACAACTTTGTATCTCCTACTATCTTTTGCTTGATATGTGTAATAGCTAGCATTATTAGTTTTTAAAGCTTGTATAATCTTTCTGTATGAGTCCGAGCTTTCGGCTTGTAGTTTTATTTGGTTTTCACCAGTACATTTCATGGTATAATCCTGTATGTGAAGTTCAACGCTTGTTAATTTGGTCAATGGTTGTAGGTTATCTGCATCCATAAATATTGGTGGTGGCTTATTTTCTTTAACTTTAGCTTTAGTTTTCTCCTCAAGATTTTCTAGTGGTTTAAATATATTGCTGCAAGATATTTGTGGATTTAACAGCCATTTCTGAGTGGCTTCTGTTGAATCAAAGTTAGCTTCGCTGTTGCTAGACGTTATTGGTGTCATATCCGTTTCTTCTAATTCCACCATTTTATTGCCACTACTTATTGGTGTGAATTTCCGTTTTTTAGTCCCAATTATATCCTCTTTGGCATTGTTATTGAGGTCGCTTATGATCTCTTCTGTGCTATTTGGTGTGCTAGCTTTGTTCAAAATATAACTGCTATTCACCCACGCTATTTCAGTTTTACTATCATCAAGTAGTGGCACCAGCTGTATTCCCATGCGAGATACAACCGGCTCTCCAGCATTGATGTATCTATCACTAACTTTTCTTGTATTATTTGACATTAGATTCCCAATTAGGACGAATAACTTATATGTAGCTCATCTAATATAACCTCTAAACTCGGTTTACGATTGCACGTGCGTTGCGCGCTCACCGCGCTCCCAATATCCAGGCATATATAAGTCGAAAATCAAGAGTGACGAATTGCGGTAAATGCTTCGTTTATTAATTATCGATGGTTAAAGATGGCGTCTGGATCGCCTGAATCAGCCTGAATGACGGCAACTCGACGGACAGCGGGCCGCGCGAGGCAGGCCAGCCGAGGCGCGTGCAGTGGCGGCGAATGCGTGACGGATTTGCCATGTAGAGCGCATACTTACTTACCTACCTCGCCGAAACTGTGACATACGATACTTGCGATAATTTATGAAAAGACGCAAACGTTGTTCAGCATTAAACCTGCCTATTCGTAAAAATCCACAAGGGCATATCAAAACCCGCCCAACGGGATTCTCAAGTAGAGAGGGTGAATGCCATTAACTTTGAAAATATTGCCCTCAAAAATCACCCACACGGGCATCCAAAGCACCGCGATTGTCCCGTCCGCGATTGTTCACTTAATTACACACACGCACCACGATTAGTTTTCTAGCGAATGTCCATGTCTTCACGCACCGCGATTGTCCCGTCCGCGATTGTTCACTAAATTACACACGCACCACGATTAATTTTCTCGCGAGTGTACATGTCTTCGCGCACTGCGATTGTCCCGACCGCGATTGTTCACTTAATTATACACACGCACCACGATTAATTTTCTCGCGAGTGTACATGTCTTCACTCACCGCGATTGTTCACTTAATTACACACACGCACCACGATTAGTTTTCTCGCGAATGTCCATGTCTTCACGCACCGCGATTGCAGCCTGTGGTCGCGTTGACGACAGTCGTCAAACTGAGGAGACCTTGGCCAAATCCCTGCGCGATGGAAACGAAAAATGTTACGAATAAACAACCTACATACAATGTATCGCTACACCTTCGCCGAGTGGCTCAAGCGATGATACACAGCTTATGCAATAAATTAAATTCTTTATTCTTCATGGAATCGGTAGGTATGGCAGCGACACCAATGGATTCTCTATGTTTTTCCTTAAGGAATCGATCGACGCCACTTTCGCAAAGTTCTGATGAGAAATGCAGAATAATTTCAGATTCGTCGCTTTCTAGTGCGCAACATTGTATGGCCCCCTGATCTCGAGCGTCGCGGTCGGACGCCACGAAACTCAGCGCAGAACGGTCTCGTCGGGGGCATTGACTGGCCGTGCGAAACAGCTGTGATTCTCTAGCACAGGCACACGCGGGCCTCATGTAAAATTAGCTTCGTTAAAAGTAATCCGGTTTACATTACATTTGGTATGATTTTCATCGGAAAAACATAGGGAATTCATTGGTGTCACTGCCACACCTATCGATTCCATGAAGAATAAAGAATTTAATTTATCGCATAAGGTGTCTATCATCGCCCGAGCGACTCGGAGAAAGTGTAGCGATACATTGTATGTAGGTTGTTTATTCGTAACGTTGTTCGTGTCCTTCGCGCAAGGATTTGGCCAAGGTCTCCTCAGTTTGACGACTGTCGTCAATGCGAGCACAGACTGCAATCGCGGTGCGTGAAGACATGGACATTCGCGAGAAAACTAATCGTGGTGCGTGTGTGTAATTAAGTGAACAATCGCGGTGCGTGAAGACATGTACACTCGCGAGAAAATTAATCGTGCTGCGTGTGTGTAATTAAGTGAACAATCGCAGACGGGACAATCGCGGTGCGTGAAGACATGGACATTCGCGAGAAAACTAATCGTGGTGCGTGTGTGTAATTAAGTGAACAATCGCGGACGGGACAATCGCGGTGCTTTGGATGCCCGTGTGGGTGATTTTTGAGGGCAATATTTTCAAAGTTAATGGCATTCACCCTCTCTACTTGAGAATCCCGTTGGGCGGCTTTTGATATGCCCTTGTGGATTTTTACGAGTAGGCAGGTTTAATGCCGAACAACGTTTGCGTCTTTTCATAAATTATCGCAAGTATCGTATGTCACAGTTTCGGCGAGGTAGGTAAGTAAGTATGCGCTCTACATGGCAAATCCGTCACGCATCCGCCGCCACTGCACGCCCCTTGGCTGGCCTGCCTCGCGCGGCCCGCTGTCCGTCGAGTTGCCGTCATTCAGGCTGATTCAGGCGATCCAGACGCCATCTTTAACCATCGATAATTAATAAACCAAGCATTTACCGCAATTCGTCACTCTTGATTTTCGACTTATATATGCCTGTAGAATCACCCCCCCCCCCCCCCAAAGTATTGACTATAGGTAGAGTAACACCCTGTATACAGTATTGTCTCCGCGTGTGCTCGCTGGTCAGGACCGGCGTTGAGCATCTATCGTAACCAGTCCCTAATTCCGAGTCTTCGTTTCTCGCTTCTTTCTGGCCAAAGGGGGAGCGAAATAGACCGGTTTGCATGCGCGCGGGCGTGCGCGACCGACGTGAGCGCTCCCATGTAATCGTAACTGGTCAACGCATGCGCGCGACGGGCAGATAGCCACGCACGACTCAAGTCTTTTTTGCGCCATAGGCGAACTTGTCCAATTGAGCCCTTTATTATAATACATTTATTTGAGTCTATTGATATCCTTACTTTTAATTTTTACTAGTACTTTAAAACCGTTGTAGTACAATGTGTAGTATTTCATTTAAAAATTTATTTTGAACAATGCCAACAATGAAAAGACCATTTTGCACCTCTTGTCAACCTTACGCTCTAGCAGTTGCCTAATTTTGCAAAGTAAAGTCATAAATAATCTCAAATAAAAGTATTATAATAAAGGGCGTAATTTAAAAAGTTCGCCTAGGGCGCAAAAAAGACTTGAGCCGGGCCTGTGTCAAGATTTTTGCGATTTGCACGCTCCCGTGAGTGCTTGCGACCACGCCCGCTAATTCCTTAAAACCGAAGCTGAAAATCTGAGCACTGAATTGATTTGTGGCCAATAAAGGAATGTCATGTATAAAAAGTGACAGAAGAATCAGTGTTCGAACGGAGAACAAGAATACAATTGGAATTAGCAAAGTTGATTTCACAATCTTTGCGTGAGAACTTTTTTAAGGTTTTTCGTGAATGAAGGGTACAATTAGAATTAGCAAAGATGATTTCACAATCTTTGCATGTGAACTTTTTTCGTGACTTAAAGGGATTGGAATTAGCAAAGTTGATTTCACAATCTTTGCATGTGAACTTTTTTCGTGACTTAAAGGGATTGGAATTAGCAAAGTTGATTTCACAATCTTTGCGTGAGAACTTTTTTAATGTTTTTCGTGAATGAAGGGTACAATTAGAATTAGCAAAGATGATTTCACAATCTTTGCATGTGAACTTTTTTCGTGACTTAAAGGGAATTAGCTTCTTTCATACATGAGTCATGTTTTTTTTGGGGGGGGGGGATTTCATTACTTTTTTCATAATTTGTTATAAATTACTAAGTGCCCTATCTCATAACGGTCTTCATCCTCAAAGCGGTTCATTTTTATGCATGATACGTGATGCTGCATCAGCATAGAAATGTATTGACGACAAAATTAAACGAAAGCCCAAAAACGCTAAAAATTGGTTTATTTGAATTTTTGTTTAGTTGTAATTATTTATTATTAATAAATATACATACAGCTTAATTAATTTTCGATTGCCAGGAATGTCTCTGCCAATACGAAAATGAAGTGAGCCCCGGTCGCCCGCTTCGTTTTGTGTTTCGCGCGACCCTAGACTTACATGCCCATCGGTCAGAGCGAGCCCTGCTCGTACACACGGCTCAAACGATTATGGCCGATCGAGTTTCGATTGCATTCGAGCTTACTATATATATAGGACTGACATTTTTGCATCGCTAACATTCTACAGTATTTCATGAATATGGTGAGAGCACTGCCAAGCTACAGGTTCCCGTCTAGAACACTTCTATTTCATGAGGAAACATCACTGTGACACAAGAAAGGATGACTTTTGGCCTTAGAGCATAAGGATTTAATTTATTTGAGGTGAAGTTTCTAATTGTATGAATATATCATATTTTTTTATTATTTGAATTCGTGGAGTTATACCTCGTATTCGATATGATGAATTAATATATATATGTTGAAAAAAATTTCTTTCTTGTTCTTTAGTTTATTTAGTATATTTATTTTTGGGTTGAAGCTGATTTTTCTTTCCAGCTGCGCCCACATATATTTTGATACAAATACATATTTTAACGAATAAATATTTTATTCAAAATACTTGGCGCCTGCCTCCAGCCGCTCCCTCTTATGACGCTTCGACGTGTATCCTCCTGTAATCAGTAATAATAATAATAAACGTCAGCAAGTAAATTATTATAATAATTTATACATTGTTGGCACGCGCAGATAAAAATGTTATATAAGAAATAATACCATGTGCCGTGGCCGGGCCCTGTGGTGAAGTTGGTGGCGGTGGTGGTGGTGGTGGCGGGGGAGGGGGCAGCGATGTAGTTGCGACTGTCAGCGACAGCCAACCGGCCTGGGCTCCCCCGATATAAGCTAAAGTCAACAATTTTTATTATATTGTTAAAAGATAAAAAAGACTAATTAATAATAATATTAGGAATTAATACCGTTTGTCGCCGGCTGCTGTGGTGGTGGTGGCAACGCCGCCGTTGTATAGGTACCTTGTTCGCTGTCGGCATCATTCGAGTCTTGATAAAATGAGTTTGAATAAATGTATATATAAAATTTTTTATTATTTAATTCTTCTGCAAGCTTATTGTTAATAAAACTCACCATCAAGTAGGGCGGCCTCCCGCATTTTCTACAAAAATTAATAAACAATTAATTAACCAAAAAAATCATCCAGAGTTCATAAAAGTGGCGTAAGATAGAAGAAAGTCATGCGTTAAGTATCAGTGGACATAGACCGTAACTGTATAACAAAAATAATATAGCGACTTACCTTGTTAATTGATTGAGACAATAATTCAATGTTCTATATGGTGGAAAAACTCGTGACATTTCAAAACTTTTGATAACTGACACAGGCAAGTTGTGATTGATTGACAGCTAGATGACATTTACTAGCGAACCGAAAGCAGCGGTTTTTTGCCTTTTTTGTAAACTGCGCAACCGCATTTTCAGCAAAACCATTCCGGATAACTTCAGCTTACGAAAGGCGACATCTACCCGCGTGAATTGGAGAAGTAAAACGAGAATGGCGACATCTACTGGCGTCAAGTACAAGCGCTACGTGCGGACTGACTGTCTCGTAAAAAAAAGTGTCCTTTTCCTAAATAAAAATTTTGCATAATTGTTTTATCTTTTAGAAAAACAGCTTGATGCATTAACTAAAACGACAAATGGGTTCGAAAAAAAATAATTATTCGCTTAATCACGTTAAAACACCGGGACTATGTCATAAGACAAGAAAAAAAGACCAAAATAGCTACGGAGACCTGTCAATTTCGCTGTCATTCGTGTATAGATACGTGGTCGCTCGGTGTGCCTGGAGAGAGGGGAAGGGGGAATTAGCTTCCAGACGCGACCGCGTCTGTTGATTTTTACTTCTGCATTATCCATAGTACCTAGATTCTTCTAATAAATTTCCTTTTATATTGCAAACCACTCCAAAAATAATAAGAAAAGTTTGATTTATATTACAAATTACAAAGCACAATTTACACTAATCTAGTCCATTTATTAAAATACTATCAACCCACACAGTACACAACATCCCGAGGACGTCTGTTTTAGATCCGTTCTAGGACTGTAGGTCTGAATGTCCCGATTGGTAACAAAACGTCCCCGGGACGTCTGTGGAGGGCTCTGGGATGTCTATAGACGGTTTCGGGACGTTTTTGGGACATTCTGTATCTACAGTGGCGCCATCTGTACAATGTCCTAAGGAGGTCTTGGGGATGCGTATGGGACGTGTATTTGCGGGGTGCATAATTCCACAAGCTCCACCAGAGGGCGACGGGCTCGAGAATTTCTCGCTGGTGATCGTAGACCCAGTTAGTATATATACAAATTCCTTTCGCAGTCCTTCTTTCCTCCTTTTCTATGGTGGTGACACACTGCTTAGACGGTCCAGTTAAATCACCTAATTTAGCGATAAATAGGTCTTAATTACATCTTTTGAATGCCTGTTTCAGTCCTAATCCAGGCCTGTTTAAGACGTCGTTTAAACGCTTGTTCAGTCCGAATCCAGGCGCTTTAAAAGACATACCCGGGACGACTGTTTTGGTAACATTGGTCATTCAGAGGACGTACGTAAGCCGTTCGTGGGATATTCGGGACGTCCCCGGGACGTCCGGTACGGCTGGGACGAACGTCCCCGGGACGTTTTGGGGACGATTGTGTGCTGTGTGGGGTACTGAAAAGTACTGATTAAAGGTAATTCGTACGTTGCGCAATAAAACAAGTTAAAATAAACACGTCTATCACGACAAGCGGTATGAACACAAGTGGACAAAGAGAAAGCCGAAAGCCGTTGAGCGTCTTCTCGAACAATCCTCGAGAATCGACCAAGAAAGTACGCTCTCCGATTGGGCCGCCAGTTTCACGTGGTGAACGGCGATTGGCTGAGCAGGGGACTAGGGGAATCGATCACCGGATCGATCGTCGATCAGCGGTGTGTTCCGCTGCTGTTGCGCATCCCGGCGGTGATTATCTGAACGGAACGCGGGTTGGTGCCCGTGGAATGCTGAAGCATTCAGCTCGTTGGAGTGCGCGGGTATTTCAAATGATTTCACAAAGTAAAATGTTCAGAAACTATTTGTATATTTTCTACGTAAACTGTTTCAAGTCTGCTGACAAGTTTGATCTGATCTTTTACAAAAATAACGCATCGCTTGTCACCTCCGAGTCCCTACTCCTTTAAGTTTGCAGTCTTCCTCGGACTCCCTCTCCGGATCCTTTCGCCCAATCAAGACGGTGTCATCCCTCTAGCTTCGTTAGTGGGCTGTCCTTCGCCCTTCCTTCATGCTTCCTTCCACTCTCCTCTGTTGATCAAGGTACGCTTCCCAAGTACATAGGGGTAGTACATAGGCTACGTACGGTATATACATATCTCGCAGGTAAGTAAGCGCAACCCTCGAGGTCAAGACGACGTCACTCGGAGAAAGTTTATGGCTTTATGACTTTCAGCCTTCCTCGACCGGAGTTTTTACCCTAACAGGACATCGACAATTATTGAAAGGGAGGACAGAATTTTAAGTACTTTTACGAGACGAGCCGCTGCCCGCTCGACGAAATTTGGCACGCAGATGTGCAAAGGAAAAAGTAAAGCTATTTACTACCCTCGCCTGATCTAACGGTAACTTGAAACATTCAAAACTAGCAAGGAAAACCCCCCTAAGAAGCACAACGCGCTCTACAATAAACTCTTCCTTGTCCTCCGTTTCACATTTGCTTAAGACCTTAATGTTCCGTTCGCTTTGAATCTATATATATTATTCCTATCTTCCAATACAAAAGGATTTTGAATCTCGCTCTACATCTAGCTTCGATATCTTTATGACTTATAGCTAACTTCATATAATATATGGATTAACACCAGCGGATAACGCAACACCTCCCTCCATATACAAAAGGTGTTTCCTATGGAAACAGCTTTTCAACAAAACAATACATCAATATTAACCTAAGTATGCTAAATTGAAGGAATACGCATCTTACATAAAGGATTATAAATATAACTACGCTTCCTCTTCCCGCACCAGCCCCGCGGTAAACGAGCTACTCGGTCCACCCATTGTCCCGCGAGAAGCACGAGTTGAAGAATGATAGTCATACCATAACACTCTACAATAATAAGATATTATTCTATTACTATATAGATAATATTAAATTGATTATTATGTAATGCATAGCTAATATATAGTAGTAATATAACACTTTAAACAAACTTATCTAAATATTTCATTCAAAAAACGACATAATCCTTATTCTGTATAAAATAATCATAACTCATATAAGTTGACATAACGCTTACAAAGCACACAATTAAAGTCACTTAAGAAGGGTCTAATCTTATATATGCTAACTTTAACTTATTTGCATGTACTATCTTAGATTTATGCGCCGTTATTGCTATTTCTATAGTTAGATCGTCATGCATTCGAATAATCTTATAAAGACCAGTCCAATTAGAATCGAACTTAGAAGTCTTAGGTTCTCTAAGCAAATATACATCGTCGTTTACATTAAATTTACGAGGATTATCATTTTTATCATAATATATTTTACTCTTTTCTTTTGCTTGTTCCAGATTGGCTGCCGCCGTAGCTTGAGTAGTAGTGATTATTATGAAAAGTTGGTCCAGATATTGAACGAATGTTCGAGATACTTCTTGTTTAGAGAATTCCGATGGAATGGTAGCCTTTCTACCAAAGACCAGTTCATGTGGTGTAAAACCAGTAGCCTCGTGTACGGAAGTATTATAGGAGAATATTCCAAATCTAATCCAACTGTCCCAGTCAGTCTTAACACAATAGTGTTTCAAATAGTCAATGAAGACACGATGAGCCCGCTCTAAAGACCCCAATGACTGTGGGTGGAATGCAGTAGAAGTAATCCTCTGTATTTTAAAGATTTTACAGAAATTTTTCATTACGGCGCTAACAAAATTGCTCCCCTGATCCGTGTGAATAACTCGAGGACAACCAAACCGACTAATGAATTGCTCAGCTAAAGCGACCGCGACAGATATGGAATCAATAGTAGGTAATGGAATAGCATCTGAATATTTTGTCAAATTATCTTGGAGTGTTAACAAATATTTATTCCCTTTTCCTGTTATAGGTAATGGACCAACAATATCCATCTGTACCTTTTCGAAAGCTCTTTCAGGAGTATCAGTGATACGCATTGGTTGTTTTGTTTTTGCCGAGAGCATCTTATTTCTTTGACAACTCGAACAGGTACGAATGAAATGTGAAATTTCCTTTCCCATACCTAACCAATAAAAGTCCTCCCTTATTCGTTTGAACAATTTGGTCATACCCTGATGACCTCCTACTACAGACTCATGGTATTCCTGAATAATCAAAGGTCTTCTTGATAGAGAAGGAAAAATGATTTCTCCGGTGCAAACCGTAATATTATATTTTGAGTTATTAAATGGTTGTTTTAAAAGATATTCAAAAGAATTCCATTTAATGGGTTCAATATTATTATCCTTTTTTGATAAACTAATAAATGTTATACTCAAGGATTCCATTAAATTCTTAAGAGATGACAATGAAGACGCAAGATGTCTAAAGTTCTGTTGTTCTGTCGGGACTATCTTAGAAAATAGATGAAAAATTAAATATTTTTCACCAGGGAAAACCATTGCCTCGCCAATGTTAATGGATTGTTGTCTTATTTGTTCCACAGAAAAACTACCTTGGTTAAGCAAATCCTGACTGATTTGTGACACAATTTGGCAATTAAGGGTGAAGAAATGGATACGATTATCTTTCCGCATACGAAGATGATCTTTAATATAAATAATGGAAGGTGAGAGTGAGAGAGGGGATGTTTGAGGTGGTGGTAAAGTATTTGTCGCTAATATTTTGACTCTACTATTTCTACATGAATCATCTTTCTCTGAGGTCATTTCTACGGAGGATCGTGCCAAAGCATCACCATGCTTACTCTCAAAAACACTAGGCTCGTCAGCCTGTACCACATCAACATTTCCAAAAACAGGCTCTCTCGCCAACGTCCCCTCACGGACCGTGGACCCCAAGTTAGCAATCTGAGCGGAGTCTTTCGTATAGACCTTCCCGTTAGCCAACAGACCAGCCAGCGCTTGGTTCCCACGAGGTACGGAACCTTCTCCGACCGGTGTCTGAAGCGGGGTGCCTTTGAAATCGGCCTATCCGATAACCAACAGACTACCATGTCGACGAGAATCCTCCATACCCCTCAAATTCGATCCTCCAGCCACTACATAGTCTTTAGAAAAATTATTACCAGACTGAGAAGGTCCCACATTCTCAGAGTAATTCTCTTACAACAATGGGGAGTTGTATCTTCATCAGCTGTGTAATATTCGTCACAGTCACTGTCAGTTAAACTAATATCAGTACAAACTTTATCAAGAATGACCTCAGGTTGATGTTCGAAATTCTTTCCGTACGTCAAAAAAACTAACGCCGGCTACCAATTTTTCAGTGTCATTATCCACAAACTTGTCTAAATCAGTATCCTCATACCTCTCAGAATTTGCAATTGGTAAATTGTTGGCGCCTACAATAACCCTTTGCAAACGCATCGAAGAAGAGTTGTCAATGTCATTTGTCTTGGAAGTTTGGAATTGTGGAAAAAACTCTGTGTCGGAAATCGGAGGGTTACGGGATAATGCATCAGCATTGGAATTGATTTTCCCAGGTTTATAAATTATTTCATAATCATACTCGTTTAATTTAATCCTCCATCTCATAAGTCTCGAGGTTGGATCCTTTACATTGTGCAACCAAACTAATGGCCGATAATTAGTGACTAAGATAAATTGTTGACCATATAAATAAGGTCGGACATGCTCGATAGCAAAATCAGAAGCGTCGGTAGTTACAATAAAGGATTGTTTGAAATTTGGATACTGAAGTATGAGTTCTGAGCATATAATATCTCTCAAATTTTCGAAAGCAAGTTGGGATTGTTTAGTCCAAACCAAAGGAACAGTTGTCTTTAAAAGTTGTGTCAAGGGTTTAGCAATTTTGGCCATATTGGGAATAAATCGCCTGTAATATCCTATTAAACCTAAGAACTGTTTTATATATTTCTTAGTTTTAGGAATGGGGAACTGTTTAACCACTCTGATTTTCTCGGGATCAGGTTTCACACCATTTACAGAAATAATATCACCCAGATATGTAAGTTCTTGTCTAAGGAAATGACACTTGTCAGGTTGCAAAGTTAAATCAGCGTTTTGTAATCTAGCTAAAAGAATTTTCAATTTTCGGGCATGCTCTTTCAAGGAATCGGCATATATGACTATATCGTTCATATATACAAAGAGTTCAACTCCCTGTAAACCAGATAGAATCAAATCCATACATCTCTGAAACGTTGCTGGAGCATTCTTGAGACCAAATGGCATCTTATTGAATTCACAATGCCCATGAGGAGTTGAAAAGAAACAGTCTTTGATTTAGATGTACAATCTACGGGTATCTGATGGAATCCAGAAACTAAATCGAGGTACTAAAATATTTAGCTGAACCGAGTTGGCCTTTTATATCAATAATATTAGGAAGGGGTAAGCATCATTTACAATTTTTTCATTTAATTTCCGATAGTCTATTACTACACGCCAACGAGATACACCATCAGGACCAGATTTTTTCGGAACAATCCAAACAGGTGAATTATACGGCGAGGAAGACGGTTGAATTATTCTATTTTCCAATAATGAATTTATCTGCTTTTTAATTGCCTCCTTATGAACTTGAGGAAAACGATACTGCTTCGTATTTATAAGTATATCATCTGCAGTAATTACTATACCGGATTTTATCAGTTGATCCTAATTCATCCGAGGGAAGATAAAATTTGTATGGAAATGCATTTATAATCTCTAAAATACTAGCTTGTTCGACATCATTAAGACTATCTAAATTAAGAATCTTAAGTAATTCAACTAATCTACGAGCATTGACCTTTGTTTGACCTACACCAGGATCCCCTGTTCTAATCTACTCGCAAAACTAACTATATCGTCAAATGTTTTATTCTCTTCATTAGAAATAAGAAATCTCAAATTTTGATTCTGAAGACCACGTTTAAAATTTGTAACGGCTGCCTGATCCAGAAAAACCACAGCTCCTGTCAGTTGTTCGGAATTAGATTTATCCTTAACTGTTTCTAAACCAGGACTTAATATTTCACGACCTCGGGCTCTATAAAATTCTACCGACTCATCTATCCCTTGTTGCAAACCTCACAATTCGCCATGGATCTAATCAATGTCAAAAGACCGTGCGTACACCCTTTTAACACACTAACAATCTCAGTTACGGTTATCGGTTCTGGATAATTTGAAATTAATAAATCCGTAGGATCTTCGATCTTGTTTCAAATTATAGCTAACAAATTCCCACGGTCAGAAGATTTGACTTGAGAATCAATAAATTGACACTGCTTCGTAAATTTAAGCAAAGAAACAGATTTCCCGTCGAAGTGTGGAATCAAATCAGAAGCTAACTTTAAAGGCAAATAAGAAATCTCGGGAAACTCAACTAACTGCTAGCTAACGATATTGGCCGCACTGGAACAAGGCAGTTCTTCAATTTGCAAAAGAAAATTACAACCCGTTCAATATATATATATATCTTATAAATACTTATTCGCTGTCTGTAATAACTGCGATCACTCCAATCGTCCGTCCGCTTCTTAGAGGCTGTGAAGAATGGTCCACGACGTCCAGGTCCTTCGAGTCCTTTCCTTAATCGTCCGTGAAGTCTCCGAAGTAGCTCAGCAAATGACGCAAATAATGACCGAGTGCATGTGATTTCAAGGAATTATTCGCACGGCCACTGAAACCACCCTTCTCCGGCATTCGCCCTTGCTCTCGGGAAAACCGCGTAAAACCCGAGAGAGAGAGAGGCTGCACTTAATCACTTTCAATCTTTGTGTCCATTTGCACGATCAAAGAATTATTTAAATAAAAATTTATAATAGTTCCCGTTAAATTACTTAAATACGCACTCACGAGCCGGCAAAGTCACTCACAAAAGTGTTCAAAAGTTTATAAGGCCGAACTTTAGCACTGAATTGATTTCTAAATTTCCCACAAATTATTTAAAATATCCCACCGCTGTCACCAGTTTTGTTGCGCGTCCCGGCGGTGATTATCTGCACGGAACGCGGGTTGGTGCCCGTGGAATGCTGAAGCATTCAGCTCGTTGGAGTGCGCGGGTATTTCAAATGATTTCACAAAGTAAAATGTTCAGAAACTATTTGTATATTTTCTACGTAAACTGTTTCAAGTCTGCTGACAAGTTTGATCTGGTCTTTTACAAAAATAACGCATCGCTTGTCACCTCCGAGTCCCTACTCCTTTAAGTTTGCAGTCTTCCTCGGACTCCCTCTCCGGATCCTTTCGCCCAATCAAGACGGTGTCATCCCTCTAGCTTCGTTAGTGGGCTGTCCTTCGCCCTTCCTTCATGCTTCCTCCCACTCTCCTCTGTTGATCAAGGTACGCTTCCCAAGTACATAGGGGTAGTACATAGGCTACGTACGGTATATACATATCTCGCAGGTAAGTAAGCGCAACCCTCGAGGTCAAGACGACGTCACTCGGAGAAAGTTTATGGCTTTATGACTTTCAGCCTTCCTCGACCGGAGTTTTTACCCTAACAGGACATCGACAATTATTGAAAGGGAGGACAGAATTTTAAGTACTTTTACGAGACGAGCCGCTGCCCGCTCGACGAAATTTGGCACGCAGATGTGCAAAGGAAAAAGTAAAGCTATTTACTACCCTCGCCTGATCTAACGGTAACTTGAAACATTCAAAACTAGCAAGGAAAACCCCCCTAAGAAGCACAACGCGCTCTACAATACACTCTTCCTTGTCCTCCGTTTCACATTTGCTTAAGACCTTAATGTTCCGTTCGCTTTGAATCTATATATATTATTCCTATCTTCCAATACAAAAGGATTTTGAATCTCGCTCTACATCTAGCTTCGATATCTTTATGACTTATAGCTAACTTCATATAATATATGGATTAACACCAGCGGATAACGCAACACTGCCCAGGAGGTGCTGCGACGAGCGTGGGTACGGCGGAACTCTGAACTAATGGAATCTCAAACAAATATAAATCCTCGTCAGTTTAACGTAGGTGACGTCGTTTACCTGTTGAAAGAACCGAGAACATCAAAGTTTGATCCAAACTGGGTAGGGCCTTATCAAATTATTCGAATATATAATGATTTAACTGTAGAATTGGATTTAGGACCCAAAAAAGTCCAAATTGTGCACGCGAACAAACTAAAATTAACTTGTATTAGACCAGATTTGATTTAATATGATGATATAATGTAATGTAAATAATTGTAATTAAGTTAATACAACTAAGTTAGTATGTACTGAAAAGTTAGGTTATTCTTTATCGCGTGCGTCATCCCGTGTCTGTAGCAGACTATAAAAAGTTGTTTCAAAAGAAACATCTTTTTTTTTGTAAGGGGGGAGGTGTTGCGTACCGCGCAACCTCGAGTTGGTAACAATGCGTTTTCACTATAGAAAGATTTGGGAGCTTCTGCTACGAGGTTGTCTGCCATGATAATTAGCTAAAGTTTAAATTTGACGCTTTCTTAAATAAAAATGCGAATTGTATATTTGAAGACATTACCCAGATAGCCACGTCCGTATTTGCAGATTTTGCTCAACGCCTGAGTACAAATGTTTGTGGCAGAAAGACTACAGATTTGATACAGTATTTGTTATATTCGATGATGAAAGCAGACTGACAGCAGAAAGCCGACAGATTGTGCTGCCTTAACCTGAGAGCAGATTGGCGGCAGGGTCTGCTGATACAATTTAATGGCAGGAATCGAGCAGACCCTGCGCAGCGCGATCTGATGGCAGATAGGCAGCAGAAATCGAGCAAATTCTGTTGACATAGCCTGCGGGCAGTTTGACGGCAGATACTGCGGCGAATCTGCTAATCCAATTTAATGTCAGAAATCGAGCAGACCCTGCGCAGCGCGATCTGACGGCAGATTGGTGTCAGATACAGAGCAGATTCTGTTGACATAGCCTACGGGCAGTTTGACGGCAGATAGTGCGGCGAATCTGCTAATCCAATTTAATGTCAGAAATCGAGCAGACCCTGCGCTCCGCGATCTGACGTCAGATAGGCAGCAGAAATACAGCAGATTCTGCTTACATAGCCTGCGAGCAGTTTGGCGGCAGAAAGTAAGGAGAGTCTGCTGGTACAATTCAGGGGGGCCAAGCTTCCCTCTTATGAAAGTTGAAGCAGAGTTTGTAGCGCCTCCTACCTATAAAGTGCGTACTAAACTGTGAATGTGTGAATTGGTGTGAATCGGGACGTATGTGTATGTGTATACGTGTAATGCACCGCTTACTTTAAAGTATTATGTATATATAAACATGCTTAAGCATGCGTCATCCTCTATTAACCTAGTAGCTAGTAAAAGATGCCGAATGCTTAAGCATTTGCTTAAGAATAAATAGCGACTATGAATACCGGCCTAAAACCTGTCCACGGATCGTCGCGCCAGCGACACGTATGCAGCAGATAGAAGGATAAACATTGAAATTGAATATTTCTTCTTTTCATAGGAAAATAAAATATATTCAATTTCTTTGTATATCCTTCTATCTGCTGCATACGCGTCACTGACGCGACGATCCATGGTCAGACGGCCTTAGAAAAGGTAAACCAGGGAAAGTGAGGACGCCATTTGAAGGTTATGCTTGATGCTTCCTCGCGTTGCGCCAAATGTGGCCAAATGGCGCCAAAGTAACATTTCACCAACGTCGAAAGGTTGTGTGTCGTGCTCACTGATACACCTAGGTATGTGTGTGTGATGTACCTAGCGCCTCCTACCTATAAAGTGCGTACTAAATGGGAACTTCGGCCAATGAATGACGGCTTGGTCCCCCTGGTACAATTTAATGGCAGAAATCGAGCAGACCCTGCGCTCCGCGATCTGACGTCAGATAGGCAGCAGAAATACAACAGATTCTGCTTACATAGCCTGCGAGCAGTTTGGCGGCAGAAAGTAAGGAAAGTCTGCTGATACAATTTAATGGCAGGAATCGAGCAGATCTTGCGCTCCGCGATCTGACGTCAGATAGGCAGCAGAAATACAGCAGATTCTGCTGACATAGTTCACGACACGACCCCGCCAGGGCGCGATTGGGCGAGCGTTTCTCGCTTGCGAAATAGCACCGTCGCGGGAATAAGTGGCCGAGGGCTTGATCATTCAGGGCTCTCGAGTACGACTCGTATTTGCCGGCATTCCACTGCGGAGTATATATTTGGTATACCCGTCTGTAAGGGCGGTATTATCAGTCGTTGCTGAAGACGAAGATCGTCTTAAGCATCCGGCATCCTTTATTAATCTACTAGACTAGTAGAAGATGCCGCATGCTAAAAACTAAAAAACTATTGATGATAATACCGCCCTAAGACGACTGAATAAATAGTAGTTACCATTAATTCTTTTTTATTTGGAAGAACTGTCTTTCAAAGTTTAAATCATTATTTTGAGCCGACCTGGCATTCAATTCACTAACAACTTGCTAAGTAAAACATTAAAAATGTTATAATACCCGTTTAAATACATGGTTTACCAACTTTTCTTTCTTCCATAAAATATGGTAGGAATCAGATCTTTCAAGTCGGTCTTATAAACGTGTTCTATATATTATTTACGCTAAAGACTTTCGCACTGTTTTTAAATCTATACTATTATATAAAATTGCCTACTATGGCCGACATCAGGATCTGCTTGATTTCTGCCGCCAATTTGCGGGCGGTTTTTGTCAGCAAGATCTGATCGAAATCTGACATCAATCTGCGGTCAGATCCTGATGTCAGGCTCTGACCACAAAACCATAGTCAAATGCGGACATAGTAGGACCCGAATCTGACGTCAGAATATACTCGAATCTGACATCAATCTGTCGTCAGACTGCAGTCAGTTTGTTTACTGGGTATAATTAAGTTTAGTTTATGTTCATTAGGATGCGTTGGGTTGTTATATTGTAATCTATAATTTCTGTACACGTCATAGATTTAATCAATGCGAAGCCAACATGTTTGAATTTCGACTTTTGCATGGCATATAAGGAAGCCGCTCGATGTATTAGCTTTTGTCACTTTTTGCCGTAGAAACGAAAAATAACAAATCAAGAGATCGTCAGACCAATCTTGCCTGTACTAGCGTTAACACGTTTATTCCTGAGCTCAGTTACAATAGTTACAATTCATATTTCCATTTCTTAAGTAGTCAAGAGTTATAACAAAACAATTAAGAATATAAAAATATCATATAGTTGCATAATTAAAGTGTTAATTTATTTAAACGCGAACGCGCGACTCCGAGCAAAGCGGTTCTGCGCTTCCCGGGCATCGATCCAGCCCCTAGGACCATCATCGGCTGCAGGATTGCATTTGGTATCACTTCATATTTATATGCAATTTCCTTACTTGGTGGTGTAGCTTGATATGCAGCAGTTTGTATTAATACGGTTAGAGTCTCCACCGCTTTATCTATATCTTCTTTGTTCCTCAGTGGAACATTGCAGGTTAAGCTTGTGTTTATATACTCTTGAAACGTAGGCCAATGTGTAGATTTGGATGTTAATGTTCTAGGTGTTGTGAATTGCGGTTTGGAGTTAATGATAAATATTATTGGTACATGATCAGAGGTTAGATCTATTTCTGTGTAGATTTTGTTAATATTTGGTAGAAAGTTTGTAACCGCAAAGTCAATGATATCTGGAATGTGCTGAATATTAGTAGGCCAATGCGTTGGTCTGTTTTGACTAATTATTTTGAGTTTTCTTTTCTGTATTAATTTCAATAAAGTGGTACCTCTGTGATTGTTTATTCTTGATCCCCAGCATTGGTGCTTAGCATTGAAGTCGCCTCCTATGATGTATTTTCCTTGTAAGTTTTTCATTAGCTCTTCCATATCTTCTGTTGGTGGTTTAACTCTCGGTGGACAGTAGATGGATGTCAAGATAATTGGATGTGCATCTTCTGAGTAAACTCTGACAGATGTTGCTTGAATGTTATCGGTGCTCATACCTTGCATTTGTAAATGTTTGATGTTTTTCCTTATTAGGACCGCAGTCCCTCCTCTAGCTTTGCCATTTATATTCTTCGTTGTGTAGCAGTGATATGGGTAGATTTTGTAATAATTTTTATTGGTTTCGTGGGTTTCTTGCAGCAAGCAGATATCTATGTCATTTCGGGATAGGAATTCTTGTAACTCTATCGCTCTTTGTTGTAGTCCATTACAGTTCCATATCATAACTTTCATGAGAACTTTCCTTCAATCAAGGTGACTAGTTTGACGAGAAGATTCATTATCAATGTTGACTGTTGTATTTGTTGCTCTAGAATTGTAGTTAGTTTATCAATTTTGCTGTGTATATTATTTGCTGGATTGCTGGTTTCTTCTTCGTTTTCTTGTACTTTTTGATTAGCCGTTACTTGTGCATAGCTTAACTTGGATGTCGTATACATGGGTATTTGTTTATCCTGCTGGTTCTGTGATGTGTACATTGATTTTCCCTTTGTAATTTGCTGGTTGAACACTGATCCTTCTGTCTTTGTTAAATCTTTATGCCTTATTTTAGGGTATATTTTTTCCTGTATATCCTTTCGGACCTTGCACCCTTTATAATTAGCTGGGTGTTTTCCACTGCAATTACTGCAGCTAACATCCTCTATATTTTTGCCTTTTGGACATAGATGTGAGAGGTGTGACTGAGCACATTTGACGCATACTGGCTCTCTGTTGCAATAGTTTTTGGTATGCCCATGTTTTTGGCAATTTGCACATTGAGGTATATCCCTTTTGTTCCTATATTGTTCTATTGTAACTATAATATTTGCAAGCTTCTTTATTTGAAATATATCTTTATTGTTCTCATTTGTCGTTAATTCAACTTTATGTAGGGGTAACAGGTTTCCATTGTATGAGCTTTTGAGGTTTGTGATATTATACACCTCATGTTTAAGACTTTCTAGTTCCTCTTTGATAATTTCATGAGGTATGGAATAATGTAAGCCTCTGATCACAACTTTGTATCTCCTACTATCTTTTGCTTGATATGTGTAATAGCTAGCATTATTAGTTTTTAAAGCTTGTATAATCTTTCTGTATGAGTCTGAGCTTTCGGCTTGTAGTTTTATTTGGTTTTCACCAGTACATTTCATGGTATAATCCTGTATGTGAAGTTCAACGCTTATTAATTTGGTCAATGGTTGTAGGTTATCTGCATCCATAAATATTGGTGGTGGCTTATTTTCTTTAACTTTAGCTTTAGTTTTCTCCTCAAGATTTTCTAGTGGTTTAAATATATTGCTGCAAGATATTTGTGGATTTAACAGCCATTTCTGAGTGGCTTCTGTTGAATCAAAGTTAGCTTCGCTGTTGCTAGTCGTTATTGGTGTCATATCCGTTTCTTCTAATTCCACCATTTTATTGCCACTACTTATTGGTGTGAATTTCCGTTTTTTAGTCCCAATTATATCCTCTTTGGCATTGTTATTGAGGTCGCTTATGATCTCTTCTGTGCTATTTGGTGTGCTAGCTTTGTTCAAAATATAACTGCTATTCACCCACGCTATTTCAGTTTTACTATCATCAAGTAGTGGCACCAGCTGTATTCCCATGCGAGATACAACCGGCTCTCCAGCATTGATGTATCTATCACTAACTTTTCTTGTATTATTTGACATTAGATTCCCAATTAGGACGAATAACTTATATGTAGCTCATCTAATATAACCTCTAAACTCGGTTTACGATTGCACGTGCGTTGCGCGCTCACCGCGCTCCCAATATCCAGGCATATATAAGTCGAAAATCAAGAGTGACGAATTGCGGTAAATGCTTCGTTTATTAATTATCGATGGTTAAAGATGGCGTCTGGATCGCCTGAATCAGCCTGAATGACGGCAACTCGACGGACAGCGGGCCGCGCGAGGCAGGCCAGCCGAGGCGCGTGCAGTGGCGGCGAATGCGTGACGGATTTGCCATGTAGAGCGCATACTTACTTACCTACCTCGCCGAAACTGTGACATACGATACTTGCGATAATTTATGAAAAGACGCAAACGTTGTTCAGCATTAAACCTGCCTATTCGTAAAAATCCACAAGGGCATATCAAAACCCGCCCAACGGGATTCTCAAGTAGAGAGGGTGAATGCCATTAACTTTGAAAATATTGCCCTCAAAAATCACCCACACGGGCATCCAAAGCACCGCGATTGTCCCGTCCGCGATTGTTCACTTAATTACACACACGCACCACGATTAGTTTTCTAGCGAATGTCCATGTCTTCACGCACCGCGATTGTCCCGTCCGCGATTGTTCACTAAATTACACACGCACCACGATTAATTTTCTCGCGAGTGTACATGTCTTCGCGCACTGCGATTGTCCCGACCGCGATTGTTCACTTAATTATACACACGCACCACGATTAATTTTCTCGCGAGTGTACATGTCTTCACTCACCGCGATTGTTCACTTAATTACACACACGCACCACGATTAGTTTTCTCGCGAATGTCCATGTCTTCACGCACCGCGATTGCAGCCTGTGGTCGCGTTGACGACAGTCGTCAAACTGAGGAGACCTTGGCCAAATCCCTGCGCGATGGAAACGAAAAATGTTACGAATAAACAACCTACATACAATGTATCGCTACACCTTCGCCGAGTGGCTCAAGCGATGATACACAGCTTATGCAATAAATTAAATTCTTTATTCTTCATGGAATCGGTAGGTATGGCAGCGACACCAATGGATTCTCTATGTTTTTCCTTAAGGAATCGATCGACGCCACTTTCGCAAAGTTCTGATGAGAAATGCAGAATAATTTCAGATTCGTCGCTTTCTAGTGCGCAACATTGTATGGCCCCCTGATCTCGAGCGTCGCGGTCGGACGCCACGAAACTCAGCGCAGAACGGTCTCGTCGGGGGCATTGACTGGCCGTGCGAAACAGCTGTGATTCTCTAGCACAGGCACACGCGGGCCTCATGTAAAATTAGCTTCGTTAAAAGTAATCCGGTTTACATTACATTTGGTATGATTTTCATCGGAAAAACATAGGGAATTCATTGGTGTCACTGCCACACCTATCGATTCCATGAAGAATAAAGAATTTAATTTATCGCATAAGGTGTCTATCATCGCCCGAGCGACTCGGAGAAAGTGTAGCGATACATTGTATGTAGGTTGTTTATTCGTAACGTTGTTCGTGTCCTTCGCGCAAGGATTTGGCCAAGGTCTCCTCAGTTTGACGACTGTCGTCAATGCGAGCACAGACTGCAATCGCGGTGCGTGAAGACATGGACATTCGCGAGAAAACTAATCGTGGTGCGTGTGTGTAATTAAGTGAACAATCGCGGTGCGTGAAGACATGTACACTCGCGAGAAAATTAATCGTGCTGCGTGTGTGTAATTAAGTGAACAATCGCAGACGGGACAATCGCGGTGCGTGAAGACATGGACATTCGCGAGAAAACTAATCGTGGTGCGTGTGTGTAATTAAGTGAACAATCGCGGACGGGACAATCGCGGTGCTTTGGATGCCCGTGTGGGTGATTTTTGAGGGCAATATTTTCAAAGTTAATGGCATTCACCCTCTCTACTTGAGAATCCCGTTGGGCGGCTTTTGATATGCCCTTGTGGATTTTTACGAGTAGGCAGGTTTAATGCCGAACAACGTTTGCGTCTTTTCATAAATTATCGCAAGTATCGTATGTCACAGTTTCGGCGAGGTAGGTAAGTAAGTATGCGCTCTACATGGCAAATCCGTCACGCATCCGCCGCCACTGCACGCCCCTTGGCTGGCCTGCCTCGCGCGGCCCGCTGTCCGTCGAGTTGCCGTCATTCAGGCTGATTCAGGCGATCCAGACGCCATCTTTAACCATCGATAATTAATAAACCAAGCATTTACCGCAATTCGTCACTCTTGATTTTCGACTTATATATGCCTGTAGAATCACCCCCCCCCCCCCCCCAAAGTATTGACTATAGGTAGAGTAACACCCTGTATACAGTATTGTCTCCGCGTGTGCTCGCTGGTCAGGACCGGCGTTGAGCATCTATCGTAACCAGTCCCTAATTCCGAGTCTTCGTTTCTCGCTTCTTTCTGGCCAAAGGGGGAGCGAAATAGACCGGTTTGCATGCGCGCGGGCGTGCGCGACCGACGTGAGCGCTCCCATGTAATCGTAACTGGTCAACGCATGCGCGCGACGGGCAGATAGCCACGCACGACTCAAGTCTTTTTTGCGCCATAGGCGAACTTGTCCAATTGAGCCCTTTATTATAATACATTTATTTGAGTCTATTGATATCCTTACTTTTAATTTTTACTAGTACTTTAAAACCGTTGTAGTACAATGTGTAGTATTTCATTTAAAAATTTATTTTGAACAATGCCAACAATGAAAAGACCATTTTGCACCTCTTGTCAACCTTACGCTCTAGCAGTTGCCTAATTTTGCAAAGTAAAGTCATAAATAATCTCAAATAAAAGTATTATAATAAAGGGCGTAATTTAAAAAGTTCGCCTAGGGCGCAAAAAAGACTTGAGCCGGGCCTGTGTCAAGATTTTTGCGATTTGCACGCTCCCGTGAGTGCTTGCGACCACGCCCGCTAATTCCTTAAAACCGAAGCTGAAAATCCGAGCACTGAATTGATTTGTGGCCAATAAAGGAATGTCATGTATAAAAAGTGACAGAAGAATCAGTGTTCGAACGGAGAACAAGAATACAATTGGAATTAGCAAAGTTGATTTCACAATCTTTGCGTGAGAACTTTTTTAAGGTTTTTCGTGAATGAAGGGTACAATTAGAATTAGCAAAGATGATTTCACAATCTTTGCATGTGAACTTTTTTCGTGACTTAAAGGGATTGGAATTAGCAAAGTTGATTTCACAATCTTTGCATGTGAACTTTTTTCGTGACTTAAAGGGATTGGAATTAGCAAAGTTGATTTCACAATCTTTGCGTGAGAACTTTTTTAATGTTTTTCGTGAATGAAGGGTACAATTAGAATTAGCAAAGATGATTTCACAATCTTTGCATGTGAACTTTTTTCGTGACTTAAAGGGAATTAGCTTCTTTCATACATGAGTCATGTTTTTTTTGGGGGGGGGGATTTCATTACTTTTTTCATAATTTGTTATAAATTACTAAGTGCCCTATCTCATAACGGTCTTCATCCTCAAAGCGGTTCATTTTTATGCATGATACGTGATGCTGCATCAGCATAGAAATGTATTGACGACAAAATTAAACGAAAGCCCAAAAACGCTAAAAATTGGTTTATTTGAATTTTTGTTTAGTTGTAATTATTTATTATTAATAAATATACATACAGCTTAATTAATTTTCGATTGCCAGGAATGTCTCTGCCAATACGAAAATGAAGTGAGCCCCGGTCGCCCGCTTCGTTTTGTGTTTCGCGCGACCCTAGACTTACATGCCCATCGGTCAGAGCGAGCCCTGCTCGTACACACGGCTCAAACGATTATGGCCGATCGAGTTTCGATTGCATTCGAGCTTACTATATATATAGGACTGACATTTTTGCATCGCTAACATTCTACAGTATTTCATGAATATGGTGAGAGCACTGCCAAGCTACAGGTTCCCGTCTAGAACACTTCTATTTCATGAGGAAACATCACTGTGACACAAGAAAGGATGACTTTTGGCCTTAGAGCATAAGGATTTAATTTATTTGAGGTGAAGTTTCTAATTGTATGAATATATCATATTTTTTTATTATTTGAATTCGTGGAGTTATACCTCGTATTCGATATGATGAATTAATATATATATGTTGAAAAAAATTTCTTTCTTGTTCTTTAGTTTATTTAGTATATTTATTTTTGGGTTGAAGCTGATTTTTCTTTCCAGCTGCGCCCACATATATTTTGATACAAATACATATTTTAACGAATAAATATTTTATTCAAAATACTTGGCGCCTGCCTCCAGCCGCTCCCTCTTATGACGCTTCGACGTGTATCCTCCTGTAATCAGTAATAATAATAATAAACGTCAGCAAGTAAATTATTATAATAATTTATACATTGTTGGCACGCGCAGATAAAAATGTTATATAAGAAATAATACCATGTGCCGTGGCCGGGCCCTGTGGTGAAGTTGGTGGCGGTGGTGGTGGTGGTGGCGGGGGAGGGGGCAGCGATGTAGTTGCGACTGTCAGCGACAGCCAACCGGCCTGGGCTCCCCCGATATAAGCTAAAGTCAACAATTTTTATTATATTGTTAAAAGATAAAAAAGACTAATTAATAATAATATTAGGAATTAATACCGTTTGTCGCCGGCTGCTGTGGTGGTGGTGGCAACGCCGCCGTTGTATAGGTACCTTGTTCGCTGTCGGCATCATTCGAGTCTTGATAAAATGAGTTTGAATAAATGTATATATAAAATTTTTTATTATTTAATTCTTCTGCAAGCTTATTGTTAATAAAACTCACCATCAAGTAGGGCGGCCTCCCGCATTTTCTACAAAAATTAATAAACAATTAATTAACCAAAAAAATCATCCAGAGTTCATAAAAGTGGCGTAAGATAGAAGAAAGTCATGCGTTAAGTATCAGTGGACATAGACCGTAACTGTATAACAAAAATAATATAGCGACTTACCTTGTTAATTGATTGAGACAATAATTCAATGTTCTATATGGTGGAAAAACTCGTGACATTTCAAAACTTTTGATAACTGACACAGGCAAGTTGTGATTGATTGACAGCTAGATGACATTTACTAGCGAACCGAAAGCAGCGGTTTTTTGCCTTTTTTGTAAACTGCGCAACCGCATTTTCAGCAAAACCATTCCGGATAACTTCAGCTTACGAAAGGCGACATCTACCCGCGTGAATTGGAGAAGTAAAACGAGAATGGCGACATCTACTGGCGTCAAGTACAAGCGCTACGTGCGGACTGACTGTCTCGTAAAAAAAAGTGTCCTTTTCCTAAATAAAAATTTTGCATAATTGTTTTATCTTTTAGAAAAACAGCTTGATGCATTAACTAAAACGACAAATGGGTTCGAAAAAAAATAATTATTCGCTTAATCACGTTAAAACACCGGGACTATGTCATAAGACAAGAAAAAAAGACCAAAATAGCTACGGAGACCTGTCAATTTCGCTGTCATTCGTGTATAGATACGTGGTCGCTCGGTGTGCCTGGAGAGAGGGGAAGGGGGAATTAGCTTCCAGACGCGACCGCGTCTGTTGATTTTTACTTCTGCATTATCCATAGTACCTAGATTCTTCTAATAAATTTCCTTTTATATTGCAAACCACTCCAAAAATAATAAGAAAAGTTTGATTTATATTACAAATTACAAAGCACAATTTACACTAATCTAGTCCATTTATTAAAATACTATCAACCCACACAGTACACAACATCCCGAGGACGTCTGTTTTAGATCCGTTCTAGGACTGTAGGTCTGAATGTCCCGATTGGTAACAAAACGTCCCCGGGACGTCTGTGGAGGGCTCTGGGATGTCTATAGACGGTTTCGGGACGTTTTTGGGACATTCTGTATCTACAGTGGCGCCATCTGTACAATGTCCTAAGGAGGTCTTGGGGATGCGTATGGGACGTGTATTTGCGGGGTGCATAATTCCACAAGCTCCACCAGAGGGCGACGGGCTCGAGAATTTCTCGCTGGTGATCGTAGACCCAGTTAGTATATATACAAATTCCTTTCGCAGTCCTTCTTTCCTCCTTTTCTATGGTGGTGACACACTGCTTAGACGGTCCAGTTAAATCACCTAATTTAGCGATAAATAGGTCTTAATTACATCTTTTGAATGCCTGTTTCAGTCCTAATCCAGGCCTGTTTAAGACGTCGTTTAAACGCTTGTTCAGTCCGAATCCAGGCGCTTTAAAAGACATACCCGGGACGACTGTTTTGGTAACATTGGTCATTCAGAGGACGTACGTAAGCCGTTCGTGGGATATTCGGGACGTCCCCGGGACGTCCGGTACGGCTGGGACGAACGTCCCCGGGACGTTTTGGGGACGATTGTGTGCTGTGTGGGGTACTGAAAAGTACTGATTAAAGGTAATTCGTACGTTGCGCAATAAAACAAGTTAAAATAAACACGTCTATCACGACAAGCGGTATGAACACAAGTGGACAAAGAGAAAGCCGAAAGCCGTTGAGCGTCTTCTCGAACAATCCTCGAGAATCGACCAAGAAAGTACGCTCTCCGATTGGGCCGCCAGTTTCACGTGGTGAACGGCGATTGGCTGAGCAGGGGACTAGGGGAATCGATCACCGGATCGATCGTCGATCAGCGGTGTGTTCCGCTGCTGTTGCGCATCCCGGCGGTGATTATCTGAACGGAACGCGGGTTGGTGCCCGTGGAATGCTGAAGCATTCAGCTCGTTGGAGTGCGCGGGTATTTCAAATGATTTCACAAAGTAAAATGTTCAGAAACTATTTGTATATTTTCTACGTAAACTGTTTCAAGTCTGCTGACAAGTTTGATCTGATCTTTTACAAAAATAACGCATCGCTTGTCACCTCCGAGTCCCTACTCCTTTAAGTTTGCAGTCTTCCTCGGACTCCCTCTCCGGATCCTTTCGCCCAATCAAGACGGTGTCATCCCTCTAGCTTCGTTAGTGGGCTGTCCTTCGCCCTTCCTTCATGCTTCCTTCCACTCTCCTCTGTTGATCAAGGTACGCTTCCCAAGTACATAGGGGTAGTACATAGGCTACGTACGGTATATACATATCTCGCAGGTAAGTAAGCGCAACCCTCGAGGTCAAGACGACGTCACTCGGAGAAAGTTTATGGCTTTATGACTTTCAGCCTTCCTCGACCGGAGTTTTTACCCTAACAGGACATCGACAATTATTGAAAGGGAGGACAGAATTTTAAGTACTTTTACGAGACGAGCCGCTGCCCGCTCGACGAAATTTGGCACGCAGATGTGCAAAGGAAAAAGTAAAGCTATTTACTACCCTCGCCTGATCTAACGGTAACTTGAAACATTCAAAACTAGCAAGGAAAACCCCCCTAAGAAGCACAACGCGCTCTACAATAAACTCTTCCTTGTCCTCCGTTTCACATTTGCTTAAGACCTTAATGTTCCGTTCGCTTTGAATCTATATATATTATTCCTATCTTCCAATACAAAAGGATTTTGAATCTCGCTCTACATCTAGCTTCGATATCTTTATGACTTATAGCTAACTTCATATAATATATGGATTAACACCAGCGGATAACGCAACACCTCCCTCCATATACAAAAGGTGTTTCCTATGGAAACAGCTTTTCAACAAAACAATACATCAATATTAACCTAAGTATGCTAAATTGAAGGAATACGCATCTTACATAAAGGATTATAAATATAACTACGCTTCCTCTTCCCGCACCAGCCCCGCGGTAAACGAGCTACTCGGTCCACCCATTGTCCCGCGAGAAGCACGAGTTGAAGAATGATAGTCATACCATAACACTCTACAATAATAAGATATTATTCTATTACTATATAGATAATATTAAATTGATTATTATGTAATGCATAGCTAATATATAGTAGTAATATAACACTTTAAACAAACTTATCTAAATATTTCATTCAAAAAACGACATAATCCTTATTCTGTATAAAATAATCATAACTCATATAAGTTGACATAACGCTTACAAAGCACACAATTAAAGTCACTTAAGAAGGGTCTAATCTTATATATGCTAACTTTAACTTATTTGCATGTACTATCTTAGATTTATGCGCCGTTATTGCTATTTCTATAGTTAGATCGTCATGCATTCGAATAATCTTATAAAGACCAGTCCAATTAGAATCGAACTTAGAAGTCTTAGGTTCTCTAAGCAAATATACATCGTCGTTTACATTAAATTTACGAGGATTATCATTTTTATCATAATATATTTTACTCTTTTCTTTTGCTTGTTCCAGATTGGCTGCCGCCGTAGCTTGAGTAGTAGTGATTATTATGAAAAGTTGGTCCAGATATTGAACGAATGTTCGAGATACTTCTTGTTTAGAGAATTCCGATGGAATGGTAGCCTTTCTACCAAAGACCAGTTCATGTGGTGTAAAACCAGTAGCCTCGTGTACGGAAGTATTATAGGAGAATATTCCAAATCTAATCCAACTGTCCCAGTCAGTCTTAACACAATAGTGTTTCAAATAGTCAATGAAGACACGATGAGCCCGCTCTAAAGACCCCAATGACTGTGGGTGGAATGCAGTAGAAGTAATCCTCTGTATTTTAAAGATTTTACAGAAATTTTTCATTACGGCGCTAACAAAATTGCTCCCCTGATCCGTGTGAATAACTCGAGGACAACCAAACCGACTAATGAATTGCTCAGCTAAAGCGACCGCGACAGATATGGAATCAATAGTAGGTAATGGAATAGCATCTGAATATTTTGTCAAATTATCTTGGAGTGTTAACAAATATTTATTCCCTTTTCCTGTTATAGGTAATGGACCAACAATATCCATCTGTACCTTTTCGAAAGCTCTTTCAGGAGTATCAGTGATACGCATTGGTTGTTTTGTTTTTGCCGAGAGCATCTTATTTCTTTGACAACTCGAACAGGTACGAATGAAATGTGAAATTTCCTTTCCCATACCTAACCAATAAAAGTCCTCCCTTATTCGTTTGAACAATTTGGTCATACCCTGATGACCTCCTACTACAGACTCATGGTATTCCTGAATAATCAAAGGTCTTCTTGATAGAGAAGGAAAAATGATTTCTCCGGTGCAAACCGTAATATTATATTTTGAGTTATTAAATGGTTGTTTTAAAAGATATTCAAAAGAATTCCATTTAATGGGTTCAATATTATTATCCTTTTTTGATAAACTAATAAATGTTATACTCAAGGATTCCATTAAATTCTTAAGAGATGACAATGAAGACGCAAGATGTCTAAAGTTCTGTTGTTCTGTCGGGACTATCTTAGAAAATAGATGAAAAATTAAATATTTTTCACCAGGGAAAACCATTGCCTCGCCAATGTTAATGGATTGTTGTCTTATTTGTTCCACAGAAAAACTACCTTGGTTAAGCAAATCCTGACTGATTTGTGACACAATTTGGCAATTAAGGGTGAAGAAATGGATACGATTATCTTTCCGCATACGAAGATGATCTTTAATATAAATAATGGAAGGTGAGAGTGAGAGAGGGGATGTTTGAGGTGGTGGTAAAGTATTTGTCGCTAATATTTTGACTCTACTATTTCTACATGAATCATCTTTCTCTGAGGTCATTTCTACGGAGGATCGTGCCAAAGCATCACCATGCTTACTCTCAAAAACACTAGGCTCGTCAGCCTGTACCACATCAACATTTCCAAAAACAGGCTCTCTCGCCAACGTCCCCTCACGGACCGTGGACCCCAAGTTAGCAATCTGAGCGGAGTCTTTCGTATAGACCTTCCCGTTAGCCAACAGACCAGCCAGCGCTTGGTTCCCACGAGGTACGGAACCTTCTCCGACCGGTGTCTGAAGCGGGGTGCCTTTGAAATCGGCCTATCCGATAACCAACAGACTACCATGTCGACGAGAATCCTCCATACCCCTCAAATTCGATCCTCCAGCCACTACATAGTCTTTAGAAAAATTATTACCAGACTGAGAAGGTCCCACATTCTCAGAGTAATTCTCTTACAACAATGGGGAGTTGTATCTTCATCAGCTGTGTAATATTCGTCACAGTCACTGTCAGTTAAACTAATATCAGTACAAACTTTATCAAGAATGACCTCAGGTTGATGTTCGAAATTCTTTCCGTACGTCAAAAAAACTAACGCCGGCTACCAATTTTTCAGTGTCATTATCCACAAACTTGTCTAAATCAGTATCCTCATACCTCTCAGAATTTGCAATTGGTAAATTGTTGGCGCCTACAATAACCCTTTGCAAACGCATCGAAGAAGAGTTGTCAATGTCATTTGTCTTGGAAGTTTGGAATTGTGGAAAAAACTCTGTGTCGGAAATCGGAGGGTTACGGGATAATGCATCAGCATTGGAATTGATTTTCCCAGGTTTATAAATTATTTCATAATCATACTCGTTTAATTTAATCCTCCATCTCATAAGTCTCGAGGTTGGATCCTTTACATTGTGCAACCAAACTAATGGCCGATAATTAGTGACTAAGATAAATTGTTGACCATATAAATAAGGTCGGACATGCTCGATAGCAAAATCAGAAGCGTCGGTAGTTACAATAAAGGATTGTTTGAAATTTGGATACTGAAGTATGAGTTCTGAGCATATAATATCTCTCAAATTTTCGAAAGCAAGTTGGGATTGTTTAGTCCAAACCAAAGGAACAGTTGTCTTTAAAAGTTGTGTCAAGGGTTTAGCAATTTTGGCCATATTGGGAATAAATCGCCTGTAATATCCTATTAAACCTAAGAACTGTTTTATATATTTCTTAGTTTTAGGAATGGGGAACTGTTTAACCACTCTGATTTTCTCGGGATCAGGTTTCACACCATTTACAGAAATAATATCACCCAGATATGTAAGTTCTTGTCTAAGGAAATGACACTTGTCAGGTTGCAAAGTTAAATCAGCGTTTTGTAATCTAGCTAAAAGAATTTTCAATTTTCGGGCATGCTCTTTCAAGGAATCGGCATATATGACTATATCGTTCATATATACAAAGAGTTCAACTCCCTGTAAACCAGATAGAATCAAATCCATACATCTCTGAAACGTTGCTGGAGCATTCTTGAGACCAAATGGCATCTTATTGAATTCACAATGCCCATGAGGAGTTGAAAAGAAACAGTCTTTGATTTAGATGTACAATCTACGGGTATCTGATGGAATCCAGAAACTAAATCGAGGTACTAAAATATTTAGCTGAACCGAGTTGGCCTTTTATATCAATAATATTAGGAAGGGGTAAGCATCATTTACAATTTTTTCATTTAATTTCCGATAGTCTATTACTACACGCCAACGAGATACACCATCAGGACCAGATTTTTTCGGAACAATCCAAACAGGTGAATTATACGGCGAGGAAGACGGTTGAATTATTCTATTTTCCAATAATGAATTTATCTGCTTTTTAATTGCCTCCTTATGAACTTGAGGAAAACGATACTGCTTCGTATTTATAAGTATATCATCTGCAGTAATTACTATACCGGATTTTATCAGTTGATCCTAATTCATCCGAGGGAAGATAAAATTTGTATGGAAATGCATTTATAATCTCTAAAATACTAGCTTGTTCGACATCATTAAGACTATCTAAATTAAGAATCTTAAGTAATTCAACTAATCTACGAGCATTGACCTTTGTTTGACCTACACCAGGATCCCCTGTTCTAATCTACTCGCAAAACTAACTATATCGTCAAATGTTTTATTCTCTTCATTAGAAATAAGAAATCTCAAATTTTGATTCTGAAGACCACGTTTAAAATTTGTAACGGCTGCCTGATCCAGAAAAACCACAGCTCCTGTCAGTTGTTCGGAATTAGATTTATCCTTAACTGTTTCTAAACCAGGACTTAATATTTCACGACCTCGGGCTCTATAAAATTCTACCGACTCATCTATCCCTTGTTGCAAACCTCACAATTCGCCATGGATCTAATCAATGTCAAAAGACCGTGCGTACACCCTTTTAACACACTAACAATCTCAGTTACGGTTATCGGTTCTGGATAATTTGAAATTAATAAATCCGTAGGATCTTCGATCTTGTTTCAAATTATAGCTAACAAATTCCCACGGTCAGAAGATTTGACTTGAGAATCAATAAATTGACACTGCTTCGTAAATTTAAGCAAAGAAACAGATTTCCCGTCGAAGTGTGGAATCAAATCAGAAGCTAACTTTAAAGGCAAATAAGAAATCTCGGGAAACTCAACTAACTGCTAGCTAACGATATTGGCCGCACTGGAACAAGGCAGTTCTTCAATTTGCAAAAGAAAATTACAACCCGTTCAATATATATATATATCTTATAAATACTTATTCGCTGTCTGTAATAACTGCGATCACTCCAATCGTCCGTCCGCTTCTTAGAGGCTGTGAAGAATGGTCCACGACGTCCAGGTCCTTCGAGTCCTTTCCTTAATCGTCCGTGAAGTCTCCGAAGTAGCTCAGCAAATGACGCAAATAATGACCGAGTGCATGTGATTTCAAGGAATTATTCGCACGGCCACTGAAACCACCCTTCTCCGGCATTCGCCCTTGCTCTCGGGAAAACCGCGTAAAACCCGAGAGAGAGAGAGGCTGCACTTAATCACTTTCAATCTTTGTGTCCATTTGCACGATCAAAGAATTATTTAAATAAAAATTTATAATAGTTCCCGTTAAATTACTTAAATACGCACTCACGAGCCGGCAAAGTCACTCACAAAAGTGTTCAAAAGTTTATAAGGCCGAACTTTAGCACTGAATTGATTTCTAAATTTCCCACAAATTATTTAAAATATCCCACCGCTGTCACCAGTTTTGTTGCGCGTCCCGGCGGTGATTATCTGCACGGAACGCGGGTTGGTGCCCGTGGAATGCTGAAGCATTCAGCTCGTTGGAGTGCGCGGGTATTTCAAATGATTTCACAAAGTAAAATGTTCAGAAACTATTTGTATATTTTCTACGTAAACTGTTTCAAGTCTGCTGACAAGTTTGATCTGGTCTTTTACAAAAATAACGCATCGCTTGTCACCTCCGAGTCCCTACTCCTTTAAGTTTGCAGTCTTCCTCGGACTCCCTCTCCGGATCCTTTCGCCCAATCAAGACGGTGTCATCCCTCTAGCTTCGTTAGTGGGCTGTCCTTCGCCCTTCCTTCATGCTTCCTCCCACTCTCCTCTGTTGATCAAGGTACGCTTCCCAAGTACATAGGGGTAGTACATAGGCTACGTACGGTATATACATATCTCGCAGGTAAGTAAGCGCAACCCTCGAGGTCAAGACGACGTCACTCGGAGAAAGTTTATGGCTTTATGACTTTCAGCCTTCCTCGACCGGAGTTTTTACCCTAACAGGACATCGACAATTATTGAAAGGGAGGACAGAATTTTAAGTACTTTTACGAGACGAGCCGCTGCCCGCTCGACGAAATTTGGCACGCAGATGTGCAAAGGAAAAAGTAAAGCTATTTACTACCCTCGCCTGATCTAACGGTAACTTGAAACATTCAAAACTAGCAAGGAAAACCCCCCTAAGAAGCACAACGCGCTCTACAATACACTCTTCCTTGTCCTCCGTTTCACATTTGCTTAAGACCTTAATGTTCCGTTCGCTTTGAATCTATATATATTATTCCTATCTTCCAATACAAAAGGATTTTGAATCTCGCTCTACATCTAGCTTCGATATCTTTATGACTTATAGCTAACTTCATATAATATATGGATTAACACCAGCGGATAACGCAACACTGCCCAGGAGGTGCTGCGACGAGCGTGGGTACGGCGGAACTCTGAACTAATGGAATCTCAAACAAATATAAATCCTCGTCAGTTTAACGTAGGTGACGTCGTTTACCTGTTGAAAGAACCGAGAACATCAAAGTTTGATCCAAACTGGGTAGGGCCTTATCAAATTATTCGAATATATAATGATTTAACTGTAGAATTGGATTTAGGACCCAAAAAAGTCCAAATTGTGCACGCGAACAAACTAAAATTAACTTGTATTAGACCAGATTTGATTTAATATGATGATATAATGTAATGTAAATAATTGTAATTAAGTTAATACAACTAAGTTAGTATGTACTGAAAAGTTAGGTTATTCTTTATCGCGTGCGTCATCCCGTGTCTGTAGCAGACTATAAAAAGTTGTTTCAAAAGAAACATCTTTTTTTTTGTAAGGGGGGAGGTGTTGCGTACCGCGCAACCTCGAGTTGGTAACAATGCGTTTTCACTATAGAAAGATTTGGGAGCTTCTGCTACGAGGTTGTCTGCCATGATAATTAGCTAAAGTTTAAATTTGACGCTTTCTTAAATAAAAATGCGAATTGTATATTTGAAGACATTACCCAGATAGCCACGTCCGTATTTGCAGATTTTGCTCAACGCCTGAGTACAAATGTTTGTGGCAGAAAGACTACAGATTTGATACAGTATTTGTTATATTCGATGATGAAAGCAGACTGACAGCAGAAAGCCGACAGATTGTGCTGCCTTAACCTGAGAGCAGATTGGCGGCAGGGTCTGCTGATACAATTTAATGGCAGGAATCGAGCAGACCCTGCGCAGCGCGATCTGATGGCAGATAGGCAGCAGAAATCGAGCAAATTCTGTTGACATAGCCTGCGGGCAGTTTGACGGCAGATACTGCGGCGAATCTGCTAATCCAATTTAATGTCAGAAATCGAGCAGACCCTGCGCAGCGCGATCTGACGGCAGATTGGTGTCAGATACAGAGCAGATTCTGTTGACATAGCCTACGGGCAGTTTGACGGCAGATAGTGCGGCGAATCTGCTAATCCAATTTAATGTCAGAAATCGAGCAGACCCTGCGCTCCGCGATCTGACGTCAGATAGGCAGCAGAAATACAGCAGATTCTGCTTACATAGCCTGCGAGCAGTTTGGCGGCAGAAAGTAAGGAGAGTCTGCTGGTACAATTCAGGGGGGCCAAGCTTCCCTCTTATGAAAGTTGAAGCAGAGTTTGTAGCGCCTCCTACCTATAAAGTGCGTACTAAACTGTGAATGTGTGAATTGGTGTGAATCGGGACGTATGTGTATGTGTATACGTGTAATGCACCGCTTACTTTAAAGTATTATGTATATATAAACATGCTTAAGCATGCGTCATCCTCTATTAACCTAGTAGCTAGTAAAAGATGCCGAATGCTTAAGCATTTGCTTAAGAATAAATAGCGACTATGAATACCGGCCTAAAACCTGTCCACGGATCGTCGCGCCAGCGACACGTATGCAGCAGATAGAAGGATAAACATTGAAATTGAATATTTCTTCTTTTCATAGGAAAATAAAATATATTCAATTTCTTTGTATATCCTTCTATCTGCTGCATACGCGTCACTGACGCGACGATCCATGGTCAGACGGCCTTAGAAAAGGTAAACCAGGGAAAGTGAGGACGCCATTTGAAGGTTATGCTTGATGCTTCCTCGCGTTGCGCCAAATGTGGCCAAATGGCGCCAAAGTAACATTTCACCAACGTCGAAAGGTTGTGTGTCGTGCTCACTGATACACCTAGGTATGTGTGTGTGATGTACCTAGCGCCTCCTACCTATAAAGTGCGTACTAAATGGGAACTTCGGCCAATGAATGACGGCTTGGTCCCCCTGGTACAATTTAATGGCAGAAATCGAGCAGACCCTGCGCTCCGCGATCTGACGTCAGATAGGCAGCAGAAATACAACAGATTCTGCTTACATAGCCTGCGAGCAGTTTGGCGGCAGAAAGTAAGGAAAGTCTGCTGATACAATTTAATGGCAGGAATCGAGCAGATCTTGCGCTCCGCGATCTGACGTCAGATAGGCAGCAGAAATACAGCAGATTCTGCTGACATAGTTCACGACACGACCCCGCCAGGGCGCGATTGGGCGAGCGTTTCTCGCTTGCGAAATAGCACCGTCGCGGGAATAAGTGGCCGAGGGCTTGATCATTCAGGGCTCTCGAGTACGACTCGTATTTGCCGGCATTCCACTGCGGAGTATATATTTGGTATACCCGTCTGTAAGGGCGGTATTATCAGTCGTTGCTGAAGACGAAGATCGTCTTAAGCATCCGGCATCCTTTATTAATCTACTAGACTAGTAGAAGATGCCGCATGCTAAAAACTAAAAAACTATTGATGATAATACCGCCCTAAGACGACTGAATAAATAGTAGTTACCATTAATTCTTTTTTATTTGGAAGAACTGTCTTTCAAAGTTTAAATCATTATTTTGAGCCGACCTGGCATTCAATTCACTAACAACTTGCTAAGTAAAACATTAAAAATGTTATAATACCCGTTTAAATACATGGTTTACCAACTTTTCTTTCTTCCATAAAATATGGTAGGAATCAGATCTTTCAAGTCGGTCTTATAAACGTGTTCTATATATTATTTACGCTAAAGACTTTCGCACTGTTTTTAAATCTATACTATTATATAAAATTGCCTACTATGGCCGACATCAGGATCTGCTTGATTTCTGCCGCCAATTTGCGGGCGGTTTTTGTCAGCAAGATCTGATCGAAATCTGACATCAATCTGCGGTCAGATCCTGATGTCAGGCTCTGACCACAAAACCATAGTCAAATGCGGACATAGTAGGACCCGAATCTGACGTCAGAATATACTCGAATCTGACATCAATCTGTCGTCAGACTGCAGTCAGTTTGTTTACTGGGTATAATTAAGTTTAGTTTATGTTCATTAGGATGCGTTGGGTTGTTATATTGTAATCTATAATTTCTGTACACGTCATAGATTTAATCAATGCGAAGCCAACATGTTTGAATTTCGACTTTTGCATGGCATATAAGGAAGCCGCTCGATGTATTAGCTTTTGTCACTTTTTGCCGTAGAAACGAAAAATAACAAATCAAGAGATCGTCAGACCAATCTTGCCTGTACTAGCGTTAACACGTTTATTCCTGAGCTCAGTTACAATAGTTACAATTCATATTTCCATTTCTTAAGTAGTCAAGAGTTATAACAAAACAATTAAGAATATAAAAATATCATATAGTTGCATAATTAAAGTGTTAATTTATTTAAACGCGAACGCGCGACTCCGAGCAAAGCGGTTCTGCGCTTCCCGGGCATCGATCCAGCCCCTAGGACCATCATCGGCTGCAGGATTGCATTTGGTATCACTTCATATTTATATGCAATTTCCTTACTTGGTGGTGTAGCTTGATATGCAGCAGTTTGTATTAATACGGTTAGAGTCTCCACCGCTTTATCTATATCTTCTTTGTTCCTCAGTGGAACATTGCAGGTTAAGCTTGTGTTTATATACTCTTGAAACGTAGGCCAATGTGTAGATTTGGATGTTAATGTTCTAGGTGTTGTGAATTGCGGTTTGGAGTTAATGATAAATATTATTGGTACATGATCAGAGGTTAGATCTATTTCTGTGTAGATTTTGTTAATATTTGGTAGAAAGTTTGTAACCGCAAAGTCAATGATATCTGGAATGTGCTGAATATTAGTAGGCCAATGCGTTGGTCTGTTTTGACTAATTATTTTGAGTTTTCTTTTCTGTATTAATTTCAATAAAGTGGTACCTCTGTGATTGTTTATTCTTGATCCCCAGCATTGGTGCTTAGCATTGAAGTCGCCTCCTATGATGTATTTTCCTTGTAAGTTTTTCATTAGTTCTTCCATATCTTCTGTTGGTGGTTTAACTCTCGGTGGACAGTAGATGGATGTCAAGATAATTGGATGTGCATCTTCTGAGTAAACTCTGACAGATGTTGCTTGAATGTTATCGGTGCTCATACCTTGCATTTGTAAATGTTTGATGTTTTTCCTTATTAGGACCGCAGTCCCTCCTCTAGCTTTGCCATTTATATTCTTCGTTGTGTAGCAGTGATATGGGTAGATTTTGTAATAATTTTTATTGGTTTCGTGGGTTTCTTGCAGCAAGCAGATATCTATGTCATTTCGGGATAGGAATTCTTGTAACTCTATCGCTCTTTGTTGTAGTCCATTACAGTTCCATATCATAACTTTCATGAGAACTTTCCTTCAATCAAGGTGACTAGTTTGACGAGAAGATTCATTATCAATGTTGACTGTTGTATTTGTTGCTCTAGAATTGTAGTTAGTTTATCAATTTTGCTGTGTATATTATTTGCTGGATTGCTGGTTTCTTCTTCGTTTTCTTGTACTTTTTGATTAGCCGTTACTTGTGCATAGCTTAACTTGGATGTCGTATACATGGGTATTTGTTTATCCTGCTGGTTCTGTGATGTGTACATTGATTTTCCCTTTGTAATTTGCTGGTTGAACACTGATCCTTCTGTCTTTGTTAAATCTTTATGCCTTATTTTAGGGTATATTTTTTCCTGTATATCCTTTCGGACCTTGCACCCTTTATAATTAGCTGGGTGTTTTCCACTGCAATTACTGCAGCTAACATCCTCTATATTTTTGCCTTTTGGACATAGATGTGAGAGGTGTGACTGAGCACATTTGACGCATACTGGCTCTCTGTTGCAATAGTTTTTGGTATGCCCATGTTTTTGGCAATTTGCACATTGAGGTATATCCCTTTTGTTCCTATATTGTTCTATTGTAACTATAATATTTGCAAGCTTCTTTATTTGAAATATATCTTTATTGTTCTCATTTGTCGTTAATTCAACTTTATGTAGGGGTAACAGGTTTCCATTGTATGAGCTTTTGAGGTTTGTGATATTATACACCTCATGTTTAAGACTTTCTAGTTCCTCTTTGATAATTTCATGAGGTATGGAATAATGTAAGCCTCTGATCACAACTTTGTATCTCCTACTATCTTTTGCTTGATATGTGTAATAGCTAGCATTATTAGTTTTTAAAGCTTGTATAATCTTTCTGTATGAGTCTGAGCTTTCGGCTTGTAGTTTTATTTGGTTTTCACCAGTACATTTCATGGTATAATCCTGTATGTGAAGTTCAACGCTTATTAATTTGGTCAATGGTTGTAGGTTATCTGCATCCATAAATATTGGTGGTGGCTTATTTTCTTTAACTTTAGCTTTAGTTTTCTCCTCAAGATTTTCTAGTGGTTTAAATATATTGCTGCAAGATATTTGTGGATTTAACAGCCATTTCTGAGTGGCTTCTGTTGAATCAAAGTTAGCTTCGCTGTTGCTAGTCGTTATTGGTGTCATATCCGTTTCTTCTAATTCCACCATTTTATTGCCACTACTTATTGGTGTGAATTTCCGTTTTTTAGTCCCAATTATATCCTCTTTGGCATTGTTATTGAGGTCGCTTATGATCTCTTCTGTGCTATTTGGTGTGCTAGCTTTGTTCAAAATATAACTGCTATTCACCCACGCTATTTCAGTTTTACTATCATCAAGTAGTGGCACCAGCTGTATTCCCATGCGAGATACAACCGGCTCTCCAGCATTGATGTATCTATCACTAACTTTTCTTGTATTATTTGACATTAGATTCCCAATTAGGACGAATAACTTATATGTAGCTCATCTAATATAACCTCTAAACTCGGTTTACGATTGCACGTGCGTTGCGCGCTCACCGCGCTCCCAATATCCAGGCATATATAAGTCGAAAATCAAGAGTGACGAATTGCGGTAAATGCTTCGTTTATTAATTATCGATGGTTAAAGATGGCGTCTGGATCGCCTGAATCAGCCTGAATGACGGCAACTCGACGGACAGCGGGCCGCGCGAGGCAGGCCAGCCGAGGCGCGTGCAGTGGCGGCGAATGCGTGACGGATTTGCCATGTAGAGCGCATACTTACTTACCTACCTCGCCGAAACTGTGACATACGATACTTGCGATAATTTATGAAAAGACGCAAACGTTGTTCAGCATTAAACCTGCCTATTCGTAAAAATCCACAAGGGCATATCAAAACCCGCCCAACGGGATTCTCAAGTAGAGAGGGTGAATGCCATTAACTTTGAAAATATTGCCCTCAAAAATCACCCACACGGGCATCCAAAGCACCGCGATTGTCCCGTCCGCGATTGTTCACTTAATTACACACACGCACCACGATTAGTTTTCTAGCGAATGTCCATGTCTTCACGCACCGCGATTGTCCCGTCCGCGATTGTTCACTAAATTACACACGCACCACGATTAATTTTCTCGCGAGTGTACATGTCTTCGCGCACTGCGATTGTCCCGACCGCGATTGTTCACTTAATTATACACACGCACCACGATTAATTTTCTCGCGAGTGTACATGTCTTCACTCACCGCGATTGTTCACTTAATTACACACACGCACCACGATTAGTTTTCTCGCGAATGTCCATGTCTTCACGCACCGCGATTGCAGCCTGTGGTCGCGTTGACGACAGTCGTCAAACTGAGGAGACCTTGGCCAAATCCCTGCGCGATGGAAACGAAAAATGTTACGAATAAACAACCTACATACAATGTATCGCTACACCTTCGCCGAGTGGCTCAAGCGATGATACACAGCTTATGCAATAAATTAAATTCTTTATTCTTCATGGAATCGGTAGGTATGGCAGCGACACCAATGGATTCTCTATGTTTTTCCTTAACCTTCCGGTACTCGCGCCTATTTTTGTAACACGAGCACTCGCGTCGTGCACTGAGTGCACGGTCACGTATTATTAACCTTTTTGGTTGAAAAAACCGGTTTACCGTGATGTATTGTACCCAGCACCCCTATGTATTCTTCCAGCGGACATTTTTGCATAATGCTACGTACTTGTCAGGTTCAAATTCAGTTTGGAAGTGTTCCTGATTGAATGAAAACGAAAGTATGCCGCGTATCTTGCCAGCGACCGCGCCCGTGTACTCACAAGTACGCCTCCAATTGCTTTGGTTTTTTTATATGTTTTAGAGGACCGAAAAATAAGATATGCGTATTTTTTTATTTTCGCCTGTTGTCATCTTTAGGGAGTGAAACCACCCCCAAAGGTTTTCAGGTGTTCGCCTCCGATTGCTTTGGTTTCTGAATATGTTTTAGAGAACAGAAAAATAAGAAACAGGTGTCTTTTTATTTTGGCCTGTTTGCATATTTAGGGGGTTGAAGCTTCCCCAAGGTATAAAATTTTTAGGTGATCATCTCGGATTGTTTTGGTTGTTGGATATGTTTTTCCATATGAAATTTGCCTCAACAAAATTTTGTACTCCTTATGAATTTTGAGGGGTGGCTTCACCCCCTAAATATGCAAACAGGACAAAATAAAAAAATACTTATATCTTATTTTTCGGTCCTCTAAAACATATCCAAACATCAAAGCAATCGGGGGGGGGGGGGGATAACTGGAAAACCATTGAGGGGTGGTTTCACCCCCTAAACATGCAAACAGGCCAAAATAAAAAAATACGTATATCTTTTTTTCTGTCCTCTAAAACATATCCTAAAATCAAAGCAATCGGAGGCGAATACCTGGAAAAGCATTGAGGGGTGGTTTCACCCCCTAAACATGCAAACAGGCCAAAATAAAAAAATACGTATATCTTATTTTTCTGTCCTCTAAAACATATCCAAATATCACAGCAATCGGAGGCGAATACCTGGAAAACCATTGTGGGGTGGTTTCACCCCCTAAACATGCAAACAGGCCAAAATTAAACAATACGTATATCTTATTTTTCTGTCCTCTAAAACATATCCAAAAATCAAAGCAATCGCAGGCGAATACCTGGAAAACCATTGAGGGGTGGTTTCACCCCCTAAACATGCAAACAGGCCAAAATAAAAAAATACGTATATCTTATTTTTCTGTCCTCTAAAACATATCCAAAAATCAAAGCAATCGGAGGCGGATAACTGGAAAACTTGTGAGTACACGAGCGCGCTCGCCGGCGGGATACGCGGCAATACTTTCGTTTTCGTTCAATCAGAGACACTTGCAAACTGAATTTGAACCTGACAAGTACGTGGCATTATGCAAAAATGTCCGCTGGAAGAATAAATAGGGGTGCTGGGTACAATAGATCACGGTAAAACGGTTTTATCAGCCAAAAACTGAACTCCGTGCACTCCGTGCACACGCGCGAGTACCGGAAGGTTAAGGAATCGATCGACGCCACTTTCGCAAAGTTCTGATGAGAAATGCAGAATAATTTCAGATTCGTCGCTTTCTAGTGCGCAACATTGTATGGCCCCCTGATCTCGAGCGTCGCGGTCGGACGCCACGAAACTCAGCGCAGAACGGTCTCGTCGGGGGCATTGACTGGCCGTGCGAAACAGCTGTGATTCTCTAGCACAGGCACACGCGGGCCTCATGTAAAATTAGTTTCGTTAAAAGTAATCCGGTTTACATTACATTTGGTATGATTTTCATCGGAAAAACATAGGGAATTCATTGGTGTCACTGCCACACCTATCGATTCCATGAAGAATAAAAAAAGTTCGCCTAGGGCGCAAAAAAGACTTGAGCCGGGCCTGTGTCAAGATTTTTGCGATTTGCACGCTCCCGTGAGTGCTTGCGACCACGCCCGCTAATTCCTTAAAACCGAAGCTGAAAATCTGAGCACTGAATTGATTTGTGGCCAATAAAGGAATGTCATGTATAAAAAGTGACAGAAGAATCAGTGTTCGAACGGAGAACGAGAATACAATTGGAATTAGCAAAGTTGATTTCACAATCTTTGCGTGAGAACTTTTTTAAGGTTTTTCGTGAATGAAGGGTACAATTAGAATTAGCAAAGATGATTTCACAATCTTTGCATGTGAACTTTTTTCGTGACTTAAAGGGATTGGAATTAGCAAAGTTGATTTCACAATCTTTGCGTGAGAACTTTTTTAATGTTTTTCGTGAATGAAGGGTACAATTAGAATTAGCAAAGATGATTTCACAATCTTTGCATGCGAACTTTTTTCGTGACTTAAAGGGAATTAGCTTCTTTCATACATGAGTCATGTTTTTTTTGGGGGGGGGATTTCATTACTTTTTTCATAATTTGTTATAAATTACTAAGTGCCCTATCTCATAACGGTCTTCATCCTCAAAGCGGTTCATTTTTATGCATGATACGTGATGCTGCATCAGCATAGAAATGTATTGACGACAAAATTAAACGAAAGCCCAAAAACGCTAAAAATTGGTTTATTTGAATTTTTGTTTAGTTGTAATTATTTATTATTAATAAATATACATACAGCTTAATTAATTTTCGATTGCCAGGAATGTCTCTGCCAATACGAAAATGAAGTGAGCCCCGGTCGCCCGCTTCGTTTTGTGTTTCGCGCGACCCTAGACTTACGTGCCCATCGGTCAGAGCGAGCCCTGCTCGTACACACGGCTCAAACGATTATGGCCGATCGAGTTTCGATTGCATTCGAGCTTACTATATATATAGGAGTAGTAAGACAAGACGGTTTCTAACCCGGGTGTGCTGAGGGGAGCGCGGGGGCGGGGGGAAAGTGAGGGCGCGCGGGGGAGCGCGGCGGAGGGAAACCTGGGCGCGGGGCCTGCGGGGTGAGGAAGACAGGTTGCGCGCGCACGCGCCGCGGAGTGGGGGAAGCCGCGACGATGGAGGGGATCAGTCCGGGCCGAGCCGCCGCGGAGACCTCTCCAGACCGAACCCATTTTTCAGAGGGAGGCATTGACCCCCGAAAAAAATCTCTCTCAGAACTTGGCCCACCCGAAATTTTTTTTTTTCCGGACCTAACCTAGGGTGGAGACTGTCCTGGAACTTTTTTTCCAAACCAATAATTTATCAGAAATTATTTCGGACAATGTCGGGAAAGATCGACGTTTTTTTTTTCGACACCGCGTCTTCGAGGGAAAGAGACGGAGCATTACTTTAAAGTTAATATTTTAGGAGGGAAAGAGACGCCACTACATAAGAGACGGAGCATTACTTTAAAGTTAAAATTCTAGGAGGGAAAGAGAGAGTAATACATAGGGGATAGAATCGCATGCATTCTAAAGCTAACAGTATTTCAAAGCGTTCCGATTTAACGTCGCCGCGTATCGCGCGATAGCATGCGTAATTCGACTCCTCTGGAGCAGCTGCGCGGGATGATATCATTTGATGGCCCGAAGAACGCTCGAACGAAAAACAGAATTAGCGCGAATCATGGAAAGAATTATGCAGCGTCAGCAAATCTTAAAGTTAGGTGGCAAGGAGGAGGACGGGTAAATAAAATTGAGAAATAAAATATGTTTAAAATGATATATATTGTTTAAAATTAAATGAATATAATAAAGAATATGATGAAGAATAAAGAATATAAAAATAGAAAAAATAGAAAAATAGAAAAAGATTAATAATAATAATAGAAATGAATTATAAAAAATAGAAAAAAGAATAATAAAAAAAGAATTAAAAAAGAAATTAAAATTAGCGCTCCTCCGCCTCCTCCTCCTCCTCCATCGCCTCCTCCTGCTCCGCCTCCTCCTCCTCCATCGCCCTTCCAACCCACCCTGGGTATGGCGGTGGTGGTGGTCCCCGGACATCAATCCAGGGGGGCGGCGGGGACCGTGGTCTTCGCCTCGGCGGCACCCCAGGCCGTCGCAGCCTAGCCATTATGGCTGGACGGATGATCAGTTGCAGGTCCTAGAACATATACACATATCATTATAATTAAGCACATGAATAAATATATTAAATATGAAACATATACACAAAAACAATGCAAAGTATTACACACCACTAGAGGCGGCGACGGTGGGGGCGACGGCGGGGGCGACGGCGACTGTGGCCACGGTCGCCTCAGCGCCTGGGGCATCCTATAGGGCAGGTCCTAGAACACACACACACACATTGATATAATAATAATAATAATAATAATAATAATAATAATAATGACACATCAAACCTACGAAATATTAAACGCACAAAATGTAAAGTATTACATACCTGCGGCGGCGGCGTAGGCGGCGGCGTAGGCGGCGGCGATGGCGACGGCTGGGGGGAGCCCCAGTCGCTGGACCACGTCGGCGATGGAGGCGGGGGAGGTGATGGTGTTGGCGATCGCTAGAAGATAGAAATCCACGATTTAATAATGACACGACCACTTGATTTAAGAGCACTTGGTTTAAACTATTAACCCTTTCGCTACGAGCGTCGCCTATAGACGACATCGTGATACCACTTGACCATGAGATCCGCGATGTTTTTTATTTTTTACGCATACTGCACAGCGATCACACTTGTCTCATTCTCTGGTTTGTTTATATTTGTTTTAAACAAGTGTAATATAAACATACATTGTTTGTGAACAATCGGGGCAAGAAACACCAGTTTACCTACGCGCAACATGTACACTTTTGCGGCGCAGTGCTCCGTACAGTGCGGCGGCGGCGTGGTGTCACTCCGGCGGAGCACACTGCCGTAGCGAAAGGGTTAAACGTGATAAATGTCAAGAATATTGTTCAGTACATACCTCAGGGTCACACTCCGGCGCAATCCGTCCCAGGCCCATTTTTGTTGATAGAACTTTTTTTTTTTAAAAAAATACACGGTGTCACTTCAACAGTGATTTGAATGCAACTGGTCTCGATGCATCTCCTGGGCTCTAGGATGCTAAAACCCCCTCCTGTCATGAAGTCAAGAAGTGCTTAGCTTTGCAAAAGTACGATGGCATTGTTCTTCGTCACAGGGCACCTGTGCTCCAGCTGCATTTTCGCTGACCATCCTCCTCCTCCACCGTATCCTTATCTTCTTCTTCTTCTTCACTGACCATCCTCTCCTTATTCACACGCATCTTCTTTCCCTTCATCTTTGACACATCATTCGACTAGATCATACCACTTTGATTGCGTATCGAACGTCTTTTGTACCACTTTGATCGTACATCGAACGTGAATTGAACGTGAATCGAACGTCTTCAAACGTGAATCCAAAGGCTTGAAACGTACATCGAACGTCTTGGAACGTACATCGAACGTGAATCGAACGGTTTAGAACGTCTTTCATACCACTTTGATCGTACATCGAACGTGAATTGAACGTGAATCGAACGTCTTCAAACGTGAATCCAAAGGCTTGAAACGTACATCGAACGTCTTGGAACGTACATCGAACGTGAATCGAACGTCTTGGATCGTGCATCGAACATGATTCGAACGGTTTAGAACGTCTTTCATACCACTTTGAACGTGAATCAAACGTATTTCGTACAACTTTGAACGTGTATCGAACGTCTGTCGTTCCACTCTGTACGTGTATTGGACGTCTTCAAACGTGAATCCAAAGGCTTGAAACGTACATCGAACGTCTTGGAACGTACATCGAACGTGAATCGAACGTCTTGGAACGTACATCGAACGTCTTGGAACGTACATCGAACGTGAATCGAACGTCTTTGATCGTGCATCGAACATGATTCGAACGTCTTCAAACGTGAATCCAAAGGCTTGAAACGTACATCGAACGTCTTGGAACGTACATCGAACGTGAATCGAACGTCTTTGATCGTGCATCGAACATGATTCGAACGGTTTAGAACGTCTTTCATACCACTTTGAACGTGAATCAAACGTATTTCGTACAACTTTGAACGTGTATCGAACGTATTTCGTTCCACTCTGTACGTGTATTGGACGTCTATCGTACCACTTTCAACGTCTATTGTACCACTCTGAACATGTATGGTACCACTTGTACATAATAATTGCAACCATCGTCTTAATCTAGCATACATCATATTTAGGAAGTTGGTTTAGGGAGGGTGAAGAAAATTATACGCATTAAAAAATTATTATATTTATTTATGAATTTCTCTCTGGCGTTTAGTCCACCAGTTGAATATTTTAAATACATTTTGCAAGGCACAGTGCTTTTCGTGTCTGCCACATCGCAGAGTATCAACTACATTTAGCTTATTTAGAGATTGTATATCCTCGTAGTCAATGTCCAGTGTCTCGATGATCACGTCCGCTCTCGTACTTTCATCGAGGAAATCCGCAAGCCATTCGCGTTTCTGCAGCCCTTTAACGTACACGACATGGCACGTGTCATCTTCTTCGTCGATCGCATCAGCTACAGCTTTCGTAATTAGCTGTTTAGCCATACTGTATGGAACTTCTCCATCGTCCCAGCGTAGCCCATGATGTTTCGTCGTCAACCACCGGATGCTTGATTTGTCAGATTTCGTAAGAAGATATTGCGGCATCGAACTCCGAAAAATAAAATGCGAGAGAATTGTTCCCTTTCGCAGGACAGCCACTTCCTTGACGACAAATCTTCCATCGACGATGAACCCTTGCAGGTCAACAAATGTTGGCACGGACATTATCGATACAATTTACAGACCCGCTCGCTTCCAAGACAGATGGGGGAATGCATTCTTTCTCGTAAAGCATTTCGATTTTCATGATGAAATTTTCTTTTGGTACAAATTTAACACAGGAGAGGGCAGGCAATTTAATTCATTTTGCGCACCACGTTTGTCAGCGGATTGTATTCAACCACCCGATCGTGCAGAATCAGACAATAGGCCGTAGTATTTGCCGGTACGTTCTCTTTACACTCGAATTCTATGCGCACATCCACGGTGCCGCTTTTAACCGACTCATTTTGTCGCGAACAATCAATCACCACGAAGGGACCAAATTCCAAAAATTCGGCCACGGTGAATAATCCATCGCTACAGTTGTAATATGATTTACGGAATTGTGTGTACATGTGAAACAAGATGGCATGCTTATCCATGTCAAAGTCCACCTGCATGTCATCATATGGGTGAAAATCCGAGTTGAGAAAAGCTTTTACATTGGTTAATTTGCATTTGTCGAACATAGTAGCATCTTTGGACATATCATTCTTTCGATCAGTCTGTAGAGCAAGGATAATGACACGCGGCTTCTCCAACTGTGCAGATGCCTTCACGGCCCATGAGTGCTTGGTAGTGCTCTGTAAGAGAGGATACTCGTACATATCCCACGATTGAAAACAAATGCTCAGGTTTCGTCCACTGTCCAAAGTACGTAGCAACGATAGCTTATTAACGTCGTTCAGCGTCACATGAGGCATCCGCCATTGTACTTTAACTAATTGAATTTCTGGTTCCAACAACGGCGATCCAATTAGAACATTCTTATCGTTGCGCGATCGTATTAAAATCAATTCGTGACGCGCATTAATAATAATGCGTTTGTAGTCCTCGCAAAATCCCAGCCAATATTTCAGTGGGATACAAAAATTGAAATGATTTTTCACTTTTAGCCCATCGCGACGTTTCAAGCCCCATCCGGCATTCTCCATATTTTTGTCTTCGCCAGATGTCAGCGATACATAGTTTTTCAACGTGCTAGTTATTCCAACGTTTCTGTTGCGATCAATTTCCACACCATTCAGCTCGTATCGAATCTCATCGAATAAGAACGCCATGCAATTATTTCCCAATGTCACCGTTAATGTATCGTTTGGCTTATTTATCTTCAATTTTCCCTCCACGTAGAGGAAACTTTCACACGGCAATGTGTATAAATCCTGCTGTTGTATGGGTATTCTTATCTCATCGCTGTACCCAAACGTTGTGTTGACGTATGGGTTGTATGTGTGAGTCTCGAGCTTGACGATGCGATCATCAAACGTCGGCTTCCCCCCAATGCTTAGAATGTCAACCATTTTTCAACTTAACTGCGCACAATGAATCCCAAGGATTTCAAAAATGCAATGTTCGTAGCAGTGAGTCTCTTCTTTTTAGCGTGATCAGAGCTGTTGTTGTTGTAAACAATTTGGTTTGAAAGAAACGAGTGTCTGGAGTCGTTCAACACAAGCATCTCTTTCGTTCGGACCACGCGTATTATCGTCGTCGCCGTCGTACGTGCAATCTGATGGTAATCTCTTCACCTCGAAAATCGAGCAGTCATCCGTCTTGATCCACAACCCGTATCGTTAGATCCGTAACGATCCGTGCGGTGATTGGAAGGTAAATGATCTGCGCGGGCGTTTCCGATATCTTATATCCTGGTGGGACTCTCGGAGAAAATTCATGTATCGTATGTACGCGCTTTCCATTGTTGTACGCGCCAGCGGTCGCGCTGCATTCTACGCGAATAATGTTCACGTTCATGATATTAATCGGATCGTCTGATTCGTGCCACCGCCCTGGTTCCAACTCCCGATTCGTCGAGAATCCCAGTAACGATCCAATGTTATTGCGCTTCGTAAAGTCCACGGTGAACGAGCAGTACAGCTCGCTTTTCATGGTATTGTTGTTGGGACGCAACACTATAGGATACACATCGCTATCGTCAGCATCGGTACCGTCGAGATTTTCGAGGTGAAGAGATTACCATCAGATTGCACGTACGACGGCGACGACGATAATACGCGTGGTCCGAACGAAAGAGATGCTTGTGTTGAACGACTCCAGACACTCGTTTCTTTCAAACCAAATTGTTTACAACAACAACAGCTCTGATCACGCTAAAAAGAAGAGACTCACTGCTACGAACATTGCATTTTTGAAATCCTTGGGATTCATTGTGCGCAGTTAAGTTGAAAAATGGTTGACATTCTAAGCATTGGGGGGAAGCCGACGTTTGATGATCGCATCGTCAAGCTCGAGACTCACACATACAACCCATACGTCAACACAACGTTTGGGTACAGCGATGAGATAAGAATACCCATACAACAGCAGGATTTATACACATTGCCGTGTGAAAGTTTCCTCTACGTGGAGGGAAAATTGAAGATAAATAAGCCAAACGATACATTAACGGTGACATTGGGAAATAATTGCATGGCGTTCTTATTCGATGAGATTCGATACGAGCTGAATGGTGTGGAAATTGATCGCAACAGAAACGTTGGAATAACTAGCACGTTGAAAAACTATGTATCGCTGACATCTGGCGAAGACAAAAATATGGAGAATGCCGGATGGGGCTTGAAACGTCGCGATGGGCTAAAAGTGAAAAATCATTTCAATTTTTGTATCCCACTGAAATATTGGCTGGGATTTTGCGAGGACTACAAACGCATTATTATTAATGCGCGTCACGAATTGATTTTAATACGATCGCGCAACGATAAGAATGTTCTAATTGGATCGCCGTTGTTGGAACCAGAAATTCAATTAGTTAAAGTACAATGGCGGATGCCTCATGTGACGCTGAACGACGTTAATAAGCTATCGTTGCTACGTACTTTGGACAGTGGACGAAACCTGAGCATTTGTTTTCAATCGTGGGATATGTACGAGTATCCTCTCTTACAGAGCACTACCAAGCACTCATGGGCCGTGAAGGCATCTGCACAGTTGGAGAAGCCGCGTGTCATTATCCTTGCTCTACAGACTGATCGAAAGAATGATATGTCCAAAGATGCTACTATGTTCGACAAATGCAAATTAACCAATGTAAAAGCTTTTCTCAACTCGGATTTTCACCCATATGATGACATGCAGGTGGACTTTGACATGGATAAGCATGCCATCTTGTTTCACATGTACACACAATTCCGTAAATCATATTACAACTGTAGCGATGGATTATTCACCGTGGCCGAATTTTTGGAATTTGGTCCCTTCGTGGTGATTGATTGTTCGCGACAAAATGAGTCGGTTAAAAGCGGCACCGTGGATGTGCGCATAGAATTCGAGTGTAAAGAGAACGTACCGGCAAATACTACGGCCTATTGTCTGATTCTGCACGATCGGGTGGTTGAATACAATCCGCTGACAAACGTGGTGCGCAAAATGAATTAAATTGCCTGCCCTCTCCTGTGTTAAATTTGTACCAAAAGAAAATTTCATCATGAAAATCGAAATGCTTTACGAGAAAGAATGCATTCCCCCATCTGTCTTGGAAGCGAGCGGGTCTGTAAATTGTATCGATAATGTCCGTGCCAACATTTGTTGACCTGCAAGGGTTCATCGTCGATGGAAGATTTGTCGTCAAGGAAGTGGCTGTCCTGCGAAAGGGAACAATTCTCTCGCATTTTATTTTTCGGAGTTCGATGCCGCAATATCTTCTTACGAAATCTGACAAATCAAGCATCCGGTGGTTGACGACGAAACATCATGGGCTACGCTGGGACGATGGAGAAGTTCCATACAGTATGGCTAAACAGCTAATTACGAAAGCTGTAGCTGATGCGATCGACGAAGAAGATGACACGTGCCATGTCGTGTACGTTAAAGGGCTGCAGAAACGCGAATGGCTTGCGGATTTCCTCGATGAAAGTACGAGAGCGGACGTGATCATCGAGACACTGGACATTGACTACGAGGATATACAATCTCTAAATAAGCTAAATGTAGTTGATACTCTGCGATGTGGCAGACACGAAAAGCACTGTGCCTTGCAAAATGTATTTAAAATATTCAACTGGTGGACTAAACGCCAGAGAGAAATTCATAAATAAATATAATAATTTTTTAATGCGTATAATTTTCTTCACCCTCCCTAAACCAACTTCCTAAATATGATGTATGCTAGATTAAGACGATGGTTGCAATTATTATGTACAAGTGGTACCATACATGTTCAGAGTGGTACAATAGACGTTGAAAGTGGTACGATAGACGTCCAATACACGTACAGAGTGGAACGAAATACGTTCGATACACGTTCAAAGTTGTACGAAATACGTTTGATTCACGTTCAAAGTGGTATGAAAGACGTTCTAAACCGTTCGAATCATGTTCGATGCACGATCAAAGACGTTCGATTCACGTTCGATGTACGTTCCAAGACGTTCGATGTACGTTTCAAGCCTTTGGATTCACGTTTGAAGACGTTCGAATCATGTTCGATGCACGATCAAAGACGTTCGATTCACGTTCGATGTACGTTCCAAGACGTTCGATGTACGTTCCAAGACGTTCGATTCACGTTCGATGTACGTTCCAAGACGTTCGATGTACGTTTCAAGCCTTTGGATTCACGTTTGAAGACGTCCAATACACGTACAGAGTGGAACGACAGACGTTCGATACACGTTCAAAGTTGTACGAAATACGTTTGATTCACGTTCAAAGTGGTATGAAAGACGTTCTAAACCGTTCGAATCATGTTCGATGCACGATCCAAGACGTTCGATTCACGTTCGATGTACGTTCCAAGACGTTCGATGTACGTTTCAAGCCTTTGGATTCACGTTTGAAGACGTTCGATTCACGTTCAATTCACGTTCGATGTACGATCAAAGTGGTATGAAAGACGTTCTAAACCGTTCGATTCACGTTCGATGTACGTTCCAAGACGTTCGATGTACGTTTCAAGCCTTTGGATTCACGTTTGAAGACGTTCGATTCACGTTCAATTCACGTTCGATGTACGATCAAAGTGGTACAAAAGACGTTCGATACGCAATCAAAGTGGTATGATCTAGTCGAATGATGTGTCAAAGATGAAGGGAAAGAAGATGCGTGTGAATAAGGAGAGGATGGTCAGTGAAGAAGAAGAAGAAGATAAGGATACGGTGGAGGAGGAGGATGGTCAGCGAAAATGCAGCTGGAGCACAGGTGCCCTGTGACGAAGAACAATGCCATCGTACTTTTGCAAAGCTAAGCACTTCTTGACTTCATGACAGGAGGGGGTTTTAGCATCCTAGAGCCCAGGAGATGCATCGAGACCAGTTGCATTCAAATCACAGTTGAAGTGACACCGTGTATTTTTTAAAAAAAAAAAAGTTCTATCAACAAAAATGGGCCTGGGACGGATTGCGCCGGAGTGTGACCCTGAGGTATGTACTGAACAATATTCTTGACATTTATCACGTTTAACCCTTTCGCTACGGCAGTGTGCTCCGCCGGAGTGACACCACGCCGCCGCCGCACTGTACGGAGCACTGCGCCGCAAAAGTGTACATGTTGCGCGTAGGTAAACTGGTGTTTCTTGCCCCGATTGTTCACAAACAATGTATGTTTATATTACACTTGTTTAAAACAAATATAAACAAACCAGAGAATGAGACAAGTGTGATCGCTGTGCAGTATGCGTAAAAAATAAAAAACATCGCGGATCTCATGGTCAAGTGGTATCACGATGTCGTCTATAGGCGACGCTCGTAGCGAAAGGGTTAATAGTTTAAACCAAGTGCTCTTAAATCAAGTGGTCGTGTCATTATTAAATCGTGGATTTCTATCTTCTAGCGATCGCCAACACCATCACCTCCCCCGCCTCCATCGCCGACGTGGTCCAGCGACTGGGGCTCCCCCCAGCCGTCGCCATCGCCGCCGCCGCAGGTATGTAATACTTTACATTTTGTGCGTTTAATATTTCGTAGGTTTGATGTGTCATTATTATTATTATTATTATTATTATTATTATTATATCAATGTGTGTGTGTGTGTTCTAGGACCTGCCCTATAGGATGCCCCAGGCGCTGAGGCGACCGTGGCCACAGTCGCCGTCGCCCCCGCCGTCGCCCCCACCGTCGCCGCCTCTAGTGGTGTGTAATACTTTGCATTGTTTTTGTGTATATGTTTCATATTTAATATATTTATTCATGTGCTTAATTATAATGATATGTGTATATGTTCTAGGACCTGCAACTGATCATCCGTCCAGCCATAATGGCTAGGCTGCGACGGCCTGGGGTGCCGCCGAGGCGAAGACCACGGTCCCCGCCGCCCCCCTGGATTGATGTCCGGGGACCACCACCACCGCCATACCCAGGGTGGGTTGGAAGGGCGATGGAGGAGGAGGAGGCGGAGCAGGAGGAGGCGATGGAGGAGGAGGAGGAGGCGGAGGAGCGCTAATTTTAATTTCTTTTTTAATTCTTTTTTTATTATTCTTTTTTCTATTTTTTATAATTCATTTCTATTATTATTATTAATCTTTTTCTATTTTTCTATTTTTTCTATTTTTATATTCTTTATTCTTCATCATATTCTTTATTATATTCATTTAATTTTAAACAATATATATCATTTTAAACATATTTTATTTCTCAATTTTATTTACCCGTCCTCCTCCTTGCCACCTAACTTTAAGATTTGCTGACGCTGCATAATTCTTTCCATGATTCGCGCTAATTCTGTTTTTCGTTCGAGCGTTCTTCGGGCCATCAAATGATATCATCCCGCGCAGCTGCTCCAGAGGAGTCGAATTACGCATGCTATCGCGCGATACGCGGCGACGTTAAATCGGAACGCTTTGAAATACTGTTAGCTTTAGAATGCATGCGATTCTATCCCCTATGTATTACTCTCTCTTTCCCTCCTAGAATTTTAACTTTAAAGTAATGCTCCGTCTCTTATGTAGTGGCGTCTCTTTCCCTCCTAAAATATTAACTTTAAAGTAATGCTCCGTCTCTTTCCCTCGAAGACGCGGTGTCGAAAAAAAAAACGTCGATCTTTCCCGACATTGTCCGAAATAATTTCTGATAAATTATTGGTTTGGAAAAAAAGTTCCAGGACAGTCTCCACCCTAGGTTAGGTCCGGAAAAAAAAAATTTCGGGTGGGCCAAGTTCTGAGAGAGATTTTTTTCGGGGGTCAATGCCTCCCTCTGAAAAATGGGTTCGGTCTGGAGAGGTCTCCGCGGCGGCTCGGCCCGGACTGATCCCCTCCATCGTCGCGGCTTCCCCCACTCCGCGGCGCGTGCGCGCGCAACCTGTCTTCCTCACCCCGCAGGCCCCGCGCCCAGGTTTCCCTCCGCCGCGCTCCCCCGCGCGCCCTCACTTTCCCCCCGCCCCCGCGCTCCCCTCAGCACACCCGGGTTAGAAACCGTCTTGTCTTACTACTTATAGGACTGACATTTTTGCATCGCTAACATTCTACAGTATTTCATGAATATGGTGAGAGCACTGCCAAGCTACAGGTTCCCGTCTAGAACACTTCTATTTCATGAGGAAACATCACTGTGACACAAGAAAGGATGACTTTTGGCCTTAGAGCATAAGGATTTAATTTATTTGAGGTGAAGTTTCTAATTGTATGAATATATCATATTTTTTTATTATTTGAATTCGTGGAGTTATACCTCGTATTCGATATGATGAATTAATATATATATATGTTGAAAAAAATTTCTTTCTTGTTCTTTAGTTTATTTAGTATATTTATTTTTGGGTTGAAGCTGATTTTTCTTTCCAGCTGCGCCCACATATATTTTGATACAAATACATATTTTAACGAATAAATATTTTATTCAAAATACTTGGCGCCTGCCTCCAGCCGCTCCCTCTTATGACGCTTCGACGTGTATCCTCCTGTAATCAGTAATAATAATAATAAACGTCAGCAAGTATATTATTATAATAATTTATACATTGTTGGCACGCGCAGATAAAAATGTTATATTGTAAAAAACATAAACAGGTATTTAATTAAAGTATTAAGAAATAATACCACGTGCCGTGGCCGGGCCCTGTGGTGAAGATGGTGGCGGTGGTGGTGGTGGTGGTGGGGGAGGGGGCAGCGATGTAGTTGCGACTGTCAGCGACAGCCAACCGGCCTGGGCTCCCCCGATATAAGCTAAAGTCCACAATTTTTATTGTATTGTTAAAAGATAAAAAAGACTAATTAATAATAATATTAGGAATTAATACCGTTTGTCGCCGGCTGCTGTGGTGGTGGTGGCAACGCCGCCGTTCTATAGGTACCTTGTTCGCTGCCGGCATCATTCGAGTCCAGTGTGTTTTCTACTGGGCAAGTTTATGTGGCTCTCTCAAGAATCACTACTTTGCAAGGACTGCACTTGATTAACTTTGACCCGCAATCTGTGGCAACTAGTGAATGAACGGCGGCGTTGCCAACACCACCACAGCAGCCGGCGACAAACGGTATTAATTCCTAATATTATTATTAATTAGTATTTTTATCTTTTAACAATGTAATCAAAATGGTTGAGTTTACCTTAAATCAGGGGAGCCCAGGCCGGTTGGCTGTCGCTGGCAGTCGCTGGTTCCTCATTCACGAATAAATATTTTATTCAAGATACTTGACGCCCTGCCTCCAGCCGCTCCTCTTGTGACGCTTCGACGTGTATCCTCCTGTAATCAGTAATAATAATAATAAACGTCAGCAAGTATATTATTATAATAATTTATACATTGTTGGCACGCGCAGATAAAAATGTTATATAAGAAATAATACCATGTGCCGTGGCCGGGCCCTGTGGTGAAGTTGGTGGCGGTGGTGGTGGTGGTGGTGGGGGAGGGGGCAGCGATGTAGTTGCGACTGTCAGCGACAGCCAACCGGCCTGGGCTCCCCCGATATAAGCTAAAGTCAACAATTTTTATTATATTGTTAAAAGATAAAAAAGTCTAATTAATAATAATATTAGGAATTAATACCTTTTGTCGCCGGCTGCTGTGGTGGTGGTGGCAACGCCGCCGTTGTATAGGTACCTTGTTCGCTGTCGGCATCATTCGAGTCTTGATAAAATGAGTTTGAATAAATGTATATATAAAATTTTTTATTATTTAATTCTTCTGCAAGCTTATTGTTAATAAAACTCACCATCAAGTAGGGCGGCCTCCCGCATTTTCTACAAAAATTAATAAACAATTAATTAACCAAAAAAATCATCCAGAGTTCATAAAAGTGGCGTAAGATAGAAGAAAGTCATGCGTTAAGTATCAGTGGACATAGACCGTAACTGCCCACACAGCACAACGTCCGGCAAAGTCCCAAAGCCGTTACAGACTTGTTACAGATGATCGTAGACCCAGTTAGTATATATACAAATTCCGTCGCAGTCCTTCTTTCCTCCTTTTCTATGGTGGTGACACACTGCATAGACGGTCCAGTTAAATCACCTAATTTAGCGATAAATAGGTCTTAATTACATCTTTTGAATGCCTGTTTCAGTCCTAATCCAGGCCTGTTTAAGACGTCGTTTAAACGCTTGTTCAGTCCGAATCCAGGCGCTTTAAAAGACATACCCGGGACGACTGTTTTGGTAACATTGGTCATTCAGAGGACGTACGTAAGCCGTTCGTGGGATATTCGGGACGTCCCCGGGACGTCCGGTACGGCTGGGACGAACGTCCCCGGGACGTTTTGGGGACGATTGTGTGCTGTGTGGGACTCTGCTTAATCCTTGCTCATAATTCTGTGCTCAGTGTTTTAGTTTTCTCACGCGAATATTGTTATTGCGATTTTGCCCAACACGTGTGCTCATCGTGTGTCGCGTGACCACGTGTCTTGTGCATTTCGAGTTACGTATTTCGTATTTCTGCTCAACTCAAAACTACATTGTGCACACAGTGACGAAAGTTATTTTATAATAAATTGACTCAGTCATCATTGACTCAACTTTTGGTGTTCATAGTGCTTCACTTTCCCACCGTCGTTCCCTAACCTCTCTCTCCAGCGTGCTCACCCGCTTAAATTACTAACAATATTCTTATCATAATATGTCTTACTCCTTTGCTTAGATTGTTCGAGTTTGTTCGCTGCCGTAGCTTGAGTTGCCGTAATTTTTGTAAACAATTCATTTAAATGTTGGACGAACGTTCGGGGAACTTGTTCGTTAGTAAACTCTGAAGGAATGATGGCCTTGGTACCAAAAACGAGCTCATGGGGTGTGAATCCAGTGGCCTCATGCACTGAGGAGTTATATGAAAAGATGCCGAATTTGATCCATTCATCCCAATCCTTGGTACAGTAATGTTTTAAATACTCTACAAAAACTCTATGGGCACGTTCAAGAGAGCCCAAAGACTGTGGGTGGAAGGCTGTAGATGTGATCTTTTGTATTTTACAAATTTTACAGAAGTCTTTCATGATCCGACTAGTGAAATTAGATCCTTGATCGGTGTGAATGGTACGTGGACAACTGAACCGACTGATAAATTGCTCGGCGAGAGCAGTTGCAACGGATATTGAATCGATGATGGATAAAGGAATTGCATCTGAATATTTTGTGAGGTTATCCTGTAAAGTTAATAAATATTTGTCCCCCCTCTTAGTTAGAGGTAAGGGTCCAACTATGTCCATTTGAATCTTTTCGAAAGCAAATTTAGGTGTGTCAGTGATGGTCATAGGCTGTTTAGTTTTTAATAAATATGTTTTGTTTCTTTGACAGGTTGTACAAGTACGGGTAAAAGCTGTAATCTCCTTTCTCATCCCCGCCCAATAAAACCGTTCACGGATACGGTTAAATATTTTCATTACACCTTTATGCCCTCCTACCACGGACTCGTGAAACTCTTTAATGATCTGAGGCCTTCTGGATATTGACGGGATCTCAATTTCATCAGTACATATAGTAATGACATATCGAGGGTCATTCAAAACACTCTTTAGTATATCCTCTATGGGAGTCCACTCGACTGATTCTAGATTATTGCAAATCTTCGAGAGACTAATGGATTTAATGCCTAATGAGTCCATGAGTTGTTTAAGCGATTTGACGGAAGATATTATACGGTTGAGTTCTGGATTCTCTTGAGATGTAACTTTATGAAATAAATGAAAGATATAATTTTTATTTCCCGGAATAGTCATGGCTTCACCAACATTTATTTGATACCCTGTTATTAAATCAACAGTGAGTTTAGTTCGCGCCAGTAATGTCTTATCAGTATTGGAAGTAACGGCGAGGTCAAGCGGAAGAAAGTGAGCAAGATTATCTCTTCGCATAAGTAGGGAATCTTTAGTGTAAAAAATGGTTGGGGTTGGGAGTTCGTCCGTAGAATTGACCAATACTCTACTTGATCTTAGATTAAAATTTTCTATTGAGGTCGGATTTATGGGGATCCCCCGTGCGGTCTTGGTCGCTAAATTCAAGGGCTCTCCGGCCACTGTAGAATTTTTTCTAATATGCACGTCAGCCCCTTCCACGACCGCAGTCGGATTCCTACTAGGCTCCCCAGGCCTCTGCAACGAGTCAAGATTCCGCAAGCATGTCCCCTCATCGGCAAACATTGAATCTGCTCTTATCGAACACTGACCTCCTCCAACGCCACTCGAAGCGGGTTCCTGGAGTTGGGAATCACCGATAGCCCTCGAGCGTCCGAATAGATATTGGTCATTAGTGTTCGATTGGAGTGACCCCCCACATATTATATTAATCTCTTTAACAGAAAATTCCTCTCGTTCAGAAAAGGTGGTCAACGACAGAGAGTGTTCATTACGACTATTAGAGAAAATACATGTTTGTAAACTGGAGTTTGATTTTAAATTATCTACGACCTCATTTTGCCCGGCTTCTGTGTTCCCGCGCGCTAAGAAAACAAAAGCCACCTTTACTTCATTATCATTATCAGAAAATCTGTCAACGGCCCTCGTCACCCGGAGATCCGCGATCGGCGACTCGTCTGCGCAAACGAGTGCCTCCTGCGGGCCCCCCGAAGACGAGTTATGCGTTTCGTCAAGTTGTAAGGGTCGTGAGGGGAAATTTGGGGCATGAATGGATTCGACTGGGTTACGTGAGAGTGCGTCGGCATTTGAATTTACTCTACCGGGTTTATATACTATATTATAATTATACTCATTTAATTTGATACGCCACCTCATTATTTTAGAAGTTGGATCCTTAGCGTTACGCAACCAGACCAACGGTCGGTGGTCAGTTACCAAGGTAAATTGCTGACCATACAGGTAAGGTCGAAAATGATCTACAGCGAACAAAACAGCCAGTAATTCTTTCTCTATTGTCGAGTAATTGACTTCGGCACTATTCAAGGTCCTAGACGCGTAGGCTACGGGAAGATCTTGCCCAATTTCTCCCTGACTCAGGATGGCTCCCAGTGCATAATCGGACGCATCAGTGGTTACAAGGAACGGCTTCGAAAAGTTAGGAAATTGTAAAAGGGGTTTTGAACAAATGATGTCTCTCAAAGTTTCAAAAGCAGTTTGTGTGACGGAATCCCAACGGAAAACAGTATCTTTTTTCAAAAGTGCAGTCAACGGTTTTGCGATTTTTGCCATATTTTCAATAAATCTTCTATAATAACCTATAAGACCCAGAAATTGTTTAATATTCTTCCTTGTTTTGGGTAATGGAAACTCTTTAACTGCTTTAATTTTTCCGGGGTCGGGTTTTACTCCTTCGTTAGTTATAATGTGTCCTAAATAAACAATTTCCCGCCGAAAAAATCGACATTTTTCGGGCTGGAGGGTTAACCCTGAATTTTGTAAACGCGCCAAAAGGTTCTTTAATTTACGAGTATGTTCCTCTAGAGAGTTAGAGTACACGACGATGTCATCCATATATACGAAAAGGTCCGTTCCCTGTAACCCCGACAATATCAGATCCATCAGCCTCTGAAAAGTGGCTGGGGCATTTCTCAACCCGAATGGCATTCGGTTAAATTCAAAATGGCCATGAGGAGTTGAGAAGGCAGTCTTGGGCTTCGAAACAAGATCAACAAGAATTTGGTGGAAGCCAGAGGCTAAATCTAAAGTACTAAAGTATTTTGCTCCACCCAGCTGGTCCAGTATATCGGTAATATTGGGGAGCGGGTAAGCGTCGCCAACGGTCTTCTCGTTCAATTTTCTATAATCAATAACCATTCTCCAATGGGGTACTCCGGACGAATCGGATTTCTTAGGGACAATCCACACGGGTGAGTTAAAGGGCGACATAGACGGTTGAATTATTTTACTCTTAAGCAAGGAATCTACTTGTTTTTCAATCTCGGATTTGTGTATTAATGGGAACCTATACTGTTTAGTATTGATGGGAGCTTCGTCGGTAGTTATTATATCGTGTTGACCGTCTTTAGTGTGACCTAACCTGTCCCCAGGAAGGTAGAATTGATATGGGAACTCGTTGATTAATTCTAGGACGCTAACCCGTTCGGCTTCGTTGAGGCTATCCAAATCGAGAGCCTTGACCAGCTGGGCAAACCGTTGAGCATGAGCAACTGATTGATCGACACCGGGGTCTCCGGTACGAGAGGAACGCGGTGAAGGGGATTTTATGTAAAAATCTTCTAATTCTACAGGTGGCAGGCTGAGTTTGACACGATCGGTAGTAGTGTTGATCGCGTACACTTTTGCAAAACCGTGCTCCTGGCTTACCAATGCTTCGCCCAAGAAAACGCCCGGGCCAAGATCTATTCCCCTCATGTATCCAGATGCACACTTGCTATGGGTGGGTACCGCAATTAGAGTCTTTGTACGTGGGGGTAGCTCAACGCTCGAGAATGCATGAGAAGACAATTCAACATCTCCAAATTGAAGACTATTCGGTAAGTGCTCCCTGAATGTTAGTGTTACTTCTTGCCTTTCAAGAAATGAAACTCCCAAAATTCCCGTTTCTTTTATAGGGAACTCATCATCCACAATTTGGAAGGGTACGGAGACATTATGGATTGGTACGATGACCTCCCCATGGGTACGAACCACTCCTGAACTTATACCAGTGAGGTTATAAATAATGTCGGTATTAATTGTCAAATTGGTAATTAATCCCTCCCGTTTAATCAGATTGAGCCAGGACCCAGTATCGACAAGAAACTCTGCGGATCCTCTGTTGAAGGAATCATGTGCCAAGGACATCACGAATGATCTACTGGTTTTGGGTGTGTTGAGTGGGTAATAGACTCGGCATTTGTGACGCGCGCAATTAGGGGCTTGTTCGACACTGCGCCAGGTTGTAGAATGCCCTTCGTGTTTAAATGTTGCTGATTCCCAGAACTCGTGGCAAGAGGACGATATTGTCCGTTAAATTCACAGGGCTTATTTTTACTATAGCAACGTGCTTCAATGTGTCCGGATTTCCTGCAAAATCCACATCTAGGCCTTTCGTAGCCAGATGAGCCAGAACGATAGTCTCGACTTTGGGGACAATTTGCAAGCAGGTGACCCGGTTGATTACATCTAAAACATTTGCGATCGTCCGAGTTGATCGTGTATACATCCGTGCTTCGAGTGATCATTTTTTTATTTGAATTTGCGACATGTTTCCCACGTTCAATTTCTTGTTCTAAGCGAGCCGCGATATCTATAGCGATTTCTAGGTTATTTATTTGATCTTTCGAAATTATCAATCTAACGATATGATTTTGTAGCCCTCGAACAAACCCATTTACCGCTGCCTGATTTAAAAGCACTTTAAAGGTGGCCGTTCCAATAAGCGGCTACAGCCGCCAGCGACTGCGACCGGCGGCTACAGCCGCCAGCGACTCCAACTGGCGTCGTCGCAAATGGTATTTCCTATATCTAAGCGTCGACGCCATGGCCCCACCAGTGCAACGACGCGCCGCACAGGCCCTTTTCGAGCACTTGAAAAGAGGGTCTATTGTTGTATGAGGTCTCGAGGACCGTCGAAGATAGTGAAAGAATAGCCATTTTTCTTATATGTACATCGTGTTCTGTTTATCTACCGGACTGAAGAAGTCAATGACATTTGGGTGTTTCTTTTAAAATATCGGAATTCAAATTGTGGCAAAAAATAGGATAAACCTATTCCTTTCTAGTGATGTATAATTTAATATTTTTTACATCTATTAATTTGTTTTTTCTATTTTTTAACTCAATCGTGATAAAAAATTGGAAACTGTTTTTTGGTACTTTATTAGTGGTTTAAGTCACACGCTGGGGAAACGTTCGGTTTTCAAGTTATTATTTCTGCACTTTCCATAGTATGTATTTATCAATTTTTTTAGTTTTATTGAAATTGTTGACGTTATTTTTTTAAATAACCTCAAACTTTGTTATGAGTTGTATATTAACTCAAATTTTTATGAACTTGCTTAATAATATTCAGCATTTTCAACGCGAAGAATGGAATGTTGCATTTTCCCCTATTTCTTGGGATTCAAGCCCACTGTACGATATAGAATACAAGTGATTACTCCATTATTAGCAACTATTGTCAAATCTTGTTTTTGCAGTTGCAAGGACAAATATATATTAATTATACAAGTTCGCGGAAGGTAACTAAAAAGTCGAAAAATACTGATATTTTTTCAATGGGTTTCTTATAAAGAAATAAATATATATAACGAATTATTTGCTATTATTTTGCAGAATCGATACTAACTATTTCTGACCCCTTTAACTTTACTTTAACAAACTTTGAAAGAAATCACTTAAAATTTTGCATAAAACAACAAATTTGACATGTGTTTATACGCAGATCAGATGTAGCCGTCAGGATATTTTTACCTTTTTTTTACAAGAGTTCATATTATTAGTTTACAAGAAATATATAAAAAAGAACATAATTCCATAAGTTATGAATTCTGACTTCTTTCCTTATTTCTGCATAATCTATCCGAATGTGAGATGGATCGCAGAGCGGCTAGAGTCGCAGAGCGGCTAGAGTCGCTAGACTGCTTCTGGAGCAGTAGAGCGGCAGCCGCTGCGCGACTAGGAGATTCTGCTGTTACTGCGGAAAACAGACACTCGTGGCATTGTGTTGTGTCTCGAGTAGCCTAGGCTTCTCATGAACCAAACGCGCATAGGCTATAGCAATCCTGGCGCGGCCGCAGCAGTCGCAGCCGCCCATAGGAGTTGGGATGAATGCTTTTCCATTGTACCAGTCATAGCGTCAGCGGCTGTAGCCGCCGGTCGCAGTCGCTGGCGGCTGTAGCCGCTTATTGGAACGGCCACCTTAACACCTATTAACTGCTCCATGTTAAAATTTTCTTTGGCTGCCTCTATCCCGCGGCTTAATATTTCGCTAACTCTAGCCCCATAAATTTCAGCGTTTTCGGCATTCTTTTGATATACATTTTTCAACTCGTCTTGAACCCGATCAACATCAAAAGATCGTGCTGATTTTAACGAACTAATTAAATCGTCCAATGTACTCGGTTCGTAGCGATTTGATATCAAGTGATCCGCGTGTCCCTCGATTTTATTACGGATTAGAGCTAATAAATTAGTCTTGTCACTAGGTTTACCCGGGAATCAGCAAGTTTACACTGGGTCACAAATTTGATTAAAGAGCACGTTGTCCCGTTAAAACGTGGAACTAAATCGACGGCTAACTTTAATGGCGTAAATGAATTTTCAGAAGTGGAACGCGTGCTGTCTAAGGTATTTACGCTATTGGAAGGGGTGAACTCGTCGCTATTAATGGGCAGCCTAAATTCAGGAATAGGGGTCTGAATCATCCCCGTTCCTATTTCAGCTACTGGTGGTTTTTTAAGAAGAGATTCGTTCCCAGGTGACTCTATTACTACATCTTCTATTTCGAAAGAATTCCCACAACTCAAGCCAGGCTCACGTCGCCTTTTAGACCGTTTAAACATCTTACGATATGGCGGCATTTTACGAAAATTTAATCGGTTGTCTGCCTCTCGCGTAACTAATATCTTAGACTTTTGACTTATCTAACTGACGCGTCGACTTCTGTAGTTGGTCCGAGGTCGTTCCGGTGTCCAGGGGACGATCTCTGCAATCCGCAGATCTCTGCAATCCGCAGCTCTCTCCGGTCCAACGAATATTAGCAAATCCTGTTTTGCTTTGGGGTATGTACCCAGAATAGGGAGAACGGCTAGAGTCGTATTCATACCCAAACCAGGGAAGAAGGACTAGGACTCTGCCAAATCCTTCAGGCCTATCAGCCTAACGTCCTTCCTTCTGAAGACGCTGGAAAGGCTGGTGGATAGGCACATCAGGGAACATGCGCTGGTGGAAAGACCAGTTCAAATCTCCCAACACGCGTATCAGGCCGGCAGATCCGTGGAGACGGCGCTCCACCACCTGGTAGGGGTGCTAGAAGGGGCCCTGGAACGGAAACAGTCGGTCCTGAGCGTTTTCTTGGACATCGAAGGAGCGTTTGACAACACTTCCTTGGATGCCATAAGCAGGGCTCTAGACAGCTTCAAGGTCGAAGACTCGATCAGAAGGTGGATCCGCAACATGCTGCGGACTAGAGCCGTGACGGCCAGCTGGGAAGGGACAACGATAAGGGCTCGGGCCGACAGGGGCTGCCCGCAGGGGGGAGTTCTCTCCCCACTGCTGTGGACCCTGGTGGTGGACGAGGTACTGCGTGGGCTCGGAGAAGAGCGTGTAATAGTACAGGGCTACGCTGATGACATAGTGATCGCAGTCAGAGGCACGAGCCCGACGTGCATGGCCAGGAGAATGCAGAAGGCGCTCACACTGGTTCAGGAATGGTGTCACAAACAAAACCTAAGGGTAAATCCGTGTAAGACGGAAATGGTACTATTCACGAGGAAGCGGAACCTAAAATTTAAGGCCCCCTCAATCTTTGGAGCGGAGCTCCACATCTCCTCGGAGGTGAAATATCTACGAGTGACCCTAGATAAGAAGCTCACATGGAAAAGCCACATCGCGAAGCAGACACAGAAGGTGCTCGTCACCTACTGGGCCTGCAGAAGTTCGGGAGCACATAGTGGTTAAAACCATGGGTGGTTAACTGGATCTATACAGCCATCCTGGAACCCCAACTGATATACGCCTCAGTGGTATGGTGGACCTCCACGAGGAGGGACACCCACAGGAGGACATTAAGCAAGGTGTATCGCCTGACACTGCTGGGGATAACGGGTGCGTTCCCCACCATGCCCACCCTGACGGTGGAGGTCTTGTTGGACCTGCCGCCGCCGCACCTGGCTGCGGAGGCCGGGACTAGGAAGGCTGCACTGAGGATACACTTCGCGGGAAGATGGAAAGGCGCGAGAAACGGGCACGCTGCGATCCTGCAAGACGTAAGGGACTCGCACGAGGCCCTGGACTGCGGGGGAGATCAATGTGCCCCAGCCTACCGCTTCCAGCAAAACTTTGTCGTTCGCTTCCTAAGCAGGAGGGAATGGGAGGACAGCGGGAAGGATTTACTCTCTCCGGGGGGGGGGGCTCACCTGGTATACAGATGGCTCCAAGACCAAAACCGGAACCGGAGCCGGAATATGGGGGGAGAAGCCCAAGGTGGAAAGATCCATCGCCCTAGACCCACACGTATCGGTTTTTCAGCTTGAACCTGGACAAGGGCTATGAGGGCAAGCACATCTATATATGTAGCGACAGTCGGGCCGCACTTGGATCTCTACATAACACAGTGGTGCGATCCAGTCTGGTACTAGACTGCGTGGACACACTAACGCAATTAGCTAATAGCAACCGCGTCAGTTTACTATGGGTTCCGGGGCACGCCGGAATCGAGGGAAACGAAGGGACAAACGCCAGGGCTCGAGAAGGTGCGCGTAATTCGAATCGGGACCCGTCGTGCACCGTAGGTGTCTCCATAGGGACTGTGAAGGAGTGGACGGGGCGCTGGATCAGACAGCAACTCGACCAACTCTGGGAACGGACCCAACAGATGAGACACGCGAAGGCTCTGCTGAAGCGGCCTTCCAAAAAGTTAGGGGCAACACTCAGCCGCCTAGATAGGTCGCAGTTGCGACTGCTCGTGGGGATGGTCACAGGACACTGGCACACGAGAAAGCACCTGGTGCGCCTGGGGATCGTCGAGGGACCAAGGTGCCCGCGGTGCGGGGAGGACGACGAAACGCCGCTCCACCTAATGACACAATGCGTGGGTATGGCGGCCCAGAGACAGCTGTTGCTGGCAGCTGCTTTCTGCCGCACGGCAAACTTGGAGGACACAACCGTGAGCGGGCTTCTCGAATTTGTACGAGAGGCCGGTTTGGCGGAAAGCCCTCCCAACTAGGACTGCCCGTACGGGCTCGGGCACAATGGTCCAACAGGACTGAGCGCCCGGTAAACGCCCAAGCAAAAAAAAAAATTATTTAATACATTTTTTCTTTGTATAAATAGCCATTATGAGTAATGGAATTTTAGCTGTGCATATGTAGTTTGTAATCGTGTTTGGTAGCGGCACGATTACCGGTGGGACGGAGAAGGGATTTATGCCGACTCAGTCGGTATGGCCAGGTTCGGCGAATGAGTAGACTGCGTTTAGTAACAATAACAGTGTTTATTGTCAAAAGCTGTGGGTTGTTTTTACATTGGTTTCCGTGCGCGGCGGAAGAGTTGCGTAGCGGCGCGTCGGTGATCGCGGCGGCGGCGGTTTGACGGCGAAAGTTTCAAGGAGCAGGATTCGGAGTTGTGGAACGTTCTGCTCGGAATGGCCTTACAAGGCACGTTCGATCGAGAGTCGTACAATAGAGGTTCAGAGTGCAATAGGGTTCCGGCCTAATGGGCGCGGAGGTACCTCTCTGACGGTGGCAGGGCGCAAGACAATCTTGGCCTATTTCGGAAAGAGGCTGGTAATGGTACAGTATGGCTATGGCCGACACTGACACACCTCACGGGATGGTACGAGAGAAATCTCGTGCCGTGGTTCAAAAATGAGCGCCTTGTATTGCGTGAAGCGGTATAGCGACATGCACAAGGGCTCCAGAGTCCGCTCGCCGCGGCTCTTATAAGCGGAGCCCGTACAGTTTCACACGCGAGAGCCGTCGCGGGGCCGTAGCCGCCCAGTGGGCGCGGCGCGAGCTAGGCCCCTTTGTTTCGGTCTCGGGCGCTCGCACGGCGCGTGACGTGACTTCGTCACAAGTTTAGTTATCTAAAACGCAGTTGGAAAGCATCTTTATGTACTAGCAGCTCATTTTGATTTCACACCTTTTTTTAATTTTGTAATTATTATTATCTTCTATCTTTTGTGATTTCATGTACTTGGCGTAACTTTTTACTTTTTTGAAGTGTTTTGTGGGGTATATACATACAATAATTATCAACCTAACCACTACACAATATACTTTATCGCTTTATCGTAGGGTAATTGAACATCTTCAAAGAATGAATCTACAGTTCCAGCAAACTGACGACATTTGCTTTTTCCTTTTACACAAAGAAAACGTCCAACACCATGTTGACCTGTATTGTATAGCTTCAACGGTTTGCGATGAATGCCACAATTTTTATTAATTCTTAGCAGTCCTTGCTCCCGCAACCATAAAATAGCACTCTCTTCAGACTGAGGTAAAGAACACAAATTCCACGGTACCATCTTAAATATATTTACTTATACTTTATTTCTGCAAAAATGAATACAATAAACACACTTCGAAAAACAAAAAAACTACATACTCCTACCCCTCCAACCTAAAACAACGAATCATACGCGACAACCACTGTAACTGTCACAATAAGGTTAAAAAATCTGTCAAAGTTTCGCAAGTTTTTCGCCTCATAACTTTTCAACGAACAGATTCCTAAACTCAAAATTGTAATTTTTGCCTGTTATTTGATACGCGCTTTCGATCCATACCAATTTCAGATTAAAAAAAAAGGTTTCCCAGAGGTAAAAGAATAAAAAAATAATTTATTATTATTATTATTATTAAAAGACGTATGGAACTTCCAATATTTCAACTGTCACGTCCTGGGTAATAGAAAGGTTATCGACAAACGCGGGAAGTTTGAATATGACAATCTATAAGGTTCGTCACTGAGAGTAGCTCGTCAAGTCGAATACACGGCTTATAACGACTACTACCCAATGATTAATCCAGACTTAAATTTAACTAACGTATTAACCGAGGGAGGGTTTTGTTAATTAACAGATTTCCTATGAGAGTAAACTAATTTATTTGTAATAAAACAATAGAATTTTTAGTCTTACCTTAATCAATAGAAACGGGTTACAATTTCTTTAACAATTCTTTAACGATGAAATCGAGATAAATATTATTAACTTCGAATTACAATATTTATGAGATAACTATTATTGATTTATAAATTTGTTACTTTTATAAAAAGGCAAACGCGCAGATAATAGACTGAATCAACTATTGAAGTCACATTGACTGCCCCAACGATCCCTGCAACCTTACTTATATAGATTTTTATCAAGGGCGCCAATTATGGTGGGGTTCGCTTGGTGACAGTCAATCGATATTCAATCGACGCGCCATAGTCGGCGATCCGAACACCCCTCGAGTCACCCCGCGATCCGTGGAATCGTCTTCCACGTATAGCGGTTGTTATTCGAGGAATCACGGTATGAGTCGGCTTCTTATCGCTTTACTAGTGTTGCGCGTCCCGGCGGTGATTATCTGAACGGAACGCGGGTTGGTGCCCGTGGAATGCTGAAGCATTCAGCTCGTTGGAGTGCGCGGGTATTTCAAATGATTTCACAAAGTAAAATGTTCAGAAACTATTTGTATATTTTCTACGTAAACTATTTCAAGTCTGCTGACAAGTTTGATCTGATCTTTTACAAAAATAACGCCTCGCTTGTCACCTCCGAGTCCCTACTCCTTTAAGTTTGAAGTCTTCCTCGGACTCCCTCTCCGGATCCTTTCGCCCAATCAAGACGGTGTCATCCCTCTAGCTTCGTTAGTGGGCTGTCCTTCGCCCTTCCTTCATGCTTCCTCCCACTCTCCTCCGTTGATCGAGGTACGCTTTCCGATTACATAGGGGTAGTACATAGGCTACGTACAGTATATACATACCCTGATAACCAGATCTGGCGGCAGGATCTGCCGGCAGCTGCGGTGCAGTCTACGTCCGCATTCGACTACGGATCTGCCGGCAGAGTCTGCGTGGCAGGGTCTGCCGGCAGATCCACGGCAGATCCGCGGCAGATCCTGCCGCCCGCCTGACACATCCAACAGCGCCATCTGTAGGCCACAATAGCCAAACAATTCCCTCTGCGTGACGTCACATGGACCTACTCACCAACACAAACGTACATTACTGCTGTAGGTGTATCCCTAACCCCAAATAATAAAGCAAGCAGATTCTACAATTTATTAAATAATTAATTCTACTTATTTCAAAAAGTCTTTATTCTTTATTTAATAATATACAGGATTGGTGATTACAAATGTTACAAAATAATATAAATAGCGCATATAAATTCGAGGAAGAACATTCAATATTTAGGGCGGTATTCTCAGTCGTTGCTTATTCTTAAGATCGTCTTAAGCATGCGGTATCCTTTCCTAGTCTACGAGGTTAGTAGAGGATGCCGCATGCTTAAGACGATCTTAAGAATAAGCAACGACTGAGAATACCGCCCTTACATTTATAAATTCACATGCGATACGTCCCGTAACCAGTGGTACCTATTAAGTGCGAATCACAAAATTTTCTATATTTTCGACTTCTTTTTCCCTGTAGAATCACCATATTCCGTATTGTGTTAGCGCTGAAAACAAATAGAACATTAGTATAAAATTAAACGTAACGTTGAATAAACAGGATACATGCGATACTTACTTCAGCTCCATCTTCACACAGCACACACCCTAGGCGATCATCCATGCTCCTGCGAACATTAACATTTATAATAAAACATGTGTTAAATTATTATTTACGAAACAAGACGTTAAATATTTGCACTCGTAGACTAGGAAAGGATACCGCATGCTTAAGACGATCTTAAGAATAAGCAACGACTGAGAATACCGCCCTAAATATTGAATGTTCTTCCTCGAATTTATATGCGCTATTTATATTATTTTGTAACATTTGTAATCACCAATCCTGTATATTATTAAATAAAGAATAAAGACTTTTTGAAATAAGTAGAATTAATTATTTAATAAATTGTAGAATCTGCTTGCTTTATTATTTGGGGTTAGGGATACACCTACAGCAGTAATGTACGTTTGTGTTGGTGAGTAGGTCCATGTGACGTCACGCAGAGGGAATTGTTTGGCTATTGTGGCCTACAGATGGCGCTGTTGGATGTGTCAGGCGGGCGGCAGGATCTGCCGCGGATCTGCCGGCAGACTCTGCCACGCAGACTCTGCCACGCAGACTCTGCCACGCAGACTCTGCCACGCAGACTCTGCCACGCAGACTCTGCCACGCAGACTCTGCCACGCAGACTCTGCCACGCAGACTCTGCCACGCAGACTCTGCCACGCAGACTCTGCCACGCAGACTCTGCCACGCAGACTCTGCCACGCAGACTCTGCCGGCAGATCCGTAGTCGAATGCGGACGTAGACTGCACCGCAGCTGCCGGCAGATCCTGCGCTCTCCCGGCAGACCCTGCCGTCCATCTGCTTGCAGATGGCCGGCAGATGGTTATCAGGGTATCTCGCAGGTAAGTAAGCGCAACCCTCGAGGTCAAGACGACGTCACTCGGAGAAAGTTTATGGCTTTATGACTTTCAGCCTTCCTCGACCGGAGTTTTTACCCTAACAGGACATCGACAGTTATTGAAAGGGAGGACAGAGTTTTAAGTACTTTTATGACACGCGCAGCCGCTCGCTCAACGAAATTTGGTACGCAGATGTGAGAGGAGAAAGTTAAGCTATTTACTATCCTCGCCTGGTCTAACGGTAACTTGAAAGCTAATGAATGCGCCCCTAGGTTTTCGTACGCCTTCTGAGATCAGGCATCAGCTGCTAACATTGTAAGGACACGTTTAAAAATAGCAGGGAAAAAACCCTCGAGATGCACAACGCGTTCTACAATAAATTCTTCCTTGTCCTCCGTTTCATAACTGCTTAAGACCTTTCAGATGCTTCGTTCGTTTCGAATCTATATTATATATTATTCCTATTCTTCAATTCAAAAAGGATTTTGAATCCCGCTCTACATCTAACTTCGATGTCTCTATGACTTATAGCTAACTTCATATAGTACATGGATTAACACCAGCGGATAACGCAACACTAGCGAACAGTCCGCGCTTTGGAACTAGCGAAATATAATTCGATCCAACTTGTAATAGAATGAATATAATAGGAAATTAATATTTTAAATTCATAACTCATCGCGAACTGTTTGCTCTTTTCATTAATATAGAATTAAATTGGTTGTGGCTACAAAATAAGATTAAGCGAAATACAACTATAGTTACATATCTTAATTCTATGTCTTGTATAAACGGTGCATGTTACACAACATAGCTTGAAAAATGAAAAAATGCTAGATAGGATATTTTAACTGAGGAGAGCAGAATATAGGAAAGATTTCTGGAAAAAATCAAATCTATAATTCAGTTTCTCACATACCTTATTACATTTGGTAATTTTGTTATTTACTTTTAATCTACAGGTACAAAATTTTGAAATAATTTTCATCTGTCACAATTTCACTGCAACTGTCACAAAAAAGGTTAAAAAAATATGTCAAAATATCACAACTTTCTTTTTCTACACTTATTTACTTGCTCTCTCTACTTCCGGTTTCGGTCACTAATGGTGTCGACCAATAGAACACGGCAGCCACATCTGCGTATCACTACCTAGAGGATCACTAAACAAAACCCCATAAAAAACTTCAAAAAAGTAAAAAAATACGCCAAGTACATGAAAAATCAAATAAATCACAAAAAATAGAAGACAATAATAATCACAAAAAAAAAATAGAAAAGTATACAATACAAAAAAAGATGTGAAATCAAAATGAGTTGCCAGTACATAAAGGTGCTTTCCAACTGCGCTTAAGTTGACACAACTACATACACACAGCTCAAATGCTGTGTTCATACATTCCATTACAATGTATTACATAATATTAAGCAGATATATTTTTATACAAATAAATATTTTAATACGAATAAATATTTTATTCAAAATACTTGGCGCTGCGCAACCGAAAAAATATTAATTGCCTTAGTATTAATTTATAATTTACAACAACTCCATTACAATATAAAATACATATACATACACATATTAGAAACGCACTCAGATTAATTCTACATATATTTAATTCTAATATCATACGTAGCATATGCACACGCACGCACGCACACACACGCACGCACGCACGCACGTACAAGAAAGAAAGAAAAGGATTAATGCAATTTATACATATTTATTGAGTTTAGCAACACCAATTCGGGGCGCAGCGCCAAGTATTTTGAATAAAATATTTATTCGTATTAAAATATTTATTTGTATAAAAATATATCTGCTTAATATTATGTAATACATTGTAATGGAATGTATGAACACAGCATTTGAGCTGTGTGTATGTAGTTGTGTCATCTTAAGCGCAGTTGGAAAGCACCTTTATGTACTGGCAGCTCATTTTGATTTCACATCTTTTTTGTATTGTATACTTTTTCTATTTTTTTTTTGTGATTATTATTGTCTTCTATTTTTTGTGATTTATTTGATTTTTCATGTACTTGGCGTATTTTTTTACTTTTTTGAAGTTTTTTATGGGGATCTCACTTCTTTTTACAAAGATAATTTGCATAGGGACTGACTTTATTACGAATGTCTTTCACAATAGATTGAAAAGCATCAAGGGAGATGTGGTTTCAGCGTACTTTCTTCATCAATGTGATTTGCTCTACATTGCAAGCAGTCCACCATAAATAATCTATTTTGTTAATAATTCTTAATGCTATGTCTTTTGACAATTTTTGTCTATCTCTCTATCTAATCTTCTCCGGACAACCTCCAAGCCTGTGCATCGCCTTCATTTCTATCCATCCAAGCCTGTGTGTCCCCTTCATATCTATCCAAGCGTCACCTTCATTTTTATCCAAGTCCTGTGCGTCCCCTTCATTTCTATAATATATAATATAAACGTTACATAAAAACTCTAAATTGCTGGTATAAAAATATCTAGCAATTTAAAAGCAATGCAATTTGTTACAATATATATGTATTATTTTGTACATGCATGGTACAAATTTCCAGAAACTTATGCGAAAGGAGATGCTTCTCAGTCGAACCATCTCCGGACAACGTCCAAGTCTGCGACTCTACATAAGAAATCTATTTAAAAAATTTT